>CM051703.1:12347111-12964611 GCA_028022725.1 Lycodopsis pacificus | reverse complement strand
GCTCATAATTAATTTCTTGGATGTCATTCTGTTCAGTCCGCTTGTTCTGCTTTGGCTGCAGCCTTCATACATGGCAATGCCGCTTGAATGCACATAGAAATTGAATGCTGAATGTATGTAATGCGTGCATCCTCATTGCTCTATATTGTTTCTTGTCCTCTCTTTTAATTTGGGCTATGATGCCATGTTGTCGAGTAATATCTTCCTGCGCTAATGCAACCAATGTAGTTTACTGCACATTTATTGAATTTGACACATAGTGGTTCTTGTAGGACATCATGCGCCAAATTGTGTGTGTGTGTGTGTGTGTGTGTGTGTGTGTGTGTGTGTGTGTGTGTGTGTGTGTGTGTGTGTGTGTGTGTGTGTGTGTGTGTGTGTGTGTGTGTGTGTGTGTGTGTGTGTGTGTGTGTGTGTGTGGGGACTTGTCAGAGCTGTCATTAAATGTAATTCTTGACAGTTAACATGTGGCAGAGCTACAGGTGGGGAAAGCCTAAATTGGAGCCCTGTCAGAGATCATTTATTGCTGTGGATGCAGCCCAGGAAAGAGGGGGGGGGGATGTGGATGACAGTTCAAGTGTTGCTAGGGTGAGTTTTGATTGAACAGACACAATTAGAAACATGTCAATGCAGAGCTCCTCTCTTCCAGCTAATGTAGAGGTTGAAACAGAGATGAAAGGCAGTGTCAAGCATGCAGCACTGTAGTTCAAAGCACACATCAAAACATTGTGGTGCAAAGTGTTACTGCAAATTGCACAAAGCACCTGAAGTGCATGGAAAAATTCAAACAGCAGATTATAGTTCAGAATGAGGTACGATACGTTGTGCAATGCCTGAGGCATTACCAAAAAATGAGTAAAGAACAAAATCAGAAATGTATTTATCGCCAATCAGCTGTTGGCTTGTTAGCTATTCATTTATTAGCAGGTAGTCCCTAAATTGGGCCTTACACGTTTTAAGGAAACTGTTCAGGAGTTTGCGTCCCTTATTGCAAAGTGCAACCCAGGATTTCATTGTGAGAGGATTTGGCAGATGGGGATATGATTCGTAGGAAAAAGATGATGTCGTTAGCTGAGTTTTTCTGTGTGCAACAGAAGATAATGGTCAGTAATTGGCGTTCAAGCCTTCAGCTGTCTTGTACACCATTGGGACAGGGATTTTAAGTAATCAATTTAACATTACGTCATACATCCTCTGCTTTAATTATTTCAGTGTAGTTCCATGCAACCTCAAGGGGATGAGATGGGTGCATATATTTTTAATGAGACATTGGAAATATGTCTGCACACTTGCTCTATTTTAAGTTATTTTCCACAGATAGCAGAATATTTACAGCTCTTGTTGATTTTATTCACAAACCACATAAAATGTTATTGAAGAAGGGTTCACGTTTAAATGCCGTTTGTTCCGCCAAACATTTCCCAATACGGATCCTCTAAACCACAGAGCCGTCTTAATTAAACATGTCATCCGTTTAGCTCGGCTTGTCTGCGTTATTGCAGATAAGTAAGCAGCTTCGACATCAATTTTCCTGCTTTGCACTTGTTTTGTGCATACCGAGGTGACATCTAATGCAGGGGAAAAAAGAAGATACTTAGCTGTATAAGTAAGACAGATAGTGAGAGAATCAAAAGCAGTTGAGGCTGTGAAGACGGTCGAGCTCAGCCTGCTGTTTTCGGAACCAGGGTTTCAGCACCGAGTGCACCCAGGGCCTCCTTCAGCAATCAGGGGCTTAATGGATGACTGGCCTGGGAAACTGCAGGCGCTATACTGAAGTAATGGAGGTCTGGCTCAGGGATGTTCCTGTCTTACACACACACTCACACACTTAAGCAGACATACACACAGATGGGTAGTTGGACCTCAAACTGCTTTGTTCCCCAGAGGACAACTTGATCTTTCAGAGACAATTGGGCATTAGCTTAGCAGAGCACATGGTGGATGGCGGCATTTTGCACTGCTAAAGTGGCATTTTGGTGGGATGCATGCACTGCTAAGTGGCTGCTGTCCTACGCACCTGTCTGTTAACCTGCCAGTCTACTTGTTGATCATGGATTTGTCATCAGCTGCACGGTGGTGGTGTATGATGCTCGAGGCCATGGCTTGTTTTCCAAACCTACTTGTTTGATACATTTTTGCTAATGTTTTAATCCATTGTTTCTTTAAAGGCTATTAACTGATTATTTTATTCCACTATTCTGCATGTGTGCAATGCCTCTCCCCCTGCCTGTTTCACATTTACTCTAATAATTTTTGTGTCTTTGAAGAGCCAAATGCACTTTCTGTAACTTACAAAAGCTTAAGAGATTCACAATGCCCCAAGCGCCTCCTTGTTTTTTCAGCCAACGTCGCAGTGACTGAGTTCAGTGTTTGTCCCTTTTCTAAAACACAAAAAGATTTTGCAAACCTAACAGGCACTCTGATATAATGTGCCTCTATATGCCGTGTGCCCAGGGGGAAGACTAATAACCATTTGAGAGAAACCACAGATGTGTGTGTGTGTGTGTGTGTGCATAAGGGTAGAGGTTAATGGATATTGCAGTAGATAATGCAGATGTAGAGATACAGGGGGCACTAAAGATTGTGAACAAAGCTCATTTATCCTCCTTAATCCTTTTTTGAACAGACTCCCTCCCCGAGGCTCCATCTGTACAGCGCAATAAGTCATCATACAACCGATATGCACGGATACACTCTGGACGTGTCCACCTGATCGATACCACAGCGGCTTCCGTGATCTACCGCAGTGAGCACCCACATCACTGCACCCTGCACTCGGTGGTTGAACGCTGAGCGATGCAGACAGAAAGTGAGGGATCACACCATCAAGACAGCTTTGAAATAAGACACCACCTAGCTATGGACGTTATCCGTAGCACACCTGGTAACCATGGAGACAAGTTTTGGCTCACCGTCTGAGGATGAATCATTTGTCCTTGTATTTAGTGGCCACCACAGGAGATGAAAGAGTACGGGGTCGGAAGTGAAATATAGTTTGTCAAACTCACCGCAGTACGTCAGACAGGACAAGTTTGTCTGTAAATGTCTGATAGAACGGATATGATGTGTTTGACAGCATAAAGGATGTAGACCTGTATCATAGCACACTCTGAGGTCATGCACACTAATTCAATATTTTGATGTGTGGGTAACATAAAATTATTAATTGCAGAGGAAACATCAGTGATTTTTGTACCATCACTTTTTATCATGGAAGAGTTGACTGCTTTGTGTAAAGGTCAAGAAAATGTAAGTTAATCTCACAGCTGCATGCATTGACCTTTTAAACTCTGACATGGAACCATCATTTACATAGAGTTTATGGATGAACTCAGTTCCTGAGGTTGTTCGTACATAGGGCTCGATGTGTACCAATAGTAAGTGAATGACAGTACAAAAGCAGCAGCGACATCTCGTCCCCCACTGGAATTGGTTACGTGTCCGGTGAGTCAGTAGTTTGTCAGGGTGATCAAGTAATGTGTTTTGACGATCTAAAGGTGTTGATGCTACATAGACTGGGCAGTTAGTCAAGCCCCAGGGTTCCCCATCTGGCGCCCTCGTCTAAGAGAGAAGGTCACTCCAGAGTGCAGTGAACCAACACAGGGTGAAGCACGCCCACCAGATTTACTCTATATTATCGTCAAAGCTTTAAATAACTTGAAATGACATGCACACTCGCACAAACACACACGGCCTTGTGCACAGCCAGCCCATTGCCTTTCCCGGACCCTCAACATAAAATATGTTAATATATACAAAAGCAATACTCCCGTTATTATTGCTAGAGTGCTCTCATACTCTGTTCTTCTACAAATCACGACATCCACTATCTTCCCTATCTGCCCTTGTGCCTTGTACCTCAACTGACAAGTCTGCAATGCTTGATGACACTGACCTTTGTCCCAAGTGCTCGTTCAGATTTTGGTGGGTGTGTTTGAATGTAATTTGCACCTCTGAGCACACTCTGTCTACGAGGTGAGATTTAGAACATCTTTATGTATCGTGACCAGAGACCTGATTCAGTCTGCTGACTACTGCCCGTTGACATTTATAGTGATAACAGGATGCCATGACGACAAAGCATTGTGAAATGTATGCAAATAAAAGCCACGTAAAGATGCGAGCAGCATATCTGAGTGAAGTAAATAATCACTGATGTGGTCAAGTGCTAGCACACAACGGAGGGGACCATTATAGGGTGCTAAGTGTCATAGATAAACGTGATTAATACAGCTCAAATCGACTTACTTCCGAATAACAAATCTGCTTGCCTCCGACAAAATAAATTCGAACCTTTTCCCCTTTTAGATTAATGTTATTTTGCTGATGTTGTTTGCATAATTCTCAATATTGGATTGTCTTAACTCAGCTTTCGACTGAGCAATAATTTGTTTGGCCATATTGTTATGGAGTCAGCCACATTATGTGATGGATTTCTGGCTGCCTGGCATCAGCTCTGAAATGTCACCGGCTGAATATTTATTAGCAGGACTTTCATAAACTCTACTCCGTCTCAGGTGAAGCAACAAATAACATCGGTCTCCCATTGAGCTCAGTTGACGTTTAATAAAAAGACTATGAAAGGTCACTTTATCAATGTGATTCCACAGCGGGAGCTGATGCCAGCATGAGCTGCAGTCATTTAAAAAAATTTCGCACTTACAGTAAATGCATCAGTTCTAGTCAAATATTGACATTATATATGTTTGGTGAGCCACTCACTTCTGACATCTGACATCACCTTCAGGTCAAAAATGTATTCCCTGCAAAAGGAATAACATTTCCATTAGCCCACGCTGTGCGTGCTAATTAGCATGCTAACAGACTAAGCTAAGAAGATGAACATGCTAACATTATACGTACTAAACATCAGCAGCATGCAAACATGGCCATTGTGTGCCTATCGCTGTAGACTCTCTGTCTTGTTGTGTGATGTGAGACACACACAATTGCTTGCTTAATGAAAGTTGATATAAATCGATGGCCACTAAGAAAATAAAAAATCGAAATGTAATCAAAACAGCACACTCCCATGTCATTAATTAAGAAACTCATCGTTACAGAGTTGAGGGAGTTTATCCCTAAACTCTCAGTTTATACTCACAGGCTGCGAAGGTTCATTTCCACTTCTACAGGAAGTAAACCAATTAAATCGAGTTGCAGCGCGACACTTCTGACAGCATACTGCATGTGCTGTCAGATTAGCTCAACTGAGTCTGTCCACTCAAAGGGTATTTTCTCCCCAGTGTATGTCTAAAGTGATGGGTATTTTCGAAGGCAATTGCAGCCATAGGGGATGATGTTTAAGTGTTGTGGCTCAACGGGGTGTCTTCTGATTCAACAGTTCTGTTGAATGCAGTGTCAAAGGTTTCTGCTGCACTGTCTGTTCTTGAGAAATGAAGACGTAGCAGCACAATGTGATTAGCGCAAGAGCAAGGATATTGCTGTGGGTATCTCACAACTAATGCACTGTTACACAAAGACACAAAAAGTAAATGATCTATGTAAAACGTAATGATAACAATGACCTCCTGCTGTTTCGAACACTAGGCCTTGGTGGTGTCGAGTTAAACGATAGATTTGCTCTCCATCCGGCCGCACTAATTCAATGATTACTTCCTCAGAAGGATTTTATTCTTCAGACAAAGCGGGGATGTTTCCCAAATGGTTGGGCTCAAGTTACTTCCAGCCAGTGATCTGTATTGCCATAATGATGTTAGAAAACACAGAGGGGAGAGTGTGTACAGCAACCTTATACCCTCATTTAGCCTTTTCAAAAAAACAGATCAATCAAAATTAAAACTTTAAAATCAGTTGTATCTTTTCATATCCTCGTATATCTCTATAGTCTTTGCTTTTATAGTTCAACCATACATTGAAACATCAGCTGATCTGTGGTGCATGAAAAGACAGATGTTACTTTGAATTTTAAAAAGGATGTTTTTATTTCACAGGCGTATAATTCACTGCAATTGCCTTCTTTCCCCATATCTGCAAAGTCCAGGAGGCTTTAATTCAGTAACCCACTTATAAACTTTTAATTACAAATGGGCTTTCTTTTAAGTATTTTGGGGGTTTGGGATATAAAAGTGACGACAAATGCAATACTTTTCTTTTGTCGTTCTTTCTTTTTTTTTTTTTTTTTTTTTTTTTTACTTCACATCTTATTTTTTGTTATTATAATACAAAATAGAAAACATCTTAACCTGGAAGGAAACCGTGATGGCTTTAGTATCTGGGCAGTCGCTCAAGTGCCTGAGGATGATAAATGGAGGTTCCAGTATCGATCAACTGTTAGTAGAAGTAAAATAAAAAGAAAGAAATGCAGACAATATGATGGATGACACTTCAGTTGGAATCTTTGGATACATGTGTCAATTGGTAGCAGTTTGTGCTGTTTAAGAGGGGAGAGTTTAGGAAGACTGCAAAGCCAGCCTATTGAATCACTAATATGAAGCTGTGGTTGAAGAGAGGTCAGGGTCCTGTGGTGCCACTAGATCCCCTTAACAAGGCTCCATCAGCTCACCTATTGATCTATTCTGAGAGAAGACTGTACTGTATAACAAACATGTAAAATGTATCTTATTGGGAAAATATTAACATCCCATCTAGTAAGATTTTGTTTTCGATCATTTTTTTGCCATCATACATAAAGATGAACGTTCTCACACATGTAGTCCTCAGTCAAGATTTGATGTCGACAAGCACCCAAAGTTTGTTATGTTGTACATTGTCTGAAACATGGACTTTACAATTAGATATAAATCCTGGACAAGAGACAGTTAATGTTGCTATGCTATCAGCTACACATAGAGACAGTTAGTGAGCAAAAAATGAGCAAGCAGTGTCATAACAAGGCATCAATATCCACACCAGCTTGAAGTGTCGACAAATAACTACAAACACAGAGTGAGTCAAAACTGTCTTTTCGTAGAGCTGATGCCAAGTTAAAGTACTGGAGATTTGCCCATTGCAAATATTCAGTGTTTGAATATGCGGAGTCAAACAAGCTAAGGATTAAGGCTTGAAGTTGTCATGAAAAAACAAATGCTGCAGAGTGTACCATATGCCACTAGATTCTTCAGCATATGAAGTATCTCTTGATTATTCAACACTGTGAAAAGCGTAATCCATAACCGCTTCTTTGAATGCTTCTGAATTATCGTATTCTATTTTCACAACTCACCAGAAAATGGGTATTTACACGCAATGTTTGAATAATGCGTACTGGTAACATTGTGGGTTGGACTAGTGCGGCATTCATCACAAGTACACATGGTGTGTACATAGATGCTGCTGTATAGCAGCAACCAGCAAAAGCATCCTAATGAGGATATCATGTTGTGATGGAAACTGTGCAGTTAGTTTGCGTGGCTGTCAAACGCTGTGCCGTGACCGGAGGCACAATTCTGATTCACGGATACAATAAAACAGTATCAGGATAATTTAGACCGCTTGTTTTGAATTCAAAACAATAAAGTGTTTTAGGTGAAGAAATAGTAAATCAGTATTTTTATAATTTTTACATGTTGAACAAGCCCTGCTGCTGCCTTTCTGTGGTCTAGGTTGCTTTTTGTCTTTGACACAGATTTATTGTGGTGTTTTATTCAATGTCTTGATTGAAATGTTTTCAGCCTGATTGGTTTTTACAAAACTATGAGCTCTCTCTCTCCCTCTCTCTCCATCTCTTTGTATCTATCTATATACTGTATACCATGAATCTGACATAGCAAGTAAATGCACATGCATCGCTTCAAATTATAATTTGTGAGTGGCTTTATATGATGTACAGAGATATTTCATTTTCTACATATAGCAACAGCAAATCACCTGTTTCTTTTATGAAGTCATTTTAATTCAACCAGAAGATAAGATGACAAACTTCTTAATTTCTCTGTCTAGTTCTCAACTGATTGCCTCTCTCTGTATCGCCATCATACAGCTGATTAAAAATATATTCCTTCCTACAAATAAGATGCGTACTCTATCACAGCCTAATACGCGTAACCCCATGTGAACAAAGGCCAATTATCATGATATACTTAAAGATATTATACCTGCTGAAATCCATTATTCTACTCCCCGAGTCTGTTGTATTCCATTTAACTTGACCAGGTCCCATGTGGTTCAGTGAGCACAGCAAGCACTCTAACACCTTCAGTCCATTGAGGTAACAAGAACAGCCCCACAGGCTAATGTGAGAGATGAAGTGATAGAACACATATGAATGAAAATGGAAATAGAAATGTATATACAACCATCCGAACAGAGTCGATAATACATTATATTACATTGAGCAACAGATCTTTGATCACATTCACTACACTCTCCTCTTTCCATTTTGTTTTCGTTTCACTGTTTTTGTGACTGAACTTTGTCCTGTCTCTTACCCTTTAGAGACCAGACGGTGTATAAAAAGATGGATGTGTAGCTCAATGCTGTGACATTCACCGGCTAAGCCTCCAAGGGCTAAAGAGTTCTCTTTCCCACTTGAAGCTGAAGCAATAAAATACTTGCAGACATTTAGTGTGACCTCACTCAGCTGCTGTCTATTCACAAATGTTTATGTGTCCTCTCTTCACCCATTACGCTCATTCCCTGCAGGCAAGTCCATTAACCTGATGATGTTAACAGCAGTTTGGAATGACGCTGCTGAAAGTTGCAGTTCAGCTTTTGTGAACAATAAACAAATCACTGTCCCGTCTTAATTACACTTTTTTTTTTTTCCTTTTCATTAAATTGCTGGTCATCATGACAAACTGTTGACAGGATAGGTGAAAGATTACCATCTGTTATGAGAACAAAAAACCTAAACGTAATTATTTCCTGATGGTCATGATAGTTTCCCGATATCTCAATCGTTAAAATGTTCTATATGAACTGGTTGATAATCCAAACACGGGTTGTCCCCGGAATCACCTTCAGGCAGTGTGTTCATGCAGGTATAAAAGGATAACCAGTGTAAGATTGACCTTTTAGCATTGCCTGAAGATCTCCTTTATCAGTTATAAGAATCAAGCCTCAGAGGCGCTATTGGCCTTTTAGGTTTCTTTAACTTTCGGAACACATGTCCATTTTGCTCATTTCTATTAATAATGCCTCACAATAATCACAACATCTAGATCCAAAACCTTTAAACAGTTACCTCTGCAGGTAGAGTACTCTACAGAAACACTGTCTCTTAAATGATAACCACTGAAACCTTGAAAGACATGTTATACTTTTAAAATATTACACCATATTGTCAGAAACATTTTTGCCTACAACACGCAATATCAAGGCAGCACCAGTTCATTTTGACACTGCCACACTGTGATAGCAGGAACCACTCAAAGGGAGGAGATGGAAATGTCAAAAGCCCTCAAATCAAAATGAATACAAAGCGCCACAGCAGGAGTGAACTGACTTTCAATTAGTATGATAATTATTATAAAAGCCAATGTGATTATTTATTTTAAATTACATCACTCCATGTTTATCATCTGCTGTTGACATTTCAATGTGTCAATGCAATCATAGCATCAGTTTTCATTGTTATGCAGACGACGCCCTTCTGTATTTGTCTGTCAGAACACTTTATTTTCACCCTGTTGAGTATTTCACAAATATCATTACTTACATCGTCGACGAGATTGTTAATTTCCTGCTGATAAATATGGACAAAACTGATATAATGGTCAGGGGCAATAGACAGGCTACCCAGGATACTGCTTGAAGGGGCCCCTAAGAACTGGCTGACTTTAAATCTGCAGCTTCGACAGCTATGCGTCAAACTATAGAGCTTTCCGCCTCCAAAGAATGCTGCATACTCAACCTGCATACCAAAGTCACAACTTTGCTGATAAGCTCTGTTCCTGCAGTCATTACAGTCAAACAATACAATCATTAATAAGAACGTCATGAATATATAATTAATAATATATGTCTTGTTTTCATGTCGCATTTATTCTGGTGAAGGACTTTGAGATTCATCCTTTGGAAATACAAATCTACAACTCATACTGTATTCATTCATTGATATTCATGGTATTTTCTTTGTCACGTTCCTCATACATGCAGAGCCCTTCTAAAGAGAGAACACAGTGGCAGGTCAATTATGGAGTGCATGTTTCTACACCTATAATTACAGCACACAGAGGATTTCTTTTCTCTTTTTCTCTTCAGACCGGTCATTTCCATGGTGATGGTGTCCTTCGAGATGCTTTAGAAAGCTCTCTCCTCCCAAGGTGCTAAATTACCCTTTTTGAGCAATTGGCTTTCGTTCTGTACCCGCCCGCTGTGATTACACAGTATAAGCAGCTACCTATCAGGCAAGATGAAACGTCTGCCGTTTTAATGGAAGAGGCATGAGGGAAAGAAGCAAAACCAGCAGAGCACACTTAAACTCTCAGCCGGCACTCTGTGCTGCTCAACCTTGACTCAGGAGGGAAAGTCTTCATAACTGTGATGAATAAAAAAGATCATTTTGCAATGATGCACTTCTTATCTGAAATATTTACTATAAAGCCATTTTTATGCTGTCTCCATGCTCCACCGGGTCATCTGCAAATGAGTACATTTAAAGATTTAAAGATCACATTTTTACACCACAGAAAAAGTTTTTTTTGCTACAGTATTTTCAATTGATCCATAAAAAATGAATAAGTTATGAATTACTCTGAGATTCTATGTCACTTCAGTTCCCTCTTCGTCTTATGCTATTTTAGTGTCCTGTTGCATTTACAGTCAAAAGTCCACCTGTTTATTTGGTGTGAAAAAAGTTGTCAAGTATTCACGACCATTGTGTTCATTTCAGGAGATTTCATTAGACCGGTACATTACCAGAAGCTGTTGTCAGAAGATAGGCGTGAGAAACAGAAACGTTACTCCAACAAAGCAAAGCCGAAACAGCTTTATAGTACATTCCATATTACAATGATGGACAGCTGACAAATGGGGACCAACTGATTCACAGACACACAAAGACATGTACAATGAAACACTGAAACACTTTAACAAAGCACCTTTTTTACTTTAAAGCCATTGATGCCTGTGTTTTATCTTGTATATATTATATTTATTTAATGTCTTGTTTTAATGTTTTTATACATTTTTTACCTGTTGCTGCTGTACTGACTGAGTCGCCAACTTAATTCATTTCATTGTATGTTTTTACAACGACAATAAACATCCTTACCCTTAATGATTGAATTTTAATTCACTGTCAGAATCGCACTTTTTTCATTCCTGCTATGTGGACATCCATACATCCTGCTCCTCAGTGCATCTCCCAGTTAGTCATGAAGATGATGAACTGATTAATATCCAGCACACGTGTAGCAGGATTTTCTCATTCCTGTCGTTGTGTGTTTGATGTGGGCGGTCAACACAGGGCTTCCTTGCATACGACCCACCACCGATTGTACACAAAACCTCATTTAGGACTCATTTGTGCTTTTTGTTGCTCATGTGCAATTTACAGCGAGCATTTGATTTATTGTGCACACATGATGTATGTGAGTCATCACATGTGGCAGGTATAATTGCATAACTGGTTCAACTGTTGAATGATAATCAAAGGTGCAGGTTCAGTGAGGCATTGGAGAATACCGAATGTCTGTTTCATTAGATGAAACAGACTTTCACAAAGCCCGTGCTTTGTGTTGTTATACAAAAGTATTCCCTCCATCCTCAGACCAAGCTATTCTTTTTGAGGCAGACAGTGCCTGTCTTTCCCCTGTGGGGTTGCTTAATACCCTATTAGGGGACAACACAATCAATGCCGTTTGAGCTAATAATTTGATTTCTCTTGGGTTTTCTTTAAGGTTATCACCTAAGGCAAGAGCGAGAGGGAAACATGAAACATGACCTCCATCGGTCTGCTCAACTTGCCTTTATTTGCATTGTGATCGGATCCCTTGTCTGATAAGCCATGACTCTGATACCTCTGGAGAGGTCGATAAGGGCAATTACCATGAGCCTCCCGAGGCATTAGAGATGTCTTAAAGCTGGCGTGTGCGTGCGAGTGTATGAACAACAGATCACAATCACATCTGCAATCAAATGACTCCAAAGCACCAGAAAAGATTTATGTTGTAAAAACGCTGAGAGAACCAAACACCGACATGTGTTAAACAATATAGCATTTTTTTGTTACAATTTGATAGGGCAATATAATAATAACAATGATGGGAAGAAGAAGGATATAAAATAAAGTAACAGTTTTTAACACAGACTGTTACTGAGGCTTCTTCTTTCTCTTTTGTTTGCCCTTTTCCCGATTAACTTTGATATGTTTACACACATGTGTGGTATCACCACGTTAGCTGACAGTCTACCCACACAATATCAAAGCTAGTGACATTTTCATTCTCCGGCAGAAGGTCACGATAATGCTTCAGTAAGGTCGCGATTTGAACTTGAAATTTGAATTGAACAAGTCAAAGAAAACTATTTATATTTTTGTGCAACAAAACAGAGGCGGGACACTGCAATGTTTATTGATCCTACTTCTACTGAATGAATCAATACTTCACCAATGCACAAAGAAGAATGTGTGAAGACATGAACAGAAAAAGAATTGCGTTGTCTCAAATGATTAGATCTCTTATACATGGTTGCAGCTGACTTTGAGGGGCTTTATTGATCAACCCTATGGCAGCAGTGCCAGTGATGGGGAGTAGTGTCATTTTAAAGGAACTGTGTCACATTTAGGGAGATTAATTGGCAGAAATGGAATCTAATATTCACAACTGTTAATCACCTGGAACGAAGAATTGTGTGTTTTCGTTATCTTAGAAAAAGCCATTTATATATTCATAGAGAGCAGGTCCTCTTGCATTGGTTGCAATCTGCAACACACCACTAGATGCCACTGGATCTTACACACTGTTCCTTTAAACTTGTGGTACTTGTTATCAAGGAGGTAAGATCAAGTGTTGCCAGCATCCACAGTAAAAAGTGTCCTTGTTGAACCTGCACAAGGAAAAATCTTATTCAAATCATGGTATCATATTGTCAAGCCACCACTATTAAGGGGTAAATGCACGACATCCACAGGTATCTACAGTTAGTGAGATTTAAGCAAACTTGCCCAGAGTCATAAGATTAGCATCAGTTTAATCCCAGCATGTCAGGTAAAGGTACAGGTCCACAAAGCCAAAAGAGAGATTCCAGAATGTTTCATTGAAGAACACCAGCTGTGGACAGCTTGTAGTCAGTATGTTGTAATGGATAAGTTAAAGGCTAACTTCTGTATTGTTCAACCCAGACATTATTCATACATGTTTTTGTGTTCATGGGAACAAATATTTTTTAAATTGGTCCAGTATTGAGCGAGAACGCTGCAGACGGCAGCCGTTAAACGGGCCGTAATGTAATCGCTCAGGGCAACTCCTCACCATCAATTTCCGTCTATTAAAAGTGCTTGTGTTTGCCACTGACAGGATCGGATTGTTTTTTCTGAGTGTCTGACAGAGAGAAGTCTCGTTCTGAAATAATGGGTCGCATCCACTTTGTAGAAATTAGCTAAATATTCAGCCATGACACTGAACATCTTTGTGATAACACTAAACTACACTTTCTGTACTCCGACACGAAAGAAACGTGTTGTATTTCTCCATAGGGTGCTTTCCATAATGTTGTCAGACATTCATAATAACAATGTGAGCCTGTCAGTGGCAAAGACAAGCACTCTTAGTTGACGTAAGGTGCAGAATTGCCCTGAGCGGCTGCCGGCCAGAGCGTTCTCACTCAATAATGGACCAATTTCAAAAATGGTTCTTCCCATTAGTCACTTAAACACAAAAACATGGGACAATAAGGTTCAGGTTTAAATATTACCAAAGAAAAAGTGCCAAAATGTACACAACTAAAATAGCCTCCACTTCTCCACTGTCCATTGGTATTGTCAATATGTTAAAAATACTCATAATTCTGCCAAAATATGGCCAATTATGCGACTTTTTGGTTGAGGTTCAGGAGGGATAGACAGACATGACATGGACGTGTTTGTATTTATGAAACAAGCAGTGGCACAGTGAATATGATGCAAAATATCGATTGAAGCATAGATTTCTTTGGGTTTTTACTTTCATTTCATGAAAGTTGGGACCACTATAATGAACACAGTAGTTATCAAAACCTCTAAGACTGTGAGCTGCCGCTACATTTGCAAATATTGCTCTGTTTTATATACAGTATCTGAAACCTTAATGATGTGTGTGTTAGTAGGTGTTTTTTCCGTGCTATTTATGAAAGAATCTGAACCAATGAAATCAAGTAACAAGTCATCTTTCAACTTTGAACATTGTCACTTCTGTCCAATTATTTCCCTACCTGCCTGAAAAGTTTGGAAGAGTTGAGAGCCTAATATCACAAGGACCAGAAACCAAAGCAATGCCTCTGTATGCCCGCATCTAGAGCAGTGTTTTTACTTTTTGAACAGAGCTTTCATAAGGTCCTTCCTATTAACCATGTGTAGCAGGAGCTCTCTGCAATATTGAACATTTTGGCAGCGACTGCATGAGCACCGATGCAAAAACAAAAGAAAAAGCAAAGAGTCACTGCAACCTAAGATTTGTTCAGCCTCTTCATAATCTCCCCACACAAGCAAAGGAGTCAAAAGCTTTTATTGAAATAGTGTAAAACTACATCAACAGAAAACTACAGCCGGAGTGAATGTTTATGTTGCATGCCAGTCGGACAGATGGAGATCTGTGACAACACATCAGGCAAGGGCAGCAACAAGAGTCTGTGTAATTTGAACAAGCTATATCCTGATCCATAGTGTCAAGCCGTCCAGCTCAGCAGAACAAGGAAAGCAGCTGCAAAAGCAAAGCTGGGGAAGACCCGATGTGAGCGAAACAACTTAATATGAGCTTGTTTACAGTCATCCTCCAAATCACATCACACCTGATGATCTCTCCTTAACCAAGTAGTTTAATTGCCAGACCTTAACCGTTTTTTGTAATTGCCATGTGCAGATATTGTGAGAATAATCGGTGGAAACTGCTCAAACGTTATTCGGTAAATAGAAACCTTGTGATTGACAGCCTGGCAGACGGCCCAGCAAGCCAAATCAAAAGAGTCCTTCTTAAATCCCCTGCTTTGTGGGCTAAATTGATTCTTTGTTTAGGCTTCAGGGCGGTGGGATTGGAGTAAATCAGTAGCCACTGACTGGAACATGAAGGATGTTAAAAAAAGTAGAATGATATCTTGTGTGAAAATCTGAGTCGACAAGTGGAAAGGAAGGTGGGAAGAGGGCAATCACAAAAATCAATTATTGTTGTTAGTTGGAGGACGGGGACAAGTTGCAAAAAGCATCACATCACAGAGGGAATATATATAAAATCCTCCTTTCTTTCCTATACTTCAGACATGTCAACAATCTCACTCTTTGCCATCTCTGTGTAGGTGTCCGTGTTGCTGGAGGACATTGTTCAGTATTGCTCCCAAAAAAGGCCTTTAGACTCCCCCATCTGCTCGTCCCCTTGATAGAGGGGGAGTCAGACAGTGGGCAACACCTGGCTCTCCACCAGCTCCCTTGGGGCACAGAGGCTCACACATGAATTCACTGAAGTGAGAGGATCTGTCACCAAATCTAATGCGCACACACTGATGCTCAAAGCATACATACGGGCACACCCTCACAGCTAAACACACTAAGCTGCAACTCGAGCGACAGCAGCCTCAGCAACAGGAACTGTGCCCGTTGTTTTCTCCCTCATTTTTATATTCTCTCTGAACACATGCTTGAAAAATCATAATCATGAAATACTTTCTCAGAAAATATACAATTTTCTTTCAAATACACGTTTGTGCTCTGCAAGTCATTTCTACGTTGTATTACGGAGCCCCTAAATTCCAGCTGTACAGTCAGTACAGCTGTGAGAACGAGTTATTATCTTGTGCGCACAAGACAATTAACGATAATAATTTGTTCCCTCAAGATTATTAACTTTTTATTCACAAAAAAAGAACACCTTTCAAGACTTTATCGCTCTGTGACATTGTGCTCGTGCTGCTTCAGTTTTGAATTTTAACTTGCTGATATTGATTTAATATTATCTCATAATTGCCAGCTTGCAAATAACGAGAGAGTTAAATAGTTCTTCTGAGATGTTTCGGTGCATTTGTACAAGATGTTTTTCAGAGTGATGGCCATTTGTAGGTTCCCTGCTTTTAAAAAAAAGTCTATTTTACATTATGTCCTTGGATCTTTGTTGTTGCTCTGTATGAAAAGACTTTGGACTGCATGCACGTCAATTAAAGGGGTGATACATAATTACATATGTGTGTTTTTTAAAGCCTCCAGTCCCACTGACTTGCATGTTTTTGAGATTTGGGAGGAAAACAAAATAGACATCACACCTGCAGTGGTGCTGTTTAACCGAAATGGTGCATTGTTTCCTACAAATGTTAACTAGCACCAAGACAGAGAGAAAATACTGTTTAGGAGGGAAATCAAATCACTGGTTGACATTCTTTGAACTGTAATTGCAGAATGTCTATTAAATGGTTAAATGGCCAGTTAAAGAAATGTCTTGCTTCTGAAATATCCCATGAGCAACTTTATAAAAAACAACAGTTGAGAGTGTATTGAGCAGACTTGTGTGATTAGTGCTGCAAGACATATTGGTTCCCGATACATGGAGCTTCATTAACCGCTCCTGAGTGATTTCTTTGTGGTACATTGTGTGGTGGTTCCTCAGTGGTTGTTCCCTTGTGTGGGCAGTGCATGATAGACCCGCTACTAGAAATTGATGACATAAAGAAGGAGTAAGGACGCTCAGTAAATTAGGTCTAATGGGGGCTTGATGCCAGCAGAGGCTAATGTGCGTCTACTCAAAGTATCTGGAGGCAAGACCCTGCACGGACAGTTCACTAATGATTATTGACTCAAGTTTCAGACAAACGAGAAAACTAAAAGTGAGGCAGGAAATAGCTCCGAACTTTGTCTCAACAAGCAGAACTGCAGGTGTTTTTCGATATTCTGAACAATAAATACTGGCTAATAACTTGTTAATACAGCTTTTTTTATTGAAATGCAAACTACCGTACAGCAATCTTCTGGTGTTACAGCTGTAGTGTCTCTATCGAAGCTTAAAACTGTCTCATATTTTGAATTGCAACAAAAAATCCTGAAAAGTGGTTAGAAAAGTAGAAAAGTTTTACTGATGATTATCATATAGTTGGGATTATTACATTGCCCGAGTGCTCATGCAGCCTGCCATGCTGAATCCTTTGAATGCTGATGCTGCAGAGCTGATATAAGCAACCCACACAAAAGCTCAGGACATGAACAGGGATTTGTGCCGCCAGAGGAATACATTTGGTGACTATTCCTGTTTTTCAGAATTACCCAAACATTGGCATCGCCTGAAAGCTTTTCCAGCGCTGGAATGTGCCAGTGAAAAGCTGACAGTTTGAAAATAGAAACTACACACCGAACATATCATTAACACTGACATAGTTCTTGTAGTAGCAAATAAATGTGGAGAAGTGAATATGTCACGGGATATACTGACTACTCAAAGCCAGGATGTGTCAGTCCGTGCGGCATCAATTTTGACCATTTAAACAAATCTGTCACTCAGAAGTCTCCTCGTGTGAAGGAAGATAGTCACACTGGAAACGTTTTGACATGTCAACGCGTCTTCTTCATGGTAATACTTTGAAAATGTTTTCAAGTGATGGAGTCAGCAGTTTTCTCTTTGCAGTGTTATGATAATTCACTGCAATATACTCATGTATTGTTTGGATCCCTGCACTTCAATTGGTGCAAGGCAGTGTTAACAAGTTCTACAAGTTAGATGAGAAAATACTCATTTGTCCATGCGTCCAACCTACTCCCTCCGCAGACTTTATTGCTCTGTTATAACATCACCTGACTTCCTCATAATTATTACAGGAGCTAGAGGAGCTCGAGCTTTAGGTGGCACTCACTGAAACGACTGATGTTGTTTTTCTTGGGAGGACATTATCTTACAATATCATCAGAGGAGTTTGTGTTTTCTGGACATTTTTAATGACTACAGGGTGTATAACTGGCTTATTGAGAGTAGAGACAGTGAAATGTAGACCATAATTGAACCATACCAACTATAAACCAATGAAGGCAAAATGAAAAAGCAGAAATTGCGAAACTTGTGCTTAAAAAGCAAAGGAAAAAAAATGGGATTTAAGATGATACAGTTGAACCTAATTAAAGCCTGAAAGCTACTTTCTCTTATTGTACGAGTAGGAGTGTGTCGTAACCACAGCATGTGTATAAAGATTGACGACGTGACAGCTCCACAAAAGTGAAGGCAAAAAATATTGATCACCCCCTGATGGCTGGCAGCAATATAGGTCATAAATCCCGCCCCCTCATGTAAGCAGATGGGATACAGGCCAAATAAATAAATCAAAGAAAACATCAAAGTTTTCCCAAAGATGGTTTCTGTCATTTTAGGTATAGCTGATTTATGTTTTTTTCGTATATCGTTTCTTTGTTTGGATCCAATGAGTCACTTGATGTTGTGAAAAGGGATGAGATGTCATGACAGCTGTGCTTTACATCTGCTCTGAGGGAAGTAGTCGCAGAGCAGGAAGCTCTGGAATTGTGCGAGAGAGGAGACGTGCCTTTTGCTTTCCGTAACCGTCACGAGTCTGTGTAATATGTGTAACTTCTGTCTATATGATCATAAATGCAGTTATAAAGACATTACAGTTGTTTCTGCCTTTTTTGCCAAACAGCTACCGTGGTGCTAATGTAGCTAATGTCGACTCCAAATGAAGTCAAAATCTCGAGTTGGCAGCTCCTGCATCCGAGATAATTTGGCTTCACTTTTTGTAGAGTGGGAGGACGTGGAGATGCGTCGTCTATCTATATATACAGTCTATGGCTTCAAGTGGAGCGCTGTAGCCCATAGAAAACTACTGGTAAGAAAGAAGGCTATCAGATGACATTCCACTGTAGCACTCTATCATATTTGAATAAAGCATTAAAATCAGTCCTGACTTGGCCGCACTGTCTTGAAGATGTGAAGTGATGCACTCTGGACTTCAGTCATTTATGCAAATTAAAGGCTGCTCCTTTATTATTCACCATTGTGAAGTTATTTCACTGTCAACTGGGAAAGGCTTTGAAATCGAATACTGTTAACTGAATCATGTTAAAATACAGCCCCCTTTCTTTCGCAAAGTAGCTTTAAAAGTAGTCGACGTTTAATTTAGCAGGCCATTTTGCTCTCTCAAAGGGACAGCTGAGGGTGACAGATAATAGGAAAAGTGGGCATGTGTATTATGTTGTTTTCAGAGTCTATTTTCAAAGTCCTCCTGATAAAAGCATAGTTACTGGAAAACCAAAAGAGCTGCCAATTGAGATGAGAAGACAACCTGCCATTGCCTTTAAAAGGATTCAGACATAAAACATTCCTTTGAGCAGGCGACATTAATGACCCTGGTCTATCATAGTTTAATCACCTAAATACAACTTGCTAGTGGTGGTCTTTAAAAAGCTCTGTAATAAAAACATCGAAAGGAAATCTGTGCTCTGGAAACATGTAGTGCCTGCATACAAGAAAGGGGGAAAACAATGTAGTCATGCATTTGATATTAAGTAAGCCAAAGATAACTGCTATGTCCTTGACAGATCACTGCAGCAGAGTCATAGCTGTTCTTTCAATAAAGGTCAGCATTGGTGCACAGTACCCTGCACGGTATAGTCCAGAGCTTCAGGATGCACTTACAGAGGCCGTGTGCGTACTCTGCTCAAATCTGTTTATTCTCTCTGGGGTCTGGAGAGTGATAGCCGAGAAGAGTTCGCCATTTCTGCTGCTGCAACCTGCGGTTTCTTAGGAAGCGCTGTTTACTCGACCGTGACAACATTCACATAACTCCTGCGAGTGGAGAGTAAAGAGTGTATCAACATTACACAGGAAACGGATTGCAAAATTCACTGGAATTGATATACTCACCGTACTGCATTCATGTCCAAGAATAAATGGCTATTACTCATTCACGGGATATTACTTATCCAAGGTGCGTTTTCATATTAAACTAAAGAAGTCTTAACCTAAACAATTTCTCATAATGTCAACCAGAACATGCACACTAACTCAGTGCACAGTCGAACTTAAAAAACATACCCAGGAAGCATAGAAGTAGCCTATTAAGTGGATTTTGCTGTTTGATTCTTAGAAGTGTAATTGTGGCATCTGTTTTTCTAAGATGTATATCATACATGTGTTAAAAAGAATACATCCTTAATTACATTTCAATATAACTGTTTCCTAAAAATGTTGTTCCCCGTTACCCATCTATTTTGTGCTTTTTGTCTTCGGTCGCCCAGTTCATTGCAATGTCGCAGTTGTTGTTTCGATCCTGCCTTAGTATTTGTCCGGTCATCTTCCCTCCACACCACTTGTCATCCTCACTCAGCGGCATCATGTTGGCTCTTTCCAATAACTCTTTATTACTGACATGGGTCTTGCCATTGATTTCGGAGGATTCTCGGGAGACACTGCTTTGTCGTCAGTGGCACTTACTGGATTATAAAATAACACAATCCAAGCAGTAATTACATTCCCAACTAAATATATTTAGCAAAGCAAATTAGTTTGTATGAAGGAAATTTCAGGTGAACACTAAACAATGAAAAGCAGTTTGTTTTACTCCTGTCTTTTGCCAAAAAAAAAAAAAAGACGTGTTAGGAAATGAAATACAGTGCAGGTGTAAACAAGGAGAAAAAGTAAATCCTTGCACTTCTTTGTGCATTGCTGTGGAAATCTCACTTAAAATATGAACTGTGTTTTGGGAAGCCAGGGTGGCAGTCTCACAGCCTCAGTGCATCTCCAGTGAGGACAGAGACAGATCAATTTTAAAAGTAGCGTCTCAGAAAGCATGAGAGTAACGGGGATTTAAACAGCTCAGATAGCTACACTCACCTCAGGGAACCCAGAGAGCCACACACAAAATATAGCACGACTCCCACAGATGCACCCAGCAGCGGAAAGAAGAGGGATTATGAAAACCTGTGACTTATATACGGTAATCGTGATGTTGACAGGAGCGCTGTCTTTTCCCTGATTCTATACATGGCGCGGTGTAACTTCATGAAAGGGTGACTGATTATTCTCAGAAGCGTAGGACAGGATGAGGACGGCACTGTGTTTCCATGGAGATAAAAGAGAAAACTCTGGAGCACAAGTTTAGATTTCAGGGAACAGGCACACACATACCTCTGTAAAAGAGAGACGACCAACTCTTCGTTAAACTTTCAACTAGTTTAACCTGCGGCGGTGTGAGAGAGTGTGAGGCAGCGATAGGAGCAAGAAAAAGGGGAAAGACAGACGGTTAGAGGGGATGCTGCAAATGGAGATCACTGCCAACTGGATGTTCGTATCAGAATAGCGGGCTGGTTACATTTCACAGAGAGGTTTCCTGTTTGCTTTGTAGCTGCAGAGACAGCCTGCTGCACATTCGCTTAGGTCTCCTCTTACCTTGATAAGAACACCATCTGTTAAAACTCATTCAACTCTTAACTACAAGGCAGCTCGCCAGTTGTTCATAAATGGACATCTGGAAAAAAATGTTTTGGCGTAAAAAGGTACTGCGCTGCAATTCATACTGAGAGTGCTGAAGCAACAAGCCAAAAAGCTCAAAAATGTGCTGCAGCAGCCGAATAGATTGCGACGTAAAGTCTTAACAAGGAGCGATAACAGGGTGTTTATACCCCCTGTGCAATATGCTGAAATGAGTGAAAACTACACTGCATGTCTGATAAGTGGAACTCACCCTCATCCTGCAACTGTTAAGTAAAAATAGAAGAGAGGAGCCCCTTGTGTCTAAATCCCCCTGCTGCAGAAGTCGTGGTGTTCTTCCCCTTGATGCAGAATTTTGCCAACCAGTGCAAGCAACGCTACCTTCATTATAACAAAGGGTCTGTGCTGTAATGAGCCAGCTTTAGAAAAGTGAATCAATTATTGTTAGTGAGGCAAGCGAATCTACCGTTTTGTGTTCCCTCTCCACATCGTGTCAGATGTTGTTTAAATGTCCGCTCCAATTAATCCCCTTTTATGGGAGAAGAATTAGCTGCAGGACTATTTTTAGAATCAATAATATTTTTCTGATTCCTGGCCTGTCCGCCACACAGACGGAGATTATTTAAATCTAAATAAGCACATGCAGTGAAAAGAACCAGCAGAGAGTTATTGACATCTTACCTTAAAGACCATTGATTGCCATGTCTTTGTTTCACTGGTACAGCATGCTTAGAGGCATACGTCACATTCTGTTCAATCTACTTCAATTTCCTGTACCTGCCTGTCATGATCAATGCTTTGCGTGTCTGTGAGTGTGTTCCTAAATCAGTTGGATGAAGTAATGTAGTTATTGACCCTCAAAGGGAGGTGTTCTTCGTTATAACGATACGTGGTCATAATTGTGAATGAAGCAGATAAAAAAGACAGGATAGACACAGAGAGACGCTGTACCCAAGAGAAGTCTCCATGTGGGATTCAGGCCGAGTTTAAGGGAACCTCGTGGTATACAGCCATTTAATGAGTCTATAGAGAGCATCAAAGAAATAAGCTGCGTAGGGACACCGAGCCTTATTTTTTTGTACATTTAGAAATGCCTCAAGAGGCAGCCAAATGTGCAAAGAAAGAAGGAGAGTTTTTTTGTTCTTTTTCTTATAATAACTAAATTGGTAATATAGTATAGTACAAACCCACAGACTCATCTTCAGCAGAAATCTGTGACATTTCACTGTGAGAGGAACCTGCAGTGTAAGTGCAAGTCTTGCCAACATGAACTCACACACAAACATACAGACAGACATGAGGAATGAATCTGGTCTGGAGACTGTAAACATGTCAGGGGACATTCAACAGCTTTATCCACTATTCAGAAGAATTTACAGCACCAACAGGTCTATAAGTTAAAGAGAGGGGGGGGGGGGGGGGGGGGTATGATCAGTGATGAGATAAGCCGTTTGAATAAATCATAGTGGGCAAACCCTAATGACTCTACATTATGATCATCACTGATAAATGAGTCATAACTGGATGGAACTTGATTTAAGCCTGATTAAGTAATAAGCACATACAATATTTGAGATTTAACCCCATTGTTTTAGGTTGTAAAACTGACATTTTTAAATCTTAAAAAATAAGCATTAGAAGCCTTATAGTTATTTAGCTTTACTGTATTCGCTGTCTTATTGTTTCCACTGGTTGACCATCAATTAAAAGTTAAATACTATGCCTTACATATAGTTGAATGCAGAATTGTGTTTACAACTAGCCATATTTAAGAAAAAAATAACCATAGTAGACTAAGGAATATCAAAGGCAATGCTCTTACAACAATCCGCAATGTCTGGATGTTATTTCTTAAACAATAAAAGCTAAAAACTGGAATTGTGTGTGTTAGTGCGATTTTCATTTGTTTGTAGGAGAGGCTGAATGTCTGGCTGAGTTGCTTGTTTAGATGATTCCCCCCCGTCTTGCAGTGCCACAGTGCTCAATGCGTCTCCAAGTGCGCACGACCGGTCTGCAGCAGCGCGCCGCATACCGCTCGCCAGGCATCTGGCTGCTCCGGGTTTATTCCTGGAGGCGCTGTTTTTCGCTCAATCATCCCCCAACAGGTGGATAAGTCGAGTGGGAAAGAACATCTGTGGGAATACGCACTGGGGAAAACTGGACGCGTTACTGAAGCAAGTGTAATCCACCGAGAAAACTTGTCGCTTTCGTCTCTTGCGTGGTGATTTGATTGCGGAGTGCGCCGGTTCGCGTTTCACCCCCCCCCCCCCCCCCTAAAATACACCCGAATGGAAGTCGTGATGAAAACTGACCGAATCTGGATGGACAGTGGGACATTTCAAGTCTCCAAAAATGAGCTGGGAGAATGCAGATAGACTGAACACCAAGAGAAAGGCGGACTGACATCACAAGGCACCAACACATGATCCACACTGCAGTTTTCACATTTGGGGTAAGCTATCAGGAAGTTGAGGCGAATTATATTTTTAAGCTTGAAACATCTGTTTTATTAGTCCTCACGTGGTGTCGGGATGTTTTCAAAAGGAAGAAGGTTGATCTCGGTGAGCGAACTTTAATGCCCAACATCCCAAAGGTTAGTCATTTGCGCCAATGAAGGCTACTTGAAAATCCCCATGTTTTGTCTATAAAAGGCTTTTCACGCCAGACAGGAGTAGACTATATGAAGTATCAGATGTAACTTGTTGCCTTTAGGGTCCCTCGGCTTGTAACTGACGAAGGAGCCCAGCAGGCAAGAAGAAGAGTCCTCTCTCATTTTCGCAACCATTTTTATTTCCATCCATGCTATTTACTGCTTTCTCACGCACAAACACAGAAATACAAATGTCAAAATCCCACCTGTGAGTGTAAGCATGGCGCCATTCACTGGAAATGGCACATTGAGTCTGCCAATTGACCTGTTGTCGTTAATGAATACATGCTGGACCATTTTATAGTTGTTTTACTGCTATTGTAAACACAGGGCAGGCTTCTGGAAATAGGCTTCTTGGATTGTTGGAACGCTCAACTATATGCATTGTGTGCTGTCCAATTAATGATACTTTCAGAATAAGAAAACATTTTGCCCATCATATTCCCTGCCTCTACGCTTGAGTGGTGCTGCACTCCATAACAAACACGCTCAGATTTTCTATTTCCAAATCATGTATCGTTGCAGGAAAGTGTGATTAGACTAGAAAAAGGGCCCTCTGCGCATGTCTTCAATAATAGCACACAGTGATATCAGCAGACCATCAACATTTTTGCTCAGTGGGCAGCCTTACTTTATAGCTGTTGTATTTTGTGGCAAATTGTGTCCCATGTTCACAATAAACTCAGTGTTTTTTTTATTGGCAAAAGCCAAATTACAATGACACAACAGTGTTATAAGCACAGCAAAAATATATGATATATTACCTGATATAGGCTACAAGACATCTGTAGAACAAACACGAACACATACTTCTGTCTATCCTTTATATAGTGGAACAATGACTCCAGAAAGACAAACAAGACACACAAAATAGGCTATTGAGACCTAGTTGTGAAAAATGTACTTTTAAGAGAAAATATATCTATTTTTGAATAGAGTTGAATATTCAAATATATTGAAATCATATTTGTTTATTTTAGAATATGTTTAACGCTGTTGCTGAGCAGAGGGCTTATGTTGTTAAAAACATGTTTAGACTCAACAGACCTTACTGTGCATGCATGTTTTCTGCATCGTGCATGATTTTTACTTTACCCTCTCAAGATAGATATTCAGTGACTGTACTGCAGTCAAAGTGGATATGTTTCACAAAGGGCTATAGCAATATCAAACTAATGCCCAGGATCTCAGAAATCCTTCTTTTCATGAGGATGCTCTTTTCTTTAAAGGAGGGAAATTAGTGGCACCTTAGGGCATCCATAAAGTGCCACCGTGAGTGTAAGAGGAGATGACAGGTGACAATGGGGGAAAAGATGTTGCTTAGGAACACTTGCCGACAGTTAACTGCACGATGTTCCTTTTATATCCATTACTTTGGTGCTATATATTAGCTTGCATTTGAGCCGTCTTAAATCAGAGGAGACCAGCAAGTTACTGCGCCAGCCAATAAATAGTGAAGCAAGTAACCTCTGTAAAATCACAACATGTTGTTTTTACTCTTTTTTTGTGTTCAGATTAAACAAACAAGATATAACCTCCTAATTAGTGATCTTTAGAGTTGCAGTTGGCTGGAATTTCTCACATTATGACTGAGCTTGGATAGGCGTTCTTCTCTGTTACCAGTCTTTGTGCTAAGCTAAGCTAACCCCTGCTGGCTCTATCTTAATATTTACTGTACAGACACAACACTGGCATCAATCATCTCTTCTAACTCAGCACAAAAGCAAGATTAGAGTTTAAAAAATTTTTTTTTCCTTAAAATGTGTTATTTTAGAAAATCAAACATTTACACATTTTTATAAAATGCATAGCTGTTCTTCTTCTTGTTCTCATAAACTAATTGGGCTGCTGTAAATCTGTTAATCCACTCATTTAAAATACAGAGGCTCACAGAGGACAGCAGTACTGAGTTATCCTAAGACAGTGAAGAGATAGGCGGCATTACGCACCATAATATGCAACCTTTGAGACTTTATCTTGTTTAATGTTTTATTCTTCACCCTCTCCATCTCCTGCACCCCCTGTTTTCTTGTCCTCTCAGTCCCCTGTGGTTTTAAATCCTCTAAAGAGTGATAGAAAATGGCCAATCCCTTGTGTTTGTATTCATGTTTTTCCTCAGTGGTTATAGTCAACTCACTACTGATACTCGTTTTAGAATGAGCTCAATATTATGGTTGCATAGTCTGAGGACATCCAAAGGGTTATTTTATTTTTAGGATTAACTTCACAGATTTACAAATGCTACTTATTTATGTACTAATGAACACTATTTCCCGTCTTCTCTTCATGGTCGGTATTTAATTATGACAGTGTGCTTGTAGATCTCACCACTGCCAGATTACAGAGATCTTGACCGTTGCCTTAGGAGACAGTCACTGTCACGGCTTTTTTCTGTGAAGCTGCACTGTGCATCATAAAGCATCGTTTTTGCTGTCACCAGGCAACCACTAAGTCAGCTGATGTCAATCAATTAGCAAGCATGACTAATGACATCTAGTCATTAACTCAAGAATTAAAGATCTTATCCATTTGAGCTGCAACACCTCAAGCCTTCATCTCTCTCTGTCTATGTAATCCCTTCACCTCTGCTCCTGTCGTCTTCTCATCTTTTCTTTTTTGTGAAAGTCAATACCAACAACATGTGTCTTCTTCCTAGAACACCTTTGTTTCTGGTCCCCTCTAGTGTGACCTCCCTCAGGTTGGCAGCAGCTGTAGCAGTGTTTGCAGAGTGCTGGTAAGCTGAAGCCCAGGGAGATGTCACAGCTGTACTACCGGCGGACTGACAGCTCCTCGTACCGGGACCGCATCCCGCTGAGAGTGGTGCGGGCAGAGTCGGAGCTGTCACCTTTGGAGAAAGCCTACCTTGGAGCTGTGGAGAAGGGAGACTATGCTAGTGTCAAACAGGCTCTAGAGGTATGTGTATAAGTCCATGGAAGAATGGATAATGTGACAAATACAGAACCTCTAAATTATGGATGGATGGGAATTAAAGCCTTAATCTAATTGGATTGATTTAGAAAATATTAGAAGATTTATGGGTAACATGTGCAGCCAGCCATGATTATCCTCTATACGCATCTATTTACCTTGACAGGTGTCAGATATTTAGTAGACACCAGCTGTTTGGTAGTCCCACAGTACCTGTGGGTGCGTGTTTGCTCTCTCAGAGCAAAACTCTGTAGACCTGGAGTTTCTCTGTCAGATCTGAAAGGTGTGTGGTGTTAACGTTTCCGTTCGAAAATCAATGTGTAATCTCTGTCAATTACTATTTCCCCTTCTAATCACTGATATTCTATTAAACAAAGTCCCAGAGTAGCACTAGGAACAACCGCTGACTTTTAATCACAACCTCATTTTGCCAGGAGGCTGAGATCTATTTCAAGATCAACATCAACTGCATCGACCCTCTCGGCCGCACGGCTCTGCTGATTGCCATTGAGAACGAGAACCTGGAAATTATCGAACTATTGCTGAGCTTTAACGTCTACGTCGGCGATGCCCTGCTGCACGCGATCCGCAAGGAAGTGGTGGGAGCTGTGGAACTGCTGCTAAATCACAAGAAGCCTAGTGGTGGCATGCAGGTGAGGAGGGGAATGAGGGGGATGGAAGGAGTTTCAAATGAAGAGTGCTTTATTGGTGAGGAAGGAGTGTGTCGGTGCACAGGCAGTGAGCTGCTGGCAAGGCTGGGGGACACTAGCAGAGAAACTAGGATTGTTGACGTTTACTTTCTCCCCAGAAGAAATGCATTCCTTTTTTTGCAGTTTGTCAAATCATGTTTTGCTAATTTTAGCACTACTTTATTTCTCTTTTTTTGTAGTTGATCCACTGATATCACCTGTAGTGATTCTATTTGTGTTTGAAGGGACCTCCGCCATGTTTTATGTGTAAAAGGTATAATAAGCTTTTATCCAACAGAATATGACATTGGAGAGATGCACAACTCACACCACATGTATTGTTTATCATAAAATGTATGAACAGTGATTTATAAAAGTAAATTAATTACAAAAGCTCCCGTGTCTCAAACCCGAGAGAACAATGAGCTGCACAGTGGCCTCAATACCAAATCACTGAATGATATAAAGTGCAGTAAAAATAACTGCTCCTCATTGTGTAGCTTACAAGCTGAATGCAGTTGCCTGGAGCTTTTTATACCATGTAAAATAATTGACCCAGTAGAGTTGGAAACAACAAAAGCTGACACTTCAAAAGGCTGTCTGAATAAGACTTCTTCTGCCTTTTGGAACAGGTCTTACATTTAAGACATTTTAATGAGTATGTTTACTGAGAGAAAGTAAGATGGGGACATTTTATCCAAAGTTACAGTATATTTATTTAAAAAGAAATCTTGTAAGGATTCAGAATACTGCTGCTCATTAACAAAGCCTTCCTCTAGTCTTTGAGAAGTGCCTGTTTCGAGCTTTTATTGCTATAATTAAAAACAAAATGCAGTGTAATTAAGTTCAGATTGGTACTCCTTTGCACTGATTGCTCTCGACTCAAGGGGCATTTTCTTGTTCTTGTCCCTGCCGCACATGCACTGTGTACATACTGTACAAACTGGAACACACACGTACAGGCTGCACTTGCTCTTTTCCTCACTTCTCAGCAGTAATGCACCATAAACCACAAAGGAACAGATGTGTTTAGCTTCATCGATCAACTGAAAAGGGGATGTTATTGCTGTTCCTGTTAGAAGCTGTGTGTTTGTCTTTGATAATGTAGAGCAGGGGTCCCCAACTGGCGGACCGCGGTCCGGGTCCGGACCCAGACGCAATTGCATCCGGACCCAGAACATATATATGTTTTGGAATTATACATATCAGACAGTTAGTTCAACTTTAACCGGCACTTGTTCAGCGGTGCAGGAAGCGCACCGACCAATGCGTTGTAAATCACATCAGGTGATGCAGCTCAGCCAATCAAATATGGGTATTCTGACAAGTTTCCTGACTCGAGTGAGATTTACACACACCGTGACACACGGAGGAGAGACGAGGAAATAGAAAGAAGAGCAGGAACATTGCGCTGATCAGAGAAGTTATCTCACATGACGTTCTCCAAAAAGAGAATATCATTTACAAGCAAGAATGAACAGACTCTTCTATGTTAATTCTTACCACAGGTAGGTAAAACCAGCATGTCTCATATGTTCAGAAACCGTAACTATTGGTAAAAGCGGCAAATGAAGCGCACTATGAGGCAAAGCACAACTCCTTTGAACAAACGTACCCACTCACATCTGAAATGAAGACAGAAAATAAACATAAGAGCCCAAAAATTATCAGAATCCAAAACAGTAATTCACTGTCCAACGATGATGTTACCAGAGAGAATAGAGCTGAAACAAGTTGGTTAATAACCACAGATAAAGTCCATGCTCACTGATTTCTCTTTTTAGATGACAAAATATAATATTGTGTCTTTTTTCATTGACATCACTTCACACCTGAATGAAGTGAATTGAAAGCTGCAGGACAATTCAGTGAAATCAATTTTTCTAAAATGAATTACTTTATTTTAATGCACATTTTTGAAAAGCTTTCTGTTATGTCAGTTATTCTTTAATCCAGACCTTATTTTACTTGATTTTAAATGAGAAGAACATTTATTTATGTATTTCTATGTATTATTTATACTCCAGTTCAATTTGAAAACTGAGAATAACAATTTGTTAAAATATAATTGATGTGTACTTTCTTTATTTGATTTGATAGTTGTTGACTACACAGGGACGTTGTTACTCCTACTAGGCTTCTTGAATATATATATGGCACTAAATAGCGCGAGTTAGATATTATTGCAATGTTTCGGACCTTTGTCCGAGGAGATTTTCTCAATCTGGACCTTTTGGAATTTTAGTTGAATACCCCTGATATAGAGTGAAATAGTGTGGGGGGGGGGGGGAATGAAAGGAAGCATATATTAGGGAACAAAAGAGCACAAGAGATGGCTCAGGCTTGTTTGTTAAATGGAGAGAGACGGAGGGAGGATGAGATACAGAGGCCAAACATATCCATCCGAACCCCTCAGCTGTGACATCTACCGGCCGCCGCATTTCGCTTAATGTCTTTGTGAGATAGAGCGTCTGCTCATGAGCGCCTGGTTATGCTTTAAAATAGGGGAGCAAACTTGGAAGAATGCATAATTGTCAGGGTCCATGGGGCCGTCACCCAGAACAGAGTTGTTAGATTATTAAGGGTGCGATGACATTCTAGGTGAGTGGGCTGTTGTGTGGGGGAGAGGAAGACAGCAGAAGAAAATGATTGGACGGGCTTTAGTACAGTACTGCGACTGCCACAGATACTGGAATGTTTTTCTTTTTTTTCAAACCATTTGATTTAATGATTGCTGTTGGGATGTAAAGACAATGTGCAATACGGTTAATTAATTGCATTTGAAAATGATGGATAAACTGTGCTTATATGTGTTTATCCACTAGATCCCAAGTAATCCCCAAAAATATTACCAACAGCACGAATGCAAAATAGCCATGTCACACTTAAAAGAGCCGACTCTGTGATTCAATCCTTTCCGATCACTGGGCTAACGATTGATGGACTCGCTGGCAAACATTGACTCGCAAATCAGTTCGGCATGTCGGTGAAAATACAGAACAAAATGTGGCGCAGCGAAACGATAACTTTGCTCGCCCTAATTGAATAGCGGGGATGCATTTGCTCCACGGGCTCGATTGCTCAGGCGCCTATATGCTTCCTTCCATCACATGAGTAGGTTGTGAAAATAGATCACACCAAATTTCCTCAAGAGACGGTCATTGATTATATTGAAAGGCTGTCTGGGAAAACATTGCATTATATCTGTTGCCATTGTCTTTTCTGAGATTTATTAGCAGGAAGATTAATTTATGCCTTGCTGGAATGGTGTGTATTTATCGTTCCATTTTGCAGGCTGTCTGAATGATGTGTTTGTAATAATCTCATAAGTGTTGTGGGTGATTTGTTTTCCGCTGAGCAGCGCCCTGGATATCAGCGTTTTAAACAGCTCCATGTATTATCCTCCGAGCACAGATAAGCATCTGTCGGAGGCACAAACACTGGAGCTCACAGCGTTTCTCAATTAGAAGGGCCTCAGGGTGCTTCTGTGTTGTTGTGTTTTTTCTTTTTCTGTCAGTCTTTTCATTTTTATGGGTTACTCTGCAACCTACATGTGCACATAAAGATAGTTACGTAAGGAAATCCCTCTCCTTCTTACATGGAACACAATAAGCATAATCACGCTTGCTTGAATCCACAAAGACTTGAGCTTGTTTTCTGCAGTGTCACTCAAAAACAGGACTGCTCGGTGTCCCACTTTATTCCATCTTGATCTGATGTTGTGGGATGACAGGTGAAAACCAGTGGGGAGGCTGGAAAATGAGCGCAGTGAAAAAAAAAGAAACACTGTGCTTCTGCAGATGCTTATAATCAACGTGGTGACGGTGGACGCCTCATTCTAATATAAGACAAGTGGGCTACAATTTCATTTCTGTTCTCTATTATTATCATCATACCTCCACATCTAGCCTGCACTCCTCTTGCTCCGTGCTTGGGCATAGGCCAAGGCTGTTTGATGTCGATTATTTGATGTCCCTCCTCCTCCCACTCGGAGAACAGAGTATATAGCTTATTAGATCCCCCTCCTCTGCGAAATATGACGACTCTCAGACGTGGCTCTGTGGCACTCTTTGTAGTTGCTGCTGCTCTGACAGTAAACTACACAAGTAGTTAGTTTCCACATGTAAAATGACTTTTGGATGCGATATGGATGATGAAATCTTTATGGGAAATCTTCATAGGTTTTTTCTCAGAGAGTTTCACTGATACTATTCCTGTTTCTATTCATGAAAGTGGAACTTTTCTCAAACAGCCTATGGTGCAATAATCCTCAAATCTTATCTTAAATGAGACTTTTCACATCTATTGTCTTTCAGTCATTTATTTTAGAATCAAATCAAATCGATCTTCTATAAATGGATAAATGGCTCTATTGGGGCTTGGTCAGTTAGTCCAGCGGTTCCCAAACTTTTTAGGCCGCGCACCCCCTTCTACATCCCTCTTCTACCCCCCCCCCCCCAACCCTTAATAAAAAAATAAAAAAAGCAACAGAGCCTATTTATAGCCGCATAAAAATCGGACCAATGAGAGAACAGTTTGCTCGCGCGTGGCGTTTGTTTACAAGATTTAGTCCGCTGTTAAATGTTGCAGTGTGAACACAAACCGAACAAAGGGGCAACTGCAACATTGTATCATATTAATCCCTGAATCGGAACAAAGCAAACAAACTGAAGGTGTGAAAACGCCCTGAAACACTGCAACAAAGTTTCACAAGGCATCACTTTTAAAGAGCAATCAGGATGGCGAGCACACACGCACAGGCTCAGAGGCAGATTGCATCACATTTAATTTGCAATTAATGACCGACTAATGTAGCCAGGGTGTCTTCGGACAAAGCATCGATGCGGTGCGACAAAGTGTTGTTGGACGCCGGGATCATGTCCAACTTTTTTGCTTCTCTCTCCCCAATCATACATTCCACCATCTCTCTGGCAGCTGGCGAGCTCACGTCTTCGGCGATTGTGTGCGGTAACTGACCAGACATGAAGCCCGCAGTGCGTCATTAATAGACCCAACACATGAATGAGACTGCAGTTGTTTTGGGCTGTTTTGTAACTCCTCCAATTTCGATATTAAAATATGTAACGGGTTTTTGACTTGTACTGGCATGCTTGGTGTTCAGGTGGCGACGTAAATAAGAGCTTCAGACAGCTGTTAGCCAGAACCTCACTGCACACCACGCACTGTGGTTTGGAGAATCTGCGTTGCCAATCCAAGCGTGTGGATCCCCTCGTGGGACCTCTCCCCCGTTCGGCTGGCCCCGGCCGGGCGCATTTCCCCCGTGGCGGTGCGCCGCGACCGGCTCTAGGTCGGCTTGGAAAGGCTCGGGGCGAAGGGAAATTTTATAATTCATGTTTTTATTTTGTGAAAAATCCCACTTTTTAAATTAAAATTACATTTTTTTTTTATATTTAATATTATTACACCATCAGACCGCCATTAAACTTTTCCTCTCGCGCACTCTTGTAGAGACTTTCATGGTCCCCAGAGGATTAACTCCAAAGATGTTGGTGATCCCTTGACTTTTCTTTCAGCGCGCCATGAGCACATTGACATCTGTGGCTTCAAGCGAGGTACCTCAGAGAGAGGCTAGCATGGCTGTTCACTCCAAGTCATGTTATTTCGTGCTTTTCGTGCCAATGAGAAGAGTAACTATTGTATGTCCCTAATAAATCGATGACTACAGGAAACAGTGCTGTATATCACTTTACAGCACTGTTTCAACTCTACTTTCCTCGTGGATCCACTCATAGTAAGACTCACATAAAAGCTCTCACAGGTTTATTTCCATGTGTCCCTTGTCACCAAACTGTGATTTACTGTCACATGTGGCTACTCGTGTAGAGAGCTGCCAGTAGAAGGCCTCCTGCTGCTTATCGATTTTTTTGTACTGTCAGATGAGAACACCTTGCCTCTGAGAGACCAATATCAGCATATTGGCAGTTTTGCCGGTTTATCTAACCCTCTGTCTGTCCCTTGAAATACACTAATAGTCAGTTTTGCTATCAAGGGTTTAGGTTTACACAAAGTATTAATAAGGACATATGACAATTGTAATATGTGAGTTAATGTGAGTAAACTGTTTAAAGTTTAAAGGTAAAGTTTTCACATTTGACATTACAACTTATCAAACTGTTACACAGCAACACAGCTGATACACTTCCGTGGTTGTGTAGATAGAAGTAGTAGTTTAAAGGACATTAGTCTGAGTAAAGCTCTCTGACTACACTATCCCCTTATATCTTTCCTCTCTCTACATCAACTTAAGCTAAATACGTCCTAACATGTGGCACAGTTATCCTCCAACAATTCTCTGACTCTCCCCCCTTTCTCTCTCACCGCAGAATCAGATAACAAGTATACTTCAATTAAAAGAAGTGAAAAGAGCCAGCTTACTCTTCTGCAGCCCGCAGCCTGCTGAACGGCAGGGGAATATAAAAAAGGGGTTTAGCTGGAGTGGGTGATAAGAGGAATAGGTGGAATGAGTTTCTTTCTGAGCATTAATAATTCCCTGTGAAATGTGTGAAATATCCTTTACAGCTGTCTTGATATGGACGACATTTTGTTTGTGACTTTGACCAAGGGCACCATTTCTTGCAGGCAGTTGAACTGTTTTCACTGCAGCTGCCAAAAGCTTTAATGTTTTTCTTTTTGTTGCCGTTTATTCCATTTATCTTCGCTGTGAAGACCTTTTGAACTGTTCTCTGAGGGGAACAGAAGATCTTTTAGGTACTGTGTTTAACCACACCAATTACTGTACTTCCACTGTGCGCTGAGCATGTCAGTCAAAGCTGACAGAAGGAAAAATAAATCTGAGGTCTTTAAATTGGTAGTCGATCCCATAATGGCCAAAGCCATTCTTTCAATACATGTGTGGGTCTAAAGATTGTTATTCTGTGCTCTCGCTGAAAGGTTCCTCCGATCTTATTGGACAAGCAGTTCTCTGACTTCACCCCTGACATCACTCCCGTCATTCTCGCTGCACACACCAACAACTATGAAATCATCAAGCTCCTGGTGCAGAAAGGTGTGTCTATGCCGCAGCCTCATGAGGTGGGTATACCATTTGTATTTTTTTTTTTTTTTTATTGTCCACGTGAAACCCTGTATCGCCAAAATATCAACAAATGTTCTGGGGGCAAACATAAGTCTCGTGTGCAGAAGGATTAAAGTGCAGTTATGACACTACATCCAGGGGGGGTTATGAAAGTGTTTTATGAGTCAATAAACAGAAACGATTCAGGTGATACAGAAGATACACGACTGGATTTTTTCTCAACAGCAGCAATTTGTATTTTCAGTAAGGTAGTTACACAGTATACACTACAGTATACATGTCATTAAGTATTTGTATTAGGATCTTATTTATAAGATATTATCAAATAATTGACATCAACTTGATGTCTTCTGATTCTGTTAAAGCCCAGGGGTTTTCAGATTATGATTAGTTCACTTGAGAAACAAAAGGAAACATTTTCAATGTAATGTGTAAATATGCAAATCATTTATACGGTCAAAATTGGGCCTTTAATGTCTAACAACATATCCAGCATATAGCTTGTACTGCAGGACCGAAGCCCGATTCTATTACTAAATGCTGGGAAGCCTCATTAACATGTGTCCGTGCTTTGTTTGATGCTGCAGGTGCGCTGTAACTGTGTGGAGTGTGTGTCTAGTTCAGACGTGGACAGCCTGCGGCACTCTCGTTCCCGCCTCAATATCTACAAAGCGCTGTCAAGTCCCTCGCTAATTGCGCTCTCCAGCGAGGACCCCTTCCTCACTGCGTTCAGGCTCAGCTGGGAGCTGGAGGAGCTCAGCAAGGTGAGGAACGTCCTTTCGTAGGATTTGATTATGCTGCATTAATTAACCTCTCTGTGCCCTCTCATGATACCATTATGTGGCATTCAATGGTTTGTCCGTTTATTAGCTCAGCATTAATATAAATTGCTCTCGGTAAATGTCATCTGATATAAAAAATAATGAAAAGGGTCAGCGATGAAAATTCACAGAAATAATTGCAAACACTGGATCATTGCCTGCCTCCAGATGAAATATAAAAAAGTTCATTATCATTCTTTTTGTCATAAAGCTACAAATGCCAGGTGCTTTCAGGACACAAAATCCACAGATTCAATTTTAGAAACACCTCTTTTTAGACCTGTACTCAGACATGTTTCATATAATATATTGACTTACATTTCAGCTGCAAGGTTCTTGCAGGACTCTTTGCGTTTAGCCATATCTGTATTCTGTGTACACTTTTTTTAAGGTGGAGAATGAGTTCAAATCAGAGTATGAGGAGCTGTCTCAGCAGTGTAAACAGTTTGCCAAGGACCTCTTGGACCAGACGAGAAGCTCCAGAGAGCTGGAGATGATCCTCAACTACAGAGATGACGTCAACTTATTGGAGGAAGAGGGCAACACCGACCTGGCAAGACTCAAACTAGCTATCAAGTACCACCAAAAAGAGGTAAGCAAGATACGTACTATTTGTGTATCGGTACAGTACAAGGTATTCAGTTTATGGTTTAAAGAATAATTCATAGCTTTCTAACTGGATCAGATGGCAAAGGCTGTGAGAATCAAGGCTAAGTGAGTGAGTGCCATAGTGTGACATCTGTAGTTAGTTTGATAATCACCCTGCTCACAATTAAAACACAAGAACTCAATAGTTTTTGAAGGACAAAACATGAAAGACTCAGAAAAGGTTGCTTCTTTATTTCATAGAAAGTAATGGGAAGGAAGCAGAGAATATCATCCTCTTGGCTATCAACACAAAGATCTCGAACACTAGTCAAGTGAGAGTCAGAGAAAGAAATATTACAGTTTCAGCCTGTAAAATTCTGCAATATATGAGAAATCATCTTGTGTTTTTTCAGGCTTCTCCTCTAGTATTCGTTGTTTTCCCTTCTGGCCAGTGTTGTTTGCTATGTTATCTACTGTACAGCTTGCTGTTAGATTTCAATGCCACATGCCTGCCAAGCCTGCTGTATTTGCTGCACCAAGCCAATGACTTCTCACAGATGTTACTGCCAGCCAATAAAAGCAGCTGTAGATTAGCATCAGATTCTTTTTTAGTTAGGATTGTATCCTTTTTTAGCTTTGGCAGCTGAAGATATGCAAAGCTTGAATTTTATTTCCAAAGCATTAAAACAGCAAGGTAACTTCTTGATCTACTTCGTTAAAATAACATGAAGATGGTGTTTATTCATTCAAATCAAGTCAGTCGTCGTGTCACTGTTGCTGAATTTCTACATTCAGTGAAACATACGTGCTTTATAATAGTCTGTGATATTTAATGCAGAGCATGTACAGTACATTTGGGTTTAATGTGCAGGCAAACAGGCATCAATTAAGTGATAATTACTTTCACTTTCCCGAAGCTTCCCAATAAATTGGACTGTTTTATTCAGCAACCCTGTGGGACCTCCGTTGCATTTTAAACACGCATGAATCATTTTGAGGGAAATGGTTCAAACCTGATAACTCCATTGGAATATTTCCTTTACAGTCCACTGATTGCACGCTGTTGTGTGATAAATGTTTGTCAGGTAGAGCCAGCAACAATTGGTGTGGAAAAAAAGCTAATTAAAAGGTGCAATTTTAATCCCTAATAAGTAGATACATGTGATATGTATATAAACATTCAGTATGGATAATATTTCCTAACACCTCAAAAATGTTATAATTGTTCCTGATGAGTAATACAAGATAACACATTTGCATACTGACTCTTGTAATTAGTTAGTTATGGTTGTAATCACTTTACAATTATTTAATTGTACTGCACCTGTTAAAAGCTTAGTGCTGTGGGTGAATATAAAAGGATTACCAGAAAATCATCTAACTGATGCATTAGCCGTTCTTCTGAGTTTAATGGGATGTAATGAGGAAGCCCGGTTATAGTGTTGCTAAGTTATCGGATGGCTGATGGCTTCCTCAGGCAACAGGAAAGGGGTCAAATAAGTGTTCCGCCGAATATAAAGGTGAGGGAGCCGACACATTACTCCTACGAGCGTTTTATAATTAATCTGTCCGTCTTTGCTCAGAGCAGATGCACTTTTGGAGGCGTCTCGATTTACGACTCTGCTCTTAACCCCTCATCCATCCAGTTGTTGCGCATCAAACACAGGTTGGTGAGTGAGCATGTTGAGTGTCAAAGGAGAATTGGAAGTAGTGCAACAGGTGTACATGATGATGAACAGTCCCCCTCTTATCCAGCCTCTCTGTTGTAAGCAGTAAATCCCTCATTTCACAAAAGTGTAAGCGATCATCCCCTCCTGCTGCTGCCGCCACAAATCCCTCTTTCCCAGGGGTTCTTTAATTATTCAGACGATGTCCCAATATGCCCTTCTCCTGCGTGCTATCCATAACACCCTTCGATTGCACCGGAACTTTGATGGAGGACAGTGTCTCACGATATGAGTAACAATCCACCCAGCTGTCCTTTTTAAACGATAAATGTCTCAGCTGCCTAGATTGGTTAGCAATCATTTCAAGGTAAAGTTATTCTGTCAGAAATGCTGAGTGCTGTAGTGTATGTATTGAATCTGTCACGGACTCACGGGGCATGATGAGGACTCACCTTTTAATATGTTGATTTCTGTTGGAAACTGCACTTATTTTGATGACTTGATTTACAGATTTCTTGCAGAATATGGAGTAATGGAGCTACTGGTTTTACCTTTGTAGTATGTGGAGTGAAGATACTCTAATGGAGGCATGTGTGGAACTGGATTAAATATAGATCCAACCACACAAGCAAATATTTCATGAACAGTAATTGTCTTGGCAGCGCTGTGGCAAAAGGTGTAGTATTTTGTGGGATATTTCTTCAGTAAATAGTTCATTGGGTCAGAGAGAAGAAATATTTGATGTGTGTAAAATGGGTGAAGTATTACGTCGCTTATCAGATTTTCACCATAAAAGTGGAACCCAAAAGAGAATTTGCAGTGGAAATCATTTAGTAGATCTGTCAATATCCCAATGTTTTCTGCTGCAGTACAAATGTGTACAGAGTAAATATATACGATCAAACACTCACAGAGGTATTTAAAGTGATTGCTTTGTGCCTGTGACTGGGTTTCGCCCCCTGCGAGGCATCGAGGGTTACGTGGACGCTTAGTTGGACTTGAAAGGCTTGTTTTTGCAGAGAACAGTCATTGTGTTCAGGGCATTTTGTCTGTGGCGTGATCAAAACTCATCTCTTTCAGCAATTTTCCAGACAAACACTCTCTTATAATTGGCATGACACTCAGCCTGAATGTGTGATTTATTTTTCATTTTTTTGTACAGGCTGTGGCCGAGTGTTGCACTGAGTCACAGGGAGCATGTTTTTGACCCTCAACTGAAAAAAACCGAAGGACATTTCAACTCTTAACCCTCTTTTGTCGTTAGCGTGCACGCTGGCTTAGGTTTTTAGTATTTATTCTTGCGCCTGTGTGTGTTTTTCGGTTTTGCTTCTGCTGTGCTCGCAGGGTTTAGAAACGCAATTTATAATGGTCTGAAGAGAAATCTCCACAGGCCTCCGCTCTAAAGAGCAGAGCAAACAGAGCAGTCTGCGCTTTGATGCAGCGGGAGGCCAAATCAGATAAATATGATCAATTCCACAATAAAGTGCAGATTATCCCCTCTACCTCCCCGAGGGTTTCAGCAGTGGATTACTCTCATTTGTACTGATGTATTTGCAAAAATGTAGGTGAGTACATTGAAGATTCACAGTGTGAGCGGAGCCGGACTGCCTCTTTAATGTTTGAATGCATCAGAGGTACATGCTGTAGTTTCACGTTGCCCCCTTGTGATATGTCGTAAAAACTGCAATACGGTATTTCAAGAGGTTTTTAATGCCTCCATTAAATGGAGATAAAATTGCAGTAAGAAGAATAAGTGTCATGTAGTGAAGGACCATTAACACTCTGCACTTATTCACTGCAACAGAAAGATCTGTCTTCCCAGTTCAGTCTGCAGTGTTGAGCATTGTTCAGTGCGTGGGTTGATTCAGAAATCTTTTCTGTCAGCTAGGAGTTTACGTACATCGTGGTGAGGTAAGTTGTAACACATGATGAATGGATGGATGATGACTGTATCCTACAGGGAAGCTTTTACACCATGCAAGCAACGGTGATCAGATTGTGCAGATGATCTTGGCATATTTGACATTTGTATTTCAACGATTATCAAAGCCAATCGCGACTAAAATATAGCCAGCTGTAAGTTCCATGTCAGTGTGGAAGCGGAGGAGAAGGGTTTCAGCAGAGCTTTTCTGTTGATAATGCTGCAGGGGAACTTGTCTTCACAGAGCTAGAAAACACCCTGACACATTGATAGTTTAATCGCTGTCCTGGCACTTTTGGGCTGTTGACAGTGGAGAGTGGCAGGAAAGGCTGTAGAGATGCACTTTCTCAATGGGACACTTTATCACAGCTGCGTTTTGGAAGTGATTGTGACAGACGAAGGAATGGTGATATTGTTTTTCACCAGGAAGGAGGAATAGAAAGAGGTTTGTATTGGAAAGAAGCTGTTCTTAACCTGTAATAATAACCTGCATCTATACGAGGACAGGGCATTTCAACACTTTTGCTTTCTATAAAATCAAATACTGCGAACAAAAGAAAAAAAATCTTATACAGACCACAGATTTATCTTGTAAAGTTACATAATCTCCTTTTGGAGATTACATTATTATTACAGCTCATATGCCAAGACAGCATGGATACATTTTCCTAATTACGGTGCTAATTAGCTTAATTTCTGACCTCATTAGCATCGCTGTCAGTGTTTAATGTATCATGCTGATTAAGGCAAGACATCAGCAACTCAAGTACCTTCTGTTTACTGTCATTAATTAGCAATAATGTTCTGACAAGCAGTGAAAGATGAAAGCTACCAAGGAACAGTTTTATTTATGAACGGGCCACTCGCTTGTGCGATCAAACTATAAAAAACTATCTTCAGATGGAAACAATTCTATCTACAGTGGCTGCAGAATTTAAAACAATGGCTCTTTTTACTGTATTATTTACTGGGATCAAGTACTTCTTACAAGACTCAGCCTGCACCCATGGGTCTGTTTCAGACTTTGGGTGCAACTTAACGAGGTTAGCCATCTTGTCTATAATAAGGTTCACGCTCAAAGGAATTATATGAAAAGAGAAAATCAACAGGGGAGCTTTTTCCTTTTTTCCTTCCCTCTTTATTTTTTCATAGTCAGCATATGATTCATATTCTCTCTCTCTCTCTCTCTCTTGTAAAAAGTAGTCCTCTTCTTCTCCACTCATCCATGAACTTCATCTCCGATATTCCCTCTCTTCTGCATTTCCTCTCAGGTTGTGTGGCAACACTGTATCGTTAAAGTATGGAAATATGAGCAATTCTACTCCAGACCCCAACGCAGTTAGGGATCTCTGGTTCCCATGGTAACAAGGCTGCAGAGTTGGTGGATTGGCACCCGACGGTGCCGGTCGACACTTTGACTCTGGTATAAAGGCTCAACGTGATATTTCACAACGCTGTTTTGCGCCTGTGTTAAGTGTGTTTGCATGTGCCAACGCTGTTAAACGAATGTATTCGATACACGATGAGTTTGTCTGTTTGTTATCTTTAACGGGAATGTATTCCAGATACGTCTAGAGTATCACCACATGCTGCTGATGCTACAGACCGTTTGGCGGAGGCAGTTCTGTAGCACAGCTGCAGTTTTGATGCATTGATTGTTTTGGTGTCACTGACGATATCAAACCTGTACGCAGTTACTAAGAGAAGCATGACAATGACCCGGACAACATTGTCCTTTTATTCTTTTCCTCTTAGCACTCACATGAGGTATTGATCCCACAACATCTAAAATATTCAAACAATCCAAACAACCGAAAAGAACACAAAATATTTTCCACATGTTGAATCATGTTGCAAACATTCTTAATAACCTTGTTGTGTGTAAGGGAGATACAATGTTGTCTGTTTAAAATAAGTTTCAATCTTATTCAGACATCTCGGGAAGAAGTACTATGTTTTTATCTCAATCATTGAGAAATGCAATGCAGTCATCTAAACAAGGCTCTCTAGTTTCTTGTAGATTCTTTTTTACTGACCTCACAGCCTGTATAAGGTTCCTTTTATGTCAAGACTGCCTTTACTTGATTTCCTTCTAAAATATCCATGTGTGTCGATGATTACTCTTTACATTTTGACCCCACCAACACATCGCACTCCTACGTTTGCATGCTCTGAACTGGAACTTGCTGCAGTTGCTAATTCTGGCACGTGGCCACTCGGGCATTATGTTCTGTGTAAAACCACTCGATAGCCTCAGGCTGAGGATGCTGTCTCCCTGCTGCAATCATACCTTAGATTAGAGTGCTCGGAGTTATTTTTTTATCTCCCTAGATCAAACAGAAAAGTATCACTCTCCTCTTATTTCTTTAAGTTTGTAGCTCAGCCAAACTGCCAGCAGCTTTTGGCGTCCCGGTGGTATGACGAGTTCCCCGGCTGGAGACGACGCCACTGGGCCGGGAAGTTCTTCACCTGTGTCTTCATCGGCCTCCTCTATCCTGTGTTTGCTCTGTGGTACCTCATCGCTCCTAAGAGTCGCCAAGGCCTCTTCATCCGCAAGCCCTTCATCAAGTTCATCTGCCACACAGCATCCTACCTGACCTTTCTGTTCCTGCTGCTCCTCGCCTCCCAGCACATTGTCACTACAGAGCAGGACAGGCAGGACAGACAGGGCCCCGCACCGACCACTGTGGAGTGGATGATCCTGCCCTGGGTGCTGGGTGAGTAAAATGAGTGAAGTCTGATCCATACTGACTTTAGTGATCCCCAGACTTTTCTTCTAGCGCCACCGTGAGATCGACATTTGTGGTTTTTAGGGAAACGTCTCTACAACTATTGATTGGATTGCCATAAAATGACCTCGCTGAATGAATTGTCACGACTTTTTTGATCCCTGGACTGTTCATCTAGCTTCAGCATCAAGTCAATATTTTAATTTGGTTTCATTACCAATACATTGGTTAATGACCCAATAGCTGCACAGGTAATTACATCCATCCCATCAGCCTCAGCTGTACTTTGCGATTAGTGCTGATCTAATGTTACCATGCAAACAAGCCAAACTGAGATGGTGAACCTGGTAAACATTATAACTGCTAAACATCAGCATGTTAACAGAGTCATTGTGTCTACAATTCTAATGCATTTGTACAATCCATGCCCATCCAAACTAAAAAGGCTCTAACTCCCACTCACCTGCAAATGTCTATGCAGGAAATAAACGTGACTTTTATTTCCACAACCTTGGATGCAGCAATGACTTTTAGAAATACTACCTGCTCGCCGATCAGAAACAAGTATTTTTCATGTCCATGGTATGAGGATTTGTATTGAACAGATGATCTGACAGTCTCTGTATTGCCAGGATTCATCTGGGCAGAGATCAAACAAATGTGGGATGGTGGTTTCCAAGACTACGTCCACGACTGGTGGAACCTGATGGACTTTGTCATGAACTCTCTGTACCTGGCCACCATCTCCCTCAAGATTGTAGCCTACACTAAGGTAACCAATGATCTAAGAATAGAAGTCAAATAGACAAGGTGCAGTGTAACTTTATAGTGTTCTCACTTTATCTGTTTCCATCCTCTGTCCTGTTCAGTACAGTGGTAGTAAGCCGAGGAACCAGTGGGAGATGTGGCACCCAACCCTAGTAGCTGAGGCAGTGTTTGCCATTGCAAACATTTTCAGTTCCCTGCGCCTCATCTCGCTGTTCACAGCCAACTCTCACCTGGGGCCACTGCAGATCTCTCTGGGCAGAATGCTGCTGGACATCCTGAAGTTCCTCTTCATCTACTGTCTGGTAAACACACAAACGTTTGCACACAGAATATAGTCATGCATACAGAAACACATGGATTTGCTGAAATGATTGCATCCACTTGGCACACACTTCTTCTCTCTTTCTCCAGGTCCTACTTGCATTTGCTAATGGGCTGAACCAGCTGTACTTTTACTATGAGACCAAGGCTTCAGATGAGAGGGGGAAGTGCAAAGGCATCCGCTGTGTGGAGCAGAATAACGCTTTCTCCACGTGAGTTCACATGAATCCAAACGTGCTTGCATGCGTAGTCTAGATGTGTGATGGTGTGAAATTAAGTGGCAAAGTATGAGAGAGTTGTGTGTCTCTGTATATTGCTGTTACTTCTTGAGAAATGTGTGAAAACAAAAAAATAGAAAAGTTTCAGTTGCTAAGAGAAGCTGATGTTTTTGCAGACTTTTGAGTAACACATATATTTCCCTGTTTCCCTTGCAGGTTATTTGAGACACTGCAGTCTCTCTTCTGGTCAATCTTTGGTCTGATCAGCCTGTATGTGACCAACGTGGATGCTGACCATCAGTTCACTGAGTTTGTCGGCGCCACCATGTTCGGCACCTACAACATCATCTCACTGGTGGTGCTCCTGAACATGCTCATAGCCATGATGAACAACTCCTACCAGCACATTGCTGTGAGCGCAGATGGAACACAGTGCAAACAACAAGACGCATGAGTGTGTGGGATAGATGGTGTTTGTGTCGTGCTTTTCACGTGCCCTAATCTCGGTTTCAGGATCATGCAGACATCGAGTGGAAGTTTGCCAGGACAAAGCTGTGGATGAGTTACTTTGAAGAAGGGGCCACCCTGCCTGCCCCGTTCAACATCATCCCCAGCCCCAAATCATTCTTGTACCTCGTATGCTGGATCAAGAGACAAGTGTGGAAGAGGTCCAGATCCAAGCGCCCTGACACCTTTGGAACTATTGGAGTAAGTCAGGTGTCAAATACTCAAACACACATTGAAGAAGAAGAGTTTGCTTGTCTGTTATTTTTCATCGATACTTGTCAATGCTATCAATTCAAAGAAGAATCCATAAATCTCACTTTAGAGCACAAGGCTTTCTTGTCTTATGTCTGCAACACTCAGGGGCCATATGCAGCGAGACCCACAGACAGCAAAGTGTAATGCAAATGTGTGATACCGTGAAGAGAAAGTAAATATGCCCTTTCTCTCATCTCCCACTGTTTTACTAACTCGCGCTCTCTGGCATCTGATTTCTGTGCAGAGGCGAGCAGCAGATAACCTGAGGGTAAACCATCAGTATCAGGTAAATGTAGTGAAAACAATTACTGTCCTCTGCGAGTGTGTGTGTGTGTGTGAGAGTGAGAGAGAGATCACACTGCTCTTCGACGCCTTTCTACACTTTCAATTTCCATCTGTCAATAGAATGATTTTGCGATGTCTCACACAATAGGCCTAACAATTACACCCAGCGGGATGTTCATCACCGTTCTCTGCAGAGTATTTCCTATTTGCCCAAATCTGCAGGTGGTTATCGTAGCATTTTTGTATGAGATGCAGCTTGAAATGCGTTTCCTTTTGTGCGTATATATTTGGCGTCTTGTTCCTGACTGACTGACTGTGAGTTTTGTATTGAAGCAACACTTTCATTCAATTTTGGAGGATGTTAATGTGTTGCCTTTTGTTTCGCGGATGTAGGAGGTGCTGAGGAACTTGGTGAAACGTTATGTGGCCGCCATGATCAGAGATGCTAAGACAGAGGAAGGCCTGACTGAAGAGAACTTCAAGGTAGGCACAGCTGCTAGCAGTGAATACGCGTCTATAATCAATATATATTAACAATAGATCACATGACTGTAAGGGGTGGCTCAGAGTGACGACCCACAGAGAATTATCACCTGACTCTGCAGTTAGAGTTCAGGTCGCTGTTTTGGTTTTCCCGTCCCACAACTTTGCTGTCAAATAGACGGACACAGTTAGCAACTATCTGGTAAACATGGAACATTGAGCTTCTGAGAAGCCAGATATTTCCCTCTGGAGTTGGTAGAGACCAAAATGCAATTGCGAAATGCCATCAAAATGTTCTCATATCCTTTGTGAGAAAACAAAATTGCTGTATCAATATTTTATGAATTACACTTTCTACACTTAGTATTGTCTGAGTTAGAATATAATCAATACTCTACAGAGTGCCCTGAAAATACTGCTCAGGCTAATATAGTCAAATGAAAAAGTCATTTGTTAATTTACCAGGGGAGCTCACTTTTTGCTTTCCTCTTCCAGGAACTGAAACAAGATATCTCCAGTTTTCGTTACGAGGTGATGGGCATGGTGAAGACAGGGAAGCCTGCTCTACAGGTTGCAAAGGCCAGTGGGAGCTCAGCGGAGTCCAGTCTTGCTTACCCCAACTCCTCGCTCAAGGTTTCTCCCTTGCCCCAGAGCAGCCAGGTGAAAAGCAAACTCAACCGTTTCAAGATGATCGCATCCATCCTCAAGCAGGGCAGTGCTACAGCTTCACCCAGGCCGCCTGAAGCCTCCAACGGTCTACCTAACGGACTTGTGGTCTCTGAAGAGAGCTCCAGCAAAAGCCAGGGGAGAAATTCCCCCAAAGATATCACTGACTTTGGCTTGTTCCAGAAACGCCACTGGAGTGGAAATGAAGCCACATTAGGTGCAGGAGAGATTTCCAGAGACATGTACTCTTTGTCAGAGGAGGCGGGGGAGTCCGGGGGCTCAGACGCAGAGCAGCAGGCAAGAGGTAAGGATGATAAAGAACTCCTGCAGACAGAAAAGAAGGAGGAAGCTGCAGTAAATGAGGCCCCAAATGAAAGCAACGATTTATTGAAGACCAACAATAGCTCAGATGACGGTGGAAAAAAAGAAATGGAGAAAAAGGACAAAGAGAGTTTATCCTGCGGTGACTCAGTAGATGGTGGAAGTTTGTTAGTGTCGTCCAGAGAAGAAGCATAACCTATGACGGCACGTGGATATAACTAAAGGCCAAGTAATGCTGGACTGAAGAAAGGGAGAGAGACAATCAATGTGAGTTTCAAGTGAGGTTGTTTTGCAAAGTCTTGACTTTTCCAGTTATTACCAAACTAATGATCAGATTTGATCTTTGGAGACTCAGAGAGGTTTTTGGTGTAAGTGTTTTAAATGCAGCTATGTTAGAAGTGGAGATGCAGCAAAGGTAAACTGAGCTCTGTGTGAGCATACCAAGGATTTAGATTTTAGGATAAAATCATCTTATCGCATCCCTACTGGTTGGAAAGTAATTATTTCCTGAAACTGATCATTTTTAACATCTCTCTCTCTCTCTCTCTCTCTCTCTCTCTCTCTCTCTCCCCCTGTCACTTACCTGACATGTGCCCTTCTTTTCAAGTTCCTTCATCAATCTCTCTCTCTACCTCTTTTCCTTCCCCGTTTATCTCGACACCGCTTAACTCTGCCCATCCTGATCTCACTAGAGCAATAGATGTGTTCTGTTTTAGACCCGACCCTCTGCCTTACTCTGTCTGTTTCTGCACTTTACACTGGCTTACGGTATCTGAAAGACGTGTCAAGCTCTGATCATGCAACAATTCTCTCAATGTTTTTCTATGCAAAACCTGGGATTGTGATTTTCATCATTCTGAAGAGGACGGAGGTACAAATAACAGTGACAGGTCATGACAAGTATTCGTAAAGTTGAACGTGGCCAACGAAGAATAATGGGAGTTACACAATATGAGCCTATTTAAAAGCAACATATTATTGATGTTTTATCACTCCCACAGAAAATGAACTTGTTATTTTGAGAAATGTGCTTGTTTTTAACTGGTACCTTTTAGATGTCATGTTAGTTTAAATGAATGAATGTTGTTATAGAAATTAAAACATAGATCAACTCTTTATTTGGCTTTTTTCTTTTGTTCGATGCAGATTACAGACAGATGGTGACATGCTCGCTCATCTTATAAGGATTTTACTTTTGCAAAGACTATTTTATTTTATGTTGCTGCTTAGTAAGTGTTTACAGTTTCACAATAATGATGTTTTGTAGGTTATTTGTATTCTTTAAGGATGTTCGATTCTGAAAAAAACAAAAAACAGTGAGGTATTCAAAAGACATAACTCCAAAAAACATACCTGTATGAAACCATAACTACATAGATGCACGTATACTAATACTTAATGGGTTAATAGTTGACTTGCAGTTTACACATTTATACACTGTCATTAACTTGGCTTCGGCTTTCATTTAAAAAGCTGATGTCAGCAAGTTTCACTCCTCTCCCAGGGCTCCAAATTAACAACGCATACATTTATAATGAAGGACGGTGCAGAGCCTGTAGATAAGCCTGATTTTGGAAAAAAAGGAATGAGGAACAGGCCCCAGGTAATCAGCACTATATTTTTGGATTCTCAATTCTCCATGGGCACAGCATCAGTTAATGAACCGCCTGTCAGACCAGAAATATGTATACATTCATTAATTGTTGAGAGTCATTTTTCAATTAAAATAATCTAGTTTGAACTCTGCTTGTGTTGCAAAATCTTCCATTTGGTTACATTTACCCTACTGTTTTTAACACATAACACATTCATACGTCAAACTGTGTATTTGAGTTGTTTTGAATGGAGGTATTGTTAAACAGTGTGAATCCCAGAAGCGAGTTCCACATAACCAGTGCATTAAAGGAGTTAGACCAAGTTCCGTACAGAATAACTCAATGCTTTCAGCAGGCTGTTTCTTTCGTGATCCAACACAGTCTGCCCTGTAACGACCCATTAATGTCTCTCCATTAACAGTCAGTGCAGCACAGAACCACACAACGAGAGCATTTTGTAAATGTGTCCTTTATCTGCCAAATGTTTCCACCACTTGAACTGCCACTGAAAACTCTTCAGTTCTATGAAGAGCATGAGTTTGTTACTCAGATGTGTACAGTTGAACCATCAACCCTTATCATTCATTCTACCGCGTAAGATTTAGTAGCCATTGTGCTCCTTTGTGGCCCTGTGTGTGTGTGTGTGTGTGTGTGTGTGTGTGTGTGTGTGTGTTATTGCATTAATCTTTCAGATCTCATTTATTCTAGTAGTAGCAGATTTCAGTCATTTGCAAGGATCTTCTTTCTTACTCACATAAGCGAGTCTGTTTCTTCTTTGCAAATGAGTGTATGTGTATGTGAATGGGCCGTTCAATCCCGGAAGCCAAACCATGCTTAATGACTTTCGGTAAGTGGAGAAAAATCAAGAGAAGGACAAGGAAGAAAGTTTCTACAAAGAATAGGAATAAGAACGCTCGGCAGAAATCTCAGGTTCCAACAACTTCACGACACGTGTGTACTGTTTAAACCAGAAACCGGTCGCAGTGTTCAAGAAAACTGCCCTGTGTGTTCTCCCACAAACTAGACATTATTATTTTCTCTGAACTGATATTTTGGCTGTTTTATTTCACTTTCCTTTTTGTACTTTAATAAGTTCAAACAAGTGAGCAGGCCAATGAAAAAGAGATGAAACAGTTGATGAAACTGTGCTCCATGTGCGATCAAAAGGCTGCGTAGCAATGCCCCGGGGTTTGTGACGGACCTGCCAACTTTGAACAAGACTGTCACAGATGCAGAAACACATAATTGGAAAGCGCTTACACTAGCATATAAACATGCTCCCACAATGCTTAAATCTTATTCAGTGATATGAATATTGTCTAATTCTACATATTTGATAAAAAATAATGTGTGACTGTCAATTCTGACTAAACTGATTAGTTCTAAACCTCCAGATAAGCTTTTAATATGAACACACAAGGTTCACAGTTCAAATTAGATGTATTAATGTGATTAACTTGGAGACACACACACATGTGGGAAAATGAACAGGCACACAAAGAAAAATATGTAAAAACAGAGATGTTCTACAAATCCTTGTGAGACAGGAATAGACCAAGGTAAACTTTTGTTTTTCCTGTAGTTACATATCTTAATGGCGATTTTGAAAACGTTGAGTAATCCAAGTTGCGGAGGACTCAAACATGGCTGCACTGACAAGTCCTCTCCACTTGGGGGGGATGTCATTATAGGGTCGGGGTTCCTGATCACTGCTTCCTCTCTGCCACCATCTCGCTGCAGGATCTAAAATCCAAAAAAACCACCTGCAACCTGGAGAGGACTGTGGTGCAGTTCTGTGGGAAGAAACCGCTCAATAGGATTTAAATTCCTCATAAGGTTTGTCTCAGACAATGGAAAGCTGACAGAACAGAGACAAAGGAAAGAGAGGCATTCAATTTACTTTTAACTTTTTACTTATGCGTGTGTCTGTTTATGTGTGGTAGGGAGCCAAGAGGAAAAAAGGACAGGAAATCAATAAGGTTTAAATTACTGTAAATTCCAGACTGGGCTGAATATGTGTGTTCCCAGTCTCTAAAGTTTGTATTGAATGCTAAAATAGCATCATAGACAAGAAGTTATCTCTAAAGGGAGGATGCCCTGATGGAAACAGCTCAGCTTCCTGCATGCTGCTATCCTCCCGGGGACCAGAGGGGTCATGCCAGTTCAGAAAGAGCGAGTCACTCTTTGATGTGCTGTAGTGATTTCAATGAATCATTCAAAAAAGACAATCTTCATTTCTTCCCCCTGTTCATTACTGTTGGCCAAGGACACCTCAGGGGAAACTTTCTTATCGTTGCTTTACTGCATTATATGTATTAAATATAAGAAACTAAACATTTACCTCGGTGCCCTCTGTCTGTGTGTGGTCACGTTTGTGTATGCATACTTGTTCATGCTCACAAGTCAAGACTGTACATGACGAGTAGCCTTTTCCATGATGAATTTTCCCTTTGAGGCAGTATCAGATCTGGCTTCAACACAAGAGACGGAGACAGCTGTAAAAGTTGGGACCGGGGAAGAAGCTGATAAACGATGAACATGACAGCAGGGAGGATGAAGGGGATAAAAGAGGAGCCGGAGCGCAAATGGGAGTTCAGGGGAGGAAAGGCTGAACCCACATAGTGAAGGTAATGAGGAGACTGGTATCCCAGAGGACGGATGGTAAAGATATATATTAAGGCTTCTGTCAAGCAAAGTGTAAACCCATCATCTACTCAGACATATCACTACGGGTCCTTGCTCTAGATTTAGTTTGATTTACAGCCTCATTTCAGAGCCTATTAAAAACATTTCAGTCAATTTAATTCACATATTTGGCTGCCAAATTTCAGAGGTGTGCTTTCTGCCTGTGTGTTTGAGGAAAAGGATGACTTTTAATAAGTTACTGTCTTACTTGTTTTGTTTTTTTTAACCGTGATGGGGCTCAAAACCTATACAACTTATGATGATTATAGAGTGTAGAACGATGTGAAGTTTGAGGTACGGGGTGTCCTAGGTGCTCTGGGATGTGATGGTGGTAATGAAATTCATGAGAAATCCATGTGCAGCAACGTGAGGGAGGGGGAGACAATAAGCTTCGAGTCAAAGCAGGAGGGAGGATTTTGGAAGAGTGTGTGTGGGTGAGAGCAGGATGTAGTGGTATGGAAAAGACAGTGAGGGAGTAAAGAGAGAGTGGGTGGGTATGGGTGTGTGCTAGAGAGTTGGTATAAAGGCTCCCTCTCTGACTCAGACTCACATATCTCCTGTGTATTTTTTTGGGGGTGTGCGGGTGTTTACAAGACAGCGGTGTGTGTGTGTGTGTGTGTGTGTTTGTGCTCTTGAGGACTGATTTCTCCCCAGGATGCATCAGCTGCTCGTGGTGACCTCAGTGCTGGTGGCACTCTGCTCTCTAGGCAGTGTGGATACTTCCGCCTATGATAAGATAGTCACCCATAGTCGCATACGGGCCAGGAAAGAAGGGTAAGGAGATGGGCCATGGGGAAGGGAGGGAAAGAGGGATTGAACGACTGTTTGAGGGAGAGAGAGGTGACCAATGCCAAACTTAAAGAACAATGCAGCAGCTTTTTATGTTTTTAATTTCGCAGATAACTGGCAATTTTTACAACCTCGGTCAACTTGTTTGCATTTGTATGCTGAACAAATATTTGCACAGTAATTGTAGTATCAGTAGTCAGCCACAGATACTGTATGTACCCGTAAGTCAGATTTTATATCCGTGCTATGTTTTAAGGTGTTTTTTTTATCACAAAGAGCACTCGATCATGAGTAGAGAAACAGGTAGGCCATATTGATGAAATTATTGATTTAAGCCATAATGGAAAATTCAATATCGTCTGGCACATTCATTCACTCTTCTGCTGTTAATAATGTGCCCAATTTACCATTTGAATTTGATTATGAGTTGAAATTCTTCATTTAAGTTAAAGGAATTATCTTTCCTTGCTTTCTGAAATTGACTTATATTAAGAAGATTAGACAAAACAAGATTTTAACGTATAAGCTGCAAAATACTTACCTGTCTCTCTCCTCTCCCCACTTCCTCCCTCAACGTCCCTTTTCAACCCCCGGTTCTCGCTTTCCTTGTCACTCCCTCATCACCTCCTCCCCTCCCTTCTCTTACAGACCCAATGTGTGCGCCCTGCAACAGGTCCAAGGGACCAAAAAGAAGTACTTCAGCACATGTAGGAACTGGTACAAACGCTCCATCTGTGGCAAGAAGACGTAAGTCTCTACCAAAACAGGGAATGGATCTAATTGCTATGTGATTTTGTTACATTTTTTTTTTTTATTATTATTATTTGCACAGAACCCAATTGACTTTACCCAAAGTGCAAACCACTCCCAGCTTTCACACATCCTTCACATATACAGGAATATTTCCAAATTTTCAAACAATTCAGATAGTACATGTGGATTCCACCGCTGTGTTTACCTCTTTAATGCCCTTTCTTTATGAACCGTAGTGGTCAGCTCTGTGTGAGTCCTGTTGTCTGGAGCCTCGAGCTCTTTCCGTGTCCTTAAAGTCACCCTGACTGACAGGTAGCTGTCTCACTTTCTTCTCTGAGGGTCCATGATGATGATGATTGAGCTTTTAAATTGCAACCATTTTAAAGATGTCTTTTTAAGGATTTTAGGGGTTTCTTAAACGTGAAAAGAGAAAAGACCCAAGCTGCAGCATATATCTCCCTCGATCTCTCTATTTATACAGTATTAGTAGCCCTCCCCAGCTCTCAAGTCTGGACATGCTGTGTAGCCTGCGGGCCGGGGTTTCGCTCTACTGTGGGCCTTTTGATGGTGTGAACTCTGCTTGACAGTGATTTGTGCCCCACTTCCCCTCTGACACGTTTCAGGTGCTCAGGAAAAATGTTGCCCATGTGCTCTTAGTGTGTGTGTGCAGTTTGGCAAAACGGCAGGATATATTGTAGCTCTAGTTTCACCAGATTCGGCAGGTACTTGATTTGTGCTGTATGTGTGCATGCAAGAGGAATGTGTGTATGTGTCTTATACTGAGTGTTGAAACTCTTTATTCTGAGGCAAATTAGCCATCTTTGAGGGAGAGTTCTTAACAGTGCTAGTTTAGTTTTTGCATAGGTGATGTACTGTATATGCTTCAGAATTCACAATAAACTGGGAAAAACATGATTTTTCCTGAATTACATATGTCAAATATAGAGATAGTAATTTGTCAAAATGTTGGATTAAGAGCAAAAGAGTAGAGTGCATCAATGGCTTTAGATATTTGAGCTTCTGCGGGACATGTTGATGGATTTGTCAGTGCAATATTTTCTCATGCCATGACTTGCCGATAGATATTACAGCAAAAAATATGTGATCATAGGAAATATAGCTGCTTATGTGTTGATGGAGTGTAAGGCTCGGCTGGAGTTGTACACACACATGAACCTAAGCGAAGCCAGCAGAATTGTGCTTCTCTTTCTCCCTCTGTCTGTGGTCACAGTGAGGACATTGTTCAGGAGCAGTGGAGGAAATCCACCCTGTTGTGATTATGTCTGAGTGGGATTTGGTGTTGATGAGAGATTAGGAAAGATTGTTTAAGTCCATAGCATGGCTATTCGGATGTTCCAGTGTACATTGCAAGCTGGTGTGCTAATAAGGTCCTGTTTAAACAAGTCGTGAAGGTGCAGCAGCTGACGCAGTACTTGGCCCGATTCTCTTAGAAACCACTATCGCAAAGAACTAATTACGCTGGTGTGAATTTAACATGCTTTTTGTTTTTTCTAATTCTCAATATCAGTAAAATTATACCATGGGGATTTTTTGACGCCTTCATTCACACAAAGAACTGTTGAGGTGCATTGGGGTCAGGCGGTAGCGATTTTCTTCAAAGTAATGCGCTGTAGGTGGCAACACGACATGCAGGGAGTAGAGGACAAGCGCTTCATTTGTGGTTAAATCATAATAGTGTCAGTGAAACGGCATTCCCATGTATAGAAATGGAAAATGTTGGCAAGTATTCAGGAAGTCACTGGCACTGCAGAAAAAAAAAGTCCCTTGATGAGGACACAAGAGACACTGTTGATTGTTAATTACATCACAAGAAAAAAACTGTAATGATTTTATCTGATGCCAAACAACCCCACCTAGTGTTTATGTGTGAGTGCACTGTGTGTACGTGTGTTAGTGTGTGTATTCATGCCCTGTGTTTCCACAACTGCTCATCTGGAAGCCACATCGAATCAGTTCATGCGGTGACACTGCCAAAAGTTTGCAGTGTGCTGGCTAGTTTTGTCTCAGTATTGCATCCATTATCCCGTCAGAGCACAGTCGGGGAGCAATGACTTCATAGCTTTCTGACAGCCAGCTGTACATGTATATTTATGCATTTCACACTATAACAATTAGGGTCAACGCAGCGAATGATTGCTATACATGCGGCATGGCCGTGTGCAGAACAATTCACCGTTCGGTATGATTGCACACAGCATAAACACACAAATGCTGATTCAATTGCATTAAAGATGTTTGCCAAGACATTTGAGTAATTTAAGGGAGTTGAAGGGAAAAAGTGAGGTGTGTGTGTGTGTGTGTGTGTGATAGTGTTTGAAGTGGCTATGAAGGGCGTATTTTTCTCTTGCATAATGCATCACTTCTGTTCAATTTCTTCAATTTCTGAAAGGAAAGTAAACGGTTTCTTGTTTTGGACACTAGAGAAAGCAGAGAGTTGATATAGAAAGTGCTGTCATGGGAAAACAGAAAGCAGGAAACTCTGCCCCAAACCTCACTAAGCAAACCTCTTTAGCAAACACACAAAAAAGCTCCTACTGGAAGTCTTGAAGTTATTAGGGTGAAACCTCAATTAAACATATTCCAGCATTCAGGAACTCCACGGCTGTTTCTCTGGTGGATCATTGTTGAGCATCCAATGTTGACTCACTGCTAGTTTGTTTCTTGGAGGATTTGTGTTAGCCTGGGATCAATCCAAATCAAATATTGAATTACCGTCCACGGTTCATGTTCAGTAAAACTCTACTTATTCTACTCCATTAAACCTGAATTTGACAGAATACTCAGTTGTGGCTCACACTGTTAGTCTTCTCACACCTCCTTGTGTCATTCATAAGATTGCAATGAAATGCAGTTTGATTTCCTGTAAACCATACGACTGCTTGAATAGTCAGCTGCACAGCTCCTTTTAGTGTTAGGAGGTCCACTCAGCTTCCTGCCAAGAAGTTACTTTTTGGAGCTCTGTTTTCACAAAGTTCAGAAGCTGCTTCTTCCGCCCTAAAGCCTCAACCTATCGCTTGTTCATGAGAAGTATGACTGTATATCTGTATTTTCTTGGAGACTTCCTTGTGAGTTAGATTAATGGCCAACAGAAAGAGCAGCTGAGGGGCACCAGACACCCCTGTCTGGTTTGCATGTTGACATCCCCAGCTCCAATTGGGGATGTTTTGTTTTTCATTTGCTGGGATTATTGAGTCCATTCCAGCTGTTCTCTGTGATTTGCCTGCTGAGAGTTGTAAACACTCTGCCTGTTTAATGGACCATTTTGATGTTATTGGTGTTTTTCTTGTCTTTTTTATTCTCATTGACTTGCTTGCTTTTTTTGGATGTTTTCTTACACTGGCACTTTTTTTCTGCTTTGACTTTTAAATGTGCTTTGCTCAATTATGGATTTTGTATTTGGTGAGTAAGATCCTGTCTCTGTGCAGCCTTTCTCCTCTGTCTTAAATATCCTCACTGTTCTTAGTCTAAGCGCTCGTCATTCTCGCCTATTACAGCTCCGGAGGGTGTTTTTCTTACTTTCATTCATGTTCACAGTCTGTGTATGAATATCATTAATTTATGTTTATCAAGATTAGTTAATCTATTGTATCACAAGTCTAACATATTTGTGTTATTTGTGTTATCTTTTGGAAGCCTGGTCCTATATGAATGCTGTCCTGGGTACATCAAGCTGGAGGGTATGAGAGGATGCCCTGCAGGTAAGTGGCTCTCACCACAGCCCCTTTTCTGTCTTCTTTTCTGGTAAATCCTAAATGTGTATTCACTCGTACTATAGACTAGTCTGAATTCCTCTGCTTCCCCCCAGTGGCTCCCATTGACCATGTCTATGGAACGCTGGGGGTCGTAAAGGCTACGACCACACAGCAATACTCTGACATGTCCAAGCTGAGAGTGGAAATTGAAGGCAAAGGCTCCTTTACCATGTTTGCACCCAGCAATGGAGCCTGGGATCTGGTAGAATCTGTGAGTGGACTGGAGGTTTCAAACTTTTCTAAGAGAATACAAATAAATGCAATATACTACGATATTACTCAAACTTGCTGCCCTTAATGTTGTGATTTCCTTTAGGATGTACGGTCTGCACTGGTGAGCAACGTGAACATTGAGCTGTACAACGCTCTTCACTTCCACATGGTGAACAGCAGGATTTTGACCAAAGACATGAAGAACGACATGACTTTCACTTCCATGTACAATGACCTGGGGCTCTACATCAACCACTACTCCAATGGGGTCAGTTACATTGCATGAACACGTGATTGAATTATGTCTATAAAGGACTTCTGATCGTAATGATGGTCATGGCTTAATATAACATTTCCTCTTCGTGAAGATTGTGACAGTGAACTGTGCCAGGATCATCCATGGTAATCAGGTGTCCACAAATGGTGTGGTGCATGTCATTGATCGGGTCATCAGCGGTGTTGGCAACAACATCAAGGAAGTCCTGGATGTCACCGATGAGCTCTCCACCTTCAGAGTATGTAATACAAAAAGCACTCTAAGCTTAAAATGGGCTACAAAACCAATGTTACATTTGAATGTGCCGGAAGTAGAATATGTGTAAAACTATAATGCTGATTTAAAATAGTATAAATCCGAAACTCTGATGTGTGTTTCGTTTATCTCAGAATGACAAAATGTGAGACACACTGCCTTCTTGTTTCCCAGGATTCAGTATTGGCTTCTGGTATGATGGACAAGCTGGACCAGCCTGGCCACTATACTCTGTTTGCTCCCACTGATGAAGCCTTCGACAAATTGAGTCCAGGCTACCTGGAGCGTATCATGGGAGACAAGGCTGTAATTGCAGGTACACTGTACATGGGACACACTAATGATGACATAAACTGCTAACATACCATGCTTTGGTTGATTTTAATGTGCAAAATGTTTGAACACTTATATATGTGTGCTGTAGCTTAAGCTGGCTGACCAGTCAGTTCACTTGCTCCAGACTAAAATATCTCAACGTCAACCAGATAGATTGACACAAAATGCTTTACATTAATTTATTCCCAGATAAAGTAGCCTAATGAGTTGGGGATCTCCTAATGCCAACGAGAGGTTTGGTTTAGTGAAATATCTTCCATGCCATGACATTTGTTGCAGTATGTCCTCCTCAGGATGAATATTGAATGCTTAATGCATGCTGACAGGTTAATGTCAAAACTACTGAAACCATCTTACAAACCATTTCTGCAAATTCCTCCCAAAAGCATGTCAAAACGTAGTTGGGCTACCCATCATGTTCTCAGGAGTAAATAGTAGACACACACTCACAAAAAAAGCAAACCACACACAATGAAAGAAGGAAATTCATGTCTCCACAGTTGCAGCTTATCACTGGCGTGCCAGGAACGTCTATTAGCATGAAGCCAGTGCGCGGTGTCCTCAGTGAGTGTAAATTCACAGACACTTGGCAAACAGGCTTTACTGACCAACCATAGAAGAACAGCCTCCAAAGTAAAGATGATAATGAGCCTTGTGTCTTGGTCTAAAAGGGAAGTAAAGAGTGATTTGGCCTGCAGTTCGACACCGATTGCATTTGAAGTTTTGTGGGTTTGGAATGGTTTTTCATGTTGTAATTGCTTTGCTTTTGCAGGCCAGGCATTGTTAAATTTGACAGTTGGACTCAGTCAGGGGGTGTAATCCCATATCTAAACGTTAACAGAAGTGGCTAAATATTTCTGCAAGAGGTGAAAGAATGTGTCTGTGTCAGTGTGGACGTAAGAATCACAACTGTAAACCTCGGATTGCGCAACCAGATTTCAAAAATAACTATACAGGCAACCCACAAAGTGTTTAAAACATCAGCAACTTTTTCTGTTTCACACTATCTTTCTCTCTTACACTGCGACCCACCAGCCCTGGTGAACTACCACCTGTTGAACAGTATCCAGTGTTCAGAAGGAATCATGTCAGGGTCAGTGTATGAGACCGCAGAGGGCAGCACCATAGAGATCGGCTGTGATGGCGACAGTTTGACAGTCAATGGAATCAAGATGGTGCTGAAGAAGGACCTTGTCACCACCAATGGCGTCATCCACTTAATCGACCAGGTGCTCATCCCTGACTCAGGTAAAACACATCTTAAATATTCTCCCTCAGCAAATATTGATATCTGTTCAAATCATTTGGCTAAATTGTTTCTCTGTGATCACAAACATGTGATTCATATCAGCCAAGGAAGGGATGGAGCTGATGGGGGAATCCCAGAGCACTTTTAGCAACATGGTGTCTGAATTGGGCTTATCGGCTGCCATGGGTTCGAAGACAGAGTATACCCTCCTTGCTCCTGTCAACGCTGCCTTCACAAGTGAGTTGATCTCCAAACAAGTTATTGTGGGTGCACACAGTGATTTAGAGGATTGATCTTGAGCAAGGATTTGAAAGAAAAATAATATGTTGTCTTTCACAGATCAAAAATATACTCGCTCATTTTAAACCTTTCACTAGAACTTTTTAAGGCATCCAGAGGAAGAAATGTTTAGTAAGGACTTACATGTAACATTACCTGAGTCATTTTAAATCTGTAACTTTTCTCTGTTTTTCAGCTGAGGTGACGTCAACAGAGCAGAGCCTGCTGAAATTAATTTTGGAAAACCACATCTTGAAGCTGAAAGTTACACTGAGTGAGCTCTACAATGGACAGATGCTGGAAACACTGGCTGGCAAACTGCTCAGAGTCTTCATTTACCGCACTGTGAGAACTGTGTGTGTGTGTGCATGTGTGTGTGTGTGTTTATATGTGTATTGTTGTATTAGAAAGTCAAACAGTCAAAAAGGAACAGGAAAAGAGAGAGAAAAAAAGAAGTTATGGAAAGACAATGGAGAGGGTCGGCTTCCATATTGCAAATCTGAAAGAAATGACTGGGCCCCTTACCAAGCGTTAACATGATCGGGCAATCTTTCAATTGAAAGCAAATGCAATAAAACAGTTAATTAGACCAGCTCTTGGCAGATGAAGTATGTTTCTGCTCTGGTGGTTCATATATTAGGAACAGCTGGGTTTGATTTCCTCACAGAAACCTTTGTATTCTTCTTTTTTTATTGATTGCAATCAAACAGGACAGTGTGGCATTCAGCTAATAGTTACCATATTTGTACAGTGACTTTTAGGCCTGTTACCCTGCTGTCTGAATGTTCTTCTCCTTTGTTAGGCTGTGTGCATAGAAAACGCATGTATGGTGCGTGGCGGTAAAGTGGGAAGCAACAGTGCCCTCCATGTTATGAGGACTCTCATCAAACCGCCCGAGAAAACAACCTACGAGCTCCTGATCGCTGACAGACGGTTTCAGTAAGAACTTATTTTATGGATTGTTTTGCTGTACTTGTTCTGAATGTAATGATTGTTTCTTTGTTGTTGTTTTATATATATATATATATATATATATATATATATATATATATATATATACATATATTCTTTCCTGACAGTACATTTTGCAACGTGAGTTGCAATGCCTCAACATCCACATTTCACATTTTCTGGCTCTGCCACAGATATTGGCACCAGTAGAGGTTGATGATGAAGCAGATGTAGAAGCAGATGCGTGAATGGGACCACACAAGTATCACTTCAATTCAAAACCAAACTCAATCATGTCACATTCCCAAAACCATAATCCTCCTGTCTAAAATTAACAACACCCAGAAGGTTTTTGGCTCAAACGCGACATAAAACATGGTCTCTTCCGAGCTTAGGACTAATTATTCCATTATAGCCAGAGCTGTTCTTTTCCTGAGTTGATCTCCTGAGTTTGTTCAGTCTGAAACACACCGTGATGTAAAACTGAAATTGACAGAACTGGCACAAAATGTACTTTTATTATGTTGTTGCTGCCTTTTTGGATTGTGAAACATCAACGTCATTATCATTTCCATGAACCCAAAAGAGTACAAAATGAACCCGCGCATGCTCTTAAATGTAGGCTTCATTTCATTCCTGCAGTACTGTTCTGTATGGTGATTGTGTGAATTGACTTTCCTCATTCTATTTTTTTTCTTTTTCTTTTTTTTCTTTTTACAAACGTAGGATTTTTCTGTCACTGATGGAGGCAGCAGGCCTGACTGATCTGCTGAAGCAGGAAGGCTCCTACACCATCTTTGCACCAACCGACGATGCCTTTGCTAATCTCAATAGAGAGGACTTTGCTCTGCTCAAGAGTGCGTACTCTACTGATATGAGCACACATCCAAATCCTTTCATGTATCACTCCCTTTGCTAGTTTGTACTGATTTAAAGTTGTACGATGCAGGGATGAGGGGAGAAAACAATGAATAATGCTAGCTCTCAGTATGTAAATCATGTTTGCCTTTTGCTGTCATTGACAGGTGATCTGAATGCTCTGAGGATCATTCTGCTGTACCACTTCAGTAATGGCATCTTCATCAATGGAGGATTAGAGGGAGGAGTTACCAATCTGCTCAAAACCCTCCAGGGCAATAACCTGCAAGTTCTGTCTGTATGTACAATCCATCACTTAAGTGTGTATTTGTGTCCTGAGAGTCAAAGAGACACAACTGGTTTCCTGAATCTGTCATTATAAATCATTTGTAGGTTGCATCAGCACCACAAACTAGTAGCTAGCTTTCAATGCCTGCCCAGGTTTGATTACAAAAAGGAACTCTGTGAAATGTAGTAAATTGTCAATTGAAGAAAAAGCTGATTTTTTTCCTTTAAGAACATATTTTGTATTATGGTATTAAGTTTTAAATTACCACACATGTTTAGTTTTCTCAAAGCCTCCATTGTGAAGCTCAAACCTAATTTTTCCCCACATTCTCATTTAAACAAAAGCATCAAAGAGCCAGTGCTAATCTATTACTTCAAAGCTGAATATCTCTGGAGAAAGACCAGAAGTAATAAAACCTGGCTTTCTGTCGTTTCCATCAACGCCCACTCTCGGTATTCACCCACCACTCCCCACCTCCCAATCTAATGTCCTCCACCGGCCATTATTCTATGTCTGCCTTACTGCTGCTCTTCAGTCTTCAAGTCATTTAATTTCACCCATTACCTCAATTTTGCCTTCCCTCTTTCTCCTATCTCGCTGATCAGGTTATCAGCCAAGGACTTCCTTAATGGACACAGGAAAGCTTGTTTGAGATAATTCCCCACCGGGACGGGGATTCATTTAAACATCTGGTTAGGCTTTTAAACACTACTGATCTGGCTCAAATTGGTGGGTGAGAGAGAGCCAGAGGAGCCAAAGGAGAAGGGAAACATATCCCTTACTGACTCAGCATGTCCACCTTCAGTAACCTCTACCTTAAATTGCAAAAAAATAGGTATGCTCACATCTCATTTCCGACAGTGCAGCACACTGCTTGGGATTCCTATTAAGTCTCACCTGATATCTGATATTTAAACCTCTCATGTCAAACCATTTCATAAAATGACACATCTTTAAGTCTGGTAATGTTTTTAGGCGGTAGCTGACGTAGCTCTCAAAATAAGAATGTGTTTATTGACACCCTTGAAAATAGATGTGCATATAGTGTGTTTGTTCTGTTTTTGACAGGTAAACAACTCTATTCATGTCAATTCTGTGGATGTGCCAGACAGTGACCTGATGGCAACCAATGGTGTGATCCATGTGGTGAAGAATGTTCTCTATCCTGCGGGTGAGAACACTAGACCATTATTATGCAATCATGCAATGTGCACACTGTGCTGGGATGGATTATGTTACGCTATGTTGATGATGTATATTACTTACAGCTCTTCCCGTGGGCCGCCAGGACTTCCTGGTCCTTCTGAAGAAGCTCATTAACTACATCCAGATAAAGGTAGATAGAATACACAGTTTGGATATGCATAGATCAAAGCAAATCTTTCTATTATTTTGTGAGTCTTGTGCATTTCATTCTATGCTTTTTGTTCTTCAGTTTGTTTCTGGATTTTCTTATAATGAGATTCCACTCACGTTCATCAGTAAGTTTCTTTAGCACTCATGACATATGAATATGAATACTCATGAATATAAATGCATTTGTAACAACTTAAAACTACTTGTGTTACTTCACAGGGAGGATCATCACAAATACATATGTTGAAACAGGTAAGACCCCTATTACTAACTACATGATTAAAAGACAAGCAAGACACTTAACCCCAAAATTGCACCCGTGCCGATGGTGTGTGTGAAAGAGTTCGTCTGATAGGCAGGTGGCACTTAGCCCCTGCCTATCAGTGTGTGAATGGGTGAATAAGTGATGATGACAAGTAGTGTGAAAGCGCTTTGAGTGGAAAGACTAGAAAAGCGCTATACAAGTACAGTACAGTCCATTTACCATTCTTCAGTTGAAATCCAATCTGAAGCTAAAAGCATGTTACTTGCATGTCATCGCTCCATTCAGGCCTCTTCCATAGTTGTTCCTCTGATTATTCACTCTCACAAATCCACTTGGACCTCTTGGTATATTTAATCAGCTCCTTTAGTGATGAGGTAATTAGGCTGTCAAAGCATAACAGAGTCAAAGACCATAGAGGACTCTTGGATGATGCTCATCCAGTTGGGCATAGTCCAGTGCACTTTCACACAGATGGGAGACTTCATATATTGGGTAACATAGGAGAGATGAATTACAATTTTTTTGAAAGGTAATTAGACACATGACATGACTATAGGGCTGAAGGTTTGGACCTCGGGGGCTTTTCATTTTTAAAGGTTTCAATTTTATGCTAAAAGAATGCCAAAAGAGTGATTCATCTTTGTAAAGCAAACAAACTATTCATCATATTATTATACTGTATATTTAGAGGTTTGAATTAAAATGGCACAGATTCCAAAAAGTTTTAGTTTTGGTCGACAGAACATTGAAAATAATAAAACCTGTTTATGAATGATCAACTGCACAAATGGCTGTAAAACCATGCATCATACTCATTCACACTTGTTATATACACACACACACTTTGTTTGAAAGACAGACATGAATCTGGCTCTGATTACTGGACTCGGCCACATATCAAGGGACTAGAAGGATACCTGTAAGCTTTCATCTCTTTATAGCTCAAATAAATAATGTCGCATTAAAAGATCATCGCTCAGAATCAGAAAATATAAAAAGAAGTGAAAAAATAATAAGTTTCTGTTTATTCAAAAGAGGAGTTAAAGGGTTTTACAGAGATACTGATTCTTTAAATACCCAAACTTGTAAATGTATACAATTTAAACATGTGATTCTTCAAACACAACAGATTAGAAAATGAACTCTGTCCATTGGGAGCGGCTCACCGGACCATGGAGTGTAACAGCAGCGGTTATTAAAATGCAACCTAATATCCTACACACATTAGCCTCTATCTGTTCTGCATGCTTTGATGACTTGACATACTGATAGAGTGTGTTCAAAGGATACTCTGTCTTCCTTCTTAATTAAAGTATACTCATGTGACCACTCCCTCTCTACAGTCCCTGATGCAACAAAGGTGACCAGAGTGATTCAGGGAGAGTCATCTGTGAACAAGGTGACCAGAGTCATTGAAGGAGAGCCTTCCCTCACACACGTAACCAGAGTCATTGAAGGAGAGCCTTCCCACACACACGTAACCAGAGTCATTGAGGGAGAGCCTTCCATCACCAAACTAAGCAGAACCAGAGTCATTGAGGGAGAGCCTTCCCACACACACGTAACCAGAGTCATTGAGGGAGAGCCTTCCATCACCAAACTAAGCAGAACCAGAGTCATTGAGGGAGAGCCTTCCCACACACACTTAACCAGAGTCATTGAGGGAGAGCCTTCCATCACACACGTAACCAGAGTCATTGAGGGAGAGCCTTCCATCACCAAACTAAGCAGAACCAGAGTCATTGAAGGAGAGCCTTCCCACACACACTTAACCAGAGTCATTGAGGGAGAGCCTTCCATCACACACGTAACCAGAGTCATTGAGGGAGAGCCTTCCATCACACAAGTAACCAGAGTCATTGAGGGAGAGCCTTCCCACACACACTTAACCAGAGTCATTGAGGGAGAGCCTTCCCTCACCAAACTAAGCAGAACCAGAGTCATTGAGGGAGAGCCTTCCATCACCAAACTAAGCAGAACCAGAGTCATTGAAGGAGAGCCTTCCCACACACAAGTAACCAGAGTCATTGAGGGAGAGCCTTCCCTCACACAAGTAACCAGAGTCATTGAGGGAGAGCCTTCCATCACACAAGTAACCAGAGTCATTGAGGGAGAGCCTTCCATCACACACTTAACCAGAGTCATTGAGGGAGAGCCTTCCATCACCAAACTAAGCAGAACCAGAGTCATTGAGGGAGAGCCTTCCATCACCAAACTAAGCAGAACCAGAGTCATTGAAGGAGAGCCTTCCCACACACACTTAACCAGAGTCATTGAGGGAGAGCCTTCCCACACACACTTAACCAGAGTCATTGAGGGAGAGCCTTCCATCACACACGTAACCAGAGTCATTGAGGGAGAGCCTTCCATCACCAAACTAAGCAGAACCAGAGTCATTGAGGGAGAGCCTTCCATCACCAAACTAAGCAGAACCAGAGTCATTGAAGGAGAGCCTTCCCACACACACTTAACCAGAGTCATTGAGGGAGAGCCTTCCCACACACACTTAACCAGAGTCATTGAGGGAGAGCCTTCCCTCACACACGTAACCAGAGTCATTGAGGGAGAGCCTTCCCTCACACACGTAACCAGAGTCATTGAGGGAGAGCCTTCCCACACACACGTAACCAGAGTCATTGAGGGAGAGCCTTCCCACACACACTTAACCAGAGTCATTGAGGGAGAGCCTTCCATCACACAAGTAACCAGAGTCATTGAGGGAGAGCCTTCCATCACACAAGTAACCAGAGTCATTGAGGGAGAGCCTTCCCACACACACTTAACCAGAGTCATTGAGGGAGAGCCTTCCATCACCAAAGTAAGCAGAACCAGAGTCATTGAGGGAGAGCCTTCCATCACACAAGTAACCAGAGTCATTGAGGGAGAGCCTTCCATCACACAAGTAACCAGAGTCATTGAGGGAGAGCCTTCCATTACCAAAGTAAGCAGAACCAGAGTCATTGAGGGAGAGCCTTCCATCACACAAGTAACCAGAGTCATTGAGGGAGAGCCTTCCAAAACCAAAGTAAGCAGAACCAGAGTCATTAAAGGAAAACCCAACACTACCAAGGTTACAAGAGTTATCGAAGGTAAGTTCCTGAAGGTTAGATGATCAAATTTGGTCTTCACGGTTCAAGGTTTTGACATAGATATGATGACACAACATGATTTATTTACCACAGGTGGAAATCTTGATACGGGTGGAACAGGTCAGTTTCTCTTAACATGTTCACTCCTTTGAAGAGCTAAAACAGTCTAGATTGAAGAACTTTCATGCATCTTCTAACAGCTCTTTTAACAAATACATCTGCGGTTCTCTTGATCGCAGTTAACTGAGCATCATCATCTAATGATCAATTAAGTCATCAGACACAACATTTCCATGGTATGCACCATTTTAGCCTTTTAGGCAGAATGAGTAGGATTTTCCTCAAAAAAAAGGAAAGCAATGTAAAAAATAAAAATAATCTCAATCTTCACTTATGACTCACTAAAAGAGTGTTTGGCATAGGCAGAAGCGCCCTAATATTGCTTATAGGCGCTGTGGCCACGGACATTTAGATAGCTCTTGACCGCCTTTCCAATATGTTTCCGACACGTGTGATCCAAACAGTTCCGTTAACTCCAGAAAGCACAAGTCATTAAGTTGGTTGAGCTGGAGTAGTTATGTTTCCTCCTGACTGCTGTGATGTTGGGGGGAGAAACACAACATTTCTGTAATAGTATTTTGCTATGGACAGCGAGACATATTTTAAACAGAGAACACTCTGTTACACATTATGTTCCTTAGGATTGCACATTATGACAAGCTTTGGCCAGCCACCATTCAAAAGATCACAGGTTCCTTCTGTTTATGTTTATGTAGGCTCAGTATTGATGCTATAGAGGCAGGAGGTTGATTTGACAGTCCATTTTCTGGTTAGGCTCAACATATAGATGAAGCCAAGTTCTTCTACTGCCCATGGTGCACCATGATTTGGGTGTCTCGCCATCTCACCACTTATCCATCTGATTTCATCTCTCCGTCACTGTTCTTGTCTCTCAGGCAAGAAAACCATCCTGTCTGCCATTCTCTGTCTGATACAGCTGTGTGTATGTGTGAGCAGCAGTGTGCAAATTAAAATGTGTCATGTTAAAACTGTGCTGCGGGAATATGGAAAATTTGCACATGACAATTTTGCACCTCGGTTCCGTTGCAAATTATCTGCATTGCCGTATTTCATTTTCGTCAATGAGTCCCAATGAGTTTTTTTCCTAAATATTGCCAACAAATATCCATCCAGTCAGAGAATGTCTAAGCCGCAAACCACATAATACATTAACTATTCGGACCCCAAATTTGATACTAACACTGTTGTTGCTAGCCCCGTTCCGTGACCAACATATAACGTTAGCATGTGCATACCAGCCACATTACCAAATGAATCGTATCCAAGCTGCTCGGCGATCTCAAGCCATAAATTGTCCTCAATTTGGTTGTTGAGGTAGTTTTTGCGGTGTTTGTCGTACATTATTGGGTGTTGAGAGAGGGACTACCCATTATTCCGAAGGCACATTATTCCAATGAAAATCCGTACTTGGTATGAAATGGCTTTTATGGTACCCAAACCAGACCTTTAGGCCAATAGCAGGTGTGGGTGCAGGTGAGCTGTAAACTGTTTTCACCTAAAACTGCTTCACACGTGTCGTGCAGTTTTAGTTTGTGGGCTAAGAATGTGTGTATGTGTTCATGAATACTGCACAAATATGCTTGACTTTGTGTTGGCGGTGGCGGAGGAGGTGTTTTGCGGGGTGTATGTACCTGTCAGTCTGTCGTTGCTAAGTCGTTTCATGACTTTCGACACCCTTCTCCGCTGCCGGTCTGAAGGTGGAGCCAGATATGCCACGGCGAATGAGCCTTTTATCATTGAGGGTAGGATCTCATAGCACAAACTCTTTATACCAAACAGGTTTCTTTCAAATGGTTCTCCTTTCCTCCTTGAAATAATCATATTATCAATCTGCATTCGATAGTGGTTGCTTTTTTTAATTGATCTAACCCCATACTTGATTTCATATGTTAAATTGTTCAGTATTTTGTGATCTAATGGTTTTTGTTATGAACGTCAGGCCCGGACTTCTCTAAGATCACCACCATCCACAGCAACCCAAGGCTGATCAAGGAGGAATCGGAGAGAATTACCAAACTCATTCAAGGTAAATACTCATAACTGTATCTGATCTGCTCAGATTTTGAATTTCACTTGCATGTGTGTGTGAGTGTGTGTGTGTGTGTGTGCGTGTGTGTGTGTGTGTGTGTGTGTGTGTCTGTGCCTCAACGCAGTGATTGACTGTTTTGTCTCTTTGTTTCACAGAGGGAGGTGATTTCGCTGCTGCCAGGAAAGCTTCAGGTGAGAGCATAGTTAGTTGATGACACAGTCATCAACACCAATCTTGGATCAGACTAAAAAGAGTTTGCCAAAAACCACATAATCACTGCTGGAAAATATGCACAGCCAAAAGTCAACTCTTGAACCACAAATTATCATTGTTTGATTTTTCTTCCACTCTTTTCACTTTTATACTTTCCAGTATCTACCTTTGAGTCCTTCCACCTAGTCAACACATGTCTCATACCACCTTGACATGTTTTATGTTGTCCTTGTCTTTATTTGCACCTCTAATTTCCTCCATTAACTCTTAACTCCTCTTTCACAGCTGGAACGAGAAGGAGGAGACCAAAGATGGTCAGGCGTCACCCTTAGCCAAGGGAGTGAATCCAACAGAGAGAAAACACCTTCGGGCTCACCGCAGAGACTGAACGCATCTCCAGTGCTCCTGGTTGAGTGCTTGAAAAACTGTGGACCAATAGGGAGAGATCTAATCAATCTAGCTATTTCTTTGTCCAAACCACCAGTAAGAATGATTGTTTATTATTCCATCTGGACCATACTGTGTGTGTGATAGGCATGATGTGTAATAGCAGTTATTACCTTGTAAGTCATGTAAGTGTGCACGGGAAATATGGACTTTTGCCGCAGGGTAGATGGTGTGTAAGGGGAGATATTTTCTACCACTGAGACATTGTGTTTAAATTTTTTTTTTTATCATTTCACTTTGCAAACGGGTGGCTTGGGAAGATTTTTGTATGCTTTTTATGGTGCTAGCATTCTGTACAATGAATGCATTTTCATGAATATGACAAATGGAACAGTGCTACCATTAGATGCTGTTCTGAACCTCTGTAAATTATCATGTGGTGACAATTAAATTTTATACAGTTTTCAATAATTCTTTCAAGCTTCCATGACTGTTTTTACTCCACAAAATCAATATGTTTCATGCTGTTCAATGTGAGCCATGACCTCAGTATGTCCCTGTACAAAACTAGGCTCAGGCTGTTCTCGCACACTGTTCGTAACTATACCTACGAAAAATAATGCACTGCAATTGTTTCATAGCCCATATAATACATTTTTATGTCGTTCATGTAAACGTGACCTAGGACAGGTGACGTAGTATAAAGAGCGACAAAGATACGGAGGAGGTCTGGGTGGATAGGAGGGTCTAAAAACACCTTTTATCTTTTACCAAGGAAGCCGCTGTTAGTGTCTGGTGTGAAACCCAGAAGTCAACGTTGACTTATTCGTCACATGACTTTCATACTTAAGTACATACTTCTGTAGTTATTTTAACCCATACCACAGCCTTTTCCTTAACCTAACCAAGTAGTTAGTTGCTGGATATACGTAGGAAAATGCACAAAAAGGCAAGAAATAACGTGAAGATATCATACGACCCATTTTATGAGCATATGTTGCCATGCGTCACAATCCTTTTTTTGTTTTTACCTCAAGGAAAAAGTGGTAAATAAAATTAGCATAGTGACTTCAGAATACTAATATGTGTTTCATTAATCATATCTTTCTATTGTTGTAGCTAAAAGTGCTATGGAACCAAACAATGTCATAAAAATATGTCAAAATTTCATATAGAACAACATCAGTGTCAACGTCATCATGTTTTAACTGCTCGTGGGGCTTTTGTCTTTTCAAAACTGCATTCTCAATTACATTGAGGTTTCACCCGGGAGATGAACACAGGTCTCCTGGGTGAAATCTTGTGTTTGATTCATCCATTTATCCCCTTCTCATGTGGACTTTGATTAAACATTTGTGATACATCAAATACAAACCATGATACGGAAGAAACATAATTAACAATGCAGTTTTGTTGTATAGGATCATACTTTTTAGGAGACTAGACTTTACAGAAACACACCTTCCAGGATATTTCCATACATTTACAACTTGACGGTGTGTCAAGCAGACAAGAGCAAATACTTCCTCTTGAGGAGTTAGGCCTAATATTGCAAATCTTTCATTGGCTTTGGACCACTTATGTTTACATGGCTCATCTACCACATGAATCTTGTGAACTTCATCCCAAAAAAAATGTGTTCAAAGGATTTCCTTAAAAGCTTTTTCCTACAGATTTGTCTTTTTCATCTCCTCAACAAAAGGTATCTGCATGGTGAGAATATGTTCATAAACATTGTACACAACAACAGGCCAGAATTTAAGAACAACATAACAGTTACACAATGCATCTCATGTGTGACTCATGAATTCCTGCAGTTTATCATAATAACATATTTTCCTTCTATCAAAAAACTAACATGGGACTGTCCATGTAGCTCTGTTGCAATAAGATCATTAAAATGATCCATAGCTCTTCCAGGTCAGCAGCAGCAGCCGAGGGGAGTTGAAGTTTGCACGAGGACTGCCGGCTTAACGTCACAGAGTGCTGATAAAAAGGTGATGAAATGAGGTCATGATAGGACGTCAGCTTACTAGGTGTGCACATGAAGCACATGGGTGCATTATTTTCCATTGAAACAGTCAACACAAAGATTATTAACTACTCAAGTTTATTATTTTGTTCGCCTCATCTAGTTCTTTGTTTATCCATTGCCCTCTTAAAAATGCTCCATTAAATCTCCAAAGTGACTCTTGTTTACTGTGAGTCGTTGTTTTATTGGTGGTTGTAGTCATTGTAGATGTGGAGAAGAATCAGTGTCTATGTCTCTCATGTTTAAAGGTACTAGATACAGGTGATACAGTACATTCAGAAAGTAATGACATAGCGAAAACAGGATTTAAGATTGTTTTGCTAATTCATTAAAAAGACAAAAAAAATGGAAATATCACATAAATGTAGTATTGAAACCCTTTGTTGTGGCACTGGAAATGTAGCTCAGGTGCCTCCAATTTTGCTTGGTCATCTGTGATCACCCTTGATTGGAGTCCACCTGTGATCAATTCAATTGATTGGACATGATTTGGAAAGGGTCACACCTGTAAGGCCTCACAGACAATGCATATGGCAGCAAAATCCAAGCCATGAGGTTGATATGTTTGTCATTATGGGGTACTGAGTGTAGATTGATGAGGAAAAAATGAATTTTTTTTTTAATTAAGATGCCTCTCACATATAAGGTTGTGAGAAATAATGCTATAGTTTTATAACTTTTGGTTAAGAAATTTAAGCAGTGACTTACATGAGAATTATATAAACATGCAAAAGGCAAATGGTGTGCTCTTCTTTGCCTCCATTCAGTTATAAGACTCGTCAAAGTCAGGACAGGGAATCAGTTTGACAATGCTTTCTGGTGGAGAGTTTGATTGACACCACTCTGAGATATCTCTGATATTAAGAGTCTCAGGCTCCACCTATCACTACAGACACAACCTAACATGTCGTGAGTAATACTAATATTAATTAATTAATACTAATATTGTTCAGATGAACAATGTCTCAATTCTCTGGAGCCAACGTTTTGAAATCAATAGTTCCCTGTGAGGATTCTAGGGATGACAGAATTGCCTCATTGTTTCACTCTGTCACGAACAATCAAAGGAATATAACTGTTGGATGAAACTCACAAAGACGCATTCGAGCCAGAATAATTGGATGTGATTTAGATCATGTCACTAGCTCCAGGAACCAATCTTGGCCAAGTATGAACTCACAGTCCTCCACAGATCTTTGCAATAATAAAGTACAATGAGTAAATAAAAAGGAATGGAAATGAACCTCATCAATAAATTTAAAATAATTTTGCAGATATTTGTTTGACAACTAAACCAATATTGACTGCATGTGACACAGATTGTTTGTGTTCCTAAAAACACAAACTTTAAATTTGTAATGCCTTTATATCAGAGGGGGTTATTGCTTTATGTTTTCCTTTTTTCCACAACTTTTTACCACCTTGTGACATACAGTGTATATATATTTCGGGAGAAGTGCTTCCTCTACTGCCACTAATTCCCCCGATGAATACACATTTTACTAAACTGTATCCCCTCCCAGGATTTGACCCAAAGTCTTAGCCGACCTTCCCTTCCATGCTCAGTGCCAGACAGCTCCGTTGTGTGTGTGTGTGCACCAACTCTAAATCAAAACCAGCTGACCACAGCTATGGATCTGAAATGTATCTGGATTGAGGAAAGTCTCTGCAGAAACAAGAGTAAAGTGCCATTGAGGATTCACTTCATGATCGATGTACTGTGAGAAACATTTCCAAACCACTCTAAATATGCCACTTCCACTCATCACAGACAATGTGTTTGGATTTTGTATTCTATAGTGAACTATGCAATAAGATAGATGTGCATTGGTAAACCATAGTGCTCCGAATTTTAGAGCCTATATTTGCCTTTACCTTTGTCTTTCCTCTGCAATGATTGTCATGATATTACAAGAAGTTTTCCACAATAATATTTCACTGTTACAAGTGGAATGGATGATGTGTGCTCTATATGGGAAAATTTCACATAGCTGAAGTATGACTATGATTTTCAAGACTCAACAGACAGCAACACGTGCAAACGCCCGGCTGAAGCGGAGCAGGATTTGCTGTGCAGATCAGCGGATCCGTTTGTGCTTCTGGCTAGTTCCTCCGTAGAGAGAGTAATTCATCTGATCTGTGCGTCTGTGGAGAGATTGATGTCACGCCTTGCAGATGCCCTTTGGGTCACAAGCCAAAGAAGCCTTTTGTATGTGTGTGTGTGTGTGTGTGGTGTTGAGTGATGAGAAAAAGTTGCAGAACTGCATCAGTGTTGCTAAAAGAGAAGAGGCATGGAGCAATATAGCTTTGTACAATTCACTCAATCAAGCTTAAGCTTTGACACAATAACACTAGTTGGATTTTGCCGTATTCCAGCAGGTGAGTAGTGTTTGCGTAGTAGCAGCTAATTTATTACATTTCTTTTATTTTCGTTTTATTTCTTTTAGCGAATTAGGAGTGCAAGCAACAGATGAATAATAATAATGAGGCCTCTTAACATCCTGAATGGTTTTCAGTACTGATCATTACAGCGATGTCAATAAATAAACATGTCAGTTTAGGTCAAATCAGAGGTTTGATGCCGTCCAGAATCCAGGCAAATGGAGGCAAATACCAGCTGTAATTCCTTGTTTCCAGTTTCAGAATATCCACTGCAGCCGCAGTCAATTTAAAAAGGTGCAGTAGCAATACTTTCTCTCTAAAACAATAAAATACAACAGGATATTTTTTCTCAATTCTTTAGCTTTGTCAGTTGGGATAACCTTATCGTTGTCGCAAAATCAGTTAACTTTACATAAAAGCCCATTAAATGTGTTGTTTAACTTTAGTTTAATTTAAACCTAACTAGCCACAATGAGTTAACTATCTGATTAAAACATAAATTAACTTAAATAGATTAATCTAACTCGCATATTCTGAACGTTGTTCTGCATCTTGCCCTGCGTCTAACTTTGGCAGTTAGAATGAACGACTGTTACTTTTCAGTTCGCACGTGGTAGTTAGGCTAGAGTTCAGGGTACGTTCAAGATTAAAGTAACACAGCTAACTGAAAAATACATTTAGTAGAATATAAATATATATCCACACATCTGTGTTAAGGGGAAACAGAAAACAAATATGTTAACTAAATGCAGTGATACCGACTTTTACTGTTTATTTTCATACAATAAACTACTGTAGTAAATATCCTCAACGCCAACCTGTTTTCTGCTCCTGAACGCAACATATATGCTGTGATTGAGATGCTAAAAACGAATTAGTAAATAAGCAAAGAAGTCAAAATCATTAAAAGTACAGTATAAAAAGCATTGACAAATCCTGGCTTCATGAGCAAAAAATGTCTACTTGTATAGAACGTGTGGTATTAAATAATATTTAATTAAAAATCCATTAGTATGAGAACATTTGGGACATGACAGTTGGAGTTGATGAAGTACTGTTATGTGACGCCAATGCTGAAGTGCATTCGTTCTAATGGCCATCAGGGGGCGACTCCTCCGGTTACAAATGTATATGTTATATTCCTTTATGATTACGCAGTTGTCTAGTTTTGATTTTGCCAATGTACATTCATATTCAAAGTTCAGCATTTAATGTTGTGAAGGGATCTGCTTTCCCTGCATTCACAGTCTGTCTTTGCCTAACACAGAACATGTACAGTGACATCATCCATTACTAACCATGATAACAAGAAGGATTTGCCAAGGAAAGAGGCGGTGCAAAATCAGAGAGGAAGAACGACACAAAAGACAGGGTTGAAAACAGAATGAGGGAGGGAGGGATAAAACACAGAGAGAGGAAGGCTGTGTGATCTCTGTAACAGTTGCTAAAACCAGTGACAAGACAGAGACATGTGCAGCACCTGTTTTATGTTTGTGTGTATCGGCTGTTCCTACAGCAGATGTTAAGGTGTCTGACCGTTTGTCTGGACTAGACGAGGCATCCCTCGGGGCAAAAACAATGTGGAGAACAACGCGTTGAACAAGTTGTGTAGTGAGCAGCTAATCAGAGCTACGTGACTTTTCGCACAACTTGGATTGCAGTACATGTTGAGTTTCAGCTTTGTCCTTGACCATGATTCAATTCATTCTGAGACAATGAAGACAATGCAGTTCATCTGCCAGAACACATTTTTGCAGAACAATGGAGGCGCATAAGTCTGGAACTGTTGTATCTGACTTGAAAAGAAGAAAGTTGAATGTTTCAACAACACATTGAAGACATTCAGCGATTGCATTTCCACATGAGCCTGTTTAGCTCTAGTTGAGTATGTTGTTGGACCGATTCAGATTAGTTTTGTTGAAATATAAACAGACTGATTCATCTGTTTAGCGTGTTTCACGATGTCATACAATGTGATTTACACTCTAGAAAGAATTGCATAAATTCTTCCGTTTTATTTCTCCATTCAGTTTTAATTGTAACTCTTTCGCCCTTTTATCCAAAGGACTGTTTGAGGTTTATGGATACTTCAAAATAACCTTCAATATGCCACACAAAATCTTTTGAGTATAAAACACTCACTCCTCTTTAGGGTTGAAATGTGACTCTTAAAAGTTTGTAATTTCCTCCTTGGCAGAGAATAGCAGCTGTGGTCAGTTTGAATTCATGTTGGTTACAATGGGTGGTAATGGTGTTAAGTTACAGTGGAAAGATAATTATCAATTCCTAAAAAAACTACAAACTTAAGCTTAGAATTACTCTGGCAACTTAAAAAAGTGTGTGCCAACGCATGGACTCTGCAGCAAGCAACAACATTAACATTTACAACTTCCAAACTAACTAACTCATCCTGGCCAAAGGCATCAACAGAAGCAAAAATACACTTGAATTGAGAAGAAGGAGAAAATAGAAAAGAAGAAATGTGTCAGCAATGATAAATGGTGGATTCAAACACACCATAAGTATTGTCCCAGTCAACAACAAGTCAATAAAAGATGAATAATTATAATTTATGTGGAATTACAATGTCTTAACTGCATCTTGTCTGAGTTCAATTGGAACTCCATCTGAGCAAAATCAAATCAACAGCTTTGAATCACGGTGTATTTTATTATAACAATTGTTTACGTATTTGTAAACAAATGTGACACTGACTGTCGATTATATATTGTTAATGAGGGAATCAATGCAATGAAATGTATTTTGTTAACTACTGTGACTTGGTAATGGGATGCTAATTCATAAAATAACATTCAAATTTGACCCCAGTTCATTTGATCCACAAAAGTAACATTGGTCATACAATGCTACAAATCCTGTTTCTTTCTTCGTCTGTGTTTCTTTTGAATGTTCGTAAATCCCCTCACTTCGCCTTCGTACCTTGGAACATTACCAACGGCTTTGCTTCCGTCAGCAGTAAGCTCATGAGCCTCAAGCAGTATATCACCGAATGATAAGTGATTTAGCTTGTACAGTAGTTGGATTTAGCAGAACAACCTCCCTCATCTCATAACCAAAAACATATGAGCGTGTGCTTTATCAAAGAAGCCTTTTCTTTCCAGACACTGCTTGCTTCAAGGCATCTGTTTTTGGATTGTTTAGGAAAGGGAAATTGTTGTAATATGGTCTATTTTCAGAAGTTATAGGATTTTCCATAGTCATTTTTGGTTTATCTTCTCACTGGCATTGAGTTTACTTTAAGATGATGTACTTCATACGGATTGATATAAATACAAAGAATAACAAGCAAGATATAACTGATTGCGTAAGTTTTGCATAACAACGTTAGCCTCTGGCGTCCTCGTAGAGATAAATGTGTTCTTGATATTGAGGTTGACTTTGCTGTTTCTCAGACCATGGGCATCTGAAAGAACAAAACTGCATTGTCTTTTGTAACACAAAACAGATTATGTTCAACTTGTTTTTCCAATCTCTTCAACAAGCACATGAGTCTCTTAACATTATCAAATCTTCCTGAATAGATGATGAACTACAGTATGATTCACCTACTGCTCAATTAGGTCTATTAGTCTTTGCAGAAAATGCCAGCTCTGACGTCTATAGTGGGCACTTGTTTTAAAGGTTTGAGATTTGTACTTTCTTAGTTTTGTCACATCTGAATTGGTTTCAAGCAAAAACTCTTTCAGGCTTTTGTTACATTGAAAATGGATGGCAACAACTTTAAGGATCATAATCAGTGTCTGGGCAGTGAGTCACTGGCTCCAGGCTTATTTGTTTACAGTGGATGTAAAATTACAGAATCATGCTGACCAGAAGAGCAGACTATCAAAAATGATTTATGAGTATTGTACAACTGAAATCTAAATCTGTCCAAATACATAATACACAACCATATCTTTCTAATGCTCTCACATTGTTTATGGTTATGGTTAGCTGTGGATCAACTGGAGGAGTGCTGGAAACCAATACCCTGGCCAATATTCCCTGGTCACTCCTCTTTTTTTCGTTGGATGCCAAGATGGGTGTAGTGGTCAACAGCTTTGCATTTCAAATTACAAATATTGCAGCAAATGTCAAGTTATGAAAAGAGTAACCACACTTTCGGCTCACCATTGCACTGACTCACTGTGACTTTAACAAGCTGCAGACTCTCTTTCTCTCTATAGTCTCTCACCCAGATGTGCTCTCAGGTAGGCTACCGGAATTTGCCACCAATTAATTGAACGTAAATCTGTACTAAGTAGTACCGACACAATTGAGTCAGTACCATTAAAAGTACATAGTTCAGTACCCAACCCTACAGGACGTGTAACCAACATTTTATTCCAGTAATATCAAGTCTTTGTTAAGTCCCCTAAGAAAATGACAAATTCCATCATCCAATGGTTTGTTGATAGAGGGAACACTGATTCTTGGCAGTGTCCCAAGATCTCCCAAACAGCAAGAAATAAAATATGTTGTAAAAAACTTCCACACTCATGATAAACATTCATTACTTTACTTTTGCTCGAGCTAATTGGAGAATTTATCAGCTTTCAGAGACAAATACATGACAACTTGACAGATGCCATCAACTCCTCCGCCATTACACATTTCATGCTTTATGAGAATATAATGATAGCTCAGAATCACTTTGTGTAAACTAGTGTTTAACTTGCCCCCCAAGGGCATTGAGCAGACATTTCAGGAAACTGTTCCCCATCAGGGTTTATAGTTTGTGTTCCTTATTTTACCAGGTGTTTCCTTTTATTTTGGTAGTTTATTCTGTCTCCAGCCATATCAAGGAAGGCAAACACACCCTGTACACCCAACAGCAACCTGCTACACAGTAGGTTTACCAGACTTTATTCATCATTAGCTGTCAAATTATTTATATGAAGTAACTACTTCAAAAATGATTAACAGCTAAATGTAAACAATCCAAATAACATTAAAGCACAAACCTACTCAGCCATGCAAAAGTCTGCAAAAGTCTGTTTAAATGAATAAAGGGTGCCATTGAAGTATCAGAAGGGTTATTTTTGTTACAGTCTGCACAAGCCATTTTCATTTTTCAGCAAGGCTCTGGACAGAATAATGGCCATGTGGAAACCCAGAGATGTCTGACTCATGCTTCAGTGAGGGGTCTCTGCAGCCCCACACATGATGTATGAGAAAATGGCTTGAAACCAGGAAGCGCTCAGATTATAAGAGCAAATGGACAAATGAATGAGGAGAAGTTTCTTACCTGCAATTTGTTTATTCAGCGACTTGGTCAACCTCCACTTTCAATTTACAGCTCATGTTTTAGCTTTGCGCTCTGTCATGATACATACATGTATGTAAATACATTTGACAGTTCATTCTGAAACAGTAGAGGAGATGCATCTCTTTACCTTTATCTATATTTAATATGATTAAATCATATGACAAATTGTACTTTTACTCCATAAATAATAAATAGATACAAATTGGAGACTGTAAGATATATGTTTTGTCTAAACAAAACCCTTTAGAGAACACATTGTAGCATATTTCTAAATCAATTTAACCTTAATCAGTGTTGTTTGCTTTTGGTCGTCCTTCTAGCTCTGCAGCACAGGAACCTGAAAATAGCCAAAGTAGAGAGCAGCAGTACTGCCACTGCAGTCAGCAATAGTAGCAGTACATCGAAACAATAGTACGAGTACCAGGGCATCTTATAGGCCTCTGTTCGCAGATGAGGAGCCCCTTTATGGCGCATCACATATTCCACCCAGAAGATGGCCTCATCCATGGGTGCCATCGGCTGATCTCTGTGCAAACGTGACAATCTCTGCATGTTCTGTCTGTAGCTGTCATGATGGAGCACTTCGTGAATACCTTCCTCAAAACTGTGGCCGTTAACATCAGCTAGCTGAATGATCTTTCCGGCCCCTCGCTCCTGCAGCCGTAGAAGGTTGTCATACTGGTCGAAGAACAAGGGTATACCGAGCACAGGGACCCCGTGGTAAATGGTTTCTTGGACTCCGTTGGTTCCTCCATGAGCTACAAACACTTTGGTCTGTGGGTGGCCCAGGAGGTCCTTCTGTGGCATCCAGTCCACTATCAGAGTGTTGTTCCCCAAAGTAGAGGGACGCTCCCCTTTATGCCTCCATATCACCTAAATAGAAAAGGAAATCATTAGGAATTGACTGTATACCTGTACACCAGCATATATGCAATATGATGAAGCTGACATTGCTGCACCATGTGTTCTTTATTTACAAAGTCTATTACGTTTATTATATTTTTATTTTATATTTATAGCCCCTGACAGACGGGTACCCGTCTATTAGGGGCTATAACTTCCTTTTTTGACAAATTCCATGCGGAAAGGTTTTTTATTTATGCCTCTGTCTGTTTCATGATTAATATTGCTTTTAATGGAGTTAACGATGGATTTATTGCTGCCTAAATATCTGTACGCCTCTCTAGATCAAACAAGTAGCAATTTTAAATTTCGGTTTTTTTAACCTGCCATGCTATTGCAAAAGTAAATTAATGAGCATGTGTTACCTTCTGAGGCATCTTGGCAAAGACGCTGGCGATTTCATCAGCAACCTCTTTGGGCAAAGCGTTCACCAAAGTTCCCAGAGTCATGATGATGACTCCGTGCTCCCCAGCACTCTGAACAAACTCCTCCAGGTCAGCTGGCAGAGGTTGAGCTGGCTTGCACTGGAACCCTCCTATGTAGATGACATTTGGCATTGTGGGCCGAGGGAATTCAAACACAAAATCTGACCTGAACAGCCAAATGTCTGCTTCCTGAAGAAGCGAGATGACGTCACATCCACCCTCTATGTATTTATCACAGATGGCGTCATAGCTGGGCCCCACCATGAATTTCTGCTGGAACAGTACAATGCCGTAGAAAAATATGTTCCTAACCCTCTGGATGAAATTCATTTTGTCCGTTAAGCCTGATCCTGGCACTGGGATATAAGAGAGTGGTGAGGGGGCGATCAGAAAGTGGCCCTCTCCACTGGTGATCCAGCGAACATTGAGCACCATGGGCAGTTTGAGATACTTGGCTAGTATGACCCCTGGTGCTATAGCTGGGTCAGTGAGAACAAGATCATATTGGGCATCCATTAAGCTTTTGACCAAATGTTCATCATCAAAGATTTGAGTGAGGGCATCAGTCCACAATGAATGAGCACGAGAGATCATAGAGAGGAAGTCCTTGGTGAGTTTGAAGAAAGTAAGTGCTGAAGCTCCTTCTCTCTGCGCCTGAAAAATGTTTATTTTTAAAAGTGGTGAAAAAGCGATCATCTTAATATTTGAATGACTAGATGACCCACGTGGGGCCATATACATAAGCCATAATGACATACCCTCATATTCTCCTGTAGGTACACCTCAAAAAAGTCCTCTAAACCTTCATTCAGTTCCATGGTAATGGATGTGTAGAGAGGAGACTTTTCTGGGATGTACCAGCTGGTGGATGCCCTCATCACAGTGATGCTGTGTCCCCTGGCATGAAGTTCTTCCAGCAGGATCTTCATATTGATCCAGTGGCTGCCGTCCACAGGGAACACCAGGATGTTTCCTCCATCGCAAGGTGGTGTGAAGGAAATCAGACATACACTGAGGAATACAAATATTCCACACACACAATGCAACGGCATGGTTCCTAAAGTGTAAGAAAGAGATGAACGTGAGAAACCTCTTCTGTTTCAACAAGCGAAGAATTGTGCTAAACAATATGGATTTTCGTCAGGTAAAGATAGTTTCTTCTGGTGTAGCAAATGAGAATTTACAGGTGATTTTGTTTTTTTGAATATAGTATGATACGAACTACAACTTGATAATGTTCCTGAAATTCACTTACCCATGTTCAGGAGTGGGAAGAGTAATGCTTCTTGCCTGCAGACTGACAGTTCATCCAATGGTTCCTTATCTAATTGAGGTCAAACTCCAGTCTCAGAGATGATCGGTCCTCATCTGTGAATGAGTTACTGGAATATGGCATGTGTCCAAGTGAAGTAATGACCACGCATGTTCTGCAGATAACATACAAGGTGATGGTTTCTTCTTCATCGTGTCATCATAGTTTCATTGCTTCTTTTAGTAATGTTGTTGAACTGCTGGTAGTGGTAGTGGTCTGGTTTTGTGGATGTGTTTTTCTCCTTCATGAGAGCTTGCGTCAGAAGAACCTGTGACCTCATTCACACGAGTATTTAGAGTGGGTTGTGTAATGTTAATCTACATCATCTTAAAGGTACGAATGTATGAGCTATTATGCTTTTAGCAGTTTGTCATGCGGTTATTTTCTGCAAGTTTTTGACTCGGAGGTTTGCTCTGTACAATTTGTGTTCAAAATACGGCTGGCAGTTGAATGTAGGTTGCAGGTCTTAGAACTGAACTCATTGATCCCAGTCATGTGCTCTCATATCAGTACCTTGAGATTAATATTGATTCATGGTTGGAGAGAGAGAGAGAGAGAGAGAGAGAGAGAGAGAGACGAAAATACTGTAGCTGTTTCGACATGCCTCCCCTTGTTGATTTTAACACAATCATTCATAAGTTAATAAATATTTAGCGTTCTGCTAATTTTACATTCATATGTGGATACTCTGATTAATAAGTGTAGTCTTTGATTATATTAAAAGTAGCATACTGTTGTTGTTTAGCCTTATGAGGCTATTGCATGGTTAAATCAATTTGATTTATTTTCATGATAAAAAAATGAGCCCTTGAGTCATTTTTTAACAGCCCCCTCAGTCACTTCATCCTGGCGCCTGGCCTGGGTGTTGGACTGAAAAGTGTTTTGTAACGTTACTCACTCTAAATGGGATCATCATTTACTAAATGAACATCATGCTGTATTTAAGAAGACTTGAAACCAGCGATTGAGACCAAAAACTCATGTTTACAATGTTTACTGAGGTAGAAGAGAGAAGTAGAGTCATTTTTTCATAGATTCTCATACAATAGGACTGAAACCAGAGGACCCGTCCTCTGACGGCCAGTAGAGAGAATGCATGTTGAAGAAACTTTCGTATTGGCTTCACTTTTCAGAACCCGAGGTTGCAGCCTGGTTGGGCTGTTATTAAAATGCTTCTACCCAGCACTAATAATTAATGAACTCATTAAGGACAGTATTTCCTGCTTTTGTGCTTTTGATATGCTGTTTTCTTTCATGTACATAAGGAAGTCTCTATTTTGTTGAAAATATTAAAGCTAAACTTGGCAAATAAAATTGCTTCATTCCTCTTACATCTGTTTTTTTTAAGTCCCAATAGAAAATCAATTTCACCATACAGCTTACTACAAATAAAAGCTTTCTCCAAGTATGATCTAAAGAAGTGCTTGCAAGTCGACTGGAGGAGGAGGAAACCCCATGACAACATCTTCCATGATAAATTCCATCATCTGTGACCTGAAGAAGGCAAAGGTTGAAGAACAACAGAGGAAAATTAAGTTGAATATCGGCACTGGATTGACTGTTATCATGAGTGGGGAAATATATTTTAGGGAACTCCATTGGAAAACCACAAAGTGGCCCTTTTAAAGTGCCCAATATGAACACTTCAATCCAAGTGGAACCTCGTTCAACGTCACCTCCGCTCAACAGACACACGTTCCCCTGTTTCCTTTTTCCATTTTCAGAGTGAGAGAGAGCAGGTATACACTTGCCAAATCACTCTCCCATTATAGTGACATCTTCTGTGTGTGTGTGTGTGTGTGTGTGTGTGTGTGTGTTTGTTTAAAATAGAGCTGTTTCCTTGGGGTGGAGATGATGATGATGATCTCAGTGCATTATAGCAGGATCCTGCAGCTGACAGATGAAAGCCTTAAAAAACAAATCCAACTGCAAGATACACCCAGATGAAGTTTCTCTTTCATGTGCCAACCTGCTCAAGGAAGAAACGTAGCGTACTGCAAAAGTGTTTCAGTGATGGATAGCATCTCAGGAATAAATGTCAAATTATTTGTACTTTGTGAGTAAAACCTCTCTTCGGGAGTAGAGACTAACCCTGGGTTAGTTACGTGTGGAGGACTTAGTTTGTTTGTCATTTGTCAAGCAAGCTGACCTTTAATTATTCTTGCTTCCTATACACATCTTGAATTAAAGGACAGATTCAAAATACATAGCTGATTACAGGCTCCACCTTACAATTGCCTTTAAATTTGTTCTCTGTCTTTTTGGTACTTATTTCAATTACACCTTGCACGCTAACTTTATAGATAACACAAGCCTGTTTTATAATGACACAACATAGCATCATCCCGGCTCACCACACGGATTTAATGACACCTGTCACTGTATACAAAAACAAAAAATGTAGAAAAAGAAAATAACTAAACGATTTTACAATGAGATGTGCAGCAAAAACTTAATGTTTGCTCCTTAATATGCAATACTTTTTTTTTGCCATTTCAAGTCAAATAGCAATCGCAAATGTATTCTGTAGAGATCATACCTGTGCTTGTGATATACAACATTCACTATGAATAGACTTGCACCAATTGCATCTTTTGATTGATCATTTTTTTCATGTTATGCTTGAACAATTGCAAAATTCACAAGTAGCTATAGTTTCCAAACAAATTAAAGTTAATCTACAAGATTTATTGAAGATGGGTCAAAACAAACTTGTCACCCCCATGGTGCAATTCACCATAAGGTCATTCATATAAACAACTGTAAACAGGGTGACCTTGTGGACTGTTTATATAAAGACCCTACACAGTAATGGAGCCTGCTGCCTCATCTACAGTCTATCGAGTTACTATTAAAAAACAATAACTGTGTTGCTTTTGTATCGCTGAAGACTGCCTCAGACGTACAGCATATTTCACTGACGAGTCTAAAAAGTATTTCAGTTGCAGAAGTCCACAGAAAATATAAATAAATAAAAAGATAAAAACCTGAATGTTCAAGCAGACAGCATTATGCATAACATCCACTCCATTCTCGACAAAGTCCAGGTCAAGTTAGCCTTGACTTTATTTTCTGCACCATGTCAGTTCAATCGTCTGTGAAAGATCAAAAACACCTCAAGGTTTATGATTTCATTCTATTTCACCATCTTCACGACAAGAGTCAGCGAGCAAAACCCCTTACCGACCTCTGCACGTGTGCTCACAAATGCCAAGTTGCACGCACGTGTGAACATGGTGATTCTTTTTCCACCCGTAATGCTCAATCTGTCTTCCATTCTGGACGTGGAGAACGTCACTGTAGAACTGACAGCTCTCTGGAGACGGCATTCAAATGCACACGTGCATGTGACACACATGGTGAAATGATGATTGGGATGATTGATTAGTGGTATCTTATGCATTCATTTCCAATGTCTGATTCTTGTAATCCAACAGGTTCTTTATTTTTCTAAGAAGCTTTCGAATGGGGAGTCCAGATCTCTTACTGGAAAGTGTTAAAATAGGCAACAATAAAATAATAGTGTTCATATTAGTTACCACAGCCTATAAAACAGTCTATGTTTAAACCTTATGGACCTAATTTAGCATTTTAACAGTAGGTAATCACAAATATTGGTTTTCATAGATCCCATGTTTGCCCTACTTAGCAGACAGAAATACATCACTTATTTAAATGTAGCTCAAGCGCAAGTTCAGTCAGGAAGACATTCGCTTGTGATCTATGTCTCTCCTCTCCTGGTAATTACTCTATCAGCTGATTGGGGGCGTGCACTGTTAATAAGCAACCAACCAGATTCGGCACACAGTATAACAAGCTTATTGTAAGCTTATTGTAAGGTACCAAAAACTTGAAAAATGATCAGACAAACCCACTCAAAGAAAAGTAATCTGTGCAGGTGCTATTTTGTATACTCTTCACAGACAACATTGACCTCCATGGCCAACATTGCTGGCTAACAAAGAGCAACACGAGAAGAGGAAAGGGCATGTCTGCCGTGAGTCATCCCACATGGGAATAACTTTTTTCTTACTGCTTAAATTCCACTTTATTGAAACACTTTAATCACTTCACTTTTAGAAAATACCGAAGGCCAAATTTGAAACTCTGCAGCGCTCCAGCTGTCAGACAAGATCAAACCCTTAACTTTGCATCACGCATCGCACACACCAGTAAGCCACCTGGATTGTTGCACAACTGATTGCTGTGCATTCAGCTTCTTTTGTTTCCCACTACTTGAGGATGAGGATTGTTGTGAAGCTTTCCTTACCCTTATACCATATGCCAAGATTCTATTTATTTAAATGTGCTGCATAAGCTCTCTGAATGTGTTTCCTATGGCATAACAAATTCTGGACGGTTCAAACTTCAACCCAGAGTATGTGAGAGGGCATGCACTCTGATAAAAAAAAGGAGCAGAGGGATACCTGATATCCATTTCCTGTGCTTACAGTCTGAAGAAAGAAGGTTGTATTTAGTTTACTGTATGAAACATACAGAGAGAGAGACATGTATAACTCCACAAACAATCATTTAGGACACGGTCCAAACAATACTTGCACCCTATAAGACTTTGTGTCATGGGAATCTGTGTAACCCATTAACCGGCTAAAAATCATGTGTGGGAGAAAGAAGGCACCAGAGGCTCAGGTCAGTTTACAAAATCCAAAGTTATGGTGAAATGTGTTCTGCAAACAGGCCTGTGTGTTTAGGCACGAGGACCTCGTGCAGAGCATAGAGTTCAGTCACACCTAGTTCAAAGAACTCCGCAACTTCCTAAGGCTTAACGTATACACTGGAGAGTCTTTTGTAAATATATCCATAAACAGTGTAAAGGTTAAGGTCATAGCGTGATGTAAGCAGTGGAGAAATCAACTCATGACACCACCACCACACACGCACCAAAACCGCCACCACACTAGGCAGCAAAGCATGGGCTGTCTTAAATTGTGGTGTTTTAAAAATGTATATAAATGAATTGATTATCAACATATGTCAATTCATGTAAGTAATGAATAAGAGACTTGGATCAGCTGAAGAGTTAGGATGACTGAAACACATTTATCAAAGCCCTCATGAGGTTGATATTTGTGGTTTTGAGTGAAACATTTGAATAACTATGAGATTGTTTGGCAAGAAATTTGCTACGCACATTCAAGCGCCCGTCAGGATGAATTACATTCACTTTGTTAACCCCTGACTTTTCATCTAGCACCACCACCAGGTCAAAATTACAATCAATACTTTGGTTTATTACCAAATACTTGAAAAACTATTGACATTCCCATCAGCCTCATCTTTCCTGTGTTTAGCAAATGTTAGCATGTTAACATGATGTACTTAGACGGTGAACATGGTATAAACATTGTACCTGCTAATAATAATACTAGCCTCTTAGCATTGTCATTGTGGGAATGTTTGCGTACTGATGTTAGCATTTAGCTCAAAGCATAGCCTCAGGGGGCTGCTTGCATGTATACTTTTTGTAATAATAAGGTTCCAGCAAAGACTCTCTCCAAATACTAGACAGATGAACTGCTGAGTAGTTTAACACAGAGCCAGTCTGAGAAATATATACTACACGACCTTTATGCTCTGTACTCGCCCACCTTTAAATCCCACTCAGGATCAGTTTAAGCTGTAATTACACCCCCAGGGCCCAGGCTCAGACCTGTTCCTCCCATATAGTATCATAACCTGGTCTCCAGTCCAGTGCCTTTCAACTTTCCAGCCCCAAACTGCAGCCAAATAACTGTCTCCCACTCAAAAGGAGTCTCAACTCCATCCTAAGAGAACTATAAGTCCTGTATCCACGGAGCCAATACGTCACATAAAATCTGCAAAAAGATATCAATGAATTCGTTCTCAACTTATTTTCCAGACAGTCCACACAACCTCCCACACTACAGAAACAGAAAGCAATGGAGTTTTTTTATTCTTCTTTGACATGTTTTTTTGTAGTTACTCCATATACTGTGTACAGGATTCACACAGCTTCTCAATCAATCAAACCAGGAGTCTACATTATCTCGCTTATGTTATCCTGGTCTTATCAGCACACGTGTTGGCTGTAAAAACAGCATGACAAGTCAAGGAAGTTCATTGTGATTGTGGAAAATTGCTTTGCAAATTTGAAAAAAAAAAACGTTTTGCAATATCATGATATCTTTGTTTTAATAGAAAAGAACAGTAAGAAAGGCTTGTATAAAGTGTTACACGCCTCCCTGCCTTTCCTCTGTGTGTGTGTGTGCAAGCAGTGGTGCATTCATTCATGCCAGTGTTTACTTCAACCACACATGGTCCAATGTCTCACCATCGTTTAGTCGTAAGTCAGTAAGGAAAAGCAAAGAAAGGTCAATTCCAAAATCATGTCTACTTCCATTCCCTCATGTTCAACGAAGTTCATGTTGCATCTCTTACAGCCGGCTTTTTTATCTTATTTTCTGGCCCCGAGTTTGTTTGGCCCACCACACAGCTCAGGAAACAAAGCTTGTTACTCACGTTCCTCTAAACCAGTTCACGCTCAAATACACACACATAAATATGCACACATACTGTAGCGTAAGACCATCACTTACAATAATTATGACATTGAGGTTCAGCTTAGACATTCATTCTTACAGACGAAGGATTGAGCTAAATATCTGTTTCCAGAGGGGAAGTGCTGTTTTACGGGCTGGGATTGACAAGTTGGGCTTTTTCCTTGACACAGACCAGACTGAGGAAGTGCCACCTTATCTTATCCACAGCAAGTTCAAGTATTCTTCTTGAAACAACTTTTATCAACATTACTAATAAAGGAGCAGAGTTGTTCCTATCCTCGCAGCACTAATCTCTTTTTGTTGTCAATAAATGTCCTTTTGCTGAAAACAAATCACCAGTCTCCAAGTGAAAGTTCTCATCCTCATACGCCAAGTCTATAAGCTCTCTGAGCCTGTGTTAACCTCTGGCTGTTTCTTTCAACAACTTGTGGCTATATATCATTTGTCTTTGACAACACAAATAAATATTCTTCCAAATGAGAGTCAGACGGAAAACAGACCCATTGTTCTAATCCACTGGCCTTCATTATTGTGTGAATTCATTGAGGTTTCTAGTCATCTATCAAATTACTAAGGCCAGTTTATGTGGTCAGCCAGTCTGAACAGCAGTCAACAGACTGACATCCCTCTGATCTGATGTTTCTGGAATGTTATCCTGTCAGCTGACAGAATAATCAGACATCGACATTCGAACAGGCTTGCCAGTGATGTCATTGACCAGATGCACACAAACACTAATGCACAACCCTCACCTTGTTCTGTCTTTTCAGACTCATCCTCTTTCTCCTTTTTTTCCACCATCCCATCTACTTGACAGTTTTGTTGATTGATTTAAAGGAAAGGAATTCATCAGTGTTGGGGCTGCAATAAAAGCGACAGATTGACAGCATTTTAGATGTCTCCGGAGGGTTAGTTTGAAATATCTGACACACACACTGAACATCTAAAACCTGGCACTCTGAAGAGCAGCATCCACTTACACCGACACCCAGCACCATCCCCTGTGATGATACCAAAAGCAACACGTTCCCTGCCCTTATTGCTTATGGATACTGGTCGGTGCTCTTTAATACACCACCTTCAACTGTCAATCTAATTCTGCCAACTGGCGACTGGCCATCACACTGCATACACACACACATACACACACCTCTGCTGTGATGACAGGCATATTTGAATCACCAGGAAACCTCTGTGTTATTAGAAGCAGTGACAGCTTATTTTTTTCCTGTTGCGTAATACTGGGAACATTGTTGAGTAGTGGAAAGAGCACTTTAAGGAACTCCTGAACCCGACCAACACGTCCTCCGTGGAGGAGGCAGCGTTTGAAGACTCGGCGGAAGACCCATCCATGTTCGTGGCAGAGAGATGGTGAATGAGATTCACCCTAAGATGCTGAAAGCTCTGGACACTTTTGGGCAGTCTTGGCTCACATGCCTTTTTAGTGTCGCGTGGTGGAGGTCTGGGACAGGTCCTATGGAGTGACAGACCGAAGTGGTGGTTTCTGTTTTTAAAAAGGGGGATAATGCTCCAATTGTCAGGGTATCACACTGATCTACCTCCCACGGCAAGTTCATTCCAGGGTGCTAGTAAGGAGGCTCTGACCGATTGAACCTCAAATCCAGGAGGAGCAATGTGGATTCCATCCTGGCCGTGGAGCAGTGGACAAGCTCCTTACCTTGCAGGGCCATTGGCGGGGTTATGGAAGGTTGCCCATCCAGTCTACATGTGATTTGTGGACTTAGAGAGGGCTTACTACCGTGTCCCCGGGGGAGTCCTGTGGGAAGACAAAGTACTGGGGTAGTTGCTACGAGCAATTGGGTCCTTGTTTAACTAAAGTGGTCTTCTATTTCGTTCTCAGTGTTTGTGCAGTGGATGATTCAAGTTTCCACATCACACTTGTGTGAATTGCATACTGGACGTCACAAATGCTGCTCGTACATACACGTATTCAACTTTCCCTCTGCAACAGATAATGTGAAATCTAGTGTCAAACTCTGCACATACATCGTTCGACATAGTGAAGTAACAATATGCAGAACACATTGCACAGAACGTATGGTTTCAATTGTAGCTAGTGGGGCGGACCACTACTCTCTGGTGAATAACCTCTTAAATTGGGCAGCATCCAAGCATCACATCTGATTAAAAACACTCCATTGTGATGACTCCCTGCTTATAGCCGTGAATGACTTTCTTGTTTGTTTTTTTCGTTCTTGAGAATCTGTTTTGCTGGATACCTTCCTCGTGCCTTCTCCTGTTTGTATGTATAGTCTGTTATTCGTTTGAAGATTGGCTCCCATTTGATACGATTGTCAATGGTTATGTAAAGCAAGCGGGTCATAGCACACAAGGCCAGAACAGACGGGCCCAGACCAGACTTCAGCTGCTGGGCCCACTTAGCATCATTACTCATTCATTTTGAAAGATGAAGCAGAAGGGGGAACCATAAATTTACCTCTGGAGAACAACCAAAGCATGTGGGAGTATACATGTTGATTGAAAGAGTCGTTTCACTATAGCCACAAAGAAAGGCATACAATATTGTCTCACTAACCCCAGTCGGTCTCCAGCAATGCAGACAATTTCGGTTTATCTGCTTATCTGGTTATGACATTTCTGATGCCGACCCAATACAGCTGAGGTTAATGGAAATTTTTTTGCGGCGCTCGCATTGAAACATGTGAGCACGTGCTGCCCTTTTGTACAAAGGGCAGCACGTCATTGTGGGCAGTATTCATTGGAACTACTGTCAACAGCAAGGTCTGGGGATTATCCAATATAATGAAGAGATTATTTGTGGAAAGAAAAAATGTCAGCATGGATACACACCATTAAATGTTCATTGGGTGAATTGAGACTTTCTATTTTCTTTTTTTTTGCTAATCCGTGTTGGTACATGACGTCCCTTTTCAAAATTACATGTTCATAAACCACAATTCCTTCAGTACGTTCATGCTCGCTAACATTTATATCGCCCCCGGTGAGCTCTGACATCATACTAGCACTGACCAACCAAACGCTCAAAATGACACCCCATTTATGAGCTTCACGAGCAGATATGCACATGCCAGAAATCCTACTCCATCCATGTCACACTGGGTTTTGTTGCAGACAGTGTTTTTGTTTTTAGCCAGTGAGGTTACATGACAGCGGAGGTAGAGTGTGTATAAGGGGTCTAAGGTTTATTTATTGTGCAAACAGAGCTTTCTCATTACTACAGCCTGTTCTCCCTGTTTGATGTAGTGTGCCACACACAAAGCAAACAGATGTGCGACACATATCCACACACGCTTAACACAGCAACTCTTCTATTTGTGTTTAATTGATCAGTTTAAAACTTGTATTGCTTTCATGATTTTCTCTCCTCCTTCTGTGCCTATGAATGTCGCGTTTCCTTTATAATCAAAATGCCATTGCTGTTGTGAAACTTGTGATGAAACGAATGTGTGATAGAATAAGCACCCTGTACAAAGTCAACCAAGACTTACAAGGTTAATTTATTGTCATTGTACAACAGGGTTGTGCAACGAAATGCAGTTTGTGGTCCTATTTGGTTATTTAAGAAAATCATACAAACAAACGAAACCAAACTAAATTACATTTTGGAGGGTGAGGATGAAGTAAGGAGTCTCACAGCCTCAGGAAAGAAGCTGCTCGGAAGTCTGGTGGTGCTGCAGCTGATACATCTGTATCTCTTGCCACACGGTAGCAGGTTGACCAGGCTGTTGCTGGGCTGGGTTTTGTCTTTTAGTATCCTTTGGGCTTTTCGCAGGGACATCTTCTCACCAATATCAGTGATGCCCGGTAGATGGCTATATGATGTTCTGGGTGATTTCAATCACCCACTGTGGAGCCCTCCTGTCCTGAGCCGTGCACATTCCATGCCAGTTTGTAATGTTTCCAGTCAGGATGCTTTGTGTTGCTCCTCTGTCACAAGCGTGACTTTAAAAAAAAGAGAGAGAGAGGTTCCCTGTCATGGAACTAAACACACACAGACGCCTGCAGGTTACATTCATGTCTGAGCCAGCCCCCTCTCAAACACAAACCCGATCAGATCTATGTTTGGCAAACCTCAGAGAGAGAAAGAGGTGGAATGTTAATTGAGTATCATCAAGTTCAAATGACAAAGTGAAAAAAGTGTGTAAGTGTGTGTGTGTGTGTGTGTGTGTGTGTGTGTGTGTGTGTGTGTGTGTGTGTGTGTGTGTGTGTGTGTACATGTGGTAGCTTGTGTTTTTCAAATCAAAGCTGTGTCTAATTATTTGGATGGCAATCAACGGCACGATCAGCAGTATCATAATTACTCATAATTCATTTTTACACCCCACAACGGCAACATCAACCATGGGGTGTGACTGCACTTTGCCTTCTTTTCAAACTGTAAACCAACATAAACCATTGTGAGAAACAATTAAGTGCCAATCGGGGAAGAAGCTGGGTGATTTACTGTGTTTATTCATTGTAAAAGCCCTGACTTCAGCTCATAGTCTTGTGGAGTTGCAACACCAGAGCTCTGTAGAAAATTAATGACATCACTGTATTCAAGTCAATAATGGTTTTCTTGCCAAATTATAATTTCTTTGTCATGTTTCACAAAATAAAAATTCCTATCGCAACTGTGAATTTTGCTCTCAGTTGATCAATCAGTGCTGCCTTGAGCTCAGCAGGAATTCACTATTCCATTCTTTAAAGCATTTATGCTGACCAGTCATTGTGACAAATTACCTCCATGTTGCCAAACTGTCAAAACAAAGAGGCTCTTTCCAGCACTGATCTGTATCTGACCTTGATCTCTGTGGCGGAAGCAACCAAAAAAGACAAATCTGTCCTTTGGGGGGGGGATTAGTGGAGCACCACCAAATCTAAGCTTATGCAACAAACTGAGCTAAAACATCCTGCTTTTCAATTGAAGTTAGAAAATGCTTTGGATGTCTCTTTTTCTTGTTCCTCCCGGGTGTATTCGGGTGTTGCATCCCTGCTGTCACTCACTGTCACTGGATTGCACAGGGTGCAAAACGTGTCAGCCCCTGAGAACCAGGCCGGAGCAGAGCAGGCCAACTGAGATTCCCTGACTGCTGCGTCCTCTTGATACTATTATTTACAAACTTTTTAAGGGAGGGAACTATAAGACATTCCTCAGTCATCTTGTTCACATCGCCTCAGTCTATTCACATCTTGAATACTTTCCCTAACATGGAATATAAAATTCTTTGATTGATGCAATTTGCTGGTTAGTTTTTTACTCCGCTAGCAGCGTTTTTTATTTTCTTGTTTATGTACAATGCCATCATGACCAGGATTTGGATGGAGGTTAAATACAATATCTTGTCATTATACAATTCAGTGTTTCCACTATCAGTTACATTTATTATCACAAGCTGATGAATGTCAGTGACAAATCTTTTAGTTGTGGAAAAAGCCCTGGTGTCAGATCAGTTATCCAATACCTAGAGTTCAGGGATCAGAATCAGTATTGGGAGAGAACAATTTGGATCTGTGCATCCCTGGACTGACCTTCGATCATTTAGCAATGGAGGAAGATTGCAAACATGACAAAAACAGACCTCATATCACAGAATTTAGATGCTATTGGGAAGTGTAGTGAGTACAAAAAGGTTTCGCAGATCAGCTATTGTGTCATCAATATACCTCAGCATTGTTAATTGAGAGCTTATTCTTAATAAACTATGTTGATGTTGTTTATTTGACTTATGACTTATTTTATGTGAATTTATGTTTGAATGGAAACCCTTATTCTGTAAATTGACGAAAGAGTAAATGTGTAGCATTCCCTTCTCAAACATGATTACATGCTACATGCTGAATACACAATACTGACACCAGTACAACACTTTTACAGCATGTACGCAAATGTATTAGTTAGTTTGCAATGCTGAATAAGCTTTTGATTGATTAAGGATCGCACACTTCTGAGGCCAACATTGTCTTTATTATCATGATCTCTGGAGGATGCCAATGCCTGAATACAAGCAGAGAGCAACATCTTTAGGTCATTCAAACTACATGTGAATCTTGTATCTTACACTGGAATAAGAGGTTAGGCTATAATCAGCTCATTTACCCTTGAAATATAACCTTAATCTAGGAGATCTCACTGAAAGCTCTTTCCATTCTCCAGTTCCTGACTTTCTTTCCCACGAGTGAATAAGGTAATTCATTGTTTACGCCAGTAAAATCACTCAATTTCCAAATAATGAAGCACTCTTTCCACAGCAGACAATCAATGACTGGAAGTGTGTTCCATGTGTGTGTGCCTGAATATGCATGTGCATGGAAAGGCCAAGGGGATGCATGCATGAGTATTTATTATTAGGATTAAAGGAGTTAGAGAACGACACCAATGCCAAACACATGCCGGCAATTTGGCTTCCACATTACTATCATCCAGGGAAATACAATACATTATCAAACCATGAAACTAAATTGATTTATTGTCACTAAGACTTGATTCAGTCTGTATCTCTTGCCAGACGTGTGGTTCCATGATTAGCCTTCATCACATTGATGAAGGGTATTCGGTTAACGTTTACATGAAACAGCCTAAACCAAAGGCATGTAGAGGGATTAAATGTTGGATTATCCTCTTTATTTCAAAAGGAATATCTAGACCCAAATACCGACTCGAGTAGTAACATCCCTTCTAAATAAATATCTCATATTTGGTAACCAGATACCATAATAATATATATGTATATCACCGTGACTGTATTCCAATACAATGCTGCCTAAACCTCCTTTACATTCTCAATCAGAGAAGTAAATCAGCAGTATTTTTGGACAAGATATGAAAGCAATATTGAAAGCAGTAACTTTTAAGAGTTGCGGGTCTCAGAGCAGGGAGTTATGAAGTTTGGGTGGGAAAGGCCATGCTTCCAGCAGCCGCAGGCAGCTGTAGATCAGTCCCACAATGACATCTGACCTACATGTCTGTGGCTGACAGACGAAGGAAACATTAAAATCTCCAGCTGCCTGGATGTTTGGCAGGCATTCAAGTTCCTACCAGGTTTATCCTTCTCCAGAGTTCTCCCTTTATGAACTTCAAATCGCAAACAAACAAATCAAATTACTCTGTGTTGCCTGGGTGATGTAAAAATGTTAGACTTTGGATTGAAAAGGTATAGTTATAGTTCTTCTTATATGAGATGTACATTTTGTTTCTTTTCTTTAACGGGTTCCAATGAAGCCATTGTTCTTTTGTTATTGTACAGAAGTTTGTACAAAACAAATCCAGTAAAATTTCAACAACAAAAGCTGATGTGTGCAAATTTAAACCTGTAACTGTGGTGAAGTTGTGAGCACAATATTGACATGTCAATACCTTGTACAGTAAGTTGATATGGCAGACTGGTTAGCAAACAGTTGCTTATTTGCACATCCAATGTCGTTATCATTAATGATAATGTCATGTAGTCATGCTATATTCACTGTCTTTTAGCTGTAAGATATGTAGCTGATACTCTCAATCACTGCATATTACTTTAAATGCATTTTACCAAAATAAAAGAACAAATTCACAGGAGTTGATAGAACTAGTGTTGAAGAAAGTCTTGTAAAAAACACCTTCGCTTCCCACTCTATAGTCATGTTATTTGGGTGTTTGTACTGTGTGAAAAATCAAGGAATGTAATGCTCTACATTAACTTTAGCAGATTATATTTTTCCTACACCACGTGTGATTTTGTGCTGCAGAAAAGAGAGGGACACAATTTCAAAATGAGTTGCAGTTTCTTTGTTCAACATGCTGAAACAGGATATTAAATGTTGATGTTAACTGTGAGTCACACTTACCGTGAAACTTGTTTTTACACAAACAATGAAAACAGGCACATTCAGGATGGAGTATGAAAAGGGCAGTTACAGTACAAAGAAGTTCATACACATTTGGAAGTCAATAAATACTAATTTGACAAAAAAAATCTATATTTTTTGTTGTGCCTGAGGGTAAGGTAGTCACTTGTTGGTCCATGTAACTAAAATAAGTGTAAAAGTTAAATTGCCTACGATGACAAAAGATTGAATACATTTTTAACAAATTAGATTCATTTTATTCTCAGAAGCCTTCCTAATCAAAGAATTCACCGAGTCTTGTTTTTAGATTGTTTAGTATCAAACCATCAGAAGCTGGAATCATATCAAAATTAAAGAAACTTCATCTGCAAACAATTCAGTGGCCATTTCAATAAACGCTTCAACTCTTCAACCTGTGGGCAACTAAATCTAAATAATCTAAATAGTTCTCTCCTGCCAAGAAACTACGACAAACTAAAATAAGTCTCAGAAACGCCTGAAGTCAGGAGGCCCAACCAATGTCAGCTGCTTTCGCTCTATGGAGCCATTTAGTCTGTGTGTGCTTTGGCCGACCTCACAACATTTTTGCCAGTATGAACTGAATTGTGAAAGACATTTAGAAAAACACAACTCAGCAAGTTGTGCCATGATACAGTTGTGCAGAAACATAAGACCCATGTTCTGCACGGCGATCTGTCTGCCAGGCTGCTGTTCAGCTAAATCGCTTTTCTTTTACTATGTAGAGTCCAAATGGAATATGCAACTCCACAGCCTTCATGTAAAGCTCTGACCCTGAACCAGTTTAAGTGCTAATGAAGATCTGAGTTTTCTGGACCTTCCATGAGACTATTGTCCTGCACTCGTTACCATTTTAGCAACATGACAGCACTTTCCATTTGTTGAATTCAAGGCAGTTGTTCTACAAGCGTGTGCCCCGAATGACTTGTTAATCCGCTCAGACAATTGCAGTAGGAAAGTGGCCATATAGTGGTAATGGAGTAAACTTGTCACTGCATTGGAAAACAGTGGACATGTGTTCACTTGCTGGCTCGCTGTGTGTTTCCCTTGGCCAAGACCTCATGCTATGTTGTCCCATCAGGCTATTCCTGTCTGAAATGATTGCTGGATTTCTCTCCCCCTCTGTTTCTCTCTCTCTCACTCACACACACACACACACACGGAAACATGTATACACTATCAAAAACCACATGGCTCCGTTTCCAGCTTTCATGTGTGTGAAATGCTGCAATGTGTTGACACGAAGTCTAAGGTTTGCCCACAAAATGAGATACAATCAGTGATTGTGACGTTTTAATTAGAAGCATCACCTTATAAGCATTTACAGTAATATATAAAAGTATAAATTACTGGCACAATAGATGTGAAAGCAGAGTAAGACTCGGCAAGAGCAGGGAACACGCAAAAGAGATGTACCGGTACCGCCCAAACATCAGAACAAAGGTGAGTCATATACAGAACAACACTCACAACAATCACTCACACAGTGTCTCACATGTGTAGTGAGGACAAAGACTTACACACCTGTTTAGCTGCAATTCGTCATCATTTTACACCAACGCTGAACCCTTTAAGACCCATTTACGAAACACGTTTTTAGTTATGGGATTTGAGGGCTGAAATATTGTTGTTGCCAGAACAGATTATTACTACAAGATTGATTTTCCTCCCCTAAGGTGAACAAATGATTTGCCTGGACTTGTATTTATTTTATAGTATCTTTCTCTGTCAATTGTCATTTGTTTCAAATCTGGACCTTCCACAGAATGTATTGTAAATGACTCATCAGACTAATGTTAGGAAGAACCGATTTTTTCCATTGAAGCAGCCCTGACAATGAGGTTATGGATATCAAAAGCTTCTTCTGAGCCCTCCATAAAAAAGGTGATAATGAGCAGCAGAGTTTTTTCCTCTTCTCTTCTCACCACTTCCATTTACTTAATTTCCCGCTGCTGGTGTTATTTTTGTATCCATGACGCCGAAACAAACGGAGATGATTCTGTAAATGAAAGCCATTAAAAGCATGCAGGCATAAGCTTTGCGCTCTTTAAAACGTTATGGTGGCAAGATGGGAACAACACTTCAAAGCAGCGGTTGCTGTTTGTGTTCACATCTGTTTTCGCTTATGTGCGTGTTTGCTTTGTATTGACTAGAAGGGTCATATATTTTGGATTTTCAAATGAATTCAAAAAGTACAGCAATAACTGAATCACAGTTGAGTCTGATTATCATACCATGCCTACACCAGCGTAACTGAATGGAGTGAACTGGCCCTTTAACGTTTTCTTTTTCTTTTCTTTTTTTCTCTTGCTTAGATTCTTGCTTTCTTGTTTTGGAGGACTTTTAAATGACCATGTCTCAGTAAAGTTATATGTTAAAACAACAATGTTTAATGAATAGTTCATGTAAGATGCTCAGCTTTACTTTTTCCAGGACATACATTTCAATGTCACTTTGTTCTATACTGTGTTTGCTGAAAAACGAAATGTGCAGAAGCTACTTCATTCTCCACTTGCTGTGCTGCTGTCATCAAATTTGCCCTTCACCGACTCATTCCTTCATATGCAGTCTGTAGTTTAGTGTGTGACATTTGTCAACATGTCAGCGGTCAAAGCAGTGTGGCAGTAACATGTCAGTCACACCCCACCATCCATCTTCTTTACAGTCATCAGCTTAGATCACGTCTACCCTTGCTTTCATGTTTGTGTGTGCAAGTGTTCCCACCATCGCTGGATGTTTATGCATGCATACATTTGCCCTGTGATACATTTCCAATAAACTGCTGGGCTACTAGCGAGGTTAGAGGCCAGTTAATCCCAGCTCCAACCCAAACACCCGTCCAGCTGCTTATCTGAGAGAAAAAGGGAGAGAAAGTGTGGGTCATGCAGTCAGAAAGAAAAATAGTGAGATGTTTCTGTTCCCTGTGCGTGCATTCACACATCGTCATCAGCTAAAAGCTGGGCTGGAGCGTGGCTGTAAAGTGCAGCTCATGTGTGTCCATCCTGACAAAGATAATTAACGCCTCAGTTTTGCGTTAGCAGCCGTAATGAGAGTGGAGGAAAATTGTATCCTGTCATTTCCAGAAAATGTCTTTGTGGGCAGTTCTTTCTCCCTGGAGGCTTACTCACTTCCAGTGGGCTCATTTTCAGATGGAGGGAGGAGAGCTGTCTACTTAGCACAGCTCAATTTCAACTTGTTGATTTGACAATTGGCACAGCAGGAAGGCGTAGGTAGAAGTGCAGTCAGCGGTGCAGGCGAGAACGTTTCAGCCATATGTTTCCTGCTCCTTCTTTTCTTTACGTAACACCATGTGTGTGAATATTTATAGTAGCTCTGATGTGCTCAAATGTTCTTTACTCCCTGTAGTTTCTCTCTAATTATAGAGAGTTCATAAGCTCCATGAGAAAATAAAACCATTAGGCTGATAAGTGACACAGTAAAACAATAGTGCGTTTCTTTTGATTGGAAAAAAAAGCCCTGCTTTTTAAAGCCAGTGAAGACCTCATTACACAGTAAATCAATCATGGCTATTGTTTATGGCTCCACGGGGGAAATATACCCAAGACTAATAACCACACCATGCCAATCCACTGAAATCAAACAGTGTTTGTTGGTTTGGAGAGCTCTATCCATTGCTCACTGTTCTCCCCCCGTCCCCTTCCCCACATATACCTTGGTCCCTCTTGCTGTTTCGGGAGAGATCATGTCCAACATTGACGTTTGCTCTTACTCACTTGGCAGCTCTGGGCTTCTCTGCAAGTGAATCACCACGCTTTGGCTCATGAGCAGCCGCTGACTCTGGTATATGAAACTGCCATTAACCAAAGGGAGTTCCAAAGAGTCACAGAAGGTCACACGATGAAATGAAGGCACACGATCTTCTACAAAACTGTTAAAAGAACAGAGGGGCAGCTGTCAGAGCTTCAGGTTTTAAATTCAAGTATCCTTCTCTTCATAAAGTGCTCACATAATTGTGTGAAAGGATAACTCCAGTTTACTTGGGTCTTACTTTATTACTTTTGGCCATTGTCTCTATCGGTTCTGGTGACATTTTACTCACCAAAGTAAGGACTTAAGGAACTTATGTGGTATATAATTTGCCTGAACTGAAAACAGGCAAATACGCCTATAACCTGGCTCTGAGGATTTTCCAACTGCTTGTGTTTTTGCAATGTCACAGAGTTCCCACATCTCAGCAATAAGTGAGTACAATCGTATTATCTTCCATAGGGATGATGGCCAAAACTGCAATAATGGTGAGATAGTCCTGAAAAACAACACCATCAGTTGTTTCAGCAAATGCACCACAATGACATTATCTCTTCGCCCTAGTGGCCGTAACAATTAGCTCTTGCCCATCTGGAGCAAAGTTCAAGTAGTGTGACGGTTAAAACATGGCAAAACATCATTTTGTTATCTACTTCACAAACTAGCAAGGTCTTTCATTATCCTGGTTCAGATCCAAAAAATGGGACATTAACATACAGATCATAAGCCAGCTGTGCTCTCAGCGGGACTAAAGCCTGACAGTGACATGGTTCCCACTGATATCCTGATTTTACCCCGAGTAAATGTAATACCGAGAAGTCTGGAAATGTTTTCAGTCTTTGGGGAAGTGTAAGACTGAACTAGAGCAAATTACCAGAGACGTTTTCTCTCTGACTCTTCTTTCTCGGTCTCTCTCAGCACTGCCTCCTGTTTGTGATGGATGAGGTCAACTTAGACCGCACAGAAAGAAGCAGAGCTGCCACTGAAGAAAAACACCAAAAACTGACTTCATTTCTGTACGTGTTCAGAGAATAACAGGAACAGGAGGCCTTTGAACTGAAAAACAGTTGTATAATTGAAGACAGTCTTGAGAAAAAATCTATTCTTTTCTCCCCTCTGTTTCATCACACAACAATAACAACCAACTTTCTCTCAGTCGCAACAACTTTGCTTGTATCGACAATCTAAGTCACACTCCCAAATCTGGACAATAAATTCATAATGAATGTGAAATCAGGTTTGACGGTGAACTAAAACAAAAGTGCTGCTGTTTTGTTTTTCGAACCCCAAATAAAGTCTGTTTCAACCACATACATAGAGAGAAAGACATTTGTCTCACTGCAGCTACTGGCCAACTCTCTGTGGGTCTTTCTGCTCCTCTCCCCATGTGAAATCCTGAGATTTTTCTTCAGAGCTGTAACCCTATACAGCACGACAGAATAGCTCATTGTTTGGGACAATAGCTCAGTCACAAGCTCATAGTGTGCTTAGTCCAGATATGCAGCTATAATCCCCTCTGGACAACAACTGGATCCTATAAACTATCACAAGGTAGTTTGTTTTCCCCACATTCATATAGTAACAATTTGTGAATTGTGTGACCACAATCGGATATTATCACTCTTAGAAATGTAAATAACGAGCCATTTCTAAATCGCACACACTCACTGAGTAATATGAAATTACTTATTGTGAAGACACTTTAAATTGTCATTTTGCGATTCATCTTCAAGACCTGAATCTTTGGGTTTAGTGACATGTCTTTACGAGGTGTAATGCCATTTGTTTAAATATACTAGCTATTCAATATTAATTGTAATTATCTGAGATATACATCTTAATTGTTTCAATGTCTATGCTTCTAGATATTTATGATAAGAGCAGATTTTTGGAATTTATGTCATAAAACGGTCAATAACATGGTGTAACACGTCGTACATTTTTCTTTTGCTCCATATACTTTGAAATATGACATCCTCCAGGGAATTATTTTACGTGCTTTTGAGCATTTAGGACTTGGAAAATCATGACAGTTGCAGTCTCCTTTTTGTCACCTCCTTTTCTCCACAGCATGTGTGTGCGTGCGTTTGTTTCACTCATCCCGCTCTGGAAACAATGTGAGAGCTCATGGCACAGCAAAATAATGTCTGCATCTGGATAAAGTCTCTCCGTCCTCTAAACAAAACAACATGTATGTAACAATGGCTTTGGCCACCTTGTTTAACTTTGCTCATGAAGTATTGTAGTTGCGTCCTCTAGTGTATTACAGCAATTCATTATTATTATTATAATAGCCATTGTGATGGGTTTTTATATTGAGTAATTTATCACGCCTCAATGCTCTTTGGATGTGAAAGCCTCCAAGAGCTTGAAGGCTAAATAATCTGCCACATGTCAGGAATTTGGAAAGTCACTTTTTCCCTGCAGGCTTGCTCCTCATTATTAATATATGATATTATAAACACTTTAGCTTTTTTCTATTATAAAGATTTTTGATTCACAGGTGATATGACTCACAAGAAGTAACTCTTGGGAATGGGAATAAAGGGTAAAAGTGAGTGCAAGCAAGCTTGCAAACGTTACTGTCACCTGCATGAGCCAATGCCCAAATCCAGAGCATCATTCTTTTGGAGGGCGTAACTGTTTAAATAAAAGCACAAATTATTTCAAAATGTTAAAAACACAAAAGCATATGTTTGAAATAATGCCCACAGACAATATTTGGTACTTAAAAATAATTAAAAAACGATGAAAACTTAAGCACTGCACAGTTTTTTTGCGCTCTCTACACATGCCCACACAAACTAAAATCCAGTTCCCCTGAAGTTTCAAATCTGGATGCACTTAGGAAAACCAAGAGCCGTTTACATTGCAATCAAAATACTGTTTCGATGTCTCAGTCATCCGAACTGGCACATTACCACCTCTACCATGTCAGAGTTGGATGAGCTGAATAATTGATTGCAGGTTTTAGAGAAGCTTATTTAGGGTTCGTAACTATTCAACTGTCATTTTTAATTTGTCAGCACAGCAGCATCGGTATAAAAAGAGTCCCAACTTATTCCCTTGCAGCACTTTAATACATATCGATGCTTTCATTTTTCCGCTTTGACTTTTCAAGTAGTCTCCCGTTTTCTGTTGTTGATGAGGATGTTAAATGTGGTTAAGGAATGACATTCAATGAAATCAACAGAGAAAAGATGTAAATTGCGGCATTTATATAGCCACAACATGAAGGTGCTGGTCTGACCATCGGCAGCAATTTGGGGTTCAGTGTCTCGCCCAAGGACACTTTGACATGTGGAGCTGAGGATCGAACCGCTAACCTTGATAAGAAGATACCTCCCAAAGCACAGCTGCCCAATAAGATGTACACCTGACAGCCTGCCAAGCGTTTCCCTCAACAGGAGATAGAGTTTCACAGAGCGTCTGGAGTCTTAATCCTCATTGTCATCAACATTATCAAAATGGACTCCACCTCACTTGAAATATTGCCTTCATAATAAATGTGGCAGTAATTTGGCAGATTTATTCGACTCATCTTATTGTACAAACCATCACAAACGACTATCATATGGTTCAAGTTAAAGTTCAGAAGATCTATCTACATATTTGAATGTAGACGTTGTGTTTCTCAGGAAGACTGCCATCTCACAATACTTTTCTCCGTAATGGTTTTCTTTAATACCATCTCCAACTCTCCAGATGTTCAGTATTATATCCTTATTCGTTCCAAGTTCCAACCAAGCACAATCTTCACTGGTGAGGACTTAAAGAATGACTGATTGTGAGGATTCAATGCCAGCCTGGGTCTTTGGTAATGTCCTGAAAACCAGTCAGAAAGCAGAGCTAGTGCTCAGTGGCCAACATGAAACTGACCTTTTCTTCACTCTTTGTCTTTATTGATACACATAAATAGTCAGACACCCATCGACTTAATTATGGGATTTGTTTAAATCATGTCCAACAAGTTATTTCACTGTGATCAACTCTGATTAAAACCAGTGAAGACTCATGTCTGGTTAATTACTCACTTAATAAAGCAAGTTCCTGGATTTAAGTCAACGAAGAAACTTGCATTATTGAGAAAATCAAAACCACTTTTAATTAGCTGGATACATGAGAAACAACACTCTGGCAGTGTTTGCAACATGTGGATTCAAACAAGCCGTGACCACATGAAATCCTGTTCTATGTGCACGGAAGAAAAGCTCTTACAAGCTCACATTGTTTAATGTGACTGACCCCAAGCAAGCCCTGTCATGTGTGTGGACTTTTAGCTTTTGAAAAAAAGTGTGTGTGCGTGTGTGCGTGTGTGTGTGTGTGTGTGTGTGTGTGTGTGTGTGTGTGTGTGCAGGTGAGGACTGATCTTACAGTAACTGAGCCCCACCCAGAACCTTTCTGCCCTCATAAAGGAACTCCTTATACCTTTGAGATGTTGATGTTGAAAGAACTCTTTTCAAGACAGAAAAAAACAAAAGATGACACTGATGCTTAAACTAATAATGGCTATATAACCTTTTTATGTAACTTTTCTGTGTAATTCAATAGCAAATGTACAACAGATAACAGTGGTGAAAAGTGTATACCGGTACTGACTTTTCTGTCATCTAAACCTGTAAACCTGATTCATTCAAATTCTTTCTGGATATTTTCTACACACATCTACTGAAGAACTTAGAGACAATGTCCTCAAAAACATCTGCAAATATCTGTTTTACACATTGCAGGCATAACTTACTCTAAAATTGAAAGAGGAAATGTGAAATTATGTTAAATCTACTGAATCCAGTTGTCCTTTATGTTGCTGCTGACTGCTCCGCTGTTTCATTCAGCCTAATGAATCTGCTATCCTGCTCTTCCCCCTACTGTACAATTAAGGGATTTCAACCTAAAGCCTACATTGTATGCTTTGGGCTGAAGTTATAAGTCAATATTTTTAAATAATAGTTTTTATCTTTATTTATGTGTCTAAACTTCAAACTACAACAAGAATAATTTCTTTTTGACCTTGTGCATGAAACTCAAATGGACACATCGGCCACTTTTTGATCAACAAAACTATTCTTAGCTTACTATACAAAAAGTAACACATTGTAAGAATAGGCATCGCTGCTCCCTCCTCAGTTACATACTTCAATGATATTCATTCTGCTGCCTTGATTACGTTAATTCAAGGTCAGCAGTCCAATTAGCCTTTATTATATGTGCATCGATCTTTCTTTATATTCTAACAGCCAGGCCATAATCTCAATTAATTACCGTTGGAGTCTGTTTCTGTCAAAACGCTTCAAAACAGACCCAAGGGGAAACAACATAAAGAGCGCTGTAAGCTGCTTGCTTTCAAAAACTGAAAGTATTGATTAAAGCCTCTGATGTTCGCGCAGCATTGAAGGCAATCGAGCAAAAGAGTGGTTGTAACAAAATGTGCATTGCATTTTAAAGAGGTTCAAATAGCTGGGTATTCATGTGCATTGATCTTCCTCAGGCAAGCTCCCTGATGTTCTGACTTCAGGTTGCTTTTATTGTAGGCATGTTAAGGTCAAGCATGACCAGAATACTCTGCTATAGCCCTGGGCAATAAATACACTGCTGGGCCCCAATTAACCCCACTCTCTCCCCCTGCTCTCTCCAATTAATGCAGATGTTCTATGCAGGAGTAGCCTACTACCTGTCCCCAGATAAATAGATTATTTTAGGATTATGCAACATACAAGCACAAAGTGCAGTTCAGTGATAAATGTCCTGGAACTCTTTTAAAAAGCCGACAGACCCTCTTTAAGAGAGAACCTCAAGCAGGACTCAATCGTCTCATGTTAGCTGATGTTGTGCCTTAGTAGTGCACATTCCCGACAAACGTATGACATTACCATAAATCGTTTGACACAGTGTACATTTTAAGCTTTTTGCTTTGTTTTTTAATAAAGGCTCACTGCTTCAATTCAGAAGTAGTTACAAACAGTTGCTTTCCAGAATACCAGAGCACATGAAAAGACTCTCTAATAAAGAGGCCAGCACGTATCTCACAGAGATGGTGAGCAGAAAGTTGTCTCCATTTATAATAAGATATGTAAAACAAAAAAAAACATCAGTTGTAAATTAGGCGGTAAGTGTGTCTCCGCCCACCGCTGGACAAACCGGAAGTTTAGCTGTTGTTGTCACACTGGAAGAAAATGGCTGCTGCTCCGACTTTTTTTCAATGAAGACACTGATATTTCAACTTAATTTGGTTTTCTTGCATTGGAGCTACAGTCGACCGCTATGCAATCGAGAAGGCAAGTCCATCCTGTTCGTTGACATTGACGTCGCCAGGTCGGTTTGTGTCTCAGACGACGTAACATCATTAGCGTAGCTGGTAACTTACAGCTTGCACACCAGGAACGAGCTAGCATGCTAACGTTAGCCGCGTTAGCCCCATCGGTCAGGCATCAACGAGCTTGTTGCTACTCAGCCACTATGTTGACTGAGCTCACAGTCATCACAGATCCACAACCTGAGCCACGCAGTTGCATCGACTCGGAGACATGTTGTGCATGTAGTCACTCTGCTGGAGCATTTAAAGTACACGCAAAGCATGAAACAACTGAGATTAAACAGTTTCGCCTGTCAGTCATCTTTGGCATTTGATCGAGTGCCATCCAGGCTATTTGACTCTGCACTGTCCTATTACCACACCGAGAGCATCTGTGTTGATCCATCTTGTTTTCTGCGTTCGTGTGACCGTGCTGCGTGCATTAAGCCGTCTGTGTTGTTGTGCAGGGTGTGAATGGTCACTTTAGGAAGGTGACAGTGTGGGGCAGAAAGGACAGCATCGTCTACCCTCACTCGCATTGGAGCTGGCGGTGGACCACAATGGTAAGTTGCATCTCTTCCTATATGTCATATATGCAGTGGACATCCACAGTGGTGTTTCGTAGGGTACCAGGGCTTGTTCTCCTCTCTACCAATGAGGGAGTTTCCATTGTGACTTATCTGTTCCTCTTTGCTCTTATTCCCCAAAGCAACAAGTTTTGGAATATGCATTGGATCGAGCCGAGGTAAAGCAAAAAAGTTCTTTCAGTCTTGTGTATTTGTATAAAGAGAAATGAATAGCATGTCCTCTCATGTATCCCTGTGCACGCATTTGCATGCACTATGTTAGTTAAGCACCATCTGTCTCATCATCCACTAATACGGTGTGTTGTCTGTTGTTCAGTACATTGTTGAAAGTGCTCGACAGCGTCCAGCCAAAAGAAGAATTTCATCCGGCGGGAGGAAGAGTTTGTATCAGAAGCTCTATGAGCTGTACATAGAGGAATGTGAGAAAGAGCCGGAGTTAAAGGTTTGTGTTATGCAACTTGACTCTCAGTTATGACTAGGTAGTTATTGGCATGCATCCAAACCTTGTTCATGTCAATCTGTTGGGAAAGAGTGGGGGAACATGGGGTTTAACTGTATTGATAATGATTTTTAAACATGCATGCATTTTCCAAGTGCATCAACCTGAAAGAATAGTGTTGCTTTTTAACTAATAGGCTCAGAACAGAGTGTCAAAGTTAGCTCCTGTGTTGTTTATGCTTAACAACTGCAACAGGGAACTAAGTGGTTGTAATGCTGTCAGGTCTATTGGTAAAACTGGTGTTTGATTAGAAATTGTAAATACTGTACATCAACATTAAGAATATAAAGTCAACATTTGTCATGTCGTGTAATGATTCACTGAAAAACGTTACGTTTTAACAGCATGTGGATGAAATGCAATAACATAGATGAGCCGTGGTTATAACATCTTGAGATTTGTATTGCTATTATTTAGGATTTGTCTCTTATGTGTGTTTTTTTTGTTTTTCCTGAAGAATTTGAGGAGAAATGTGAATTTACTGGAGAAGCTGGTGTCTCAGGAGTCCGTATCATGTCTGGTGGTCAACTTGTACCCTGGGAATGAAGGCTATTCTTTAATGCTCAGGGGCAAAAATGGATCCGGTAAGAGAAGACAACGAAGCAAGTAGCTACGGCCATCCAGTTGTGTGTTTCTGATCCGTGTTCCACAATCGTCTCATCTGTAACAATCGTGTTTTGTGTCGCTTTCTAGATTCTGAAACCATCCGTCTGCCATACGAAGAAGGAGAACTCCTGGAGTACCTAGATGCGGAGGAGTTGCCTCCTATTCTGGTGGATCTGTTGGAGAAATCGCAGGTGTGTATGTGTTTATGCACATATACAAATGTACATGTGCACAAATCATTTGACCATTGAATGTGAGGTAGTAATGCAGGTATTGTGACGCATACTCAAAAGCTTCAGACAGGTTTTATATGTATGTCTTAATGTATAAAGAGATGTTAGAATAGTTATTTTTTTTCTCAGTTGTTTTGCAATTATCTGTTTGTTGACGTCCGCCATGTGCAATTTGTCTCAGGTGAACATCTTCCACTGTGGCTGTGTAATAGTAGAGGTGAGAGACTACCGGCAGTCTGGTAGTACCAAGATGCCCACCTATCAGAGCAGACACATCCTGCTGCGGCCAACCATGCAGGTAAACCAGTAGAATGCATGGCAATCCTCTCACAAAGTGTAAAAGAAAAACTCTAATACTTTTTGAGTATGACCTGGAATGAGGGAAAAAGGAACTTACCATTAACCTTTAACGTAGAAAGCTGAGTGGTATCTGTATTTTTGCCCTGCAGACTCTGATCTGTGATGTCCATGCCATGACCAGTGACCACCACAAGTGGACGCAGGTAAAGTGTCACTATCTCAATGAGAAACAGAAGAATAAATCCTGCCTCACCTGACACCTCACTGTCTTGATTTGCCCTTTGCCTTGGCTAATAAACATGTACTTGACCAGAATAGTAATAAGCATCAGCACATTGCACTGGTGTTTTCTGTAGCCTCTGTTTTGTTTTTTTTGCTTTAGGATGACAAATTACAGCTGGAGAGTCAGTTGATTTTGGCCACAGCTGAACCTCTGTGCCTGGACCCCTCCATTTCTGTCACCTGCACAGCCAACCGCCTGCTCTACAACAAACAGAAAATGAACACTCGCTCCATGAAACGGTACTAAACACGCTCACTTTGAGTCCAGTCACGCACGCGAAGGAAATGCTCATTCGTGTTTCTTTTCTTTCTGAAATGGAAGACGTGGAAATGAAAAGAACAAGTCGGTGAATGAAGCGAAAGCCTCGATCATTTTGACACGTGTACCTCATTTGTATCGTAGGTGTTTCAAGAGGCACTCTCGAGCTGCTCTGAACAGGCAGCAGGAGCTTTCCCATCTGCCACCACAGCTACGACTCTACGACTACCTGCAGAGGAGGAAGGAGAGGAAACCTGCTCCTGCCGCCGACCTTAAGATCTCAAAGATCGGAAACGTAAGTAGTCGACATGCCCACCATTTAACAAGCATGTGTGTAGTGTACATACGCAGATGAGACAAAGTTGACTGAGGCTGTATACTATTAAGTTGATTTTCTCTCACATGATGACAATTGTTTACCTAATCATCCACCTGCAAGTCTATCTATTACAACACAGATCACATTGAAATAAAACTTGAGGAAATGTGTTCAGTCATGTTAAAACATAGTCTGATTTCATAGTGATCATCATCAGTTCTGCCGCTTTTCTCTTCAGGCCTATTGTTTACTACCGTTGAGAAACAGTCTGTTAGCCTACTCCAGCATAGGCCGCCGCATGCTGTCATAGTGCTCACGCCTCTTTTTCTCTGCGACGGTCGTTGCTTCTCGGCGGTCATCACTTGCAGTGTGTTGACATGTGGAAGCAGAGCAACTGCCAACTAACTGTACCGAAGGAAATTGATGTAAGTAGCCCAGTGGTCCTCTATAACACAGTCACTTAAACACTTGAGCCAACACCACTTAAAACCCACTCAACTCATAGCTTGGCAGTGATAATGTCGGGCATAACGAAGCAGATGGAATTGGTTGGTGTGTCGCTTTAGGTGGAAAAGTATGCTGTAGTGGAGAGATCGCTGCAGTTGGAGGACTCCCAGCCCACTACTGTGATCTGGCCTGCTGAGGTAAGTGTGACCGCAGCATTAACACTCCGAGGGTACAGAACAACGCTGGCTGTTTGCTGTTATTGATAAGAAGAGAGTAGCTGTGTGTAATGCTTTATAGGGGAAAAATGTCCCCTCAGCATTAGTATTCTACTCAAAAAGGTGTTTGTTTTGTGTTAACAATGTGAAAAGTGTAAACGCAGAAAAGATGGCTCCCATTTGAATGGTCAACCTTAAACGGATTCATTTTTGATGAACCATAAAACGACCACAAAATTTGCAGTAAATGTGCTGGGCATAAACATTCTTCATCCCTTATATAGGTGAGTGAGTCCACGGGTAATATGTTCTGGGTGCTGGGCCAGTTGACGACCTGTTGAACATGTTTCCCCGTGCGTTGTCCCCGGCGTCTCTTCTCTCTCCTTCCTCTTCTTTTTGTCTTCAAACATTGTCATTAGAGAAAGTCAAAAAAGTTCATGGAAACCAAGTCAGCACTACTTTTTTACATCTTTGATGTGCTCAGTTTTTTAACAGCACTTTTCAGTAACATTTCTATGACATCGTGCAAATCTGTTTCATTCAGTTGTCCGTGTCCACTTTCTTGACACAGGAAGTTGTAGATGACTACACATTTGAGTGTGAAGTTGGGGGCCAACCCCAGATGACCAAGGTGTCTATCTTCCAGTCGATGGGAGACCCGCTGGTGTATGGGAAGATCTACTGTGCTAAAGAACCAAAAGCCGAAGAGGACAGCTCAGATCTGAAGCTCATACATTCCCCGTAAGGACGCTCTGTGATACAAACTCAGTATACGAGACTGAATTAGAAAAAGCCAGCGTGAATTCACTCGTCCTCGTCTCTTTTTGTCTCATTCGCAGCTTCCTCATAGGCTCCAAGATAGATGCAGATCGGTGAGTCAACGTGTTTTGCTTTTGTTGAGAAGCCAATCCTGTCAAACGATCTGCTTTTTAGGGATATGCTGTTGGGAGAGCGTGCTATAAATCAGTGATTCTCAACTGGTGGGTCGCGACCCAAAAGTGGGTCGCGGACCTTTGGACAAAAAAAAAAGTTGTGATTTTATTTTGAAGGGAATTTAAGAAAATAAGTTTTCTAAATTGAATTTTGTTACGTAATTTATTTTTTAATCCAGCTGTTATTTTACTTGAAATGAGAAGAACATGTATTCATGTATTTCTATGTATTATTTATAATCCATCCAGTTAAATTTGAAAAATGAGAATAATATTTCTTAAAATATAATTGGTGTACTTTCTTTATTTGACAGTTTACTACACAGAGACGTTACTACTACTAGACTTCTTGAATATAGATATACCCAAATATATATATATATATATAATATATAATATATATATATATATATATATATATATATATATATATATATATATTTTGGATATATATATAATTTGGGTAGTGGGTCCCGGCTTGTCATTAAGGGGTGATGGTGGGTCCCGCAGTCAGACCAGTTGAGAACCACTGCTATAAATGATGTGTTATGTCTGTTTCATAGGTTTCTGACTCAGTACAAAGGAGTGTATGAGAGCGATGTGAAGTGTGAGGTCAAGATGTCCCATAACTCAGGCAGCGTGGGACAGGGGCCTCTCTCCCCTAGCAAAGATGAGGTAAGTTCTGCCTTGCTTTGATGTAGGAACAGTTTGAGGTTGCTCCAAATTTTTGAAATTTCCTTTTGAATTGAAAATAATTGACACCTCAGCGTACAGGGGTGCTTCACCTTACTTTATCTGATTTTGTTTTGCCGAAAGAAGAAAGGATTCAAATCCTTCAATAAATTAACTTTTATTTATAAAGTATATTTAATGAGCGCTCTGACAAACTGGTTTACATGTCATCTGCAGGGTAATGGTGTTTCTCCACTAGTCCAGACGTCTGTTTTAGGAAAAGGAGTGAAGCACCGCCCCCCTCCCATCAAACTGCCTTCTGGATCAGGCAACAGCTCCTCAGGTACACCTGCTATGTTTGACAAAGATGAATGCGCGAACATGTGGTGGCCCTGCATAATCCCTGAGCGCAGGCTGGTAGAAAACAGATACATGAAGAAGGGGAAGAAGGGGAAATAGCCCCATTTGTGTGAAGACATTTGAATGAACCACGTTCACTCCCTTTCTCATGGGGTTAGCTGGAAGGAATTCTGGAGATTGTAGAAAATCAGAACCCAAAGTAAACAAGACAGATTGGGGGGGAAAAGGGTGCAACCAAACTGTAAATGTCAAAACAAAATCTCTGGACTGCATCAAACATCATAGTCTGATTACCTTTATCCAGACAGAGTTTAGTTTTCCTTACATGTTTAGCGTTAAGACCGCCGGGTAACACTGAGGTCAGGTGTTGGAGGGGAAGGATTGTGACGCCCCTGGTCAGGTTAAGGGTCAAGCCTATTGGCAAACCTTATATATTGATTAGTCTTTGTTTTTCAGTCTGGTGTGGAACACAAATGCCAAAAAAACAACTTAGACAAGACTATAAAGTTATTGGATATGAAGTTAAACAGTCATATGGTCATGAAGTGATATTCAATGTGACAGGCTCGCTTTAGGTTTGCCTTCTAACCGGGATGGATCCAGATCGATTCAGATCGCTTGTGATATTGAAAAGGGAGTCGTACATATTTCAACTCTTTTTTTTTTTTTTTTTTTCTTTTTTCTCAGGTAATCTATACAGTTCACAAACCACCAGTGGTCTACTCAAGTGTCCTACGCCCCCTCTAGCCAAAAGCCAGTTTCTGAACAGGAAGCACTCCATGGAGCTGAGCCAGGTGGGCCTGCTGTCACCCGCCTCCCTCTCCCCCATGGGCTCCACTCAGAGTAAGTATCGCTGAGTCCAACGAACTGCTGTGCCAACACATTGTACACATTGTACACATTGTACACATTGTACACATTGTAACAGATTGTCTTGCGTGAGCTCTTGTCCAGCCTCCAAGTCTGGACATTTCTTTGGCAAATTATGAAAAATTACCTTGACAGGGTTCCAGGTCTTGAGAAATATGGAAGAGCACAGAACGTATAAAACCACAGGGACGTATCTGATACCTGACAAGTACACAGAATATTGCATCAGTACGAGCACAACAGCATTATTTATTCTGACAAAACAATGCTGTTTAGCAAATTGCCAGATAAAGAGGTGAAGTTTTGACATGAAAGCGACTCTTCAGCTGTTATTTCATGTAGCTATTGTTGTACGTTTGCAGAAAAATGTATCATCTAATCAAGCACTGAATTGTTAACCTACACCTCACAAAACATTTCAGTTATCACCGGCTGAAAGTTCCCCTCTCTGTCTTCTGCATCGTTTTGTCTGTTGACCCACTGTCCCTCCTTTTTTAGGATCGGGGACCCCCAAGCCATCCACCCCCACACCCACCAACACGCCATGCTCGACGCCGCACCCCGCCGACTCCCTCTCCGCTCCTCTCTCGTTGACCCCGACCCCGTCAGACCCTCCCATGCTTCAGAGCCAGTCGCAGCCCGCCCCCCTCCTCACGCCCTTCGCCCAGCAGCAACTAGCTCTCAGCCAGCCGCTGCCCGTCATGACCATTCCCCTGCCCACCATGGGTACGTCCATCACCGCGGGTACCACCTCGTCGCAGGTCATGGCCAACCCGGCTGGGCTGAATTTCATCAACGTGGTCGGCTCCGTTTGGTAGGGATTAAATAGTCTCTGGTGCCTCTCAGTCCCTTGCTAGTGACTGTCGCTCTTCATGACCATCCTGTCCTGTTTGTGTAGCAGTCCTCAGACCTTGATGAGTGGCTCCAACCCCATGCTGGGTCCAGGCCTTAACTTGAGTGGAATCCTTCCACCCGGAGGACTGATGCCCACCATGCAGTCCGCAGCACAGGCTGGTGAGAGATTTCAGTACTTATTGGAGCCTTGATTCTTAAAGACCTGTATAACATACAGCGTATCAGAAAGCGTCACAGGCCCTCAACAATTTTCGGACCCAGTCCAACTTCTCATCCAAATAATCGTATTATTTAACGGGGAAAATTGGAAGTAGTAGTTCAAAGAGAGATCCACCGCCCTTGACTGGCTCGAGGAAGCTGTAATAGTGAGAGGTTTACAGTGTGCTGTAGAATATTAATGTATGTTCAAGTCCAGTAAAAGAGGCCCAGTAGGTCGAGTGAACAAGTCCAGAGATAAGTTGATACAGTAAGTAAACTTGTGTTCAGTCTGCTGAATGTAACTCTGCTTTGTGTTCCAGGGAGTCATTTTGGCCTGAACAACAGCGCTGGGTTGAGACCACTGAACCTGCTGCAGGTATGATTGTGTTCCAGTCGGTCTGTAGCGCTGCTAGTAGCATGCACTGGGTATTTGCACCTCTGTTATCACACCTGGAATAGTGATGAGCTATGTGTGTGTGTGAATCAACTGCACAGCTCAACTTCCTCACACTTCCTTTTCCTGCACCTCACTGCATATGCCATGTAGTGAACAGTGAACACCCTTCATCAAGTTGTTCTTGTTCTGATATTAGTAATGGTCTAGTAGTTAACCTGTGTTGTTTGATTGCTTTGTTAATTCTCCCGTTTCCCTCTGCCTCTCCTCTCTGCATCTCCTTCCTTCATCCTCCTCTCCCTGTCTGTTACTCCTCCACTATTTGTGTGTGTGTGTGTGTGTGTGTGTGTTATACATCTCCAGATCCCCACTGGTCCTCTCATCTTTAACTCTCTGCAGCAGCAGCAGTTGTCTCAGTTCTCACCACAGCAGAGTCAGTCGGCCACCTCCAGCCCTCAACAGCAGGGGGAGACGGTGAGACACACAATTACATTTGCATCCAATCACATACACACACACACACACACACACACAATCACATACACAATCACATACACACGCACACAATCACACACACAATCACACACACACACACACACACAATCACATACACACGCACACAATCACACACACACGCACACAATCACATACACACACACACACAATCACATACACACACACAATCACATACACGCACACAATCACATACACACACACACAATCACACACACACACAATCATACACACACAATCACATACACATACACACACACACATACACACACACACAATCACATACACACACAATCACATACACACACACACACACAATCATACACACACACACAATCACATACACACACACACACAATCACATACACACACACAATCACATACACGCACACAATCACATTCACGTAGTCAATTGTGTTAATCAGAAAATTAAACATCAGAGTTTAACAATGTTTATGTTAGAAAGATTTATAGTAGCTATGTTAGAAAACACAGAGTGTAAGGAGTTCACCAAAGCACAGCAATTTATTTTACAACAAGCAACCTAGCTTGTTTAGGGAAGTGGAACAAGAGCCAAAGACTGTGAACCAAAGTCAGTCAAAAATCATTAGAGACTTCACAAGACTAGGCTATATGGCCAGAAGTCCAGCAGTAAGCTACTCCTACAAAATGGCAGAGGAAGGATGTATGGTCCAAGAGGACAAAGATGTGTATTGAAAAATAATATAATTAACTTGAGAACAAGAGTTTAAGCTGAATCCAAGACTTGGTCACAATGGAAGATCTGTCAAGGCGCTCTTCATCGTACTAGAGCAAGGTTGAACAAATCTGCGAGGAATAATGGGAGAAACGCCCAGAATCCACCAGTGCCACGGTGATGCTGACATATTCAAGAGAATGCTGCAGCAGAAGCTGCCAAAACACCTCATAACCACCTCATAACTGGGACTTCAGACGAGAACTAGAAAAATCATCTTTTAAAAGAGTTGTAAACCAAAGCTTGTGCTCTTGAAGGAAAAAGGGTATATTCATTAACTTTCTTTTAAGTATTTCAATGGAAAATACAGTTGACTAGTTGAACATTGTGGCGACGCACTCGACACATTACTCTTTTTGCCTTTGCCTGCTTTTGCAGGGGGACCAGGGGTCAGATCAAAGTTTAGGAAACCAGCAAACAGCGGTCATCAACCTGGGAGTCGGAGGCTTCATGTCTTCACAGGCAGCAGGTACGACCCCCCCCCCCACACACACACACACACACACACACACCCAAATACACATTCACAGCACACAAAGTCCTCTAAACATTTCTCTCTGTTCAGTCTGTTAACCTGTTTGAAAAAGAAGTGACATCATGCCACTAACTAGTACTAATAAGATACGATGTTCTAATGCCTTCATGATTGTCATTGCTGTATATTCATAGTCTGTAACTGAACATGATCATTGTACTGAAGTTAGCCGTTGTTCCTGTCAATGGAGCATGTAACAACTGACAGGAGGGACTCAACTCCCCCTTCTTCTCTGCTACGTTCTCTCTTCTTTTCTTTTTTTTTTTACTTCTGTTGTTTTTTTACCCCCCCCCCCCTTACTTCTTTCCCTACTGCACTGCCTTCCTCTCCTTTTCAACTTGCCCTCCTCACTCACGTCTGTCCGTCTCACCCCATCCCTGCTATTTGCCCTTAATCTACTTAATAACGTCCATGCACACGGTCCTTTACCTGTGCTGTTGGCTTCCCTGTTTCCTCTGTTTGTCTTCTTTCTTTCATCTCATCTCTCTCCTTATTCTGTGATTATGCATCACTGAAACTGCGACCCCCCCCCCCCTTTTCTCCCCCTCAAATTCATCCCCCTTTTGGCTGTATGTGTGTTCTTCTCACTCCATACTTTACTCCATTCCTTCTCCTGCTTCTCTCCCTCTTGCCGCCACATCCTTCCTTCTGGGGTTCCCTCTCTCCCTCCTCCCCCCTTAGTGCTGTCCCAGTTGGGCTGTGGGCTGGACGGGTCTGGGCCCCCGCTGCCTTCTCCAAGGCTTCAGCAGCAGCACCAGCCACAGATCCAAGTAATACAGCAACTTTAACATCTATATACACACACATACATACAATGTAAGATGATTACAGATGACAGAATAGGACTAGTTTCATCAGACAACTCTCCGTGCCTTCATTTAGTACATGTTGTGCTACATTATAAACGGTCAGGGAATTAGGCCAATTTCTAAAAAAGACAAACATGTCTGAATATTTCTTCATACATAAGCATCATTATTCAGACCTGAGTAAAATTAGATTTTAAAAAGAACTTCACAAACAACTGTGTCCTGTATGTCACAGAATGAAATACAAGTATGGCTCCTTGGAAGCTGAATTTTATGGAAAACATTTGGCATAACCAAAGATGAACGGAAACATATTTATTCGAAATATTTACTATTTTCTTGAATTTAGTTTTATATACAATAACAAATCTCATTCAAAAACTGAGAATATATTCTCAGTTTTACTTTAAATGACAATTTGCAGGTGAAACGACATTATCCCCAGGTCTGATTTTCATCCAGACTTTCCTGTTCTCCATTCACTCCATCTTGTGTTGTCTGTTTGGTTGATGTGTTGTTTGACAAAGATCACAGCAGTCCCAGTACTCCCATCAAACCCACACACCACGGCTTGTGGCACTTCCAATGGCAGCAACTAACAGCGTGTCGAACTGGGCGGCATGTTCTCACAAAGCTTTTAGCGACAGGATATGACATATTGTCACTGGGTACAGTGGGTACTGCTGAAACGCTGACTGCATCATGAAGGAATAGAGATGATAGACTGTGAGCATGATTGTTGAGGTGTTTAAAGATTATTGTTGTTTTTTTGCCCAGTTGAAGTTGCTGACTTACTCCGTTGCTACCTGCATGTCTGTTTTCGCTAAGACCACAGGCAATCATTTGTGTCCCCTGAACGTCACTGGTGCTGCTTGACTGTATCCCGCCTCACACCCCCCCCCCTCCCCCAACACACCCAAACCTGTCCCAAATCTTTATCTCTTTCTTCTTCTCTCTCCCCTCCACAACCCATTAACCACTCTTCTGTGTTTCTCCGCACACTCTTGTATGTCGTAGCAGGCTTTAGTTCAGCTTCACTAACCCATGGCACTGATGGATGGTTATAGTTCTATGACACAAAGCATTCAGACATCATTTGAGGGAGTCTGCCAGTGAATGGGGTTTTTTTTATGCCGCACATACCTAAGATTCACTGATGGAAACATGCATTATGCTGCTTGCAGTAACATACTGAAATCTCCCCTGATGTTTTTTTTTTCCATCTTTTTCTGCACTTGCACAGTTGCAATTCTTGCAGCACCAAATGCAGCAGCAGCAGCAAATGGCTATGGGAGCAGCAGCTCCTCAGGGGGGAGCACCACGGCAACATACCGCCAGCCAACCAAGAAGTAAGAGGAAGAGGAGCATGCCACAGCCCCTCCCGAAGTCATGACAGACTAAAATCACACTAAACAAACCTTCCCCCAGCAACACAAGGACATGAATGATCCATACTGTGCTCTTTGTCTGCCTCACTGTGGAGACTGCAGACAAAAAAAAGACTTTTTGTCCTTTTCTGTGTGTCTTTTTCTAGCTGACAAATATGTAATGGTTGTCGGAGGTTTTGGAGAACCAAAACTGTGTCCACCATAGGGGAGGTGGTTTTAAGACCAGGGAGCCCTACACTTAAAGAACCTTTCGTGATATTTTTTTGAAATGAAACAGAATAAGATGGTTCTCGTAGGTGGCAGGCTTTCACAATAACACATCGCCCCTTCAGGAAGACTTTTCACCTGAAAGGATTACGAATACACATTCTGAGAGGATTTCTCATGAGCGTGTCTCGACTCTCCTGCCTCTGCTTGGTCGACACCGGTAGACACTGCCCTTTAAGCGCGGATCCCAGTGAGCTTTTTTTTTTTTTGACACCAAATCCTCCATATAACCATTACATGTGAAAATGCAAATCTAATCTTGGAGTAGTGCCTGGGGGCAGCTCTCTACCTCTCAAGTCTGTTGGAAGTCTTTCTTTTGTTCGCCATCCAGGCACAGGGCTCAACCGAGGACTCAAGATGAACATGCAAGACGGTGTATCTGCTTTTGTACAGCACATTTTGAAAAAAAAAAAAAAAAAAGGTATTTCCTTTTAATTAGTTCAGGAGCCATGAGCGTATTCTTATGAGACATCAATTGAGTGTGTATGCGAGACATTTCTGTACACTGAGAAATAATTTTTTAAGCAGTCTTTGTCAGCAGTTTTATTGTTATTAAAAAAAAAAAAAGAATATATATTGACAGTGGAAAATACAGCTTTTAGATACAAAAAAAAAAAAAGCGTCTGAGGCTCTTTATTGTGCCGTCTTCACACTGTGTATCACTTTGTCGATGAGTTTCTGGATCTCTCTCTGTCTCGCTGTTGCTCTGTTGATGCACTCCTGAAGCTTCTCTCCCGACAGGGACGTCCCACCTGAGCCAGAGGGAAAGATTGTGAGCAGAGATGTTTTCCTTCCATTCAACCTCATCGTACAGTTTATATCATTAGTTTAGGTCTCATACTGCAGGAGCATTGTTGATGCCCTGTTTCTCTAAACTACAATGCAAATAAATCATTGATTTAGGTGCAAGTGAAAAAACAAAAACTATTGGTAGATAGACGATACTGGTACCTTTGGTGTATGATCTTTATGTACAATTCATATAAATCTACAGAAACTAAAGAGGCAGTGATAGGAAAGTAGTCTATAAAACTTTTAAATGTACTTATACTTTTAAAGTGATTCTGATTATTGAAAGTAGAGAACATATAGGCAGCTTTACTTAGACTTTTTAACCTGTATTGGCTGCTATTTCTGACTCAAAAACTGCTGAAGAAGTTTATAATAAATCAAAAGATGAACTGGGCTAATTGTAGAAAATGTAACATTTGTATTCTTAAACCAAAAACTGTGTGGGGCACATCAGCTTCTTCAGCTCTGCAGTTTAACAATGGGCAGTTCCTGCTGAGTTTTTTTCCTTTGATGAAGTCAATAAGAAATGTGATTCACACCGAGGAGAAGCTCCACAGGAAGAGGCGAATCTTTACGGACTGTTTCTGACCTGGTTTATGTACAATGCAGAGTCGATCTTCATCATCTGTCACCACAGTGAGGCAAGCGGTTGACAGACTCTCCTCCTCAGCTGTGGGGTCTACGATCAGTATGGAGCTGCACAGAGAGCAGGTCAGGGTTACAAAAGTTATGAACACAGAATAGAGTTTTTAATCTGGCTAGACAAACGAATCCACTGACTTACTCATCAAAGACACAAAAAGAGGCGCCGACTGGATGTTTGTGAATATGCAGCCCACGTCTCTTTTCTAAATTCACCTCTGGTGAACTCGTCTCGGTGCTGATGGTGACCTCTGGGAGTTGTGCTGTGGGGAGCAGGTAGACTGTTAATATACGAATATAATTATGAAAAGCAGCTTCCAAAACAGCAATTTTTTTGTATAGAGCACATACTGTTCTTCAGGGCAGCCAGCAGGGCAATGATGCAAGCATCCAACACGTTCCCATCGTAGTCGAGACACATCAGGTCACAGTAGAGCACCCAGCAGAGCTACAAGCAGAGTCGGCAGAATCAGGACCAACGACCCAACTTTTCACAACAATCACAGTCCAGCGGCTCCAGTTTCACATGCATGGATTTACCTTTCCTCTTTCGATGCACAACTCCTCTGTTTGTATCACCTCAGAGCTGCAACAAATGTGGGTTAATAAAAGCAGAGTTAGACACTTGATGGTGCTGTGAAATGAAAACTGAAATGTGTGAAAAAGTCTGTCACACCTTTGTATTACATCAGCGATGAACTGGCTGGCGGCCTGTGCCTGCTCTCCCGGTGGACCGGGCCGGAACCGAGAGGAACACAGCGGCGGCAGGTCCACGTTGGGCACTAAGAAGGATGGACAGTGTTGGTTTGTTTATTTATTTGGATCGCCTTTAGTGTACCTTGCCTTAAAGCAACAGTTAACACCATTGTACTGTACTTACCTATGTAACCTTTACCTGGTGCCTCCACTGTTGGGTTCGTCAGCTCCTGCGGATGAAGAAACACAAGAAATCAGAGAACATTTGGGTCACCTGGTCCAGATTCATTCAAATCAGGTTTTTAAACTGCTGTGTTCGTGATCATTTTACCGCTTTGATGCCACAGATGACTGTGGTGTTTCCGACCTTTACCAGGGCTGAGCCATCTGCTGTGGATATGGACCCTGAACAGAGCAGTCAGACAGAGAAAACCATCTGTATGTAGACAGAAATAATAATACATAATGTATACGGTAGATAATAATCAACGCTGTGTCTCACCTATGTTTAGTGTTGTGGTTCTGAATTCTGACAGCTCCCGTCCATCAGGGCGACAGTTCTCTTTCTGAAAAGGGAGCATTTGAGTGTTAAATAACTGCTGACATTGACATTATTAATAAATCGTAACAAGTCACTTTGCAGAACAAGCTTGTGTCAACTACAGTGTTTCAATCACTGACCAGAAAGCTCCTGTGGTACTCCAGAGGCTCAGCAACTCTGGAAGTGAACAAGTGAACAGGGAAGGGAGGAAAGAGAGAGTAGATATTAGCTTAGAGACAGAAACTGTTATGAATACATGTATCCGCTGATATATGACAGATATCAGTTACAAACTCCTGCGATCAGATCAGTAATAGGAGGGCAGCGAGAAATGCCTCATTGCATGAGCTAGTTATTGTTTCTCTCGTGTGACGCTATTAGCTAACTATTGAGCAGTGAGACTTAACTGTACGTAGCTTACACTGTTACATTAGCTGCATTGCTCATCAGCAGAAGAGAACACACGTCTTTAACACGTCTGAATGAAGTGTACTCGTTTCCCTAAAATCAGCCAATGATCAGATCTAATAAGAATAATGTCATATCTGAAGATTTAACATATAAATAGTGTTACTTTCGGTGTAATCGCTAGAGTTTGTCAGCCTTACTTGAAACCAGCCGCCATGATGTTTTGATTAACCACGTGGGTGAGTGCTACGGTAGCCGGCAGGAGGAAGCGCGCAGGCGATACAATTCGATTTTGATTTAAATAGATTTTCTTACTATCTGTATCATGTTAATTGTGCTTGCATAATGTGTTTGATGTTGTTTCTTAACTCACTGAAATATAAAATTTCTATAACCGCAACAATGAGAGACTATCTTAATTAGTTACCTGCTAATAATCGAGTTTTTCAGTTGTTCCCCCTCCTGTCCACGAGGTGGCAGTGTGGCCGCTGCAGGCTACCGTAGCGCTGCTCGGTGCTCTCTTGTCTCAAACTGATGATGTGTATCGAGAAATTCCTGCTACTTCCGCGTCGCCGCTGTGTTCAGTTTTGATTGGAAGTGGAAAATAGAAGCGCTCGTATAGAGTGATTCCACCTTTAAAAGCTTGTGTTTTTCTTGTATATTCAGGACACTTAGGGTCTGTCAGTTGGTGCAGGCTAACCTATGGAAAAATGGATTTCCTCTGTGAAATAGTTCAAGCCTTGGTGGCATTGGCAGCTCTATGTTTTATTGTGGTAAGTAGTTATGATATATTATTCTCCGTGTGATTTTTCCATAATAAGTCCTGAAGCGTTGTATTCATTCTCCTGTACCTTCCTCTAATTGTATGATCCCTCATTTCCTTTCTGCGTTTGATTGTAAACACAACAGTTGTTAACATTCATCTCGAGGAAATCTTGACCTAAATGCTCCAAAGCAGCAACAAGATAACGTTATTCCTCTAAAATGTGGAAAACAATAATAAACCCTGCAATAATGAATAGTGACAAAAGACAGTCATTTGATTTGTTAATAAATTAAGAAAACAAACTGTAAATAGAATATAACAAAAAAGCAGGTGTAATGCATGAAACTGAAGCATGACACACGATAACAACACTAGAAGTTCATTAGACTGCTGTGTCTCTGCTACAATACAGACTTTAGTTTAAATTATGACATTCAGATTTAGTTATCGACAGTGTTGCACATTATAGAAATAGTACATTTTCTAAAGTATAGAATATATTTACACAGTTCCCGTCAATTATGTTAAAAATGTCTTTACACTTGTGTTTAAAAACTCTGAAAACTACCTGACAGCAAGAGTAACAAGAGTGCCATTTTCTCCCTTTTCAGGTGCTCATTGTAGCACACGTCACTGCCGAGATGGTGAACCTGACGCGCCACGAGAAGGAGAAATACTTCCTCACCGCGTCGGGAGAGAAGGAGCTTTTCCCCAGCCTGCATGATCCCCATTCCAGGGAGCTCTCTGTGGTGATCCCGGCCTACAACGAGGAACTTCGAAGTGAGAGACTGTTTGTCTGTTGGTGTCCCATCAGTTTTCTGCTTTACTTGAATGAAGTCCGAGCAGACTGTAAAAAAAGACATGTTAACCCAGTTGGTAAATAGCTATGTAATTGCATCACAATGCATATTGACAGGATGCATGTACATGATGGGGCACATTACAAGTCTTATAGCTGGTTGCTGCTTCAGAGTTCCTCTAGCTTAAAGCCAATGAGTGCACAGTTTAATGATGATGAATAGTTCACCAGCAATTGACAAACATTCAGTTAAATTGGTGCAGTTTCCCATAATCCCATTCTCTCAGGCTTCATGTCACTGCACACCTGCAGTAGATTATAGGCGCTAACATGCGTGTGAATGTTTCATTACAGTGCCGGTGATGTTGGATGAAGCTACAGAGTACTTGGAAAACAGACAGGTAAGTGCTCAGCCTCATGTGGGCAACGATAAAAGAAATCGTAATCATTACTACTTTATTGTGAAGGATAAGTTTGGATCTGAAAATGTTTCAATTGATGATAAAATGAAAGGCGGATACAGTTTTATCGTCTCCTGAAAGAATGCTCTGATGGCTGGATCCGTTATTCACAAAGTGACCAGTAGGTGGCAGCATTCAACACGGAATGTTAACATCCCTCTTTCCTTACTGCAGAAACAGCAGCCCTCTTTTACCTATGAGGTCATCGTGGTTGACGATGGCAGCAAAGACAAAACCACAGAGGTGATCATTTTAATACTTTGTTACTTTGTTACTACTTTAGTGTTTTGCTGAGCCAGACATTTCAAAATGATACCAATAGAGATTTATTTTTTTTGCTGTCCTGCCAGGTTGCGTTGCGCTACAGTAGGAAGTACGGTGCGGATAAAGTGCGGATCCTGACACTGGTGAAGAACAGGGGGAAAGGAGGAGCTGTGCGGATGGTGAGACTGTAGATACTCTGCTACAATACGTCTCAATGCAGCACAAAAGGATGGATCGTGTATTGGTGTTGATTCTACTGTGTCGTGGTGTTTCTCTTAAAGGGAACTCTGAGCTCCAGAGGGAAAGTCATTCTGATGGCTGATGCTGACGGAGCCACAAAGTTTTCTGACATTGAGAAAGTGGAGGCTGGACTTAATGCCCTCAACCCTAAACCGGTGTGTTGTGGTGCTGCTGTTCAAGTTTGTTTGTTTTGTGAGCTGGTTAGTGTGTGGCCATCCTAAAAAGGTCTGTCTATACATTTAGGAGAACATGGCCATTTCCTGTGGTTCCAGAGCTCACCTGGAGGATGACTCAGTAGCACAGGTAACTGTCTGTCTGTCATTGTTTGTAGTATTATAGACTGTGTCCGTGTAACATTAAATAACCGCTGTTATGTGTCTCTGATACAGCGGTCTGTGTTCCGTACATTCCTCATGTATGGCTTTCACTTCCTGGTGTGGTTCCTTTGCGTGAGAGGGATCAAGGACACACAGTGCGGATTCAAGCTTTTCACACGTGAGGCGGCGCTCAAGACCTTCTCTTCTCTCCATGTAGAGCGATGGTAAGGACTCGCACTCCGCCAGGCACACTTAACTACTTAGTGTAGTGATGCGATCACGGCCGTCATGTGCGTCGGTGTTAAAAGAGTAAGCCTGTTGAGCTGCTCGTGCTGGATCTTTGAAAACAATAGGGTACGTTGTCCCGCCCTAAGAGGTGCAACAAACTAACAGGACGGTGAAGGAAGATGTCAATTAAGCCCACACACACATACATACGTACATACACACATACATATACACACACAGCCCTGAGAAGAGGGGCCTTTCCCACTGCCCAGTTTGTACATCCTCGATTCCTCGCCTCCTCTCCTCACGTCTTAGTCCCTCCCGTGGTAGAGGCGAAGGAGGAAGCGCGAGGACAGAAGAGTCGAGCTAACAGGCATTTAACAAAATGAGACATCCTTTCATCGGGGCCGTCAATTTAAAGCGACACAAATTAAATATGATGTGTGGCACAGGCGCACCATTCCGTTGTTTGGTTATAATGCTGCATTTGATGATCTCTGTCAGATGAGCATCTATTGATATTAAAATCCCAACGTGGCAAGAATGTACCGATAGATATAATAATTTGACCATAGCAGCTGTTGGCACTTGCAAACATGTCATGATTATAGCTGTTTTTTTTTGTGACCAGAGAGGCTGCATATTGTTTGAACATGAATTTGAATCTGTTGTGCACTTTCATCTTTCTTTCTTTTTCTCACAGGGCTTTTGATGTGGAGCTCCTGTATATTGCCCAGTGTTTTAAAATCCCCATAGCAGAGGTGGCGGTCAACTGGACTGAAATAGAAGGTAGGATTCTCATGGAATATGTGGACATGAGTCCTCACACTGTGCTGTCCTTCTATAAATATCTCTGTTGGATGCTTTTCTTTTTCTGTGATTGGCTGATTTTATGCATCTTCCAGTTATTCCTTGTTTATAATAATATTTAGTTAATAATTGTAGATGTTTCTTATTTTGTTCTCTTTTGTTCGTCATGTATCTGTGTTTTAGACTTAACTTTTACTTTTTAAGTGTTGCTTCCCTGTCGCTGCGTCACTCAACTACTACTTAGACTACTAAGTGATTAAGTCTTTACTGATGGAGTTATTGGACTATCAGCAGTAAATGTCAGCAAACCTGGCTTATTATTTATTGAAGTGCCTTACGTTTGCTCTGCCAGGGTCCAAGCTGGTCCCGTTTTGGAGCTGGCTGCAGATGGGACGAGACCTGATTTTCATTCGCCTGCGCTACTTCACCAGAGCCTGGAAACTGCAGTCACCACGGAAGACTGACTAGCCAATGAGACAAGCCCTGGTGTCACAGAGACAGCCGATGATAGGGCCATCAAACCTTTGGATGAGGTGGGATGAACAACTGTGTCCGTCATTCTCTGTAATCAAGAACAAAGTACGTCATCTTCTCCCTCTCCAGATGTCATCGGATGTGAAGTGTTTACACAGTTGTGAGTTCTCATGGGCCCTGCCTTTTTTTTTTTTTTTTTTTTTTTTTTTCTTTTTTTTTTTTTTTTTTATATTTGGATTTCGGCTTGTGATGGCCGTTGTTACATGCACATCTGTTTATTTTGTGGCCAATCAGCTGTAAGTGAGAGAGCCTTGTAGTGACATGTGGAGGATCTGCGTGTCATGATTCGGATGAGTAGAATGAAGAGATTTTCAAAAGGGAGAGGTTGTATTTTTAAAGGTATCATGACCGTGGATTGATGGGCTGTATGACTTGAACCAAAATAAAAATGTCAACGATTTAATGATTGTTATTAACCTACAAACTACAGAAGGTCAACAGAAATTTGACTTTTGCTCTGCATTAGAGCATTCTATTTTCTCACATGTTAGGACTTGCTGCCATCTTTGGTCTTACATTGGGTGGAATTAAAATTGTTTTTTTTTTACTGTTAATCGCATAGCAAAATGTATTTAAAGTTGTTACAAAGCAGGATAAAAACAACAGACTTTACATATTACTTTTTGAAACGGAAACTAGAAAACTTGAGAATCAATCATAAGGTGATATGAGCAGTAGATCCACTTTAACTCGTGTACTGTGTAATCTACATGTTTCCATTTGTTCTAAGGCTAGCTGCAGAGTTCTGGACCAGTAACAGCTGTGCTTGAAAAAATCTGATATATTTTTCTAAATCTTTAAGCTTAAGGACTTATTTCCAGTGTTTGTTTAAAAATAGCAGTGATTTCTCATGGAGCTCATGAGTTGCGTCACTGTTTAACATTTAAAACTGGTGGTATGTGGCATCCTGTCTCTTCTTTGCACAGTCGCACATAAAGCCTCACACTGCCAATGGCATCTTACTCAAAGTGTTTGATATCTAACTGCAAAATGTGTCAGATGCACCATTTTAGCGCTCACTGTTTCCCAAACTGGGGATCAGACATCCTTCAGAAGGAATCATCATCACGAGTTTGGCCTTTCCTTGGCAGGAAAGAGAGTGGGGAAACCCTTTATTACTAAAGCCTTTGCCTGTCTCCTAAACCTCATGTGAACATCTTGGAAAGCGTCCAGCAAGCGTTTTTGCGGTCTGAGCAAATGAATCTTCATAGTGCTGTTTTCTTATGCAAGCATGAGGTCTATGGCTCCGCAAAGATGCGGATGTCGCTCAGGGGCCCCCGGGGAGCGCATCCTGTTTGTGCCCTGCCTGCTAGTCTGTCTGTCTGCCCTCTGCCACCAGACGAGACACAGAGAGCCAATGAACTCTGGCTGCTGTTTCCTGCCTGGAGGCAGCACTTCAGTTAAAAAAAAGGTGACGCAATTTACATGAAAGGGGTATTTCACTGATCTACCCGAGTCACTGTGGGAATAAGTTTTCACTTTAACTTGTATGCGATATCCCTAATAGATGCTCATTAATATAAAGGCTGGAAGCCAAATAAATACTCTGAGAGCACACGTATTGCTGGGGTGTTTTCTTATGTGCTCGTTTAGAGCGCTCCTCGCGTCTTCCTTGAGTACCCGGACTAGTTTATTGGAAATACCTGGCTTTGATCGACCACCACCTATTTGTGACACACGGCAGTTTTACCCTGATCAAAATCATACGGTTTTTTTGGCCAGGATTCGCAGAGTGCTTTCACTTCGTGCCGGGAGGATTGTTGCGTTCCGCAGCAGTTGCTGTAAACTGAAAATGTCAAACTTGTAGACTCGCTGTCGCCAGCCGGGCTTGCGTCATTAACTGGACTAGCCACGGCACTCCCGATAAAGGATCGTATCCATCCGCAATGCGAAAGACCTCATATGGCTCCCAACGATAGATATCAAAACAACTTCCCTTATATGAAGAGGAAAAAAACTTGATTTGCGGTTTGCATGTGCGCGCGTGCACATTAAAGTAATAGCCCAATAGCCGAAATAGTTATTAAATGGAATTTTCATAAGTCCCAGTTGAACACGGCTCCCAGCACCTATCTTTTGGCAACCTGATATCTAAAGGTAAAAGATAACTCATGGAATGGATGCTTCACTTCTATCATCATTGCACCGAGATCCGCCACCTGCATCCTATATTATTAAACAATAACCTACATCAGAAAATAACCAAATATGAATGAAAGACCAAAAAACAAACCGAATCTCAACTTTAAGAATGATTTAGGTATGATACACAAATAACAGTATAGACTATTGTAGGAATCGTTTTGAATGAATGTCTATATAATTTATAAGAATTCGTCTGAAGGGGGACAGGTGTGATTGTTTTATTCCCTGGCCTCCGTTAGAGCCAGTGACCAGGAGACCGATGACTCAGGTGGGGCCACGAGCGCACGTGCATGCAGCTGCGGTGCCTGAATCTGAAATCACTGATATTCTGTGAAAGTTCCAGGAGGGGGAAGGCGGAGGGATCTTACATGCAGGCGCTGCGGTTCCAGCCAAGCTGACGCCGCCGAGGCTGTGTGGCGCTTGACTGGGGCTGCTGGAGGAGCGGAGGCTCCGGGCTCTTCAAACCTGCATCAAGGCGACCGCAGACTGCCAGGACATACCGGAAAGTAGTGTGGCTGTACCTTCACAGTAAAAGCGGATAAATCAATAGTTTGTAGTTGAACTATGAGCGATGACCTGCACGAGCGTTGTTTGGCTGAGATATCTGGAGTTTGACTCTGGAAAATAAATGGGAGTGGTGAGTTATGTATTTGCAAAATAAAAATATAGAAACATTGATTGTTTCATCTCAACTAACCTAGGCCCGATTGGTGCTCTTCAAATATGCTTATCAAATGTGCGTTTTACTGACTCGTTCTAAATATAGAAAATGGATAAATATTGATTCCAAGTATAAAATTAATTTACTTTCTTCTGTGTTGAAGCAACAAGCACTGGAGCACACAATGGTGAATGGAATAACACAAATGTAAAAATGATTTTATACAATGAATCAATACATTCATCAATTTTTATATATACTGAATATATTCAAACTGAGTATGCAAAATATTGCAATAATAATTAAAGTTATGAAAAACATATCTTGCACTTCTTTATGCAACATTTGTCTATTGCCATCTAATGGGGGTCTACACATAGGATGTAAAATCATAGTCTATAACAGATTGAATTGTTGAATTTTCTTTTGTGTATTCTAACCTGTTTTAGTATCTCCTCAGATACCAAACACATTTTTTCTTTTTTAACTTATGACATAATTTAAGACACGAGCATCTCTAGACCTACTTTCGTTTTCCTCTGTCACCTTGCAACTCAAATGCGACATTTAGTCAACATTGCTTTTATTTTGAAATGTTCAACTGGATGTACTTTGCATTGTGACTGACTTGACACTTCAAAGTCAACACACACACGCTTCTACAGACACGCACGCACGCACGCGCGCGCAAACAAACAGACACACACCTTCGCTGTTCCAGTGTGCTGGCTCGACTTACTACAGACTGGCTCGCCACACGCACACGGCTGTCTGTGGTGCACTTGTCATCACAACAGAGGTGAGTAAATAAACACCTTATATATTTCCAGAACTAACAATTTGCTGTTTTATAGCTGTTCTGGTGGATTTGCTGGGAAGTTGAAAATGTAAGATGCTTGTTGTGAAATACTCGTAGTAATATGCTCACGGGTACTGACGCACAACTTTTTTTTTAGATTCAAAGTTGTACTATTTTATATATTATTTTCATATATTGACAGAACTGGGGTTAAACAAATGTAGGCTCATGGTATACCTGAGAATAAATCGATAATCAATAGATAGCTCTAGGCTACTATTTTGAGCACAAATTTAAGAATATTCAAGTGTTGTTTCTGTTCTCTTTGGTACTTAACTGACTGGTTGAATGTATGACATGTTATCAAGGATGATTTTGGTTGCCGAGCTTATCATCACGTGTTAGTTTACCGTCAAGGTGTGCGTTTATAGGTAAGTGAAGATCCTGGATTGTTTTATTCGCAGCAAAATGACTCAATGTAGTCGTAGTAAAGGGAAGCTGGCGTGTTTACTTTTTAGGGAAGGGGTGTCCTGGTGATAAAGCATTAGGTAATTAGCCTATCTGAGCCTGCAGACTGAGTGACGCCAGGCTCCATAAAGCACCAGCGGCAGACTGATGCCGCATTGAGCTCGTGCGCTTTTGTTGTCAAACCCCAGCTGTCTTGTTTTTTTTTTCCTGAGGGAAATCAGCTTTGGTCCCATAACCATATAGGACATGATGCTGATTCACATTTCTTATTACCGGTGTGTATTTTGAGATCCATCTTATTGGAAAGCCACAGAGTCTCGGAAACTCTAGCGAGGTTCTGTTGCGCATTTTAGAATAATCAGGCGTCCAAGCCAACAACTGTGGTTAAAAGAGTTTCTAGTTTACCGTTTATAAACGCTTTGCATGATTAGATTGTTTTTTTCCCCTAATCTGCATTAGATGCGCATAAACAAACAGGCGTGCAGAGCAGAACGAGCAAACGAGCGGTTATAATCTGACATGCAAAAATGATATATGACATTACTACAAACACTTAGTGTCAAACATGATAGCCTCCTCCGTACCACAAGACCTTCTGCTACAAGTAGATCACCACCATAAACTTACAGACATACTTTACTATTTGGGAAAGTTTGAGTGATTTATCAGGAGTGATGCGCTCTAACGACTTTATTTGGGACTCAAAAGGTAACCTACATATATTGGAATAGAGTAGATATTTTGTCTGTTTCTGTCCAGCATAAAAGTAGGTGGAAGAAAGAAAGAAAGACACAAAAACAGGGAGAGCTCTCCCTCCCTCCCCCTCTCCTGTCCTGTGATGTGTTTGGCCAGACAGTATGGCTCCTGGGCGTCAGTGCCATGATCATAGAAACAGAGGCCAGAAAGGACATTCCTCATTGTTGGTGAATCTAGAAGTGATCTTGGCCATCTTGCCCTGCTCTTTCTGAAACGGTATGGCATGCATTTTCTCCATAGAAAAAAGAACAACCTCAGTTTGATACAGCCATGGTCTATGTATCATTGTACTGATCCAGCCTCCTTATCATGAAAGTACACCTCCAATGCCCAGACTGTTAAATATGAGTAGGTTTTGCTGATGTGGCGTTCAGTCTTTGATTTCATTGTGCTAAATTCCCCTTACAATTTAATCCCATGGTCTCTTTTCTACCTAACTTGAACTATTTCTCCAACCATGCATTTGTTTCAGCTAAATTAGCAGTTAATACTCTCTCTCTCTCTTCTCTTGCCAGATGATTGAAACTTGACCTGGATTTCCGACTGTGAGGAATAACCTTCCCAGCAGGAGGCTTCAAATCTAGAGCTGCCGGATCCCTTCTGTGCCAACACAGAGAGGGGATTTAGAGTGTGTGCTGCACTTGGGAAGTTCAATTCCTCCACCGGTGCTGCTCTGTTTGCACAGACTCGCCACGATACCTCTTTTACCCGTTGCTCCGTCCCGGCTTCTTATTATTTGACTCCTCACTCCTGTCCTCAGGGGAAATATTATCCCTTTAACGGCATCCATCACCTCATCTCGCCACCCATTTACCCATCTCATAATGAGCTCCTCTACATCCATTACGTCCCTATTCTCCTTCACCAGCCCAGCGGTGAAGCGCCTGCTCGGCTGGAAACAAGGGGATGAGGAGGAGAAGTGGGCGGAAAAGGCTGTGGACTCTCTAGTGAAGAAACTAAAGAAGAAGAAGGGGGCAATGGAGGAGCTGGAAAGAGCCCTCAGCTGTCCTGGTCAGCCCAGTGAGTATCAGTCTCAAATGTTCAGTTGTGGTCTAGTCCAGCAGATCCCAATCTGGAGGTCAGAACCCATCCAGGGGGGGGTCACAAGATAAACATGAGGGGCGATAAGATGATTAATAGGAAAGAAGACAAAACATAGTTCTGCTCGACAAAATAATGTAATTCTTTGGACTTTAATGTCTTTTGTCTTGTGAAAAACTTGAATTATTTAAATGAAACTATTTGCTTTGCTGCTTTCCTTCAGGGGTCATAAGGTAAAGATGTTGGGAACCAGTCAATAAAGAGGATGTACCTGTGAGCTCATAGGTTTCACAGTACTATGAGCTGTCATCATGACAATAAATGATTAAACAAACAACAGAAGTTTAAACACAATCTACAGATTCACTCTAGGTGTGTTGAGCGCCAAGTTGTTTCATTTGATTCCTTCAGGCAAGTGTGTGACGATCCCTCGGTCGCTGGACGGGAGGCTGCAGGTGTCCCATAGGAAGGGGCTGCCTCATGTCATCTACTGCAGGGTGTGGCGCTGGCCTGACCTGCAGTCCCACCACGAGCTGAAAGCCTTGGAGTGCTGTGAGTTTGCTTTCAGCTCCAAGCAGAAGGACATCTGTGTCAACCCTTACCACTACAGGCGCGTGGAGACGCCAGGTAAACACATTATCGGAGAACATCTTCTGCGTTTGCTGTAAAATAATACGGCCATTGTTGATTTTTTTTTTTTTATATCATGACAGTAATTCTTTTGTGGGTTCCCAAACGGAGACGGGACATTTGATCTGATACAGTGTTCCCAGGGCAAAAGGATTTGCAGTAATATGATCTTTCATAACAGCATCTGGTCTTGCGCTGGGTCCCTTTGTCTCTGCTCACTCCCTCACTACCTATTTCTTTCCTTTCTCTTGTCTCCTCCCAGTGCTGCCCCCAGTTCTGGTCCCACGCCACAGCGAGTTCAACCCCCAACACAGTTTACTGGCCAAGTTCAGGAACGCCTCCCTGCACAGTGAGCCTCTGATGCCCCAGAACGCCACCTACCCAGACTCCTTCCCCACGCTGCCCTGCTCCTCCTTCTCCTCCTCCCCTACTTCCTCCCTCATCCAGTCTCCCACCTCACAGAGTTACCCCAACTCCCCCAACAGCTCTGCAGAGCCTGGCAGTCCGTATCACATCACAGGTAGGAACCAAAACGAGCAAGCTGACGCTACAAGTGTTACGGTCTATGTGAGGTCGCAGGGAAACACCCGTCATGCCAGCAGGTTTCTGACTTCATTCATGCCCTTGAATCTCTCAACCTCTGAGTGCACATCGACTACTTTTTTATCCTGTCCCTGTAATTTGTGACGTGCTCTTCCAGCAGAGACTCCCCCACCTCCATACAGCATGATGGAGACAAGCCCTCCAGATGATGTGAAGCCCAGTAACTCCACAGGAACCCTCAAACTCACGTTTTCCTCTCCGCACAGAGGTAACTTCAGTTCACACACGATGAGATATGCAGGAGATAGAAAAGCATACAATTTAAGTAGTATTTACTAGGGGTGTAACGATACGCGTATTCGTATTGAACCGTTCGGTACGAGGCTCACGGTTCGGTACGCATGACGAACCGAATACGTTTGAATAAAAAAAAATAAATAAAAAAATTTTAAAACCTTTATTTAACCAGGTAGTCCCATTGAGATTAAAAATCTCTTTTGCAAGATGTAAGTAACAATACAAGATGTAAGTAACAATACTACATAACATTAAGGAGCAGTTTTAGTTTTTTATGCTTATGTGTTGCTAAGAAGACACCCCAGAAGATGGGTCACTCAGGTATAGTTCCATCATTGTTCAAAGTCAAAGAATAACTTTATGACGTTAGTTGTAATGAATAAATATATTCTAAAATAAAGTACCATACATTTCTCTGGCATTTATAGTTTTCTACTGTACCGAAACGTACCGAACCATGGCTCCACTGTATCGTACCGAACCCAACCGTGCATTTTGTGAACCGTTACACCCCTAGTAATTACGGCTAATAAATAACAAGCACTATACCAGGAGATTATATATATATATGTGTCAGATAGAGATGTTGTTATACTATTTATACTGAGACATTAATATCTCCAGTTGTACTTTTGCCACTATAGGGAATGTGTAGAATTGTTTGCATCCATCTGATAAAGTATCTGTCATGAAATGCCCACCTCTAAGTCAACCCTTCATGTTGCTCCTGTTCAGATTTGCGGCCTGTATGTTACGAGGAACCAGAGTACTGGTGTTCAGTGGCTTACTACGAGCTCAACAACCGGGTGGGGGAGACTTTCCACGCGTCGTCCCGCAGCGTCTTGGTGGACGGCTTCACGGACCCATCCAACAACAAGAACCGCTTCTGCCTCGGCCTGCTCTCCAATGTCAACCGCAACTCCACCATCGAACACACACGCAGGCACATAGGCAAAGGTAGGCTGGACGACTCGTGCAGGTGATTCATATCAGAACACAGGCGTGAAAGCCAGACTTCAGGGGAAGGTTGTTTGATAGATGTCCACTGAGTGCGTGTCTTTTGTAAGTAATTGCTTGCGCTCAGCTTGTCTCCTTGTACTGAATCTTTCAGCCCATTTTTTTTGTCTCATGATAAAAGAGTTTCGAGAGCCTGCCTTTGTTGGAGCGAGAGACACCAAGCCTCTCTAGGTTCCAGTAAACAGTGCACTTTGTGGTTTTGAATGATAGGGGTTACAAAAAGGGTCGAGGGCAGTTGGTCCCCGACTCACAGACACTACTCAGACATTCCTTATTCACAAGCAGATTCCACTGTGGTTTCGCTCTGTATAATGTGAAAACAACACCGCATTTTCAGTATGTAAACACAGTGATAGAATATATCTTTGATGTTTTCCTGGATAAAAGCTGCTTTGACATTACGAGCGTTTGCACCACAGTAAAATTACCTCTTATTTAAACATTCAACTCGTTATTTCACGATGTTCTCCTCCATTCCTCGAAGGTTTACACCTGTACTATGTGGGCGGCGAGGTGTATGCAGAGTGTCTGAGCGACAGCAGTATCTTCGTCCAGAGCCGCAACTGTAATTTCCAGCACGGCTTCCACACCACCACTGTGTGCAAGATCCCCAGCGGCTGCAGCCTCAAGATCTTCAACAACCAGCTGTTTGCCCAGCTCCTCGCCCAGTCGGTTAACCACGGCTTTGAGGTCGTTTACGAGCTCACTAAGATGTGCACCATCCGCATGAGCTTTGTTAAGGTACTGAGCTTTCTTGGTGAATTAAACAATTGGGATTAGGCGACATGTAGCCAGAGAAATGCAGTCGGTGATCATCCTTTTGCCTGTACCTATATGGCTTTATAAGAAAAGTTCGATATCCACTCTTAAGTTTCTCAACATGCTGTTATATTGGACTTAATGTGCTGTTGAGCATGTCAAATCCTGCTGTACTCAAGGTGGGATCACCCACTCATTTGAATAGTTAACTGAGCTGTCAACATGAGCAGCTGAGATTTACTGTTGTGTGTTCTCATCAGGGTTGGGGCGCTGAATACCACCGTCAAGATGTGACCAGCACCCCCTGCTGGATCGAGGTACATCTGCACGGGCCCCTGCAGTGGCTGGACAAAGTGCTCACACAGATGGGGTCCCCCCACAACCCTATTTCTTCAGTGTCATAACATGGACACACGTGTGTGTGTGTGTTGTTGGTCCTCCACACAGGTAGTCGTAGACTCTGTATGTTCTACTATGTCCAGGTTTTCTGTCCTATGAGCCGTCTCTTGACATCTCAAACTAAATTACAAAAACCTGTGTTACCCACAGCTTTGTCACTTCATGCCACATAACTGAAACACATGAGTGATTGTATATAATTTACAGCTCATGTAGTTAAACGATCAAGTGTTCCTTAATCTCAGCAAGACTGTGATGAGGCATTTATCGCCTCCCTCTGTCTTTGGGACATTAACTGCACTCCAAGACAAGAAAAAACAAGATACATTTGAAGGTACTCAAATACTAGTGTTATTACATGTTGTAAATGTTATTACAGTTGTATGTATTCTATTTCCATGTTTTAACTGTTTGACTGCGTTTGCTTTTTACTTGTTCCATTAAAGTTGTTTTAAGAAGACATTTCTCAATATTAGCTTAATACTTTTACTCTCATATTCACAGCAGAATATACACTTCAACTTAAAAACACAGGATCAACATACAGTAGCGTACAGCACAACATATTAATCCAACCAAACTTGATTTGTTTTCCTTTTTGTATACAGTTAGTGTAGTAAAAACAAGTCCTGAAAGTGCCTCCAACAGGGCTCCAAACATGCATCACACAATTGATTGTCACATATAACAGCACGTTCATGTTCAAGAGACAACATTAGGCTAAAAACAAAGTGAATAATTCGGACTGAAAAGTATTACACACACTCAAAAACACAAAGAAACTGCCATGTTCTTTTTTTTCAGCAATGGAAAAGACGGGAGGCTCACATTGAGCTCACAATATTATTCAGTTAAACTGAGACATCTGGATAACTTTGAGAAAACGATCGCAATCCAATGCAATCATTATTATTGTCACATGAAGACAGGGGACTAACACCAAGAATGGGAATTAAAAACTAAATTCACGAGTAAAAGTGAAAAGAAATAGCACCAGACATGGGCAGAAAGTCATGCCTTTTGAGGGATTTAGATCAGTTCACCTAGTTTAGTCCACCAGTCTCACGATGCCTTTAAAACGTCTCTTGATTACCATGTTGTTCTTTCTTCTGCATGGCTGTCTGGCTGGAGAAAGTCATGTTCACAGTACACGGTTACGCTCCATTTACGCATGACGTGCCAGTGTTTCTTCAGTGCTCTCTGTGCAAAAACACTGACGGGCCGGCGTCAACAGCCCGGGAACTGCTGCTGTGTTTGGCTGCGGCTCTGTGTGGCAAGGAGCTGCTGCTGCTGCTGCAGGAAGCTGATCACCTCGGGACTTCTGAGCAGTGACTGGAGGAAACACACACACATTCAAATATCAGGGCAAAATACAAAAACAGATATGTCTCTAGATGCAAAGCCTACTTTAGGGAAGAAGAGCGCCTTGTGACAAAATGTCTCCGTACATTAAAAAGTGACAATAGCTTTCAAACGCGTTCACTTGGATACTAAGCAGATGCATGCAAGTAATTTCGATAATGTGTTCAGCCATGCTGCTGAGCATGGAAACATTTAAGGATCCCATACTATGAGAAATAAGACAGATATAACACTAAGAATGAGGACATGCATACAGATGGATGACATATTAATGTAAAGGAAAAAGGTAACGGATGTAGATGCTGTCTTGGAAGTAGGGGTCATTCTCCAGACATAGATTGAGTCCACATATCCCCTTGAAGGGAAGGGGTCCCTGAATAGTGTAAGTATGAAAATAACGCACATCATATGCCAAGCTACACAGGCTGTTCTGGAGGCTCTTGGTGGCCCTTACATCTGTGGTTTCATCATGGCACGACAGTCAATGTGTCCAGTTATGACTCACCAGTCTCTTCTGGTTGAGGACCTGCTCGATCAGGGAGGGTCTGGCTGGCCGGTCACCGATGGCACCCAGACGCTGTTTGTTCACAGACACAGGCCGCTCCTCCGAATTTTCCTGGTTGACAGATGCAAATACACAAAAACACGCAATTAACTGGGAGAGTTTTGTTGGTATTGTTGTTCAGTAAACCCCTCAAATAAATTTCTTCTTCAGTCATCTGTCTAAAATATTTAGATGTGGAGATGGTTTGTAATAAAAGTCTACTTTGAATGGACACTGTCACACCATGATGGTGGGTTTAAATTAAACTATATCTGAATCTTACGTCAATTTTTCCACTGGACATGGCCTGATCACTCTTCTTCTTCTTGTACTTGTCTTTGTACATCTTGTTGCGGTGTTTTTTGCACATCCAGGGCTTCCTCTGCTTCGCCACCTGCGTTGTGGTCTCCGTGCACCCCTCATAGGTGCACTGTTTGGGTGCGTTGTCGCCCTCCGAGGTCTCCTCGTCGTTGAGTTCCTCCGGGCTGGCGGCGCTGTCCCTGGGATCCGAGGTGTCCAGGACGTCGCTCTCCTCGTCCATATCGTCCATGTCGTAAGAGGAGACGTTGTTCTCCGGCTCGTGCGGCGTTATCACATTCCTGCTGTCGACTACTCCGCTCTTACTCACGTAGTACCTTTGCCCGTCTTTAGTGAACAACAGAGTCGAGTCTTTGTCTTTGTTTGCTGATGCTGAGTTGTCATCTTCACTCATGATCGCGGTTGTAGCAGCAGCTAGCTAGCTAGCTAGCTATCAAACCTCTGCAGTCAGCTCACGTTAAAACGCTGAGCTAGTTACCTCACACAGCTGCCCCCCCCAGTTTACTATACTGTCCAGTTTGAGAATGCGGTGTGTCATAAATACATACTTTAATTAAATCGTAGGACTTCTTGTCGCCGACCATTCAACTTCCATAGGTTTCAAATGTCACTGCTTTGGTTTACAATAATTTTCTTCTTCGCTGCATTGGCTCCTTTTGACACATAGCGACCCCTAGTGGCCAACACACAGCGCATGCGCCTTTATGCTCTTTTTTTTGGTGGTAATAACGTATTTTACAATCTAAAATGATACATTTTGCATGCGTCATTGAATTGATTCGTTTTCATTACTTAAATAATCAGTGCCGAGCAAACACCTAGGGTTGCTACCTCCTGCGGCCTCATGCGCGTGGAACACAAGGAAATAAAGAGTAAATAAGAGTAAAGCACAGTTATTATAAAGGATTAAAAAGTCAGATCATAGACATGGGCGAGATACAGGATTTTGTCTGTGAAAATAAACAATTTGGTATATTTTTAAATTTCGCTACAATATACTATGACCTTGTTTATAACTTTTTTATATTATTATGATTTTTTTATGGCATACTATACTATACATTTTTAATGGCATATTTATGTCATACTATAAATTGTTGTATTGGCATACAATATTTAGACATTTTTTGTAAAATACCATACAATCAATCAAATGTATCACATGTGTAAGCTGTACTAAGACTTTTCTATGACATGTCTATAACATACTGGAACCTTTAGCACTATAGCATCCTATACTAGACATTTCTTTGTCACATTTTCATTCATTCATTTTCATGGTATTTTCTATATTGTATTTTTATGAAATTCATTACTATGATTTTCATGTCAATGTTTTGGAATGTTTATGGTAGCTACAAACATTTTTGTGACACGCTATAGGATACCATGACTTTTTATGACATTCTTCTGACATAATCATGACAAATTACACAATAATGTAGTGTTTTAAAAAACACTATGACTGTGACTTATAAGATATGTTCATGACATACAATACTATGACTTTTTTCGTCATATTATACTCTGACCGTTTTCTGAATTTTCAACACTCTATATAGTTTGTCAAAAAAAGTATATGAAAAAAAGTCATAGTAAAAAACATCATGAAAATCATAGTGTAGTATATGTCCAAAACAATTCATTGTATTTTATGATTTTCTTTTTCAAATAAATAGGTCTGTAAAGTTGCCTCTATCATCCCCACTGTATGCTGAGCACCTGCCCTGTCAAGTACAGAAAATGTTTGATCCATCGTCTCTGGCTTCAACTGTTGTGGGATTCACAACTATCAAGTACCCCTCTAGTCAAGTGCCACCCCTGCAGATAACTGTTAACAATAGCAAAACAAAAACCTGAGTGGGAGGATGTGCTTTTTTAAAACAAGGCAAATTTACAATTCACTAAATCGTGGTCCATTGCCACATCAATTGTCTACTGTCTGTCTGTTTTAAAGTTTTAAAATCTAACGAACTAAACACATCAAACCATAGTAAAACACAGAGAATTTGTTTTTGAAACCAATTTTAATTATTACTATTATTATTAATACACCATTGTTGAACAGAGGTACAAGTATTGGTATTGCAACAGATTGTAATACTGTAGTGCAGCTGTGAGAGCACTTTGGAAAACCACATGTGCCGGAATGAGTGGATTTCAACAGCTAGACAAATTCATACTGATCTGGTCAATATGGTGGCACATTACTGTGTTTGTGTTGTGATAAGAATAAATACAGACAAGTTCGACCATTGCAGATCATCGCTCTTCTCACTCCTCTGGCTTCTCCTTGTCCGTTATCTCACATCAATTACTGGAAATCCCTTTTTCGGTTGCTGTTGCAAAGGAAGTGACATCATTCCCAGCGTTTGACGAGAAGCAAAGGTGATGGACTCTTCTTCTCGAGATTTGTCTGTGTACATCCGTCTAAGTGGGACATCAGGTTGAAATGGTCTTTTTCAACACATTTATATTGTTATTTATTTTCTTCGACTGACTGATAGACATAGACGTATATGAATGTTTTTTTCTTTTACATTTTTCATAAACTCATTACTAGTAAATAAATATACTGTATTGTGAACTATCAAAATAAATGAAATTATGTTATTTACATAACATATAAACAATACTTCATCACGGAACCATTTTTTTATTTAAGAATAGGCTACTGTATGTCTGTCATGCTTTCATCTGGATAAATGAAGTCATGAATGAGGTTGTACAGAGCTGAAATGAATCATCTCCTGTCCTTTTAACTGTACTGCTTTCCAGGAGTGCTGCTGGTTCTCTGGCAACTGTCTTTCTCAATTTGACTGCACCTAGACTTTGTGCAAATCGGCAGCCCTCATGAACTGCTAATTGTATTCATTTACCACCTAAAACAATTCTACACCTATGACTGCAACAATGAGACCTTTCCTAACTGCTGGAATATGTGGATGAACTATGACTTTAGTGTTTAAGTATGAAAAATACATAAACCAGGCTTCATATGTGTACATGAGCATTGCAAAATATCAAGATTAATGTGATATAAATTCAGAATGATTGTGAAACGGTGCGCATGAAGACAAAATGTGAGTTTGCTACACAAGCACCCAAATGCTGCTGAATTTTGTGGAACAAGATGTCATGTATGAAGCAGTTAACACAATTATATGGAGAGATCAAATGCACCATTATTGTCTTAATAGCAGTCTCTGTAAAATGTAAACTCTAAAACTGCAATCCAACAGCACAGGAAGGCAATGCCAATACTGTGTGGTGCACAGAATTATAGCACAAATGCTGTCTTTGATCATTTATCTGAACACTGTATCTAACACATTGGTAAGAAACACACTCCTCTACACATCGTCGCTCTCAAGTCCCCACATTAACCTACGTTAGCCGACTTCAACATTTCTGAGCTCTACTTCTACACACTTTTCCAGTATTGTCGTTCCTGCTAGCTCGTAGGACAATCCGACAAAGAAGTATTCTTTATGAAAAAGGGAAATACATGTAAAAAAATGCAGTAACTAAATAATGAATAAATAAGGTTCAATAAAACATGAACATTGGTCCATATTCTCATATTGCCTTGTAGAGCTGCTCCGTCATAAGGAAGTTTCCATGTTGAGCCCGGATCATCACAGAAGGGTAAACGATACTGTCGCCCCTTTCTCGCTCCTTGAGCTCTTCAACATGTGCTCAGATGAGAGAACGTTTAAAAATAAAAAAGTATTTCGCCTCATTCCACCTTTTCCCTCTTCTTCATGGTCTCTGTTTCTTGTTGCCTCTTTCTCGCAACCCACTTTTTCATCTACCCACCCTTTGATCGACCACTCCTCCAGGTTGGAAAGATATATTCAGTGGAGCTCAAAGTTCTCTGAGATTCTTTTTCTTTTTTTGTTCCTCCCTCCACGGTTTCCCCCTGTTCACCCCCAGCCTCAGAAAAGAGACTGAGGGGAGGCGGACGTCTCTTCCTCCTCCTCCTCCTCCTCCTCCTCCTCCTCCTACATATAGAGGGAGGAGCTGGATGAGGATTTCCCCTCCTTGCTGCTTCTTCCTCCTCCTCCTCCTCCCCTCCGCCTCCTCTCTAGAAGGGCGAGATGGGGGAGTAGAAGATACTGGCTGAGCTGATGGAGATGTCATCAGAGTCAGATGGGAGGCTGAGGTTCGGGGAAGGGTCAGAGCAAGTGTCAGGGGTCAGAGAGGGAGGGGCCATGGGCAGGCCAGGGAGGCAACTGGGGGGCTCCACCCGTAGTGATTTTGCTGTTGATGTTGTTACTGTTGTCACTGTTAGCATCATTTGCAAAGGCAGTGGCTTCACATTCGGGTGGCATCCTCGTCTGAGAACCTGCCCCTCCTTATCAAGAGGGGTGGCCTGAATAAGGGAGGAAGAGAACATTATGATTATACCGGGATCTGGTCACACAGTAGTCCAGTATGGGGGACCAGGAGAGCCTTGCACATGTTATTTAAGTTATTCATTTATATTAAATTGGACAGTGAGAAGAGGGACAAACAAAAGCAAAAATTGTATGAAAATACAAAATATATTAAATCAAAACCTAAATGAAAAGCTTTGATTCAACATCCCAGTTCTTAAATTATGTTTAATGAGCACCTGAAGCTAGATTAATAGCTCAAATTGTTGTGTTTATTTATGCATTCATGTGTTATTAATTCATCTTGTCTGTGTACTGTAGATATCAGCCAGTACAATTATAACTATGAACCTTTAGAAACTTCTAGGTCCTCCATAAATCAATGGTAGATAAAGTCACACAACAGGAGTTGGGTGGTGGGACCTTAATAGCAAGCGTGGGTATTTCTAGAGGCAGCCAGGTAGGGAGCATGACATCGATCAAAACAATCACTTAAATTGGCAGGGAACAAGCAAGAGAACAGGGTTTACATCACTCCGTACATATTCAACAGAGAGATTTAGGACACACATCCACAAAGGTCATTTTAAGGGGGAATTGTACTTCCTTATTGACACACTCAGAAATCCAGGAGACACTGATACACAGTGACACAACATAGAGGACGAGGCATTAGCAAAAGACAGACGACAAGGATTTACACAGATGAATGGGAAGGAGCAGAAAGCCACAGAGCAGGGGCGAAGCTGTCAAGGCCGCACAGCAGCAGCCAGTCAGCTTCACGCAGTGAGGAGGGAGGCAGCAGCATCAGAGACACTATTGTGCTTTGTTTTGTTGTGAAAATCTACCGGGTTTAATCTCTATGGAAACCTGGCGTACCTTGTCCAGTACATGGCCGGGTGCTGGTAGAAATCCAACGACCCAGATCTCTGCATAGAAAAGCTGTCATCCAACTGAATGCAAAGAGAAACCGGCACAATCAATCTAAACAGCAGTTTCACTTGACAACAGAACAAGCTTCAAACTAACTTCACTCAGAAAGTTGTATCTGTCTTTGGAGGCAGAACAAAACCGAATTTAAAATGAAGTTGCAGAAAACTGTAGAACTCTGTATAAACCAATTCAACAGCAACTTTAGATATGTCGGAGCAGTTGGTGTATGGGTTCTGTAGATTGTAGTGGTGGTGACTTACAGAAATGACCGACACTCCTGCAGTGGTGTCGTTGCCCTTCGGACTGGTGTTGAAGTGCTTCTTTATCTTCCCTGCTACTGACAACTGATGATCGTTCTCACATAGACCCTCATCCTGTATCAAGCGAGGCGAGAGGAGAGGAAAAAAAATCAGCGCTTACGGGAAGTTATTGCGACTCAATAGATGCGAGCTCAATTAACGCTGTACTTACAGTGACCCAAGGGTGCTCTAGCACCTGGAGGGCCGTGTATCTCTGATCCACCTCCACCTCCAGCATGGATCGAATCAGCTCCTTCAGCAGCAAACAAACATTGGTGAGTCAAGTCAGTTTTGTTCACAACACACACAAACAGATGATGTCCTTACTAACATAGATATTCACCATGGCTGTCTCTGACACGTTGTCCCAGTACGGTAGGGGGAATTCTAGCTGTCCCATTAGTATCTGATCAAACAGCACTTCCTGATCGTCACTGCTCCTGCAAACAAAACATTTCCACGTGTGCCTTCATGAGTAAAACACTTCTCTGGTCAACAATGTTCACAGGAGTAAAGAAGCCATTAAGGGACACAACTCCGAATGTGACATTATGCGAGTAAAAGGTAATTTCTACTCGGTGGTGTATAGAGCTTGGTTTTAGCTTACCCTCGAAAGGGTGGGAAACCACACAGCAGGATGTAGGTGATGACTCCAGCTGCCCAGATGTCCACCTTAAGGCCATACCTGCACAAAGACAAAGATATATCATGACTAAGCTGTATCAAAGATAAGCTGTAACCTACAGCCTAACTGCATGAAGCCACGACTCATACATTGGCCGTGGCCTGTGCGTCATTCCTCTATTTTGTACCCAAACTGATGCTCTTACCCTGTTTCTGAGATGATTTCAGGTGCTACATATGTCGGGGTCCCGCAGACAGTGTAGAGGGGGCCGTCCACCACCGTCGCCAAACCAAAGTCTCCAAGTTTCAGGCTTTTGCTGCCGTCCGCATGCTCATACACCTAAGCGCATAAAAAAACATTGTTGCATTGTTGTCTGTTACAAGGTGCTAGGGGGCACCAAAGTCACACATTTGCAAATCCTACACATAGGGTTAGGGTTCAGCAATTACACCAAATTTATAGTAGCACCTTTTAATAAAGTATGACTGCAAACAAAGCTTAAAGCTGGTATAATACATATCATAATATTTAAAGTTGCTCAGGCGTTTCAGCGTCGTTTAACTCAAAATTGACAAACAAACAAAACAAAAATTGCTTTGGGTTTATGGCTCACAACTCCTTCCACAAGTCTGGCCCGACCATCACATGTAAAGTGGGACTCTGGGTGGTAGACGGTGCAAAGGAGGGGATGAAGAAGAGCATTTGAGGGAAGAGGATGAGAAGACAACCAGGAGGTCGACAGAAGGGAGAAGGAGGGACGGAATGCACATGCAAAGAAAGCTGGAGAAGGAGTGAGCGGGAGGTGTGAGGGCAGCAGGGATGAGTCATCTATCTCCTCTGTGAGTCCAGAGTGAGTGATATTACTTCACTGTTCATTCAGACAAGAGGGAGGCTACACTGCGGCAAGATATCTGACCATGTCCACAGTAAAATCACATGCAGACCCACTCCGCGTGAACTCACCAGTAGGTTTTCTGGTTTGATGTCTCTGTGCACAATGTTGAGGCTGTGGAGGTATTTGATTGCGTTGGCCAGATTGTAGAGCATGCCGCTGGCGTCTCTCTCAGTGTACCTGTTGGCAGAGGTGATGGCATCGAACAGATCTCCCCCCTGCAGGAAAAAAAAATCATGATTGGCGGCTGGGTTGTCAGTATTAGGAACAAACTCACTTCTGTTTGGCGTTTTTCACGGATAGAACCTGACAGGTCCACTTCCAAGTGTTCACAGTTGCTCATCTTTTTCTGCTGAGAGGAGTTTTTGGCTAGAAAGTTGAGCGAGCGTTGTCGTTTGCTGAGCAGCTAGATCGGTAAACTGTGTCCTTATTCCTTACCTTGGTTGAAACATCTCCTCCTCCCCTGTCTTTGATATTTCCCTTTCATTTAATTTCACCTTCTCCTCTTTCCTCGCTTTTTCCTCAGTTCTTAGCACATATTTTTCACTTTGTGTGAATCTACCCCTCCCCTCTCTCTCTCTCTCTCTCTCTCTCTCTGAGCGGACTAAGTGGAACAAAAGCTTAAAATAGTGCTGAATCTCTCAAACTCTCTCTTTTTCAGCACAGACTCAGACACACTGTCGGCATCCAGCCTGTATAGGGACAATTATTTAAACATGAGCGCTGTCACCTTATCACCACTTCTCTACCCCCACTGTGTGGTCAAAAGTATGTTGACACTCGGACATTATACTTGTATGTGATTGTAGAACATCTAACTTCCAAAGGCTTAAACATTAATATGCTGCTGTAACATCCTCCATTCTTCTTTGGAGCCTGGCTGCTGGGAGCGTTTTCCCCCATTCAGCTGAGAGGGCGTTAATGAGGTCAGCTGCGGGTGTTGGGTGATGAAGCCTGGCTCACTGGTGGCATCCCAAAGGTGTCGGATGGGGTCAAGGTCAGGCCTCTGTACAAGCCAGTTAAGTTCTTCCATGCCATATCGAAAAACGATTTCTTTATGGGCCTCGTCATGTTGAAGCAAAAACAGTTGCCAAAAGGTTGGAAGCATACTATAATATATAACGTTTTTCCTTAATTGAAACTATGGGACCGATCAACAGCACCAGGCAGAAGAACACAAAACTCTGTGTATACCTTTGGCTATATTTTGAGCCATCTCTCTCCCTCTCTCGTTGCTCTCACCCTTTGCTTCCCCTTTCAATGCATCCATCTGTCTGTCTGTCTCTCTCTCTCGCTCTCTCTCTCTCTCTGCCACTCTGGCAGAGACTCTCTCCACCTCATTCATCAACAGCCTCCTCTCGATCCTCCTACTTTGGACAGGCTCACACGTACACGCACTTCTTCCACAGATTGCCTCTCATCTATATTCTGTAGTACTCTACACCACAACATGAACAGATGGATTACACTCCTGGCTCCTGAATTATGCACAAACATTTCTTGACTCAGAGAGCAAGAGAGAATAAAGAATGTGAACACACGAGAGCGGTTCGGGCCACAGACCGATTCTCTCAATCCCACAGTGTCACTGTTTGGAATTCATCATTTGCTTCACCAGAATGTTTCAGATTGGTCTGCTGTTTCTGCCGCCCTGGTCCTCTCTGTCGCTCTCAAGTTGGAGATAATGATCACCAACATGTATTAATAATACATCGATCCATTATGTTAGCATGGATTCCAGCCTGTCTAAAACCAGAGCAGATGATGCACAAACACAAACATGTAAGTACGGTATGCAAACATGGCTACACACCTTGACCAGCTCCATGACCAGATAGAGTTCGCTGTAAGTGTCCACCTCCTCTATGAGCAGGACGATGTTTGGATGTTTGACCCTGCGGAGGATGGCCACCTCGTTCTGGATCATGTGCTCCTAGAAATAAGAATTGAAATTGAGTTGAACCAAGTGCAAGAAATTTGTTGAAACACCAAAGTGGATCCTCTGTAGGGGTGATGGGTGAGCTGAGAAGTGTGCACTGTTGCACTTTTAAATCACGCCTAACAGTAATGTCATGGAGTGCTGACACACACTAGAGTACAACTCTTCATTGCTGAAGCAACACGAGATCAGTGAAAACAGGATTTTTGGTGGTTATTGCTCTTTAAGTGACACAGATCAGGATTAATCTGCTTTTAAGGTGTAGGTGAAGGTACTTTCTATTCCATCTCCTGTTACAGTAATCCTACATAGAAATTGTGTGCCCTGATGTTTACCTTCTTAGTTTACTTAGTTCTTCTTAGTTGTTTCATAGTTTTATTGAACTTAAATAATTAGAGTCATCTTCAAAGCAGATACTTTTGTATATATATTTTAGCAGTTTTGAATACAAGTAATCTGTCTACATGAGTAACATTTAAGCCAAGCAACAGTATTCCTTTGGGTGGGGTGGCCTTGCACAGGACCCTTTGGCCTTTGGAGTCATAGTTTACCTTGCCTCTGCATTTGCCCTTGTTGATGATCTTCAGGGCGTACTCCCGTCCCGTGGAGTGCTCCACACATTCTCGGACGACTGCAAAGTTTCCATCGCCTAACATGCGTCCCACCTTGTAGCGGTCTGATATGTAGGACGGCACAGCTGGAACCTCATCGACTAGAACGTCAGCTGCAGAGAGGAAGAACGAGGTTCAGAGTGGCTGAGGGACTCAAGTTTACACTGTTTTTCAAGCTGATAAAGATTAATTGTATACACACAGGTTTAATTAATTAGGGGGAACATAAGCGCCTTGTTAAAAGCTATTGCATATCCTGCTAATAACAATGAATTCATTATATAATCACTTGAACACTTGAACATGAATATGAACACTTTAATTCATTCACCTGGTGCAATATCTAATCCGTGCAATATCCAATACGTTTAAGTATTATCTTACATTTTACTCCGTCTGTATATACTGGTATATTTAATATTCTTCTTTACTGTCAATCCCGTGCAATATCCAATACGTTTAAGTATTATCTTACTTTTTACATTTTTACTCCGCCTGTATATACTGGTATATATTTTGTATTCTTCTTTACTGTCATATTTGTATTACTGTTTACTGTTTAGTTTATTTATACTACTTGATTTTTTATCTTCATTTATTACTTGTGAGCGATGCTGCTGTAATCCTGTAATTTCCCCACTGAGGGACTAATAAAGGATTATCTTATCTTATCTTAATATAGAACAGGACACAAAGGTTGGATTAGTAAACATATTTGCTGATTATTAATACATTAATAAATGGATCCAACAGAAGAGAAAAAGTAAAGGGACTGATATAGAACAAATAAATACAAATAACACAGATACGTGAAAATATATAGAATATTACAATTAGATTCAAACATACAGTAGACCCTTTATCAGTCATAAATCATATAAAACATTTGAGAAGGTCCTCTATAGGTAAATAAAATCAAAGATGAAAATGTTAGAGGTCTGTGACTCAACATAAAATAATACAATTCTCGTTACAACCTTTACAATATTTACCGGCACATCATTGTTTGTAGTGTCACAGAGTTTTATGGAGTCAGAGAAGTGAAGAAAAACACCAGAGGGGGAAAGTGTGAGAAACAGAGGTGATGAGAACAGGATGTACAACACAGAGATGGGAGAGAGAGATGCATCAAAGGTCATGGAAATGATTCAGACATGCATGATATTTGCGAGTACGTCGCCTTTTCCCACCGACGGACAGATTGGGGTATTCTTGTAGCGATCATTTTCCTCACCTTCAGTATCAGGTCCATCCCTGTCTTCCACTGAGCTGGACACTTTAGAGGAAGACAGAGAGGTGGAAGAACCCTGGGACCCCTGCAGAGAGGGAGGGAGGGAGGCAGAGAGCAGGATGTCAACTATTTAAACCTTTATTATTACACAAAGTAGTTTGTAATCCACTCAACACGCAACAACACAGCATGAAACAGTTCCTTCTGCTACAATCCCAGCCAAAACGAAATGTAAGTTATGTCCAAAAATAGACAAAAGTGCATTGTGTGACTCGTCTCATCCCGAGAAGATCCTTAAATCTGTCTTTGTGTTTGCATGTCTGTTCCTGCTGTATACTGCTGCCCTGTGTTGTGTGTACAGATTTACTTAAGCTACTGAGCTGAATATAAATCGGTTACTCATTCAGCAAACAACCTGTGTGTGTTCACGGTGGACAGACAATCGAATCCCAATAAGCTCCTCTCTATTCACAGAACTTGAAGTCATTCCTAATTGTCCCTTCCTTTTACTCCTCGCTGTACCTTCAATAACACCTCAAAACGAAGGTTTCGATGATCGTAATAAAGGTGGATGAATGCTGCCTTTCATGTGGTTGGGGATTAGGAGGTCATTAAGGGGAAAGAGATGCAGCGTCTGCATCCATCTAAAGACAAAAACTCATTACACCCTCCACCTCGTAACCTTCTGTCTGGTTGTCATGGAAGCACCGAGGGCAGGGCGCGAGGATCTAGTCGGGACTGTAAATGAGAATCTACTCATCTCTCATTTCTGTCTTTCCTCCGCTCCTCCACTGTCCATCTTTCTCTTCTCTTCCTTCCAAAACTTGGCTTCACAGTATTTTACTACATTTGAACAATGTGATAACGCTTCGCTTGGAAGATGAACGTAATTCTCACTTTCCTTCGTCTCCTCTCTCCGGCTTCACAGTCAGTCCCGAGGACACAGATGTGCAAAATCGTTGTGGTCTGGGAGGTTTCCAGTGCTCGAATAAATCCTGCAGGTGCAGCTGGCACCGGCCATACGATTGAATTGGACACCATCATAATTCCTCGAAAATATAAGCTTGACGATGTGAATTATTAACATGTGCAGTTTGCACTGTAAATGGTCTGCACTGTGTGTGTGATGTATGAGCCAATCTATGCGCAGCCGAGAGCAGTGCATTAGCGGTTACCGGTAGTTGGTGAATAATGTTGTCTGATGATACATTTTACTTTCATTATTTCAGTGCAGGTGTACTTTTCATGATGCTCTCTCGTGGTGAATATATACCACATCAATCAGTCCTGAGTCCTTCGAAGAGAGGAGATCTAAAGAGTGTTGCTGAATTAATGGATGCTGTCTATTGTTATAATAGTAACCAAGAAAACAATTGTAACAAGGAAAAAGGTGATGTGTAAAAGGGTGCTGAATTTGGCATATTATGGCAAACTGTGTCAAATGAAATCTGCTAACATGCTTCTGCTTTTTCAACAACAGTGCAGATCAACATTTATTCAATTAAAATGCTTGCTGAGAACTAGAAATAACCTCTTATATCTATATGCCATCCGGTCAGACTGTGATACAGACTGGAGAGTTCGCTGTCATGGCAGAAATAGGAGACGGCCCGTCGTAATGACTTAGAAATTAAAACTATTTACAAAGCCGAGCTGCCCTATATCTCAGCTCAAGTAACTGCCAGCTCGTTTACTCATCTCTGCTGCTGTGACCTGAAAGCCCCCAGGTGGATGTAGCAGTGAGTCAGGCTATTTGGTTTATGTAATGTTGTTTTTGCTCGGACACTCATCCTGGAACAGGAAAACCCACTTAACACTCATAACGCCAATGACCCTCCTGTGCTTAATCTACAAAACACCCTTCATCCGCTCCTTTATTCTCTCATCCCGACTCCAACATTTACCTCTCGTGTGCCCTTATCCCACATCCAGCCCTGTCCTCTGCTCGCGTTCTCATTTTGAACTCCTATCTCTCTCTCTTCCTGCCACCGAGGGAAACAAAATACTGTTGCTATGGAAACTGCTCACGGAGAAGAGAGAGGCAGTTTATGAGACTTCCAGAGACAGAAGCCTATATATGGCCATTTCCTGTCTGCGGTCTGGGAGGTAGGTTTGCCCTTCTATGAACATTGTGTCTCTCCTTCCTGTGTGAAAAACTACGAGACAGATGGAGTGACAGGCAGAGCGAGAAGAGACTGTGAGGCAGAGAGACGGAGAAAGAAAGAGACTGTGGGAAAGATGTATGGAGACTGGTCTGGTTGATATTGATCATTTATATATATATATATATATATATATATATATATATATATATATATATATATATATATGGCAGGAACTGTCTTGTTATTGTTCCAGCTTTCTCCCTGTTGCACAACACACACTATTCCTAGCTCGACATCTCTTCACTTTTGCTCTGGCTATGACTCACACCACAAAAACAAAGCAAAAAAAAAACACATACACACCGACAAACCTTTCACATCATGACTGGAACCACTGCTCTTCAAACCGGCACGGGCAACGGTCAGCGACTGAATACTGATCAGCGCATGAATGTGAATTAAACAGGACGTCCACGAATGACCTTAAACATGGAGCATCATCTCAGACGTCAAACAGCAGACATATTTAAAAGGAAGTCAACTGTAGAATTCACACAAAACGACAAAAACGACTAAAGAGTAACGCTAGCTTCGTCCTGGATGACCCTGTTTGAATTTGATTACAACACAAATCCTAAAGCCGTCTTCCTCTCTGTGCCTCAGGCTGAGAGAGCCAAACCTCCTCTACAGCAGCATTTCTTGTCATTTTCACTGTCACGCAATATCCAGCAGAAGCAGGATTTATTGTCGTTTGCGTCGGTGGAAAAACTTCTAATAAGATTTGATAGAAATAGCGTACTTTGTTTTGTCCCAGGTTCCCACTCTACCTCTCATAAGGACACACGGTACAGGAGATAATACGTCTTGGCTCTTATTTTGGTGTCTAGACGGATAGGAAACATAATCAATTTGACTCTCATCTGAAGATATCACCAGTGTTCGGGGATTCTTTCTGCTCTGCCAGTTGGACTCAGGCAAGTTTTCTAATCACAATCCTTATGGACGGCAATCCTGCAGAATCACAGACACGTGATCAAATGCTTCTCGGGGAATAACAAAAGAAACAGGAGACTTGGTCTCTCTAAGACAGAAAAAAACCATCCAGAACAGACTGGGGAGATGAACGCTCCACTGGGACTGAGTTTGTGTTGTAATCTCTTCTCTGCTCTGCTGAACACAGACACGAGTTTAACAAAGGAGAACCGACCATCGTCACCATAATCATCCTACGTCTACTGGAAATGATCTCCGTTTGTTTTTGTATGTCATGACACATGAGAATTACTGTTAATCGAGGAGCACGAGAAGAAAAACACAACATGAAGATGACATGACAATGAATTTAATGATGACATCAACAAATGGAAATTAATACATTAAAGAAAGAGCAAATAAAGTACAAACGGAAACAAATGAGCCAAGAAGAGCTGGCGGCCTGACATGACAAAATCACAGTATGTAAATGATGGAGTGCAAATAAATATCCTGAAGCCCTCTGCAAAAAGCAATGCTTCCGATTAAAGATATGTAAAGCCAGATTTGAATTATTTGTGAATAACTTAAAGAATAAAATGTTGAAGAAACAATGTTTAAGCTATAGAATTGCAGCGATTTCAAATTCTTCCACCGTTTCCTCATGCGCAGCAGCCAGTCCTTTTGGCAGATACACTGTAGCAACAGAAATTGGACAAGCCTTCTAATGACATCAACACGACAGGAAATCAGAAACATAATACAACCGAATAACAAATACAATCTTTAGTAACAACACACGATGAGATGAGACAATAATTAACAACTTCATAAAACACACCTTCAGCCTGCTCTCTCATTCTCTGTCACACACACACATAATTTAATTATGAATCACCCAACACAAAATATGGACGATAATGAGAGATGGAGCATGCAATTCAAAGGATTATGGAAGTGAATGACTCAACGGTGAGAGGAGGATGTAGGTGACATACTACAGTTTGACAATTATCACTTTCTTTCTCTCATACGCTAATACAAACAGCTACCTGACTGCCTCACAGCTGTTATATTGGCATCACAGACCTTCTGTTTGTCACTGTGCTCAGAGTATTGTTCTTTTGAATGATTTCTTTCCCTGTCTGTGTTTTTCACATCTGATGGAGGAAACAGACAACAGGGAAGAGATGCGACCACGGCAGCTCATTTGATTTGTCTGTACCCGCTTAACGGATATTGACAGAAAAGAAAATGCAGGGTGTGTGTCGGTATGTTTAAATTAAAATACTACTGCAAAGCAAGATGAAAACGGTGAGGCAAGTGGCCCTAAAAGGACTCTCAGAAGCAAAGGAGAAGCAGGAGATGGATAGCATCCTGAATGCAGACCAGTCTTTCATGCTTCGGTTGCAAATGCATTCAAATTGGTCACACCAGCGTTTACCAAATGTATAAAACACATAGCATGTGTAAATGCGCATCCAGCGGTTATCCACTGCCTGTGCACAAATGGGTATGTCATGTAGAAAAGTGTTTTTTCCTGAAGCATACATGAGCGTATAAGTGATTTTGTGTTTCCCTTGTATGTGTGCAAGGGAAATGGAAAAGCCACAGTGCAATGCACCGCCTGTGTATTCTGCTCGTGAAATGGGTTAGGATGGTCTGAGCTGTGCGAGCAACCTACATCAGGCAGCAAAGTGCCTCTAAGTGTTTCAATGCAGGGTCCAGCGAGGTGAAATGCAGAGGAAATGGATTTATGGCAGCTTTCAATGCGTTGTAGGCTGACATTTCAAAAATATTTAAGCCAACTTTGAGCCCCAGATGTTCTTTGAAGAACCCGGATGTTAAAAATTAAAGTTGTATTTGAAGGAAAAAGGGTAATTTCTGAGTCATGGTTTGATCAGATTGAGTTGTGTATTTTAGGTGTTATGGTGAGAAAGGTACTTCCTTGCCATTGTTAGCACAACAATAAAATGATTCGGGTGTGTGTATTCAATATTTGTGATTATTCATGCCTGTTTACACAGAGGGGACATAGAGGGAGAGGAACTGTGCAAATATAGTGTCAGAAACTTGGCGCCTATTCCCCAAGAAGCTTAGACTTAATCTAGGAGGGAAATGATGGAATATGATTTCTCCCTGTGAAGTTAATACCCTTTCATATGGGGAAATGAGAGGGGGGGTTGCAGAGCTGGGTGGCAAGTGACAATCGGTGACAGATGGAGTGAAATAGACATTAGTAACTGTTTGGGAGAGAAGGGACAGAAACTGAATCTCTAACAGGGCGGATAGAACAAGTAAGAAGTGGCGAGAGAGAATTACACCATATAGCTGAAGAGTGTGAAGCTGCAGAGTGGGGAGGAGAGATAATGGGCTGTGAGTCTTCCTCCCTTCCTTCCAGCCAAGCCATTGCAGGCTTAGTACAGAGTATCAGCAGGTAGTAAGACCCAGATCACCTCTCGTTGAGAAATACACGCTTGTGAAACTATGAAACTAGAATTTAACGGCAGCATCACTGAGGTCAGGGTTGCACTACATAGCTAATTTATGATGGCTGATGAGAAAAGTGGACGGAAGCAAAAGGACATGTAGTGTTGTTCAATGTGGAGAGGAGGGGGCAATGTTTCTTTTCCCTTTTCTCATTACATCGGGTTAGCCCTCCGTCACCTCGCTAACCCCGAGTTAAATAAGGAAATAACAGAGCAGCAGAAACTGGGTGCTGTAAATGTCAGAGAGAAGTAGACAGAAAGAAAGAGAGTGTGTTCATAAATGTGTGCACTTGCCAATTTATCTCCCTTTCAACGCTGAGATCTATGGTGACCCATTTCATACAGAAGACAGTGGAAGTTCCAGTGCACCTTGTTCTGTTCTCAGTAGCTACAACCCAAATCTGATGTGTCCCTGATCTGTCCCTGGCTGACCTTCATATCACATCAATGTGACCTCATCACCGATGGGCCAGACTCTCCACCATTCATTAATTCTTCCTGGCAAAATGTAGCACGAGACAGAAGCTCCTGAGCCCAAGAGATTCATTCTTTATGCTACGCTGATTTTAGCCTACACACACACTCATTTACGTGCAGAAATAATTCACATAACACTCAATATTCTGTGTCCTATTAAAAGGATATTGACTCCAACAACATCGTTCCCTAAAAAAAGGTTTGTCCCAGCTCCAATAAATAGCTAAATAATAGTAAAATAAATCATAGCTGCACCCTTGTTGTCAGGTAGAAAAGTATATGGTTGAGAAAACACAGGACACGTGCATCCTGTAGCCCAAATGAATACAGGACAAGGTTCACGTACAGTGCTGTGTCTGTATGTGAATGTAAGAGGGTGAGGTGAACCGAGTGTGCGAGTGTTTGTGTAAGAGGGAGAAGGAACTTAAATCAGCAGCAGGCTTAGAGTTGCTGCAAATTAAAAGAGCTGCTGCAAGAAAACAGGGACTGATCAGGATTTGAGGCTGATATTAAAAGCTCACCATCGTCACTGTCACAGACTGGATTAACAAATACTTTGATCTTGAACACATGCACACACACACACACACACACCCTGTACGTGAACCATTGGAATTCAAGGTTTTTCCGTTTGAGTTGCATGCTCCCTCTCTGCACAGCAGTATTCTCTCTATAGTGACTACCAGCTTCACATTGTGTGTTTGCATCTCAGATCCTCTTTCTCCCCTGTTAGCTCGAGCAAACACATTATGAGTATTAGATGTTTTAACAAGGATTTGTTTTTTAGACCCAGGTCAATGACAGAATACATGACAAAAAGATGGCTGAAATAATCTGATTTACAATAAAATGTGTTTCTAAATTGTCTTCACAAAAGGACTTGTACAAAATGACAGTACTTGAAAAAAAATGTATCCAGCAGTTGGTACTGATTGGGTCTTTTTTTTTCCTTCTGCTTGGGGTCTATGCAAACCAATTTTTCTCAGATTAAAAACAGACATGAAGATTGTAGCAGGCCGCTCACAAAGTCAACAATCAGTCTCCTTTTTAGATCAGATATTGCACAATTTACTGGCTGACAGACCTCTAAATGTCAGTGATAGCAGCCATCATTGTTTAGCTACCAAAGGAAAATAGAGTTCTCCACGAGGAATAGAGAGCGATGGGTCAGCGTTTGTGGGAACGTGACAGAAAATCACAGTCAAATGAGGAATTGCCCTTGAAAATCGATTAACACTGGATAAGAGCTGGAACATTAGAGAAACCTAACATGAGTCTGCCATTCTTGGAATCCCAGCGCACCACTGTGTGACGCCAAACCCCCTTTTCTGAGACACTAAAGATGTTGAGGTTTCTTCGTATGTCTAGCGACTCTAAGATGTAGTCGGCCTATGCTCAGTCACAGATTTGTCCTTTTCCTGAGAACATAGAGGGAATGTGTTATAGATTTAATGTCACTAAATGTTATGGGTGACTGTTTGTGTATGCTTGTCTTACCCGGTGTTGGCTGAGGCTGCCTGGGCTGGTCGGGGACGGGCTGGGAGATTCTCCCGAATGAGGAGTGGACAGCTGACTGGCCAGCATCCCGTTCACTGGAAGGAGAAAACGAGAGAGAAAATGGAGCAGGGTGCGTGAGATGGGGGAGAAATATTGAAATAGGTGATCCTTTTAATGTGAATGCATGTTATCTAGTACAGTTTTATTTCTGAGTGTCTAGCAGCAGCCCACACTTCCGCCCTCAGCATCTCCCCATTCACATGAATGAGGTGGAGGAGGAAGAGGGGGAGTAAGAGACAAAAGAGCACTGAAGTCCACACTGCTCTCTTTTTTTCCACTTCAGCCAGAACACATCCTGTTTCTCCAAATCTCCCTGAAACAAGCCACTTAAACCTCAACCTTAAACATATGTGCTTTGAATAATCACAGCATGTCCCAGGCTTCAAGTGATTGGCTGGAAGTCAACACACAACACCAGGCTGTCCTCATTTTTAACCAGATCCTTTATTTTTTACTTCTGACCTCAGCTTGGTCTAATTTTTCCAGCTGCAGCACAGCACAACAACCCAGCGGCATCACCTCATTAAACAAGAACGTTAGATTAATCAACGCTGCACCCGAATCCGGTCATGCACAAGCCAAATTCCAAAAAAAGCCTAACAGCATCATTAACTTGCACACAGGACATGAGCCGGTTTTTGGTCTTACTGAAAACCTGGATTATTGTCTCTTGGCAAAAATACACTGCTTTACCTCAAGTCAACTCAAGGTTGTCCTAACTGACATGCAGGTCAATGAAACTGCAGTCATTGGAGAATACAAAATGGTAACAGAAACCACAGAGGGGGGCCAACTGAAGGTATATGTAATGTATTTGTTTTGGGGTTTTTTTGTGTGGAGGGGAAAAGCTCCTTGTTCCTACAGGAGTCCTATCAAGAGTTCTGAAAATCAGCTTTGATGGTCTGAATGATTGAACTTCAACTTGTTAAATGCATGATGTGACTTCTAGGGTGGTGAAAGGTATTCCACTAAGGTGGGGCAAATAATGCAACTCCTCCATAGTATTAAGAGAAAATAAATCTTAATAAAAAGAGATCCACTACAGAGTTAAAAAGAAAATCACCATATCCATTGTATTTATTTTCAGATATTCTCATCAATTACTGCCATTTTCAAGCCATATGAACACTATTTCATTTTCCGTCCCCACCACATAATAATTTCAGAGACCATCCTTCTTGATGCAGCAGTGAAACCAGTGGAGGACAAGTGGTCCAACCTTCACTGTAGGCTATAATGTTTATTCCCTACCGAGATCAAAGAACTTTCTGAATTATTCAAGACAAAGGAGATACAGCCCACAGCAGCCCGATAGCACAAAATAGCACCGGCTGCCACTGCATTAGGAGGCTGTTCGTATATTTCTAAACGAGGGCCATGAAAAATTAAATAAAGAAAGCTGCTATTGCTCAACCAATTCCTGGACATCTTCATTGATGAAATTCGGCATCAGCGTTACGCACACGGACAGACACTCCTCCCGGTTACACAACGGTTAGTGTTAACGATTAAAGACGGTCTGGCATTAACCTCAGAGGCTACTACAAAGTCAACGAAAGCCAAAGTCACATCCGTGGAGAAAACATACATCTACAAAGCCTATATCAACCGAGAAGGAACACATGAAGTTCACGCTGTCAGGGCGCCGTTTACGGTAAAAAAAACAAAAAAAAAACGATGGAAATACGGTGTTTTCGGTTCCTACCTTCCACTTCCAGCATGATGAAAAACACAGTGATAATCCAAGAGGGGGTTTAAGACAAGAAGAAAAAGAACAGCACCTCTGCACGCGCTTCGTCCGAGTGTGATAGTAAACTGGTTAATGGGAAAGACGGAGCAGAGCGGAACACTACACGGGGAGGCGAAGAGGCTGCTTGCGCAAACGCTGACGCGCACCGGGGACAGAGAGAGAGCGAGACAGAGAGAGAGAGAGGGAGAGAGAGCGAGGGAAAGAAATAGCATCTATGATTTAGATATTTTAGATTTTCTACCACCATGAAGACAGAAATGCATTGAGATTTGTGCTGGTAGACGGAGAGTTTGGTGCAGAAAGAGAGAATGTGCTACAGTACTGTTTTGTAGAGAGAGTCGATCAAGAAGACAGGGATGGTGGAGAGGGATAAGGTCATGGATTCTGAAGGCTCTGTTATTCCTTCCCCAAAGAAACATCCTCAAGAAACAAATGCCGCTATTTGAACTGAAATAGCAATAGAGGGACAGGCTCTTTAATTCGGGGCTTTTCTTTTGCAGTTATCTGGCCAAGACGTGGAGTTTAGCAAAGCAGCTTGAAGGTTAAATGCAGAAAGATCATCGGAAACATCAGTGGTAGGCCTACATGCTTTAGCAAAGATCAATCAAGCGTTTGAAGGAGCTGTAGGCTGCAGTGGTCGAGCCAGTCGTACATATAATTGTCCCCAATGTATTGCTTTTTTTTCTAGATTCATTTCTAACAATTTGACAAGAATGCAATGCAGCCATTTTGGCTTCTTTACCACCTGCCGTGTATGGCTGCATAAAGATTCACAAGGAAGCTGTGCTTGCAATGAATATGGAAACAGACCTCATGTCAGCCCTCCAGCTGTGCGATGTGCTGGAGGATACACAGGCTCATCTCATTAGTTAACTCTATATTGTTTTTTTCATGTATTCATGTTTTTCATGTATTCATGTTTTTTTCATGTATTGTGAGATGGATTTCAAAAAAGAAGAGAAATGGCCTCAAACTGTTTGTGGAATATATTGTGTTGATATGCAGCTAAATTAGGCCACTAGCAACCAAACAGGAGTTCTATTATTTTTTTATGCCAAAGAAATGAGCTGGTATTTTTTCTTCTTTTCTCAACACATAATAACCCCAATAAATGGATCATTATCATCATCGTCGTGCTCCGTATCACATGCGTATCTTATCACACAATTATTTTAAGAACCACCCCTCATCATACACATCCTGTAAAAATGGAACATGTATAGTGACAAACACAGCTGGTTCTTGACACGTGATAGTAGATAGACGTTTGTGCACGTTCGATAATCGCTGTCCCGAGATAGTCTGAGAAATTAGCCTTTTGACACATGTTTGGGGCAATTGTTTCTATGAGATAGGCCAAACACAGTCAAACATCGCACATTTATGACGGCTGAAAGTACTGAGATTGTTTTTGTTTTTTTTGCAATATTTCATAAGCACAAAGCTGCCTGGAGGCAAGTCATTATCTTGCCATTAGTGCAAATATCAATACCAGAATTTGTCTCTCTTGCAGCCTGTTAGTTGGTTATTTTGTTACGCTTATCTGTTTTCAGAAAGTACATTTGTACCCTTCATGAGTGGGGGTGAAGGCTGCAGGCATCATGGGATTGCAGTTCAGAGTGTCACAGCTATAGCAGCAGCTGGTCCTCTGGAGATACTCTGGATTGATGTGTGGGTTCGGCCGCCCTGCACGCTTCCCCATCGAGTCTCAGCCGTCATACGGAGTTGCGCATGACAGAAAGGGAAAAAGGTGAGACCCTGAAGTATCAGAAGTGAATCTTGCTGACACCATCTGCACTTCTCTGTTAATTTTAGCTGACGTGAAGCATCAGAGGAGAGCCAGAGACAGATGGTGATACAGGGAGAGAAAGTATGGATGGGCGCAAATTGTTTTCTCACATTATTTCGGGTCTGCATAGGCACTCAGCCGGGGTTGTGAGATCATCGCAGAATGAAGCTCGAGTGATGACAATGTCAGGCTGACACACGGCAACCTGCCCACGTACACACACAAACCTGGGAAAACATAATATATTTAACTTGCGAGGGGGTGAATACCTTTTATAAGCACTGTATACATCATTATTTTACATCTAATTTTACAGAATAAGATCCTCTGTCTGGCCTCTTTGTGTGTTCCTATGAGTATGTGACTGTCTGTCCGTCCGTCCCTCACACACTCTGCTGCTCCTCAGCGGTGTCACGCTCAAAGCTTCAAAACACACACAACATGAGGAGCAGCCAGACACGCAGAAGGACACCAGGTGGTGTTTGACAGCACACGTGTTGTGTTACATGCTCTTTAACTTCATCTCTCTCGCTCCACATCTTCTCTCAGTGCCTCCTTCGACCCAGATTATTAGATGTGATAAAGAATGTTATTAATGATATAGCTGAATGGAAATTGCATGTGGGACTTCGAGGCTGTTTTTTTTTTAAACACCTGAATACCTGCAGCAGCGTTTTTTATTGTGCTCTCTCCAAGTACAAGAAATAACAAAATCCTATCAAAATCAATAATTAATAGGGGTGTAACGATACGCATATTCGTATTGAACCGTTCGGTACGAGGCTCACGGTTCGGTACGCATGACGAACCGAATACGTTAAAAATCTCCTTTGCAAGATGTAAGTAACAATACTACATAACATTAAGGAGCAGTTTTTGCTTATGTGTTGCTAAGACGACACCCCCTCTGGCATTTATAGTTTTCTACTGTTCCGAAACGTACCGAACCGTGGCTCCACTGTATCGTACCGAACCGAACCGTGAATTTTGTGAACCGTTACACCCCTAATAAATAGACAGAGCTTTCTTGTCTGGCGTCCAACTTTTAATTTCGTCGCCAAGATCTCAGATAACAAGGTTTTGAGTGTAGCTGAAGTTAAATAACTGACAGAAGCAGTGATCACATTTTGAATAATTAATCGTCTTTCAGCTGAGTGCATTATTCTGTAGAGTTAATGGGCTTAAAGCCCTACATTATTATTATATTGAATACAATGAACACAGTGATGCAAGCCAGACTGAACTGTTTTAGCTGGAGATTAGATTGGAGTGTCGTCAATTAAAGTTAATATCTATCTTGTCTGCAAAAGATTAACCTGTTAGTGTGCTGTAAAGTGCATTAGACCACATAAGAGTTGTCATTTCCTCTCGGCGATTTCAACTTTGATCATCGAGGTTTTAGCTGGAGGACATCAACAAAATCTGTTTTGTTACCGATTAATCTATTGATTATCTTTTTGATGAATTCAATTAATAATCAAGTCACAAGTCAAGAAAATGGCAACAATAGTTCTGGCAGATGACAGTTTTGTGTGATCATGAATAGCAAATAAGTCTAAATGTAAAGTTAAACACCAAATCAGAATACAACTGTAACACAGTGAATCTATGAATTTGTTGTTATTTCTCTCATCTTACCCCTGTGAGGTTTCTGTCTTTTCAGTGGTGAGACAGGACTCTAGTCCTTCTTGTGAACATATGGAATAACAGAATGGGCGCCTCTAAGAGCCATACAGCACACAGTATCAGCTGTTGTTGACTATTAGCAAAGGATAAATTGTCCTAAAGGGAAGGGGGCATGGTGTGTTTTTAAGGTGGAACAAACAACAACTCCTCAGATGATATTGACTGTTAGTTAACATTAGAGTACAAAAGCAGGCAGTGTCGATCAGGGTCAAACAGCAGATCAATCAATTATCTCTCATTTCCTCCAGCCGCTCCACCGTGACCTCGACACAGAAGGGCTGATGTGCCAGGGGATGAATACAGTCAACAACAGTCAACAGCAATCTGGGAACATCCGATGATGTTAAGTAGCGGAAGCGGCGCCAGAAGGGCAACATTTCTCAGAAGCTAAGACGTCGGGACGGTCTGACTCAGGGATCGAGCGTCAGTCAGCTACGTTCTCCACTGCAGGCCATTTCACAGGAAGTCACGACCATATATGGCTGTGACAGACTATTGTGTCTGTAGCTACTGTGCTATGTTTCCATGGCAACCAAGACGAGTCAGTCTTTTGTTTCCTCCTCAGTCTCTTATTCTCTCTCTCTCTCTCTCCCTCTCTCGCGCTCTTTTTTTTATCCCTCTCTCTATCTATCTCTCTCTCTCCTTCTCTCTCTCTGTCTGTCTCGCTCTCTCTTTCTCTATCCCTCTCTATCTCTGTCTGTCTGTCTGTCTCTCACACACACACACACACACATCAGTATACATCTTCATTCCAGACTTGTTTCAGCCAACAAGATCAGATAGCGTATGACTCACTCTCATAACCTTTTCCCCAAAGTTTTCAAGCCATCCCCGTGCAGAACTTTCTCTGTTCACCCCAGCTGTTGATGATCTCCTCCCCTCCCCTTTTCCTCCACAGCTCCACACAAAACATATCAACAACTGTTGGTTTCCATTCTGCAATGCTGCATGGTGTGTGTGTGTGTCCGTGCATGCTTGTGAGCTTCAGCGGCAGGTGGAATGACTTCCTCTAAGGGAGTTTCTGTATGTTGCATCACCCATCGAATCAACCCCAACACAAAAAAAGGTCTCTGTTCACTCAAATCCCAAAATAATAGCAGGAATGATGAAAAGTCAAGTGTGCTTTGCATAACTAGGCATTTTACACACAGCCAAAGCTCAAGCTTTGCAATCACGAAGATCACCAAGTCCTCACCAGCTTTGAGCCAGACACACACACACACACACACACACACACACACATGAGCTAGATACAATTGTTGGAATCAATGTCCTATTTTATTTGGGTCTGTTATTGTGCTTTGCTGTTGCTTTTTTGAGCCATTCATAAAAGCATCATTATCAGGCACAAACAAAGTGGCAGGTAGCAGTGCAAGCTCTCACCATTTTAGTACATTTCATTAGTATGGCAGGTGAAGAACGGCTTGTGTGGAGCTGCAGGATTGAGTCACCAACCCCTTTCCCTCTACTTCCCTTCTCATCTTAACTCCCCCTCTTTTTTTACCTCTCTCATCCGTGTTTGCCTTTTTCTCCACTCCCTTGACAAATCATTCTCATTTGAATTCATATTCAGAAGACACAGCTCACACACGCTCACACACACACACACACACACACACACACAGTAAACACAGCCAGACACTCCGCAGAGCTCTGATATCATTGCAGTATTGACTCAAACTGTTTTCATTTGCTGCGACGTTGATTAAGTAATAAGCTAGAAAATACTAAGCAATCACATGAGGAATTAAACAACTCCCAACTGTGTCCATCAGGTCTGTGAGACTGCACACACTCCTCCTCATGCATGCACACACCGGTGCAAGGTCACCTAAAGGACAATGACACCATGCCAAACTCCATTAACAAATGGGTTCCTTGAGAGAAAGAGGAGACAAGATGAAGAAAGTAACTTACTGGATGCAGGGGACTTGCTGCGTTGTGATTGGATGACAGTCCTGGGGGAGCCTCGGCTCAGAGAGGCAGTCATCTTCCCATAGGTCACTGACTTCATCATACGACCCTCTTAAAAGCACAAAGAGAGGAGAGACAGGTGTTATTCATCGACTCAAATAGTCTCCAAAACCTATACGTTTTGGAAAAGCTTACAAATTCTGCATCTTTAGTGTTTAGATCTAAATCCAAACAAGGTAGAGACTGAACTGCGACAAGTGAAGGAACTGCTGTGCTAGCTGTTGGCACAAACAAAATGATGCACCGTGACATAACATTGTGTTTTGACACACACTTAATTGAAAAACTTTCACAAAATAACAATTGAAACACGTGTCACTGCCGTCTGAATGAAAATGCACATTTTATGGATTTCTAACCAACTGTTGTTTTAATATTTTTGATTAGTTTTGACCTTTTGTCATGCAAGAGAACACCAAACCACTAATGTACCAACACAGCTGTAATTGGTTTTACCTTCAGGTCCCCTGCAAAAATGAGTTCTGACCTTCGCTGGGCTCCCTTTCCAAACGTAATTATTGTGGTGTTTCAGGAGTGACAGCGCTGACTCACGGAGGTCTGATATTTTACAGACACACACACATCCTGATCAATGAGCCATGTACACACACCCTCCCTGCCTCCTTCAACCCCAGAACTTTGCTCCTCGCCTGTTCATTAACCCAGCCCCATTATAGCTCATTCCCATTTTAGACCAGCGAGAAGGTGAAATTGTGTGTGTGTGTATGTGTGTGTGTGTGTGAATGAGGGTGTGTGTTATTTGCTTGTGTGGCAGTTGTTGTGGCCCTGTGATTAATGTACAATGCGGAGTGTTAACATGATGACAGTGTGCCAGAGCTGAGGCAGAGGCGATAATTATATAGTGATGCTGAGAGGAGGCGAAGTTGTCTGCAGCTCTGACTCTGACTGTCTCACTGTCTGCTGCGTTTGTCGCTCTGCTTCCCCATCTGACTAGTTCTCTGCCTCGAGCCTCCTGGGCTCTGCCTCTTGCTCTCTGTCGCCCGGAGCAAGAGAAGGTGTCAAAATGTGCTCTCTTGTCTTCTGTGACAGTGTGTGTGTGTGTGTGTGTGTGTGTGTGTGTGTGTGTGTGTGTGTGTGTGTGTGTGTGTGTGTGTGTGTGTGTGTGTGTGTGTGTGTGTGTGTGTGTGTGTGTGTGCGTGCGTGCGTGCGTGTGTGCGTGCGTGCGTGTGTGTGTGTGTGCATTTTGTATCAATGATAATCTGGAGACAAAAATATATTCATACACTGTGTGAGTCCCCCGCAAGATACATTTTTATGAATTTGAAAATAAGCATTCACCTTTGGGTTAAGCTTAAGACTTTGCTTTTGGTGACAGTCATATACATACAGGTACATACATGACAATTCAACCTCTGCATTCAACTCATCGTTACACAAATTTTGGCTACGATCGATACTTTTTTAAAAATCCTTAAAAATGTACTCTTAGTGTTGGTTGTATTACATTGATGCCATTGATGTCATTGTAAAGACTTACATTACTTGACCTGTCTCACCGCTGAAGAAAAGTCTTGCTTCACACTCGTCATTCTGGTATTGTGGGAAAACATGCTCTTGTATGTTTACATTGCTTTCAAACCAATCACGAACCCATGCGTTAGGAGGGTAGACTATGGGTATATGTCGGCCATTGGATGCTTATCTCACGGTGCATTCTCCTCTCCTTTTTTTTTGCAAAAGCACCATCGCTGCATCCCGGGCTTTGCGCCGGCCAAGAAGATTGTGATTGGTTTAAAGCAATATAAACATACCAGAGTATTTTTCTCTCTGATACCAGAATGATAATGTGTCTTTGGTGTAAGTTTAAGTATACCATGGTGGAGCCATTGTCAAACCATTATGAAGTATTCTGCCATGAAATGCAGACTTATACTTTAAATGCTTCAAGAAAATAGCCTTTATATCCTTCAAAGCAGACACAAACACAAGCAGCAGGGAAGCCAGAGGACGTGGTTGCTGTACTGAGAAGAAGGTAACAAGAAATGATATAGTGGAAGCAGTTAACCATTATATGTTGCAAATGAAAAAAGAGTAGTGGGAAAGAGAGAGAGGACAAAAGAGAAAGAGAGAGAAAAGAGGGGATGGATGGTGACCCAGGTGGGATGAATATTATTTAATGGATGAAGGGGAAACAAATGAATTGGATAAACCTTTGAACAAAAGCCAGAGCACACTAACTCATGTAGCAGACAGGAAGCAAGATGAGAGGGTGAGAATACAAATGAGCACCAAACGCATTCAGACATCGATGCAGAGGTGGGGAGACAGACAGAGAAACACAGATGGGTACAGTGAGGACAGAACGTCTCCTCGGCAGAGCTCAGTGGGGAGACACTGGCAGAGAAGAGGAAGAGGAACAACGAGGTTAGACGATGGCTTACGTGCAGCAGAGGACAAGAGAGGAGAGGAGGAGGGGAGAGAGACAATAGAGCGTAATAAACTGGACAGCCAACACAGACCTCTGCCACCTGAACCAGAGAGACGTGTCTGTACAGGGTAGACAAGGACTACTGTGAGAATGAAAAGATGTGATGGATGTGGATAAACAGAGAGAGAAAGAAAAAAGAAGTCACCTTGGAGAGTAAAGAAGATTCAAATTGACTCAATAAAAATTCAACAAACAGAAATAAAATAAAAACTAGTGCACACTGTTACATGCATTTCCTTTTTATTTAATTGACTGTTATAACTAATGGGGAAAAAACATACTTATTACGCTTTTGTCTATCTGAATTGTCTTAAATTGTAACTTTTCCATGTCGCATTAAAATGTTTTTCATTTAATTATAACACAAAATATACACACAAAATAATATATATATAGCAATGTGTATTGTATTCCACTTTATATCTTAGTTTGATTTGTTTTCATTTAATCATTTTAAATCTTTCATATTTTGGCTAATAAACAGAAAGAAGCACATTGATTTGGACTTCATATACAGTTATACAATTTGCTACCGTACTAAAATAAAAGGGTGGTAGGGCAATAAAGTTTCTCGATTGATAAGGGTTTTAAAAACAGAACTTGCACACAAACATCTTAATGAATACATTATAGTCTGAACTTGGAAACAGGAAATGGAAGATTTGTCAATTACAAGAAGTCCTGCAGATTCATTTTTTGAGAAGTGTAGCTGCGTGGACAACCTTTTAATAATCAAAATGTTGCCGAATGCACTGAAGGTAATGTAAAACCACATTCTTGAAACTAATACTCCCTAATTTTTTGAAATATTGAAAACAACAGAATACTGTATCACAAAAAGTCAACTATCACAATGTGCAATAAATTATCAAATACTCAACTCCAGAAAACAGCATGCAAAAAAACAAAAACATTAAGAAAACACAGCTGGGGGGCAGGAAGAAATGGAAGTCAGATGTGAAATGTCAGCATGGAAATGTCAGACCACCTACTAGTAGCCTCACCACTCTCATCCAACATCAAGTCGTCTTGGTAGCGGAACTTCTCCGGTCCGCACGCCACAAAAACGTCCTCATCGCCGAAGAAGTCTTGCAGACATGACACCTGGAAACAAAGACACGCGGATGAGTCCAATCATTTTTTATTCAATATTAAATTCAATCCCAAGTCATAATGCAAGTCAATTGAGCACACTTGCTCTTGTTCACTCCAGTGGCATCGTTCTACTTTTAGGGGCTGAATGCCTTGTTCAAAGACACCTCAACTGCTCATTTTGTTGAAGGAAAGAAGAGGTTCATGCAGCAATAGTTTCCCAGCTGGTCGGCAGATTTATAAACGACAATTCTTGAGTTAGACTTCTATCTTCTTTACTTCAAAGCTACTGATGCTCTGCACAAGTATACACTGCATACTAGAAGACGCACGCTAACACACTGCTCTGAGCATGCTCACAAAACGGACTTTCCCTTGACATGCACTGAGCCCAAGGACACAGATAAGGAGCACCAGAGGAGTCTGTCTGTGCATGCTTGTTCTTGTTAGTCTGTGAATATCCGTGTGCATGCCTCACATGTCCCCCGAGCTCCAGCACGGTGTTGTTTCGGCACTTTATCAGTCTTTCAGCGACTATAATGAGACCTTGCTGACTCACTAATTTGCTGATTCGCTGCAGCACCGGACATCCAGAGCGAGCAAGTGGGGGGTCTGTTCCCTGAGGACTAGCATCTTATGAATGGTAATGAGTAACAAAGAAAAGAAACTAAAAGACGCGGGAGGGAGGGAGCATTTGTGAGCTACACACAGCGGTATGAGAGAAAGGGCATGAGGCAGAGAGGAGTTTAGAGATGAGATAATTTAGAGATTACTGTTGAATAAATCCAGCGCTGACTCACAAGAAAAAACACGCTGTCTTAATGAGTCACTGTCATTCTTTGACAGACTCCATACTCTCAAGCTAATATCAAACCTACAGTGCCATGCTGACAGCCACTGATTCATCCAATCATTCATACATCTTCAAACTAAGCTCTTAACATTCTTTCCACACAAGACATTTGTTGTTTTAATCTATAAACTCACCCTTAATCAGCAATGGGATGTTTATTATGAGAAATGGGCTAAGAAACACGCTGCTCTTCATTGTTTTCTATTTGATTAACTCAACAGCTAATTCCATATCTGATCCAAACTCTGCATGATTTTCTCAAACAACGTTAATTACACCCCACAGGCTACCATCACATTTCAATCCCAAGCCATTAATATTCCAAATCATATCTCGCCAAAGGCAACGGTAGTCAGAAAGACAACAGTACTATGACGAATCTCCAACCAAAAACCTATTAGAAGCAATTACAATTTAGGCTGCATGCAGGTCTAGCACCGCCTGGAGTTAACACACAAACAAAAAGCTACCTTCATTGCCTTTTCATGGCAATTAACATCCAAGAATCCATTTAGACTCATAATAGCCACAGATCAACAGTCCAAAAAAGGTCACAGCTGATATAACAGCATCATCAACGAAATACCCAATAAACAGCGAAGAGGCAGTTCTCTCTCTCTCTGTGTGTGTGTGTGTGTGTGTGTGTGTGTGTGTGTGTGTGTGTGTGTGTGTGTGTGTGTGTGTGTGTGGAGATGGGAGTCATACTCCTTTACCCCCCACGGTCTCTAAATGGACCGACGGGGGGTACAAAAAAACAAGTTTAATCTTAGACACAGACTCTCTGTGATGAAGAGAACCATTTCATTTAACTTTTCAAATCAAGGCTTTTGTGTGTGTGTGTGTGTGTGTGTGTGTGTGTGTGTGTGTGTGTGTGTGTGTGTGTGCCTATCTGCGTACATTCGAGCACACGTCACATGACACCATATGTTTCTGCACAGGCACATATGGATACGTGTGTGTGTGTGTGTGTGTGTGTGTGTGTGTGTGTGTGTGCGTGTGTGTGTGTGTGTGTGTGTGTGTGTGTGTGTGTGTGTGTGTGTGTGTGTGTGTGTGTGGAAGCGATATTATTCTAGTTTCATAACAGAGTGCATATTGCTTTGTTCCCTGACATCCCCTGACAGCGTGCTGGTGCTTATTTGAGGGGCGAGCGGATCCACTTCCTAACAAGGTGGCAGTGATACAGATGCTGGTGCTGGTAACATTTGCCCAGTGTGTCAGCACTGATGGGTAGCCATGGGCATGTCAAGTGTGCTGTTTTGATTAGGGTTTTTTTTACTGTATTTTCACGTTATTTTCATTTTTATATCGATTGCTGTTGCATAGTATCTGTTGTTTTTCACTTTATCTGTTGGAAACTTGTAGAAAAACTGGTTTTAAATACGATGTGTTTAAATGGAAGGGTATAATCATCCATTTTAAGCTCGTGGTCTTTTGAAAGGCCCATGACTTTTATTCACAGCAGGATGTGTGTTTGCTGCTGTGAGTCAGTCTGACCACGTCCTCAGGCCTCGGCTGCTGCTGCTGCTGCTGCTGCTGCTGCTGGAGTCAACCAAGAGGAGGTTGCCCAAAATTAGGTCCTTTGAAGCTGCTTTACCACGAGATAGAAACTGTAGCCCACCGGCCATGTCGGGTAAACAGGGAGCAAAGAACACATGCAGAATATAATCAGAAGGATGAGGACAGAGAGAGTGGCAGTGTCTTTGTTTAAGGCAGCTTCTAAGCACTTTTAAGCTGAGGGTCAACTAATATGGAGCATCACACGAACAGATACTGTATATTGAGAGGGGTGTGAAAAGTATGGTTGCCATGGTGATAACGCCCTCCGGGCGTTGGTGCATGGCTGATGCGTGCCACTGACTGCACAACGGGCACACTGTGATAGAGCTCCATCATTCATATTTGATCTGCTATGTGCACGACACTCTACAGAACTGTGTCATTCACAGAAATCCACACACAGACACATGCAAGTGGCTTGTGGCCTGGTTTGTAATGAAATGCTCGTGCAGTATATGTCCAGAGGGAGAAGAAGAGCAGACAGATGGACCAATGAATGATGGGGAGGAGACGGAGGTGGTAAAGGGGGGGGGGGCTGATCAAAAACAGTGAACGATGAAACCAACTAGCCGAATCCCCCGAGTTAGAAGGGAAACAAACAGCGACAACGAGCAACAGAGGAGGGGATCTATTCCTGACTGCCGCTCAGAGCCCTTCTCTGAGCCTGATGACAAAACAAGCCGCTTTGATGTCTCTGGTGCTGCGTTCTCACAGAGAACCGGTGCGGTTCCACAACAGCCACCGCTGCTAAAACAAGGGCAGGAAAAAAACAAACAAAGAAACTGAGGAAGAGACGGACTAAAATAAGATGATGAGAAAAGAGCAGAGCGGTGGGGAAATTGGCAATTTCATAACTCTGCCATCCCCTCTCACACATCTTTATTAACGTGGGAAATGAGCTCTAAGAAAGCACTTTTCCCCACATTAAAAGGAACAACAATCAATTTACTCAGAATTATTTTGGTTGAGAGAAAAACAGAATCAAGACCGCAAGAGTGAGACAGAAGTTTGACCGGTTTACAGATTGTGTCACATCTCACATGGCTGACAAACAATCATCTTCCCTCATTGTCTACTGTCAAAATAACTGACTATAGTGAATCATGGGGGGCAAAGGGGCATTTGTTATTAAGCTGATCATTATTTTACTTATTTAGCTTTTACAACAGAGAGAGGTTTGTACAAAAATATATTACTTCATGACCAACTAGATGTATCCTCTTATGAACATCATCTCCTCCTGAAAATCTGTTATACAACTAAACCCATTTATGCGCTCACTACGCCACCTAGTGGAGAATCACCAAACACCTACTAAAGTGTCTTTCTTAATATCCCTTGTTTTGTCTTCTTCTCTTTCTGTTTCTTTGAGATTAAATACATACATAAATGAATTACTCTATCTTTTTAAACAGCAGATTTTGGGCAGATACTGTGGTGCAAGTCATATTATTAGCACAACATTAGTGCAAAGGTGGATCGCAAACTGAGGTAGACAATCACTGCCGCCACATGGTGGCACCGTTAACTAATTACATGTCATTCAACACAACACGAATTCAACTGCAGTACCACCAGAAAAGCAGGTTGATGGACAAGTTATAATGGTGTCGACTCACTAGACACACTAACCACCTGGACTTTAAATTGAGGATCAAACAGAAAGAGAGAGCTAGACATAGACAGTGCTATGCTATAAAATCTGAGCGGCTCTTTGGTGTATGATTGATGGCGGTGAAGCTGCTGTGCAGAGTTTTTGTTTGGGTGCTCACACACACACACACACACACACACACACACACACACACACACACACAAAATGAACATACTGTATGGTGAACACTATCTCATCTAACTTTTGATGAGAACACACAAACACATGGCCATACACAATCCTAACTGTTCTTTTGTAAGGACATACACAAATGACTATTCAGCTACAGACACTGAGCACCCCCGGTGGTGCAAAATCGTAGCTTTTTGTGTTCAGACAGTTCGTCTGGTTTTCACCAGCAGCTCCTGCGATTCATCTGCTGGGAACAATGATCAGTGACAACTCTGCTCATTTAGATTGTCTATTTCTGTCTCCCTGTCAGATTACAGATCTACTTGAGAACTCATCTGTCAGCTCCTCGCTTTTTAGTGGGAGTTTCTGACAGCCACTGTCTGGGGGAACATGTGTGTTTGTTTACCTTAATTAGTTAGTAAGTTACAGTTAGTGCTGAAACGATCAATCGATTAGTTAGTTGATCAACAAAAAATTAATAGTCAACAATTTAAAAAAACGTTCAAGTCATTCACAAGGAATAATTCTGAATATTGCTTGGGTCCAGCTTCTCAAATATGAGCAGTTGCTACTTTTCTCTGTGTTAGATTGAGGATATTGGAGTAAGAACTGTTGGTTGGATAAAACAAGACATTTGAAGACATTTCCACTGGTATTGGGAACATTTTTCACTAATTGTATGGACTAAACAACTCATCCATTCATCGAAAAATCATATTAATTGATAATAAAAAAAAAACATTAACTGCATCAATACACTGAAACAATTCAGTGATGATTAATGTAACTGTTTTTTGCGTGTGAGTATTCTTTTTAAACTTGGTTTAACTGATAAGAAACAGAAGCATTTCTCTGAGACTAAAATAAACAGAAGAAAAAAAAGAAAAGCGAAGAGGAGATTGGAGACTCAACCGCTAATCTCCTGTACCACAATATATTCACAGTGGTTACACAGAGGACATGGTGAGGCGCACAGAAAGACTACATTTTGGAGGGGCGTGCCGTTTCTGCACTCTGTCAGGGGAGATAAGCTCAGAGGAGCTGTCCGCGGTGCTGAATCAACTGCAGCTGGCCGGCAGGGCACGTTGTGCTGCTCGGAAACACGAACCACGGAAAGAGACAGACAGATGGAAGCGGGAAGACAGGCAGACTGACAGAATAACAGATGGCCGTATTGATACAAGAGAAAGGGAGACAGAAAGAGAAAATAATCTGTTGCAAATATGCAGAGCATCTGAGGTGAAGGACTAAAAAGGTGCAAAGATATGACAAAGCTTTCATATTTACATGCCACTGTGTTGGGGCTGCAGCAGACACCACCAGTGTTTCAGAATTGCGTGCAGTATGTAGCCTAGGGGCAGGACTATAATCAATATAACTACATGGATTTTACATTTATTTGCAAAGAACAGAGCATTTTATGTTGTGGCAAAAGCTAAACATTACTGTCTTTAAATGACAGTCATCCTTCAGAAATTAGCAGTGCTTTGTTTGTTTTAAACAGGCCAAAACATTTACAAGTCATTGAAGTACTGCACGTTCACAGTATGATTATATTGCCTTGTACTGTATTATTGTGATGATTGCATAATTAAAATGAATGGCACATGTCCACTTTTGAGGAAAGACATACACTGACATCCATAGAGCCCACATAGACCAATCCGACCCCAGTGCAGCACCTAAAATATGCTGTCAGCTGGTCCTGGAGGCTCTGTAGGGTTACTTAGCACAAACAAATCCTTTGTCACTGTCAGGAACATATAGAGCGTATTCATATATATCTGCAGGAAGATTCTCAGGTAGGCAAAGAGCCGCGCTGATTGACAAGAGAAAAGGTAGACAGAAATCAATCTGAAGGAGGCAATTCCCACGCCGCATGACCTCCCGCTGCGTCAATCAGCACACTGCGCAGAGACAACTGACAGGGAAACGACAGCAAAGGCCGGGAAGCGAGGGAAGTCAGGAAGAGCTAAATAAAAAAATACAAATAGAGGTAAAGAGAGCAGCGGTGACATGAGGCTAACTGACTGTGCAGCGACCGAGTTGGCATGCTGGTGTTACTGCGTTCATCTCAAACCAGCACAGCAGACTGGCTGCTCTCTTGCACAACAACTTATGTAACAGCTTCTGCTCTCCACAGGGTGAGAGGAAACTTTCCTTTGGAGCTGTGTTTCTCTCAGAGTGTCTGAAGGGAGCCAATCAAACGAAAAAAAGGAATTATGCAACGTTGTTCCAATAAGGACATAAATCGGATGCAACATCAGCCTCAACTTCCCTGCCTTTCCCCAGCCTTTTCCCTCCAGTGTTTTTAAGGTCTCCTCATCTTATTCCCATCTCTCTTGTCTTGTCTAGCTGTCTTGCTTTTATCCAACTTTCTCTCTCTCTCTGTCTCTCTCTGTCTCTCTCTCTCCTCTAACCTCATTCCTTCACTGGTGTCTTTCATCTCCCCCTTATTGATCTGTCTCCCCCCTTCAGTCTGTTGGCTTTAAACCATTTTCAAGGATGAGTGTGCATGCGTGAGCGTGAGCTTGTGTGTGCATACAGATATATTATGAGTGTGCTGGATTAAGGAGCTGAACTTGTAAATTCGCAGGTTACTGAAGCGAGCTACTGACAGAAGAAGATATACTGAGTGAGGTGTCAGCAGGAGATGGTTGAGTGAGTGACTTTGTTTCTTAGTTTAGTTAATTGACTTCAATATAAGAATTAGGGCAGCAACATCCTGCTGATTAGCCTTCAGATGTTTGGTTTTGGTTGCCCAACAGTTCAAGACCTAAAGATATATATAAAAACAACAAATACTCACATTTGACAGACAGGAAGGAGAAGTTTTTTTAGTTTAGTGTATATATATATATATATATATAAGATGCAGGGGTTTTCTATTACTTTTATATTACTTTAAATACAAGAATTCTGCTATGTAGTGTATCAAAGTGGGACATTGGAGTACATTACATTTTAAGAGTGTCCAACTTCTAAGGTAACAATTCTGCCTTCTAATTGGGCTGGAGGAGCATCACTCCTATCCCTACCCGAGCCACAATCAGACAAAAGCTCTGACGGTCGAGATATCATGGTCCCGCTCTTTAAGCAACTAAAAGCACATTTGTCTTTCAAAATGCAGATTCGGTTGAGAGAGATTAGAGAATGAGTGAGTCATGAAGTGCATGAGTCAGACAGTGTGTGTGATGAAGTTCTGGTGTGATAGGTTCTCAACAGTCTGCCAGTGCTGGAAATGTGTGCCATCGACCCTAATTTGGCAGCAGGTCCTCTGACTACAGACAGCCCTCCAATCTGCTACAGTCGCACCCTCTGCTGGTAAACAGAGACACACAAGCTGACTGACAGACTGAAACAGAGGCAGACCGACAGACTGAGAGAAAACCAACGTGAAACAACACGTCCTGTTTACACACAAAAACAGCACCTTAATCGTAAGATTTCTACAAGCTATGTATCATCAATGTCATTCACTGCAAATATAATTCACAGTAGCGAATACATGGTATACTAGGTGCATGACACACATTCACACACTCCCCCCTACACACACACACACACACACCATGCTGCTGCTGAGTAGCTGTGACTCAGCAGATCAGCAGGAGCAGATGGACTTTGCTTCCCACAATCCTCCTCTGCAGAAAAAAAACACACAATCCAACAAGTAAAGATGAAGAAACAGCTAAATTGCTTGGAATATATGAGCAGAACATAATCTCTGCTCTTCACATAACACGCAATGTTTTCAAGTGGCGTTGCCATAGCACCCTCTCTACAGTCCCTGCAGAGCTGGATGCAATCCAAATTAGGAGAAAAGACAACGGGGTCAGGGCAACAAAACTAGGAAACAGTGTGAGACAAACTGTGAAAAATGAAAAGGGGTTAGAAAACAAAGCTAGCATAGTGTGGAAGAGGGACACACAGAGAGACAGAGAGGGGGGGAGAGATGGAGAGACAGAGCGGGGGAGAGCAAACGATGCCATATGTTGCAGCTCTAGGATTTGGGGGTGCATGCTGAGTGTGCTAATTAAATGAGAACTAAATAGCCATGAAAACAATGGCGTGTTGACAGCAAGAGACAGACAGACATAGAAAAATGGATCAAAGGAAGGTGAGAGAAAGAAGTTCAGAGGAAGTATGGACGGCTGATGGAAGTGAAGAGTGAAAATCTGTGAATAGGAGGAAAAGTAAACATTGCATAAGAGGAGAAATAATGATGCAGATGGAGAGAGAAGCAGAAACAGTAATGGGCGGAGAGAAAATGAAAAGAAAATGGGAGGCTCAGAGAGAAGGAGGCTGCAGAGAAAACACAAGATAAAAAGATATTAAAAGTTCTTAAGCCTTGCCAACAAGGAGAACAGGCCAACAATGCAGTTTGAGAAGTGAGAGCTGCACTGCAGATAGTGAACAAGTGGTTCTTCCACACTCTACTCCTACATAAAGCCTCTACTTAACATGGACCGTTTAATTAGTGTGAAAACATGCCACGGTATTATGGGTGCCATATATAACGAACGGACAGAAAATAATGCTTGTCGGAAAAAGGGCATTAAGTCTGAAGTAACCTGTTTACATGAAGAATGTTGCTACAAGGACGGATCACATGAAGTTGAATGGCGAGGAACATCATAAGCAATGGCAGAGAGCACTTTAGAGCATGAGAAAACAAGCAGATCGAACAAGGTCGATTCATCAACACACGTTTCGGGCGTGTCAGTCCAAAGAAAGGTAAATCATTTGATATGGCGAGAAGATAAGTGTCAAAACTCCTGTCAACATACTTCACACACAAATAATATGCCCCACAAAACAAGGATACACCTCAACAATGCAAAATACTCAGTGAGGCTGTAACCTAATAGAGCCTTAGAGCTAAATGCTATCATCAGCATGGTAACAAGCTAACAATGATAATACTCACGTGCTGATGCTAAGAGGGTTGAATGTTCAACAACTTAGTTTACTGTGTAAGAATGACACCATTTGCTAAATAGCACTAAACACAAAAGCAGCTGAGGCTGATAGGAGTTTGTTCATAAACCACAGAAAATAAAGTGAATCCAATAACTATTATTAGAGATATTTCACTAAAAGCCAAAGAAGTAAATATGCTGGTGGCGCTACAGGAAAATTCAGGTGATCACAAACGTTTGTGGGATTCATCCTGTCCAAAATTCAATGCCAATCCATGAAATAGTTCTTGAAATATTTTAGTCTGAAACCAACTGACGAGCCAACCTACTAACAGCTTCTGCAGTGCTCAGGTTGGACAGATCAGACCAACATTGTCATCCCTAAAGGCACGCCGCTAGCATGGCTGAAAACTAAAACAGCAGTGTGACCCATACGGTATCTGTCCCACTGTTGTAGTATTGATTGTAATGGTGATTTATTTGCTTTAAAGTTAATATTTCTGTCAATTTCCAAAAACAAAGTCCTGGATACTCCGAATAAATTGTGGATTTTTCACCCAGGACAAGTTTGACAAGGTAACCCTGTTGATGTGTTTGAGACTACTGAGTTGCATTGCACAGGTATCTCAGCATTTGCAGTTTGAATTTTGACCATCCTGTCCATTGTTGGTCCCCTAACTTTATGGGAGTAACCCTTTAAATGGGATTTCGAAACAAAAAAATGGGCAAATAAAACAAAAACAGTGTGCATAGATATCACTATGGTATTAACCAGGAGACATTTTTTGGCATTTGGATCAATTGACAGTGTAAGCCCTGTATTTTTGGCATGGGTGGTCAATGTGGGAATGGTACCTCTTGCCCATGCTAAACCCACTGAGATACAAAAGAGCTCATTAATGAGATACTCAAAAACAGAAGGCAACTAACCTTAGAGACGACTAAGTGGCATCGCTTCATGCACTGGTTGATCATCGCCTACAGTTAACGGCTAGTGATGCATGAGCAGAAATCTAGATGAGTCCATTAAAAAGAGTGTGTGTCACTCTCCGTGCCGAAGTGTGCGTGAGCCTTGCGAGACTCAAGGCTGTCAGCTGGGGTCCGACATGGTCTGCCTGTGTGCATGTCTGTGTTTGTTTGTGTAAACAGAGCTTACGTGTATTAATAGGCCAGCAATGTCCACGTTCTAAGCCACTTACGGGTCGTCCCTCTTCTTGATCGGACCAATCCAGTTACACCATCGCACCATGCTACTGTATGACATCACAGCGGGTCGGACGGTTCCTAAGCAACTAGATGAAATCATCATAGAAGCTGGCCAAGGTGAAGAGCTGGCTGAAAGTGACGAGGTTGTGGTAACCTCAAAGGAGAGGGGACTGAGCAAAGAATATCAGCCATCATATACAGTGAGACCTGAGACAGTGGCAGAATCAACGGTGTGGGGGGGGGGGACTTGATATACTCTTCCTCACTTAGTCGGTCACATTACAGACGGAAACACGATATCCAAAAACCATCACACTAGAGTAAGCTCGGGGAAAGCAGGCAGAGTATATGGCGCGTATCAGATGCTCACAGAGACTTGTTCATATGTCGTCTCCTCTCTATCTGCATCTCATTGTCAGTTCTCCCAGAATATTGCCAGATAGGAAATGCTGTAACAGTGATAACAAAACCTTTTTTTTTCATAGAAAATGGGCATATAAACTGGAGATTTCTTTGGTACTGACTGAAATGTCTTCGTAGCGACGATCAAGTGCTGCCAGGTGGAATTGAATGCATGACAAGACTTGGAGTCTCATTTTCATGGAAACGACATATATTATATTCTGTATTTCATTTTATTTGTAAGGCTGCTTGTGTTTGGACATTTAATGTTTGAGAAGTGTGGGTCCCTTTGTAAAAGAAAAAGATGGATTTGTCAAAAATACGCTCCTCAAAGCAAGGTATCACAAACAGTAATGTTTTGGTTTCATAATTGAAACCCAGTGATTGGCAAGAGAATAGAAAAGCCCCAGTGCAGATGTGTACACATAAACACACACATAAATGAAAAGGCATAACAAGCAGACAGATCTGCTTGTTATGACAGGTCTCGTAGGCTGTCGCAATCCTTGAGAACTATTGGAGACAAAGAGAAAGAGAGGAAGAAGATGGCTTCGGGGATGTGCACATACATCCTGCCTCACTGTCTCTGGCCTCATTACAAGGGTTAATGAAAGCAAGCAGCCTGAGCTCTGGTGCTCAGATGCTCAGACGCTCTCTCTCCGGGCTCTTCGGCTCTGCTGGGACTCAACGTAACTGGCAGTCAGGCCCAGAAACCTACTTCTGCCGTAGGCTCAATGACTGACACAGCTCAGCTGACGCCAGCAGCCCACGCACAAAAATACATGCACGCACACATGCGTGCGCCTGTGCACACACAGACACACACATGCACTCTACTTAACCCTTAAAGTAACCTTATCCTGGTGCGCACTCAGGTAAATTACATTTAGCGCACTCATATTCAATATTCAAGTGGTGTTAACATGCAGTGTGTTGTCATCCTATCCCTCCTGCCTCGACTCCTACATATGCTATTGTTCGGCTTTTTGTCATTCAGATGTATGGACATAGTTTTTGTAATTAAGGTTGTATTGAGTTTTTTTGTTATTCTCTCGCTCTCGTTCTGTGCAATGCTCGAGTTAACATGGATTAACCACATTTCATAGGGAGTTTAATTTTGCTACAAGCTTATCTATCGTGTTTTCTGAGACCTTTCACCTCTTCAGAAACAGAAGGCTGTTCAGGTCTTGTCCAGGATTTCCTCTTCTGCACGAAACACACATGGGCACTCCCAAAGTGCTCCGATCCAGTCTATTAACTACCGTCGAATCCCTTAATTCTCCACTTTTCTGTTCTCTTAATAACATAATCGCAAACCCTCCCACATGCATTAACCCACGCACGCATACATACATACATACAAAAAGATGAGAAGGAGCTGGTTCTGCACTCGGCCCAACCCAGCAAATTTGGCAGTGAGCGTGTTACCATGCCGACAGGTCCAATCAATAGTGTTTCTAAAAATAGCACAACCGTAATAGTCTTACTCCTATTAGCAGAGGGGTGAACTGGGTGAGAGCAGAGTTTATTGTGCAATCTCAAAGATAATCGGAACCAAAGGCGACCGCAGAGTTAGCAGGTATTGTGCAAAAGCGTGAGTTTAATCCCCAACAGCAGGTTTCTCAAGGAAAGCCTGATTCTGTGATTGTATTGGCTGGTGCTGGGATCTAACAGCAGGTCAGGTCAGGAACTCTGGAGTGACTTCCTACTGGGTTAACAGTGGATCATTAAACAGACAGCATGGCTTCAGAGACAGGACGACACGCCAGTGCCAACACATGAAGAGTAATGTTTTGAAGTGGGATTAATCCTAACACAGAGTATTAAATGGCAATTAAGAATGAAAAACGTATTGGGCAAAGACCGTATTCATGAGGATGAGTCACAAATTGGCCATTTAGGAGATGATTACCACTGTGCAACACAAAATGGCAGGATGCCCTCAACGTCAAACGCAATCTGTTTCAAAATGATGGCGTCGTTCTGATGCTGCTGCCAGGGAAAAGGGTGGTTCTGGAACGCTTCATTCAATAACTTGGAGCTTCGACATGAGAGAGACACAGACTGGAGCACACAGACTGAAACGATGATGATGGGGGATGGCACGAGAGATGGAAAGGTGACATGGCGGCACACAGGAAAAGACGAAGAGCGCTAAAACATGTCACAAATACAACCAGAAACTCTGACATGCTGGCAGAGTCGCTGTCTTACTCTCTGTGCTTTCCCCTATTTGACAAATACACACGAACACGGACGTGTGCCAGCACAGACGTGGTGTGTTTCACTTCATTCAACTGCAGCAAAGGCCAACTTCAGTGCTATTTCCACATTGGTTTCAGTTGTGTGTGGAGAATACGTGAATGGGTCAATGCATATATGTGTGCACAGTCCTGTTTTAAAGCGTGTTCTTTTTATAGCGTCTCCCTCTGCAGCTGAGAGAGGGAGCTGAATAGGTGGGTGGACTATCAAGAGGGCCGTGACTCTGATTCGGAGGCAAAGCCCTGGCACACACTCGCTGCAGCGTAGTTGAGAACCCAGACTCCATTCATACATTTCTTTCATCTTTACCTTCTTTCGACCCCTTTCTGCCTATGTGTCACTCTTTCTCGTCACAGCTCTGGCTGCGAAGGGGGACACAAGCGTTCTCTTATCATAGCAGGCTCATGAAAGACAAATGAGAGTGTGGTCATCAAATATTTAGCCATTGTGATCCTCCTATCAGCCTGTTGATCCGTATTTCCCTTTTCTAGCAACACCAATGCAAAACCACCACCTTAATGAAAGAAGTGCGGCTGTGAGTCGCTATGATTTCGAATCTTTATGCACATACAAAGACTCACTGCTATCTCAGTGTCCGGTCTATTTCTATTTGCTGTGTGACACTTTCAGTTGACTCTTAGCTGATGATGATGATTGTTTGGTGATGATTGTTTCTCACCAGTTTGCCCTCCAGTGTGTAGATCTTCTTCACCACTCCGGAGTCAAGCTTGACGGCGTCAGTGATGTCGGTCAGGACTTGTTCGTAGGAATGGGCCGTCTTCTTGTTCAGAAGGATCCTCACGGCTTTGCGGGGCTTCACTCCGCTCCGCACCACTGTCACGAGCTTCGGACGTATGAAGTCCTTGATTTCGCGGCTCTCTGGGCCACCGGCCATGGCGCTGCCCAGAGAGGGAGGCCCGCGGGAGGACGCGGCCGAGGCCTTGACGTTCACAGACCAGTTGGGGTTCACGTTTTTTGTGTAATCCAACTTTTTGTAAGCTTCGATGGAGCTGCACACATAGCTGTCACCTGTTGGGGTAAAGGGGAGGAGAAGAAAGCAGGGAGGGGTTACTTACAGAAACATTGGAGGAAATGAGATGAGCTTCAGAAATAACAAAAAGGAATGAGAATCTCGACTGGGAGAGAGAGCGAATTGTGAAGAATATGACAGAATACAAGGAAGAAAGGTAAAGAAAGGAAGAAGGCAGATACACAGGCCAGCTTTGCTCTGCGTAACATCTCTTAATCAAGCAACGGCTCTATTATTCTAGGAGTGGGCAGCATAATACATGAATGAATAGATTGAAAATGTACTATATACTGCCTGATTTCCTTCATACCTCTCAAAGGCTAAATAGTGGCCTATAGATATATATATATTTCATACCAGCCAAAGATGATGTCAACCACTTGTAGTTCTTCCCATGTCTCTTCTTAGAGAGTAAAAGAGATCAGGAGAGAGATAATCTGAGCCAAAACATATGTCACCATATGGCCATCAAATGAGTGATAGGCCTATAATCTTCAGAATAATCTAAAGCGTGCTTAGCCAGTGGCAGTAAATATCTTGGTGAGCCCTAAACCTGTCAATTATTGCTCACTTCACGTTCCCCACAGTCTGTGTTACTTTATTCTACAAGAGGGAGGCGAGTATAGGGAATGATCACTTGGCAGAGATAAGGCAGTGTTTGATCTTTTAGAGGAAGAGATGCTTCGACACATTTTAGATTGGACTACTCTGCTGATAAAGCCACGCGTCCAGGTGCATGAGAGGAACGGATGAACCTGCACATTTAAAGGGTGTATCCCCCCCAGGTGTGCTGAGGCTACCCACCTTCTACCAGCAACTCAACACTGGTGATCTTCTTGCAGCCATCCAGGGTGTAGATGGTCCGGACGCCCTGTGGCAGGTTGACGTTGTCGGACAGAGAGCGGGTCAGGTCCGCCAGCAGGGCGTCAAAGGTCCGGAACCTGTCCGTGGAGATGGCGTATACTATCCCGTTGAAGTACCGGTCTCCGTTGCGGTAGAAACGCACCTTCTTGGCTCTCTTCTCCGTGGTCAGAGTCTTCAGGGTCCGGGTCCGGTACAGGGTGCAGTGGGCGCTGTGTGTTGGACTCGGCACGCCGTTCAACTTCGCACTGGACCGGCCGTGTCGTTGACCTTTGTCCCGCTCGTCGAAATGCTCCATCTCCATCGCGTTGCCGAGGCTCACAAGTACGGCCGTGCTGTCTGGCAGGGACAAACAGGAGGATCAGGCCGCGGTGAAAAGTTTTCCTCTAACGAACAAAGTAAACAATAACAAGCGGTGCCGCAAAAAAAAGGAAGAAAACCAACCGAGGAGAGGTTCGGGCGGCTGGTAAAGGAGCCAGCCGGTGACCGTCAATGGTGCACTGTCTGAAAATAACTCCCTAATGACAGATTAAGTGCTCTTAAGCCGAGCAGTGGACAGCATGCCTCATGACGACTCACACTGTCAGTCACTCGTGCGCCCGAGTTGTCCCGAGGCGCAGATGGATGCAGAGAGATCGGTAGTCACGAATCAATAACAGCCTATCAATTTTCCTCTTCGTGAATAATCAGAACGCGCAGTTGGACGACCAGCAGCCGGGAGTCAATATAAAAGTGCGACACCGAAATAATTAGCACTTCAACAAGGATTCAAATGAAGACATTTGACTTTCTTGTCTGCATATCAAGACGCGTCAGTCGTTAGGAGAAGTGTGTTTTCAAACAACGCTGCAGATGACATATTAAAGTATGAATTTCTTTTATATCAGCGGATGATGAGCGCGTTGACAGGCTTACCTACGTGAGCAATTAACGCTTCTCTGACGGTCACCTCCAGTGTGACTGGTGCTTTATTTCCCCAGTAGATATGACAAAAAAAAGAGTTGAGTGAGCCGGTCGCTGACACTGGATGCTGGTTACGTGTGGTCCTATCCTGGCTGCGGAGAGCCCCCCCTGTGCGTCCCTTTGTCCGGTTCACTAGCCCCACCACCAAACACCAGTGTGCGCGTGTTTATGCGTGTGCGTAGTGAGCCAAGCAGAGGCTGGACTGGAAATGAACTAGGTAGGCAGCTGCTCCCCCCCTCCCATTCTCCCTGCACCCACCTTCTCTCTCCTCCTCAACGTCACTCTGTCGTGATTTCCATTCAGCGCCCCCCACCCCTCATGGTAGAATGCAAACCCACGCGCTCGTGCTGGGGATGCTGCTGGTCCTGCAACCACCCCCAACCCCGAAGACACGCGTAGGCTGTGGTCGATCTCCCCTCTTTTATAATAATTCATTTTTCATATACCTTAATTGATTATTTTAAATTTCACATATATGCTATGTGTACATGCTTGTGAATATGACTTACTTTATTAAGACAAGTATAACCTATATGTTGGTGTGTGTGTAGGCCAATCACATCTCATCAAAACCATGAGACTATAAGCAGAGCAGCACCCACAACAACATTTGCACGTGAGATGTTATGCAACACACTTACTACAATACTCTAAGGGTCTCAAGGCAGCTAAAACCTAAACTGTTCAATTCAAACTATGCAGAGCAGCTTTCAGAGTGAGCCAAATGCAGTGTGACAAGTATGATATATCGTGTATAAAGACTCAATTTGGATCACATGTCTAAAAGATTTCAACATACTAAGTTGAGTCCATAAATCGACATGCAGAAAGAGAGATGAGGGCTGGAGAGGATGCTGCTCTCTCATTGTCATAAGCTTGTTTCTGCCTATACCTCTGAAGTTTGTTTGCATGTGACGGCAGGAAATAGGCTCTCTGAGCGATGGAAGTGATAAAGACCACTGACCTACATCCTGCCCTCCAGAGACCACCCATTTCTGTTCCATCACCACTCCCTGATGAACTGTACTGTGTGTGTGTGTGTGCGTGTGTGTGTGTGTTACCCAGCATTGATCTGTGCCAGTGGTGGTGAAAGTTGCAGCCCCAGTCTCTTCAAATATTGTTCCTATGTATTAACAGGGGTTTAACAGGTGGAAGACATTGCTTTTTGTTTCAAACATTTCACTGATTTCTAATTTAAATCCTCACGTTATTTGACATTAGTTTGATGCTTCTTTTAGAAGGTCACATTCATAATACTTTCCAGTTCACTAATCCAGAACTTACATGAATATATCTGACATTTTAATGATCAAATACAGTGTGTGATTGCCTCTTTAATTGACTGCTTCCGTGCACAGACTTGCCTGTTTTACTACATGCACATGAATGCATTAGAATGTAAGAATGTAAGAAAATAAATCCTATTTCGGTGAGACACACACACACACACACACACACACACACACACACACACACAAGGACCCAGCGGGCATCACAAACTGAGAGCTGATCTGTGTTCCTGTCTAAATGGATGCAATTCAAATCTGATATTTGTCAACATAGGGACATTGAAATGGATGGATTTGAGCATTGCTGTGAATAAATACAGACATGCCAGAGGTTAGATGCAGTCTTGAGTGCAACTCTGTATGATATTGATTGAAATATTCTCTCTGCACCTGGAGCATGACTAGGCTTGTATATAAAGAGATAGAGAATTTTGGCATTTTTGACAAAGGGCACATCTAATGTGGATCAGACTGATCTGCTGTCACTCACAAAAAATGTTTTTTTCTCAGTGACTCATGACATTTTGACTCTAAAAGTTGTTTCAGAGACACTAAAAAAAACACAAGAAAAGCACCACTTAGCACATCTCTGCTCACGCATTTTTCGTGAAGTGAATGGTGATAAAAACAGAGCTCATTCCGATGTGGATGGGTGGACTGATGGTTTATATAGTATCTAAATAGTGTCTTAAATCTGTCTTAATTTCACAGCCCAAGAGAGAAACTTAACAACCCACCCACTCAGACTGTTGACAGATGCTACTGTACAAAGATACTCAATCCATTCTGTCATCAATCACTGCATCTTCATGCTACAAAACAAAGGCTGTCACTATGACACATCATATACAGGTTTTAAGATAAGAGTATAACTCAAGACAATTCACATGCATATTTGGCTCACCCGTGCACATGAATGCACACTTGCAAACGAGTCTTTTATACACACACTTTGCACGTCATTGTTTGCAGCACACTGCAGTGAGTGCGGTGACTAGATGGGCAGTGGTGTGACTTGTGGTGTTTCGACAGATACTGTAGTGATTTGTCACCGTGTTTCCCCTGTCAGCTGGAGGCATCGAGGTGGTTACTCTGTGGCGGTGTGATTCATGGGCCCGGACGCAGAGAGTTGTACTAAAACGAGCTTGTGCATGAAACGGAGAGAAAAAGAGGAGACAGGGGAGAAAGAGGTAGCGGAGAGTCGTGTGCCGTAAATGTGCTCACGCTTTCAGAGGGCAACATGGACCAGCCATCTTTAAATGAAGTCATTAATCTAAGCCTAACAACCAGTCACTGCAGCACATGAATGGATCGCACACATGGTCCGCCAACTCTATCAGAAACATGAGTGGACCTGTAAAGGGAAAGTACACCCAAAAACACAATTAACACTGTGCAGTTCTAATGATCGTAGACAAGACTTGAGACCATGTCTTTAGTACCGTACAGTATTGTTTCAGATCAGTTTTTAAGAGCCTCACTTCTTCCCAAAAACAAATGAAAACAGCTTCTGGCAAATTTTTCTATTCACTACTGCAACTCATATGGATAGTTTTCCAACACCTACGTTTGTAAAGGCGGTCAGTGGGTGGGACAGGGGGGGGGGGGGGGCTGGTTGCTCTGTGGATGAACTACATTCGGAGAGAGCGGTGGATGTGGTGTTGCTTACGTAATACAAGTCGTAGGAGTTGTTTTTGACAAAAAAAGAAATGTTAGTGACACAAGAAATGTCAGACTTGGCAGGCTTCTGGCACATTAGGAGATGGCCGTGCCGCCCTCGGAGCCTGTAATATTCCTCCTACATAGGCTACTCTTTTTGCTGAAACAAAAAAACTTGTAGGGAAATAATAATGCTAGACTTATGTATGTAACATGTTATACCACTGTATTCATCAATTGAAAAGGAACATGGAATAAAACAGCACTGACTGTGGCACATGGCTAAATAACCTTCCTCACAATCGTCTTTTGAGAAATGTAAACAAAGTCAGATAACCTGTTTTTTTTTAAAGGGCTATAACAGCAGGTTTGGGTTCGGGACTGTGTTTCAGGTAGTATACTTTAGTGTGGGTAACCCGCTTTCCCTCTTGGAATTATATTCTTCTCCTCTCTCTGCTGTTGCTCCACCACCTCCTCCTTCTTTCACACAATCTCCTCCTCCATCTTCTTCTCTCTCTTTTCCTTTCTTAGAATCAGCCTCTGGCTTCCTGCTGGTCTGCCTCCCTCTATGCAAGTAGAAAATATAGTTAGTTTAGCAGAAACATGCAACAGATACAAAATGTGTTCTATTAATGTGCTTCAGAGAGATAAAATAACACATTTCTCAATTCAAATCTTGCAACAATAGTATCAAAAGATACATCTCAGAATGTATTAATTTATTACTTCTGAGCTCATTTGTCCAGCATGATTACTTTATTGGCTACAAATCAAACAGTACACTAACTGCAAAATCAAGTCGGACTGCAAAGCTAATCAATATACACGGGTACAAGGATACTATTTACTTACAGTATATCATGTAGTGAGCATAGTTTAAGAGTCATGGATGTCAATAAACTGATTTTAGTTTGTCTTCTGCATCAAATGTTAAAATATTGGTTTCTCCTGTTATGTGATGTTGTCTCCCTTCAGTTGGAGGGCATCCTACAATATCTTCCACAACAACTGGAGTTCCAACATGAATGGTAAATAAAACTGTTGGTTAAAAGCAATATATGTACTTTTGCCGTTTTTTATTTGGTAATTTTAGCTCCACGTTTATATCGTACAAGTCGTGTAATTTTGTGGATCTATTTCATTGTGATCTGCCGATGGACTGCAGATTAATATTAGCTCTGTTGTAACTCTAAGACTAAAATACATCAAATGGCAGCATTTACTTCACATAAAATATTGTACTCGGTTCCTTATAAATAAATCAAGTAAAAAGTTATATATTTAATAAAAAACAGCTGGTATCAAATTAACATATTCCGAGCAAACAAACAATGGTTACCCATGTGAAGCCCCTGATGTTCTTTTAGACTCAACAGTCATTTTTGAGATTGTTGACATTTGATGTAATTGAATCCATCACTTGTTTTGTCTCACTGACCTCCTCTGTTTGCTCTCTGGTGCCCTCTGTGGCTGGGTGGAGTACTGTCTTCTTTGGGCTTCAAGGGTGGAGGACAGCTGTGTCAGAGGACAATTCATGAGTAATGACATGAGTAAGTGCACTCCAGACACAAATATTGGTTTTTGGATGAAAGCAGATGCATGTGTGCTTTCTGTGGTCACGGCAGGCGTGAGCTAACAAATGTTGTCTCGAGATTTGTTTGCGAAAATATTGAGGGAAAAAAGTAGTTTCCTTGCAGCTGCATCTGTTTCAGCCCTGCAGGAACCCGTTTTTGTTGCAGCCTCAGACAGAAAGTCCTTGACTTACTTTGGTGGTTGAACAGACACTCAGCTATTATATAACAAGCGAGCGCAGCAGCACTGGAGGATGAATGAGAAACCATAACTAGGCCTGAAACAGAACAGCCAGAGAGCACGGCAGTCTGCACTGAATTATCCTTTAGTACAGTTCAACCATGACAGCTATTCTTCAGTGGGGCATACATTTAATTAGCGGTCAATCGGTTTGGTTTGAGAGTTCCTTGCTCGCAGTACTGTTGACATGGATGAAAGAGAATGCTTACCGTAGCAATTTCTGAAAGGTATGCCCGCCTCTCATCATTGGTTTTATGAAATGCCTGGTATTGGAAAGAAACAGCGGGCCTTATTGTCACATTCCTCCATTCATGGACAACACATGTTCCAACTGTCAGTAGTAATCTGTCTGCTCAGAGTGCGGTGCTTGTTATGTGTCCGCTGCCTGTGTGTATTATTACAGGAGGTCTTCAGTGTTAATGAGCAACAGATTAGAGCATGGATTACTGGCTGCGCATGCTGCGTGTTAAACTTTCATTCTACTAAATATCTTTCTGTTTGTTGAGCAGAACAATAAACAAAGAACAGAGACGCCAAACTAAGAGCATACCGGCCTGGTCGTAGCAGTACAGGACAAAGGTTAGGATTCAATTTTGCATCAATGGTTGTTAAAAAGAAAGAATGCAAAACATTTCTGCCAAATCTTTTTCAATCCTTGGCTAATGATGGTAATTTGTCATGAAGGGACATTATGACCCTCAACAATACTGAACACAAAATGCCTCAAACTGAGCAGGGGTCCACACCTTTCCCTCCTGTTCGACTCTGCCATGACAGTCCATCAGCTGACTCTGCAGCTCAGACTTCTCTTCCGTCAGGAGCTTCAGACGCTGTCTCAGTGTTTCCTGCGGCAAAGTGTTTCCATCAATTAGCAACATTCATGACAAAGAAGTTGCACTGCTGATGTCTAATTACACAAATCAATAGAATTAAATGGTGCTTTCTACTGGGATTAAACGATAAGAGAATACTTCATGCAGAAACGATGAGCACAAAATGGTTTAGGCATTATTCAATAACCAAATAGACAGATTGTTTTTGTACAGAGCACAGCAATGAGACTTGGTATATCTGAGCTTTAACGAATACCACTGTAATCAGCGTATTAAAGACGCAGCATATTTATGCATTATACCTGTACGGTGCTCGATCAGCCAATTGCTGAGTATTTTATTCATAATTAAATGTTACAGTCAGGGGTGGAAGAAGGATTCAAATTATTTATGATATCCATTAGTTTTCTGCTAATCCTTGTCTGTTCCTGTTCTCTTGTACAGCAGGCTCATAATTATGAGACTGTGGTCCATCATATGCATATGAATATGCGTTGTCCATCTTTTATGTGTCAAAACGAGCATGATGACAGTATGATGCTGCAGAATCTATCGGTGAAATGTTCAAGCTTCTTTCTTGGGAGCTGTAGACACTATGACATGCCATTAAAAATAAAATCCATATTCTTCTAACATACTAATGTCTAACGTCTAATTTACTGTCATGCTCACAGTGCGTCTACAAAGGGACAGTCACTCCTTGGAATCAAGAATGAGCATCTGTTAGTTCTGCCTTAAGGCACACAGATCCATATTTAGACTGCACTGTACAACCTTTTAGTGAGTGTTGTGCATTCATGTGTGCTAAAGCATTGTAATTAGCGTGCATTACTCTCCCATGGTTTGTAATCCTGTGATTACAGTGCTGTGATTACACTGTGGTGGATTCAGCCTGCTTCAGCGGGAGGATGGACAGCAGCTGGTGTTACAATCGTGTCTGTCCTTCCTGCCTTCTCCCCTCATTCTGCGTCTCTGGTTCTCTCTCTGCCGGTATGTTCTTCTATCTTAAATACGTTTCCCGCTCTCTGTGGGTCATCTGTTTGTTAACCCTCATCCTACCAACATATTCAACATACAAGGACTAACGACTGGGGAACCGACAAAAATAAACTACTGCAAGAAACAAAATGTTAACTTATTTCTTCTCAAACAAATATTACTTATGTAATTAATGTCAACGAAAGACAAAATAATTGATGTGTTCATGAATACTGCAAAGGCTGCAATTGGTTCCTTTTGACACCCAGGACCCCAACACTTTAGTATTTAAAACTATAGTTTTAAAAAGCACTCATTAGTCATTAGGAACCAAAAAAAATTGGAATGCTAGAATAAAGCACCTGTGAGATATGACACAAAAACCTCCGAGGGTTTGCATTTGAAAAAAGAAAAAACTCGGATGACACCAATTTGCACTCACTACTGACATGTCATCATAGGATCGGATGGAGGCCAATCGATCTGTGAAAAAACACGAGTGTGTGTGAGCATTATGTGTGCATGCTTTAAAACACATACTTGCTTGAGAGGGGTGAATATATCACAGTGAACATTGTTGTTTTTATACGCTACAGTTGAAAGATTGAGACACAGGAACACTATTGTATAGTCCTCTGAGGTATTTAACTGCTATGAACAGCTTGATTTGATGTGTACATATTCAAATAAAAACCTACCAAATGAACTTACAGCAGTAAACCCCTTTGAACGCGGTCACTAGCCTGTGAACTCACCCATGGGGTTTCCTCGTAGGTCCTCCAGTCTCTCATGAATGAGTGACATCTGTCTGTCCAACTGTCCATTTAGCTCGATCTGTGTCTCATACCTTGTCTTCCACTCATTTCCTGTTACAGAATAAGCAGAGGAAACTGTCACACCATTGTCTCATTAGGGACAGTCCACATTGCAGTGCTGGATTGTTGGGTAACATCTGGCCACTTAAAGGTTGCTAACCTTCCCCGTCAACACTGTGCAGTCTTTCTTGCAGTTCGCACATGGTACTCCGCAGATCTGACACGGACTCTTCAAGCATCTCTCTGTTTTTGGAGGGTTAAAATAACATTTAATCTCCTCGATAACTTTGTAAGTAATGCATTTACTTCCAACTAACTTACTTCATTTCCCTCTCTTGCTCAAGTTCTGCTTGCAGGCGTGCCAAGTCGTATTTGCTGTAGTCGCTATCTCCCGTCATGTTTTTAGAAAAACTGAGAAAAGTTTGTGCCTCGCAGTGTCCATGGAGACCAGTGCTTCCGGTTCCTTCGGGTGGCCTCGGATATAATGGCGCAGATCAGCGGGGGATTTAAAAATAAAGACCTCTTTACGGCTTAATACGATAGCACGAATACATGTGCAAATAAATAACTCGTTAATGACATTCGTCACATCGGGATTTTCGCGCTTAATTCGGCATTACATTTACTTCTGTATACCGAGCTCTTTATTCAACAGTTAACATTAACGACCTATAAATGCCAATTGATTTATCTCGCAGATTATCTTATTTTAATTGGAAAAACAACAGCACGTGTGTAAGAAAGATAGCTGATATTTTGTTTTGTCCATCTACACCTTTCGAGAAACATCCAATATAAAAAAATGAATCTCTGGTTATCATGGTTAAAATGTAGTTTATATAATCGTGTAAAACATTTGTGTGCTTTGCTTAATATTATTATTACACTTTTATACAGATCATACAGGTGGAGGTGGTCAATATACGTCTTCTGTTTACTGCTAAACTACACAGATTTTGTTTTTGTCATACAGGCTGCAAAATATACACAAAATATATACATATAAATACATTATGACAACCTAAAATACTACTACAAAAAATAATGCATGTAACACAAAACAATGCAGCCAACACCAAAATATAAATAACTTTAATAACTTGTGGAGTAAATTTGCATTTTGACCTATTCCAGTATTTTTCCTTATTGTTTTTTACATTCACAAATAATAATTTTTGTTGTATACATATGTAAATGATGAGTTGTTCCATCAATCTGACAGAACACTTCCAGCAAAGCATTAAACTTCCTGTGGGAATCCTTTTTTGACTACTCAGTCTCCATTTTCTTCTGCTTTTCCTTCCCATGTGTCTCTGCTTGAAGTTCTCGTTTCTGCGCCTCCTTTCCCCGAGTCTGTGCTGGCTGCTCCCTCGGCCCGGCCATTGCCTTGGCTGTCTGCTTCCCTGCAGTCTTCAGGAAGGCTTTGATGCCCAGATTGTCAAAGTTGTACGCAGCCACACCAACATTGATCAATGACTTGAGACCATTGTCTGTAGCTTCGCCTGCATCGTCACCGTACCTTCACCACGAATAACATGGTGGAGTGAGGGAAGAGTGGTTTGGTGTAAATAAAAATAAATGAGGGTGTGTACAGAATTAAAATGCTGGAGCAATGTGATATTGGTACTGCAGTCATTCACGTCAACACACCAAAGGCCAAGAAAAACAGTCGTCTTTTTACTTTGTAGTAGTTTTATTGTTAAGAAACCAGGAAAGGGGCCACAGAAAGTATGAACAGCAAGAGCAGCACCACCCAACACAAGCTGACATGTAGCTGCAGTTACCAGACCCAAGAATACACAAACAGAACAGAAGCTTTAAACTACATCAAGTCAGAAAAGAACCCAAAACACATCGTTTATATGATATAAATTATTAAAAAAGACAATTCTGTGTCAGCTGTTGCGTTGGATTTGGAGAATGTCATTCAGGGTTAGACTCGAAATGGGTTAATGAAAGAATGTACAGTACATGAAAGAGTTGATCAGTTGTTAGTTCACAAGTCTTTGCCTTTACTCCCCCGTGCTGTTATGTTGCTGGACATTTTTAATAGATTTTCTAAGCCCTTAAATCTGAAAAGAAATAGGTGTGAAAGCAGATCAGTTTCCCAAACGTACCAAGAAGAAAGCAACACAGTAGGCTTGTTTCTGAGCCGGTGTTCCATTGTTGTTTAAAGAAACCAAATAGATTCAGAATAAGGCTGGAAACAAGATCTGCAATAGTTTATAGATGAGAACATTTCTATTAAAAAAATAAAGAAGTGGAAATGGGAAATGTCAGAACTTACTTGTACGTCATCGTCGTGACCGTCTCTGCTGTGACACTTTTGCTGACAAGCTTTGCTCCGGTCTCCAGACTAGACCAAACAGTAGAGAAACCTGGTTTGGGTGTAAAGAAAAAAGGAAATGTTTGAGAACTCAAGAAAGATTTGGATCCCTCACGTTTAAGCAAATATTTCAAATGTCAAAACATGACTCAATGTTTGGGACCTTTGTCTGTTACAATAGTGACAACAGTGTAAGACAATGTACATGAATATATGTGATATAGTTTCACTTCATGTTTGATCCTGACATCTCTATTATATTGGTACATACCTTGTATGCTGCTGACTGCCACAAACTTGGCTCCACCCCAGTTGGAAGGGCCGCCATCTTTGTTCTTCATAGACTTTGGGACCAGCTTAGAGCTCTGTTTCTTCACATGGGGAGCAATCTTGTCTGCCATGTGTCCTGCCACAGTACTCATTCCATTAACTGTAAATGTGTGAAAACATATAGATAGATAGTCATATCAATGTACAGTACAGGAGACTATGGCATGCAATGAAAGTTTAAAAAAAAAGGAAGAAATTAAGAAAAATCAAGCGTTTTCGTCAGCCATGTGAAAAGTTTGATTACCACCCAAAAGACGGTTGTATTTTCATCATCAGTGTGGCAAATACAGTTTACGTTCTCACCTAAGAACTGGCTGACTCGAACAGCACCCCCGGTGGCCTGTTTAGCCACCTGCAGACCTTTGGTGACACGAGGGCTGATCTCTGCAGGAGTTTCCTCAGGCGTGATGTGGTCCCGCATCTTGGCTGCTCCTTTATGAATGACCCTACCAGTGGCCTCTGCTCCTTTTACAACCCCTACACTCAACCGTGAAGCTCCTACAGACATTCAATATAATTTTAGGTGTCATATGTAAATTAGCAATATCATTGATTGTGCTGTTAAAATATCTAATATATGCGTATGACGATATGGTTGGACAAAGGTTCAGGCAAAGGTAAACACTGCCCTCTAGTGGCTATTTCTGTAGACAGGAGAACATCTACTGCACTGTACAGTCTGCGTACACTGATATGTTGTCTTTGTTTGTTTTTCCTTTATTAAGGCTCACACAAACACACCTATCAAGATTCCTTGCGCCATCTTCTCACTCCATCCAGGAAGTGGTGCTTTGTCCTTCTCCCCTGTTGGCGCTGTCAGTCCTTCATGCTCTTTCATGGGACCAAGGGGGATTTTCTCACTCAGGTTGATGACCTCTGACCCTTCCCCCTCTGGACCCTGTCAGGGGATCCATCAAGTCATATTTGTCATCGGCTATCATGAAAGGACAAACTGTAAGATGCTTTTAAATCGTGCATACACCCAAACGGGTGACGTACATTTCTGTAAGCCGTGACTCAGCTGGCTAAGAATGTTTTCACACACAACATGACAACTATTTAGTTCCTCTTGAAGTGTCACAAGAGAAGAGTGACACTGTGAGACACTGGATTCTACAAGACGGTGTAGTCGTTTAACGTATTTACATTACCTGTTGATAAAATGTAAACACCACCCTATTCTGTTCAAACAAATATTGTTCCAAAGCATTGACCCCCACCACATGCATATCCATCCTCACATTTGCTCCATACTGACAGGAAAGACTGACCTGGACCCTAAGGTCAACTAGCTGTGAGAGGAGGTCCCGAAACGTCTCTTGATGTACAGCAGGCAGTTCGGAGGACAACACTATGCCCACGTAGGACCCTGGCGTCTCTGACAAGGTGTCAGGGCACATGAAGATCCCAGAGTTAGCCAGCAGCACTGGAGTGTCTGCCGTCAGCGGGTAAAGCCAGTCGCACACCTTGAAAACACAAAGACACACAGAAAATACGAAGTGATGAAGGTCTGACTGATCACCCGTTGTAGTTGGTTTAAATTGAAACTAGTCACATACACTTCACGTTCACCAGCAAGAGCCTCAGAGTCCTTATTTCATTCTCCAGTTCATCCCTTGTTCGAGGCTATTTTCCGAATTCACTTCATATGTAAAAGTTGCTTTCTTGTGAAGCCCAAGAGGGCATACAAATGTATTGTCATGTCCCAGCAAGTACAGTGTCCCCCTATTCCTTTTGACCCAATGTTTTGCCCTCTCGAGGACACATTACATTAGCCCCATCAGGCCTTCTGTCAGTCATCCGACATAATACAGATACAGACTTGCTGCTGCATCGTGCCACTGGTATGTCGCCTGACACAATGACCCCTGTGAGAGCTCATGACACTGACCAGCGGCACAACAGAATCGCAGAGTCATCTGTTAATGGGACCATTGTCTTGCTGGGAAACAAAGCATGGCCAGAATACAGGAGAGCAGCCGACCAGCCCGGTCTGGTGGGAAACAAGTCATGGGTGGCGCTGCAGTATACAGCGCGGCATAATACGCACTTTGTAGAGGTGCCAGAATGCATTATTGTTACTTAATACATTTTATATGGACTCAATATTAAAAGCATTACACAGAAGTAGCAGGTTGTCAAAAAGCTTCACATGAATAGGACACATACTTATGGATGAGACCTTGTGCTGTAAAAGTCATATGACACTTTTTGCCAAACCTCCAACACTTGTATTCTATTAGCATGCTAAAACAGATGGAAGTTAAGCCACTCAAATACATTTTAGAATATATAATAGGCATATTTTTTTAATTGTTTATTTAACGCATAGAGGAAAATTATACTGCAAGTTAGCATCTTGCCAACTAATATAAGATAAGATAAGATAAGATAATCCTTTATTAGTCCCTCAGTGGGGAAATTACAGGATTACAGCTCACAAGTAATAAAATGAAGTGAAGATAAAAAAAATCAAGTAGTATAAATAAACTAAACAGTAAACAGTAAACAGTAATAAAAAATATGACAGTAAAGAAGAATACAAAATATACAAAATATACCAGTATATACAGACGGAGTAAAAATGTAAAATGTGAGTAATATCATCTGGAGTTTAAAGGCAATGTCGACATTGCAACTAGAGCTGAAATAATTAGTAAATTAATTGATTACTCTATTGAGTCAGAATTATTTTGATAATAAATGTGTCTTTTTCAAGGAAAAATTCACTTGTTATAAAATCCTAAAATGTCGTAAAATGTGAGGTTTGTTTTACAGCACTGTAAACGGAATATCTTTGTGTTTTGGACTGTTGGTCAACATTTGAATCATATTAGGCTCCGGTAAATTAGTGAGAGGTATTTTTCACTATACTCAAACACACCAAACAACTAATCATCAGATTAATTGCTAATGAAACTAATAATCATTAGTTGCAACCCTAATTGTGAACAACTTAATTTCATCAGTTAACAAATTCAGTACAGGTCAGGAAAATGTTCAAGCCTTTCATCATAACACGAGCATGTGTTGACGAACTAAAAGTGAACATCACCCAGACAACACTGTCATTTGTAAGTATTAACATTTTTTGATGACAGAATGACTCATAGTTAGTTCTCAAACCGGTCTAATGGTGATGAAGTGGTTTCACCTGCAGGTATTTCGCTGTTCACACATTCACCTCTGAGACACACACCCAAGGAAACCGCTTTGCTGACACACGCACACGCACATGCATGCTGATACTTGTATACTTGTATACTCACATGTAGAAATGTTGAGGGTCTTCCAGCAGTGGAACCCTTGTGCTGACTGTCAAATGTGATGATGCGAAGGTAACCTGGATGAGACAGGGAGCTGACCTGCCCGTTTGGTGCCACGAAAAACATCTGCACCCCAGAGGGGATGAAAAGCAGCTCGTTTCCATCTCCTCCTGCCGTTGCTCCGGTCTGCTGCCCCGGCCTGAGGCCACCTCTAGCGTAGGACAGACTGCGGTGGCCGACAGTTGGCTGTGGTGTGTATGCTGGAGGCTGGTCCCCTGAGTTAGCCATTGCTGAAGTTCCCGGAGTCGCTGCAGGGAGCGCGTGCAGCACGGCAGGGGAAGGAGACCTGGGAGGGGGTTTTAGGGTTGTGTGGGTGGTAGCAGGTATAGTGGGGTACAGATGGCTGAGGGAGCTCTGTGGAGGCTGGCTGCTTGGTGCCAGGTCTGGGTAAAGATTGGGAGGAAGATCCATCAAAAGGCGGACCCTCTGGCATCCTTCTGTCAGCTGAGAGGTCTCTAGGTCAGAGAGGTGGGTGTTGACAGTCCTCAGAGTGTCCCTCATCCTCTGCTGAAGATGCCTGGCCGTGTCCCAGACCGCTCCCCGCTGCCTCTCCCCTCCAGTGGGGACTTCCACTCCCTGGGTAAGGTGCTGCCGACCTTTCCTGTAAAACACCAGGGCCTCTGCTCTTTTCCCGGCCTCTTCGGCAGACAGCCCCCGGTTCAGAGAATGAAACCCCAACTCATACTGGTCCTTGATGAGCAGCAGCTCAGCAGGCTCAGTCATACTGAGGAGTAGGGATACAGAAACTAGAAAGTAAAGAGCGCAAATCAAGAGTGCTATCTCCAAAGAGAGACAAAAGTCGGAACTGCAGTTTCAAGGTTTTTATAGTAATCCTAAAATTGTGTAGATAAATGACAGGTTTATATACATTGATATAAATATACTATTAATATTAAATAATGAGTTATTTGTGCACTATAGTTTGTTTTTAGGCTTAATCATTTGTACAATTTCAGTGAAATGAATGGGAGACAGTTGGGATTAAAAAACAGAATAAAGTGTAAAAAACAGAATAAAGTGAGACAGAAGGACAACTTCAATACATTCCCAACACTGACAGGTACGCATTACGGAATGTGATAAAAATGTCCGCGGCTATGACGGGTTTTAAATACCAGGAGGTAGAGAACACATCAGGTTAAACCTGAACAACAAGACCGTAGATTTGCCTGCGAGCTTTCTTAAAAAGTCCTCTGTCAACATATTCACATGTAAAATAGCAGAGTTACCACATGTATTCTTCATCTCAGTATCAAATGCTCAAATCATGATAACTTTTCATGCCTGACAGACAATAAATAATGAACTTAAATCGGGTTTACCTGAACTTGAATATTCGGGAAAGAAAACGAAATAAAATAACAATAAAAAAGTGGTTTCAAAGAGTCTCTTTCAGTTAACAAATGATCTTCTGTGCTTTCATAGATAGGAAAATGCCAGCATACATCAATAGGTGTTCACTTCACACTCTGAGTTAATATAGCGCACCTCCCAGCAGTGACACACAAGCATTAAGAGCGACAAAAATGGCTTCCGGACAACACTTTCAAAATAAAATCCATAAACTACGCGTTCAAATTGTAATACTTCAAATACAAATAATAAAAAAAAACTTTATGTGTAGGTAATCTGGGATTAATAAAACACATTTCCTTTACATGTAGTAATTTGTTTTACTCCGATATATGATATATGAAAAATAAGTCTTTGTCAATATAATTTTAAATCGCTCTAAAATACATGAAAGATGGTGTAATTCAAGCACAATTCTGAACAAAATATACATCACCACTGATGACTTACCAGCTTTAAAAACCTTTTGCATGAACACCTGCAAGTATTACAATTATTCAGTCACAAGTAGGTTTTATTAAAAATAATTTATTGTATGTGCATAAACAATGAATTTATGCTGAAAAATAAACTCAAGGTACTTAAGAGTCCAGAGGAGTGTGGCATGTATGGGATTGGCTGTAGAATGAGCTGTTTCTGTTTTGTTCTCAATCTAATTATGTTCTGGCAGAAGCATCAAAGAAGGGGGGGGGGGGGGGGGGGCAGTGAATGGCAGATCGGCAGGTGCAGTGAGCAATGAAACACCACAATACCTGTAAATGGAGAGATAAAAGACATCCATTCAGAGATGTCAAATTGTTAAGGTGCATTAACAACCCAGGCAAACTACACATCAAAAATATATGTTAAACTTCTTTAAAAAACGACAACTATCAACTATACCTTACTTGGAACTTTTATATTTTTCCCTGATGGCCTGTTGTGGGCGACTCTCTGCACTGATGTATAGCTTGTGGAGGTCAGTCATGCAAGGCACAATTTCAGCCGTGGTATAGCCAGTAAAGGTATGTAAGGAATCAGGCTAAAATATGAAGAACAAAAATAATCTAAAAAGTCACGTTTTGGCCAATTCCCGAATAAAATCTCATCTCAAGCCATTGGTCTGGACAAACTTACCCAGAGAGATTTGTTTACCGTGTAAGTGGCTAGGCAGTAAGCTCCAGCTGCTATTATAGATGGGGTGTACTGTAGGAATGGATCAATTTCCAGCAGGCTTAACTCTGCTACATACTAGAAGCAGAACAAAACACACATCACCAAATGGAAATATGATAAAGGGACATGGGAAACTGTAACTTCAGAGGCAGTGCGCACAACATTTCTAATCTGGCTGACATTTGAGTTATTGATTCTGCTCACAAGGGCAAGGTTCTTTGTGTTGGCACAGACAGAGTGGATGGACATGAAGAGGCGCAGGAACTGGTTTGTGGTGGGGGCTACCATGTTGAAAGCCAGCACTCTGAGGAAAACATCCTCCATCCGGACCAGTTGCTTCTTAGTGTAGGTGTTGTCTGTGGTGTACACAAACTCGTTCAGGTCCGGAGGGAAGATCTCCTCATATTTCCTACAAGATGACAGGTCAGGCGGCATCAGGTCGTAAATCGTCAGCAATCACTGAGTCACTACAACTCCATAAGGTGATCCTTACCACGGCCACAAACGGTTTTAACAAATCAGTGACTGGGCAGAACAGGAAACGTGTGAAAGAAAAACACCAACATGTACTTACGCAGCAATCAGCAATGCAGCTGTGCCGACCAGCTGCAGCTTGTCCCGTTTCACGTACGCCGTGCAGGAGAGGAAACGGTCCAAATAGTTGACAGCCAGGTGCAGCGTTTCAGAACGAAGCGTGTATTCCTGGACGACTTCCACCAGCCAGTCCACCAGGATGACCCGCATGTCGTTGGTGATCTCTGGATGTTTTTCTAAGTAGCCTGGCCTTGCCTTGGTCCTCATCTGGCATCGGGGACAAGAACAGTTATTATGAGGTATTTGCAATGAACTGAGGCGCACAACATCACAACTACAATGCATTTAATGCTACCCATTAAAAAAACGATTTAGTCCTCATAGTTCAGATAATTACGCACTTCACTCTCCCTCAAGTGCAGGTGAATGTCCTCTGCATACTCTGAAACACAAAGCACCTCCTCTGACATCAAGGATGTATCTGGTTCAGACTGCATCGAAGCATCCTGGCATAAACCTACAAGAATGAACAGCAGTGGTAAAGATAATGAAGACTGACCAAGAAATAAAGTCTTGGATAGGTGTCCTTGTATTTGCCAAAACTCACTTGAACTCAGTTCCAGCAGAAGTTTCAACTCTTCATGTTGCGGTGCAGCTGTTTTGCCATCTAGGTAATAGCTGTCTGAGACCACTTCCTGACCGGAAGCTGCCAGAACAACTTCACAAGCCTCCTCAACATACACATCAAAGTTGGAAGTGGAGGAACGGCCAAGGAAGGCGGGCTGGGAGCTGTCTGAGACTGAACTGTGTTTGGAAAATTGGCTTCCCTGTGGAGAAAAAGGGATCAACACGATTGCCACATCGAGTTGAAATATGAATGTTCTGTGAGGGGAAATTGAGTTGAAAATCACAAAATGTAATGTTCTCCACTGTGCCTTTCTCACTGACCTGGCTGAGCGATCGACTACACTGCTCATTTTCTGACAACACACCGAGGACTGTCCGCTGCTTGGGTCGCTGGACCTTCAGAGCATCTGTTTTGCTTGAAGCTGGAATGTTTTCTTTGCTGGTGTGACTGCCGCAATGGGCATTTGAGCTGAAGTTCATCTTTAAACAAGGAGATGAGAAAAAGATAAAGGTGGGTCACCATGGCAAGAAAGGAAAAGTAACAGAAAATAGGAGTTAAACATGTACTCAAATAATTAAATATACATCTGAGAAGTGGAGCATAGTATGTGTTATTTGTCAGTTCCCTGTACGTATAGTAGGCCTGTGGTTCCCAACATGAGATTGAGATCCTGAAAGGGTTTGCCAGGCAATTAAAATGATAGTAAACAAGAGAAAAAAACCTATTGTACAGTAAATTATGTACTTTTTTTGTTGCTTTTTTGTCATGAAAATACTGGATTGATTCAGCTCTTCTATCCTCTAAGAACTATTCACCCTGTAAGCAATGCAGATGTTGCTTCATGTTGGCTATGTGTTATGCATATTGTTTAGTTGGTTACTTTATTGTCTCCCTGACCAAAGTACAGTATCTAATTAGGGTCAGAATTTTTTTCATTTCTGATTGCTGTTAATAAGTTATTTGTCTATAAAATGTCAGATATTAGTGAACAATATCCACTATACATTTCTCAGATTGGCATGGTAACACATTCAAATAGCTTGTTTCCATTAAAAAACCCAAAGACATTCAATTCGTCACATTTGAGAGGCTGGGACCAGTGAATGTTTGGATTTCGGGCTTGAAAAATGACTGAAAGGATTAATCAATTATGAAAATAGCTGCTGATTAATTTTTGATTAATTGATTGGTCCCAAATCAAAATAAATGTTGGTCCCACAATTGGAAAGAAAGTGAGAAAAAACAAATAAGTCCTTCTTTATGTAATGATATTCAAATGAAGTCTAAGTGTACACTTATGAAAGTTCACTGAAGATTTGTAAGAAGCGTCATTGCCATGGCTACAATAACTTTCTCAGTGTCCCATCAATCACAAACACAGTTAAGACAAACAGAAAAACGACTGGCTGCCATTTAAGTGCATCACATGAGTGTGTCACAGCCCACTAGTGGTTTCCTGCCGGTTTCCACGATAAATCACACTATCATCTGTTCTTGAGTGCAAACTCACCATAATCACCACCGTAGTGTCACAGTTTAACGTTAGGTTGGGAAGGTGGACGCGTAAGACCTGTGCGTTCCACTACAGCCGAGACATTGACGGTAACTTTCTTGTTTGTTGCCTTTTTGTAGACAAACAGCGCCCTCTAGCTGTGTTCAAGCGATTTAAAGCCGTTTCACTGCCTACAGGGTGTTGAAGGTCCGGCGAGGAAGTCTCCTTTAGGTTTCCTTGTAAACGGATCAGCTGTTTCCTCTGAACGGTTCACTGAACAATCACGTGCCACAATAACTGACATCGACGTCGTGCGTCTGGAACCCTGTAGTTTCAATTTTAATTTCATAATAAAAACATGATTTCTGTTTGGACTATGGTTTTGCATGACTACCTAAAGTAAAAGTGAAGTTTTTTGTACTACCTGTAAGAGAAACTCGAGTTCAACATTGAGGAAGCTGATACATTTACTGGTTTCTGAATAACTCAAATTCATTGTATATCTGACTTTGCTCAGAGATGTTTCAACAAAAAAGCCAGTCAAAAAATCACAACATAAATCAATGAAATGCAAATGTCATAAAGTTAAAATGATATTTTAACTTTATGACATTTGTTTTAATATATCCTAAAATCAGTTACTTATTTTATTTTCTTCTAATACAGTTAGATTATGAATCTCTCTAGAGACTCTGATATGAAGAGAGCGTTTGTCACCATGTCATGCACTATGTATGGACTCTTGATAAGTGGACATGAATGGCAGTGTCACACTTTGAGTATAGGTGCAATAATGTAATTATTAATGCAGCTCATCATAGATTTCACTGCGATTTGTTCATACTCACAAATCTGGATTTTATATTTAAACTGGCACCTTGAATTTGACTGCAGTTAGTCATCTTCCTGATTTTTTTACACACCAAAACATATGTGTTTAAGGATGAAAGCAATGCTGCTTCTGGCTAAATGACTTCCTGTCAGTTTGGTCCTCAGCTGGGGTTTAACTGTAAACTGCATTATTTACCGTACTTGTCACTGGTGTTGCTGTGGCCTTTGTTGTTGCATCCCACGTGAGAGGAGTGGCCATGATTTTCTGTCCCAAGGATAGGTACACTAAAAATAGCACAGGAACAGGATATAAAACCAAGATCCACTGCAGATAACAAACTGACAACTTCAACAGATAACACAGTGATATATCGTCCTGTGGAGTTATATTGTGAGTATTAACAGAGCTAGAATGAACTAGAGATTCTGATTCTGTAGACAGTACATGGGGAAACACGATTTACCCAGTTTAATTAAAAACTATGTTAAATTTACAGGATATTTGAAGTCCATAAAAATACATATTGCGCAACAAGAGAAATGAAAAAAGTCAACATCGAAAGCTTCATGTTTTGTCTGAGGGAAGAGTAACCTGCTGAGCGCCTGCAGGTTCTACATTGTCCATCAGGTGGCAGGTTTTCTCTTCGGTAATAACGGTCTCATGCTTTTCATTTGCAGCGAATCAAGCTGATTTTTGACATATCTTTATGTCAAATAACTATTTTAGGGTTTGTCCGATTATGTAACCATAAAGATGAAGTGACCTATCACAAGGCTACAACCTAAAAAGTCAAATAACAGGAATAAGTTCAGATTGATTTATATTTATATGACATTGTGACCCTCATAAATCTAATTTGACAAATTACCACAACATCTTTGCTGACTTAAACTAAGATGGTGCAAAGCATGAATAGTGAATAATTCGTCTGATTAAAAGTCACTCAAAGTACTGTGTGTATTTTCTCTGCCTGCAAACCAAGTGGATGTTTAGAGTTGCCTGAAATTGTTGTTGTTGTTGATGATTATTATTATCACATCTTATTCACAGCAACAACTACAGGCAGTAAACTACAGAGTCAAGTATGGAAGCTGGGAAGGACCCGGGAGCAGTAACCACTGTGTTTTCATGCCGCCGCTGAGCAGCTCCAGTGGAGCAACAGGGGATTAAGGATTCCAATTTGCAATCTTTTGGTCACAAGGCTGCTTCTTGAATCTTCAGCCAACCTTCACTCCTATACTTTCTGGACAGCTGTATTTGATGGAAGGCTCCTTACGGTTTTGTGCAATATGTTATATTTGTGTGTGCATTTAGCATTGTCTACCCTCCTCATTTGACCATAACATGGTCAAACACCATACTCTTATCTTAGAGGGACATTTACCCCCAAAGAGTTTGCAATCAAGCAGAAACCCAAGTAACCCACAGAAAGTGCTGACAGGAATAAAACATTGTTTTATGACAGGTGCCAACATTTTTGCCAAATTAAAACACTTCCAGACCACAAAAGCATATAAAACGTCCATATGTTCCAGTTATTATGCAGAGACCGATTTTATTACGACTTAACAAAAATGAATTCATGATAATGGCAATCACATCAACAGTGTATGCAATGTGTGGTTCTACAGAAGCATAATGCATTCACTTGTGAAAAACTAGATATTTGCCCTGTTTTTCTGAGTTAAAACGATTATTATCTGAGTAATTCTGAGAAAAGTGTTTCTCTCCAGCCTCAGTTGAACCGATATGGCACGCTTCACAGACAAAAGACGTGGCATCTGAAAGGTATTCAGGCTGGCTACGCTGCGACTCCAGAGACAGTCAGGCTATTGCACCTCAGTCCCGTCATTCTTCACAGGTTTCTCAGTGCTGGAATAAACAGGTGGGACATGTTTGCTTCTAAGAAATCGATCTCTCGTTAATTCAGAAAAACAGAGCAGATTTCATTTTCATGGAAACTTTTTCTCAGAAATACCGAGATAATAATCTCGTTAATTCAGAAAACAGAGCAAACATTTTATTCCGCAAGTGAAAGCATTACGCTTCCTTGTGATTCCATATCAAAATAGACACGGTGATATTTAAACAATAATGGTCTGATGTGTTAAAGACAAAAAGATAAACTGTGTAATCTCCAAAACCACGGGGATCATTTTGGAGGGCAGAATCCTAAAAAACAAAAAATTATTATTTTTGGCTACAAACAAAAACTACACTTGAAAAAATGTTTTTTATATCAACCAAGACAATATTACCCATAATCGATTCTGGTATTTACACTCATGGCTCAACAACTTATTTATTTCTAACAAGATTATATTTACAAGATTATAAACTGCTGTCGGCACAGGGGATCATAAAGTTTAGGATAGTGAAGCAATCTTTCTCAGTCCTACTGAATGTGTCTCTTATGCAGCTGCTGTTCTTCAGGTGTTTCCAGCACATTTTCCCAACCGTGTGTATCGTGTATCGTTTGGGTTACATTTCAGTTTGTGAAGCTGAAACAGATATCAATACCAGCTGCCCCGAGTGCCAAGACAACAAGGTACAGCGAGTAATCTTCTCCCTGACAGATAAGATGCATTGGAACTTTGTTCTAACACAGAACCGATGAAATATCCTCACCTGTTTGGTCCAGTAGAGATGAAAGATAAGGTGGCCTGCTGTGGCTATTTTCTCCTCTCAAAAAAAGAAATCGATATCTGGTCACACTGTGCTAAATGGAGGGAATGAGCAAATACACACACACACACACACACACACACACACACACACACAAACATGGCACCTGCTCGGGGGACACAAAGTCTCTCTGCCTTCCTCTGTCTTTATCCCTCTTCCTCATTTCCGTTCGGCCCCTGAGCAGATGCAGATTGCTGATGACAGATAGCATTGGGCTGCTGCCATTTCATTAACGTGATCCATTGCCGGTGACGGGCTTGGGCCAGATGGGTTGGGGGAGGGGGGGTTTGGACATCACCTCTAAAGTACGGTGCCATCCAGGAAAATCCTCCCAGCTGGGGATGGACACGTCTCATCTCTCAGCCGCACCCTCATCCAGTGGCGTTACCCCTGTTGAGGGGGCTCACAGCCGAGATCCTCTCCCACCCTGAGCACATGAAAGATTAGGCAGAAAACATGAAACGCGCTCCTAACCTGCAGGATAAAGAGATGAATACGCTGAGGTGCATCCATGTTGAATAGGATCCCATAACCTTCTGCAGGAATAGAAGCTGATCAACTGATCACCACTCAATGTAAATTTAAGAATCACAGTCAATGTCCATTAGTTATCTTCTTAGTATCTGTCATTTTACCAACAACCCTCCACTGGCATGACTACTCAAAGAGAGTGTGAGTAATATCCAGTCACTTCGGGGAAAACACAACATCATCATAATACATCTATAGATAATTGGCTGATTGCAACTTTCTCTGTCAGCTCATGCCAAATAAAGGTCTGTTCCTACGGGGAGACGATTGCACTTTGATTGGTTGATATCTCTGTACTCTGCTCTCCTTCTCAATCTGTTATGTACTGTATATGTGTGTGTAGGCTTGACAAAAAAAATGCAAATGCCCCATGGAAAAAGTCTTAATTTGAACACTGTTACACAGATGGGTCATGTTGGGTTAAAGGCCAATTAGCAGCATTTATTGGCTCTTAAAGCCAGTTAGCAATCAGCACTTTGATGTCAAAATTTTCAAAGCAACATGAGACAACTAACAGAACTCCGAAGAGGTAATATTATCTGTGCCAAGCTGCAGGGGACAAACATCAACAGTAATATTGTAATATTCAAACACGAGGAGCAGTGATCACAAGTTAAAAATAATCAACCATTCACCTATCAGCGGATCTATCAGCGGATCTATCAGCGGATCTATCAGCGGATCTATTCTCTTTGTCTGCTGTCTGGAAGTGATAAGTTTCACACAGTCTTTGTGCTATCATAATGCTTTATTTAATGATCCTCATGCGAATCAAAGGACCTTTTTTTGAGGGATATGATGTGGAAATGTGGTGCCAATCTCCTCCATTAAAAGGCCCATCACTGTAATGAGCCGGGGGCATGAAAAGAAAATGAGCTGCGGAGGGGGGGCGGGGGGGCGGGGGGTGTTACGTCAAGACTGAGAGCTCTCATTGTCTTATGGAATAATTATGCTGCTCAAACGCGGACACCACAAGACACACACACACACACACACAAGCCAATCTATAACCAGAAGGTAACATATTATAGAATATCACAGCATGTTGTAATAACCATAATGATTAGAGGTTGACCCGCTGATTGGACATTATGTCCAATTGCTCCTGATAACAATCTAAACATCTCTTAAAGACCCCATGACGTGACACTCTGAGGCCGGGTGAAAGGCACAACCGACTTTAAGTTATGTTTTAGATATTTGCAATTTAGATTGTTTGAGATTTTTCTTTTTCAGAAAAGTAATTCTCCACTGCATGAAAAAATCTTGAGCGCATTATTCTGGTGAAAGGGTTAGGATAGGACCAGATAGGACCGGATAGGACCAGATAGGACCGGGTAGGACCAGATAGGACCAGATAGGACCGGATAGGACCGGGTAGGACCAGATAGGACCAGATAGGACCAGATAGGACAGGATAGGACAGGATAGGACCGGAAAGGACCAGATAGGACCGGGTAGGACTGGATAGGACAGGATAGGACCAGATAGGACCGGGTAGGACCGGATAGGACCGGAGAAAATGTGGCTCAAACTTTGCAGTCCCAGCAACAACCTATTTCATATCTGACGTGTTTTCAGTTTATTTCTCTTGACAAAAGTTATCTCTTGAATATATATTGCAACACCATCTGCTCTTGTTGGTCGATTAATCGTCTATCGGCTTTTCCCGGTTTCAAACTATTGTTTTAAAATCCCACTATCCGTCGACATGATGAAAGTTGAATTGTTTAGTTTCAGGGTCGGCTTTCGGTTCATTAACTATTTGGAGTGAATTATAGGAAAGCTTATGAGCGGGAGAGAAATAAATACTCACAGATTGACTGAAATGTAAAAGCCATAAACCGACTCAGTAATTAATTAAGCACAAGGACAACATGTTGTATCTTTTGTCCTTGTATCCTCTCTATAACTTTTTATTTGTATAACTCGTGCATGGAATATCTCCCTGTCTCTCCATGCCTGAGCCATGGTACGTATGAATTATGAATGTCGGAAGAGTCCGGGGCTTTTTCTTTTTTATTTGCAATTTAAGGGCCTCAAATCTTTTGGTGCACTAAATTATTCATATATTCAAATGAATCTGACTTTGAGGACATTTTTTTTCTTTCTTCTCTCCTTTCATAAATTTAGAGTGTATACCCTTCAGAGGGATCAGGCAGAATTGCCAAGACTATTAGCGGTAAAGGTTTCAGTAGAGCTATGATTTCAGTCCACTTTAAAGGCGTCTTGTTCAGACGTGTTCTTGCACATGTGTGTTGTCATTTAAGCCCGTTTCCCCCCCCCCCAGAACCAATATCCTGTTTTCATCTCTCTCATTGTTATTCCAGCCAAGTACTCGCCTGTCAGGCTACTGTCCCGCGTGTCTCAGTGTGAGTGTGTCCCTGTTATGCCTCAGTATGTTTTCTCTGCACCCCGCCTCTTTTTGATTGGCATGACACTGCCACGAGACCAAAAGCTGGAGTACAGTCTGTGCATATTTATTGCTCTGCAACATCTTTAAAAAACCAAACTGAAGGTCACAAATAATCCTGCACAACATCTCGGAGACGAGGACAATATATATTACGTTCTTACTGTTTCTCACAGATTAGGGACGGAGCGATACTTTCTCTTGTAATAAGGAGAAGTCAAGTGAAACGGTCCGCTCTCCTGCTCTCATCAAAGTCTTGCTTTTGTGAGCTTCTCTCTCAGAGCAGTGCAAATTGCTACAGATTACCAGAGCGATGTAACGCATATCTGGCAGTGCATCTACAATAACCAGAACTTCCAACATACTTGCAACTATTATCTTGACACCTTCCTGTTATCTGGGGGTTTAAAGTTGCCCCCCCCCCCCGGAGTTTAGCAGAATGAGCTTGTCAAACATACACACACACACAGTTTAGCCCAAAATAGTCCCAAAATGCAATTGCACCCCCTTCGCTGCTGTCTCCCCCTTATTAACATGCAGTGCAGAGACTGGTCTCCTCACAAGGGCAGTGTTAGGATGGCATGGAGTCAGAGCAGGCTGGGATATCAGGGAATGACACGCAATTGGCGGCCAGGCCTTCTGGGATTAGTTACAAAAACCAGCTGAGGCCAAAGCTCTTATCTCCATCCTTCAGTCCTCTCTCTCTCTCACACACACACACACACACACACACTTGAGTTTGCACAGAAACAAGCACATGCTGTCACAGAGACATAATTAGCTCTATCAAACACATTCCCTCCTTTGGAAAAACAGAGAATCGGGTGAGTGTAACGAGTAATAGATTTAGAAAAGGTCGTGCAGAGTGTGATTTGCAGAGTGGAGGTCAGGGGAAATAATTATTTGAATAATTAAATCACGTTCCTCCCCTCTGTCCTTGGTTTCTCCCTCAACACTGTCAACACCAGCGAAACTGCCTTAAGCATCTCATTAAAAATATTTTAATAAATATATATATATATGTATTTTTCATTTGGGTGGTTCAGATTAAGGAAATATTCACAAACGGATACATGCTCATCAGTTGAATCCCAGACCTGTCAAATGTTGTGTGAAGTACACATGAATATCAGCCATGTGATGTCAGTGAAAGCTGGATTTGGGTGTGAAATAAAGCCATCGTCCTCTCATCTCCACTCTCTCTGTTCCCCAGCGCTGCTCTTCCCCTCCGGTGTCTGTGTCAGCGGGCAGATGGCGGAGGACAGAAGCATCTGTGGAGGCGGAGGCACCTTTTCACCTCTTCAAAGAGCAGGTACAGGTGTCGTCCGCCACACGATCAACACCTTCATGAATACCAACCATCAAGGTGCTAACAAGCTCATGCGCGAGATCCAGGGTCATGCGCAAAATCTATTTTAGAACAGAGGCGACTGAGCTGCATTTCAAGTGCTTCACATACTCTTGCAATCAAAGCAAAGCACTTTAAAGGGCTGGTTCACACACATTACAACAAAAAAAAATCTTTCCTCCACTTGAACTCGTTTCTATCAAAGAAATACTTTGTTCTGTTGACAGCTTCTCCAAAGGAACAGGAACACTGTCTCTGTGAGCGGCGTGGCTTTGCGGTCTGTCAGTATGTTGATAGACCTGTCGCTCGGTGGGCCGACTATCTTGTTGAAATAGCTCCACAATTATGGGATGTACAGACATTAACGGTCCCCAGATGAATGAATTCAATGACGTTGGTGACTCTCGCTTGTCGTCTGGCACCATCAGCAGGTTGTCATTTGTGTTTTAGAATGAAATGTCTCGACAATTATTGGATGGGTCGCTCTATAATTTGCCACAAATATTAAATTCCACTGACTAATAGTGATCCTCTGACCTTCTAATCACACCAGCAGGTTATTATTTTTCAGTATCTCAACATCCACTTGATGGCGTAACACAGGTTTTTGTAGAAACATTTACTGTCCGATGTAATACCCGCGAGACTAATTACATAACTGTACTTTGTGCCGTTTACTGCTAATTGGCACTTCGATGGTAAACATGGCAAACATGCTAGCATTAACATGTTAGCATGATGTTAGCATTCAGCTAAAGGCACCACCACTTATAATCAATAACAAACAAACCCCACCTCCATATTGTATTGGGTAGTGGCCTCAAGAGGTGAGTGAGAAAATATTATAATTTCATAATTTGGGTGAACTGACCTTTTAACGAGGAGGGCATAATGTTGGGTTGCTCACAAAACTCTGTTTTGTTGATTGATGAAAACATATGGAGGGCATTTTAGAAAAAAAGATCTTATTTCATATGTATATTAGTTTCTGCATAATATGTCCATGTGGTCATTTTTTATTTGTATACGATGTGTGCACTTTTTCAGAATAGATGTGCTGAGCTGCTGTTACGAGACACAGTGTTTAGAGGGGGGATCAGACGGAGAAAAAGAGAGGAAAAAAAACAAGCTTTGAGATGAAGAAAGGCAAGAAGAGCTGCAGAGAGATGAAGAGGGGTGTTTCTTCTTTTCTATGGCCGCCCTTTCTCATTCATCTGCTGATGTGGGGTCTCATCTGACTGAGCAGTTCAGCCTGTCGGCACGACGGCAGCCGGTTATTGCTCACCACTGGATACCGTCTACTGACGCAGTTTGCTGAGAGCAGAGAGCAAGGCTGTGTCCTTCACGTAAACTTGAGAGAAGCGAAACGAAGGGTCGATTGGGTGTGTGGGAGCGGGGGCTCCGTGTAATGACAAATATTGATTTATTGGTGAGTTATCAAACCGTTTATGTAGGAGTAGGTCTGTTGTTCTAGCCATTTGTCCGCACATGTTAACTAACTATTGGACAGCGTGTTAAATGTGACGACTGTTTGCTCAGAATGAGAGCACAAAAAACACACAATATAGATTTGACTGTTCATGTTCATGTTCATTATTGAAAGGTGATGAGCAGCAGAGAGAAAAGTGGGAGGGCAGAGTGAGGGAGTGACGGAGGGAGTCACAACAGAGAGAGAGAGAGAGAGAGGATGTGATTAGAGCGAGCACTACTCCCTCTCTTCTCTTCCCTCTCTTCTTTCCTCTTCACCAGTTCTCAACTATAAAAAACATGATTCATTAGTTACAGCCTCTCGGTTACAGACCTTGTGTGTGTGTGTGTTCTCTTGTGAATGTGAGCCCATTCATAGAGGATCCACATCTGACAGTGTCTCTGTAGTGCCTAGTGTCTCTGTGTAGAGAGAGAGAGAGAGAGAGAGAGAGAGAGAGAGAGAGAGAGAGAGAGAGAGAGAGAGGAAGGACAGACTCATAGGGAAGATCCCAGGGGCAACAGACCTGGTTTGCTCGGCTGGAAACACCAAACATTACGGGATGGATTTCTGCACGACGTGAACGCCTACGAGAAACACCTGCCTCGCATTTAAAAAAAAAAAAAAAGGTCTGTAACTTTTGCTTTTTTCAACAATCTAATTCATGCTGCCGATGCTTCAGGCTGCTTTTTATGAAACCTTTCCAATTGAGAGCGAGACAGAACAGGAACGGATCTGTTCTGTAAGAGGGGATTCCTGCTGAATACAAAGAGCCGTTATTCGCCTCAAACGTATCCGTCTCTCCTCAGTTGCCGGCAACTTTATTCAGTGCGTTGTCTCTGCCCGCAGAGCAGTCGTCAGAGAACAAACACCGTTTCAGACAGATAGGGAGGAGGATGGAAAAGGGAGACAAAACGTGAAGATGAAATAGTAAAATGTAGGAAGAAAAGGAAATGAATGTTCCATGAGACATGTAGGAAAAGATAATAGTAGGGGGGGGGGGGAATTCATGTATACATTCATTCACCAACTTGGTAATTAACAGATATGAGAAGAACGAGGTGTAAAAATACACTTCACCACAGGGATGAACACACACACACACACACACACACACACACACACACACACAGACATCAAAGCAAAGGAGCTCATTATCTACACTGGCCACTGACCAAAATATCTTCCAATACGTCCTATTCGGAATGATCTCCGTTTCTCTGGTTTGAACAGGTGTTATCTTTCTGTCGATTGTAACAAGCCCTTTGCAGCACATTTAAGGTCTCATTACATTTGAGGTTTTTTGAAATACTCACTTTTGTGCACTGAATATCTGAGAGAGTCAGGTAACAGCTGAACAGTGCTGATTGAACCCTGGCGAAGCTTTCGAGTGCACTCAGGTGCGCTGTGAGATTTTAGCATTCAAATATGAACGCAATGAATAAAAACATTAGGCCCCAGTTTATTGTTTTGAGGACTCATTCGAATTCCACCTGCTTTTCTAAATTCTGAGGCTTGCCCGTCATTTACTGGCACACGTTGCTCGTGTTTATACTGGCACGCAGTCTTTTATCATTTTAAAGTTAAATACTGAAACAATAGAAAACAGATTGTTTGGCGTCTTGTGGGGAAATGGTGGAGCGCCACTGACGCATATTAAAACATAACTTTCTTCATACTTTCCTCATCCCTGCATATCTCTGACCCCTAAGGTTATCTGTGGTATTTGGGGCTGCAGAGGCGATTTGGAATTCAAGCGGTTGAGCCTCGGGTCTGTTTTCAGTTGATCTGGCTCGGAATATGAAATATATAACATGTTTGAAATTCAGGCTGCTTTTATCTCTTGGCAATCTGTTGTTTGAGCTGGAACAGTGTGTATATGTGTGCATACCGTATGTGTGTGTGTGTATCGTTCCTATTTTCACATATACGCATGTAATGTGAACTAATATGGCATTTCTGCTACTGGTTCAGCTTGTTTTCACCTTTTCAGGCATGAATACAGTATAAGAAAATATGCGCAAACATGCACACACACACACACACACACACACACACACACACACAGGCACAAAAGAATATGGCTGAAATGCCATGACATTTTGCCACACATGGGTCTTGTCCATTATTCATGACGTGAGGAGCTAATACCAGAACTGAACAGACAACATACTGTGTTTATCTTGGGGGTTAAGGATTTAGTCGATATTTGCATATATGCTGCGTGCATGGACTGTAACACTTCCAGTAATGGCTAGGGCTATTTCCTGTAGCCGGAAGAGATGTCGAGGTTTTAAAAACAAGAGAGAGTCCAAGGCTCTGCTCGGCCCTGGATGGGTGAGCTATTGTGAATATAAACAAGCCTTGTGCAACACTGATATACATTTTATAAACAAAACTATAAAAACAGACTCGCATGAATCTTTAGAATAAACAGATACACATGTGGATGGATTAAATGTGTTTTAGCTCTACCTAATGCTCAATCATAAAGATTCAGTCTCTGAAAACAAACAATATTTGCTATGTTTTATGACATTATTGTCATTAAAGCTATAGATCAAAACCCTCTATGCACGTAAAAAAATACACCCTGTACAAAAGACTTCAAACAAATAGCCTCCACCCGGGAAGATAAAACTGTGCAAAATACAGAAGAGCACAGGATCGTTACGTGGTCAGAACTCATCAGACAAGACCGATTGTACCAAATATGCACTCACTAAACGCTGACAGTGAGGAAGATTATAAGGAGATGATGAGAAAATGTGAGGAACAGATTGAGAAAGTGGAGCAGAGGAAGCTTCACGGCACAATGTCTCAGGAGGAGTTCTGCTGAACATTCTCCACCGGCAGAGGAGGAGACTGTTTGGGGAGTGACTTGGAGAGGCTGTGCAGCTCAGGAAGGAGATTGATAAGGACAAAAGGGAGCTTTGGGAGACAAAGCTTTCTTTCTATAGATACAGACGGGTGGGGTGGGGGGGGGGGGATAAAACACATGCTCAAATCAAGACCGAACAAGCAAAGGCGGAGCGGAGTGAGAAGAAAGCTGTGGAACACTTGATGAGAAATTTGCTCAAAGCAGCCCAGTTTGAAGAGTGTGCAGTAGAGATATACAAGACGAAACAAAAAAAAAGCTCTTGATGTAGCCGAGAGGGTGACGCTGACAGAAAAAAAACTGAAATATATAAATCAGGAAAAAAACGTCACTGCTGGCAGTGGAATGGAAGAGCATTTTTTGCTAGGAGCCGTTGATAGGCTCCAGGAGGCTGAAAGGCAGAACAGTCTCAAAATGCCTGAACTCCACATGGCCCTGACTGGGAGTGAGGGGGACATACGTCTTCACTGTTGAGTTGTTAAAGGAGGACCGAGACGCAGGTCAAGTCAAAGAATGAGCGGCTCTCGTGTGACTTTTGAAGACCGGACAGACTATTGCCCCTTGCCTCTTAGAGGAGCAGCAGCTTCCATTCTCCTGAACCAGCAGTCTAACAGAGAAAAGATCATATCGGCTCAGAGGGAAGGGTATGAAGATCACACCTGAGTGCATTGCAGACTAAGCAAGGCTCCTTTCCTCAGTGAGAGGGAGAATGCCAGCGTGTGGCGGCTGTGCATGGTGTCTGTTAAACTATTAAAAACTGTGGCGAGATCAATTTACAGTTTAAAATAATGGCATAAACCGACTTTTTTTAATTTGAATCTGACCTCAAGGGTTTTCCATATAATTAAAGTTGCAACCCTTCCTTTTGCCTCATACTGGGTTTGCACATTTGGTGAATGTTCATGTTTAGAAGCGATCCTCATAAAGTAATGTGGTATCACGCTGTATGTTTGTTTGAGCTGTTAAAGAAGACCCGAGGGCTTCAAGATCCAAAACAGAACATGAGGGCTAAGCAAAAGCTGAAGTTAAGCCAGGCTTATGTTACAGAGACTCAAGTAGGATTACAGCTCAGTGGGAGAGGGATAAACAACTAAATATAAAATCACAAAATATAACATCAAGTCCATCTTACATACTTTATTCTCTTGTGTCTGAAAAGAAATATAGGGACACTTAGCTGACCAAAGAACTGACCAAAGTCACACTAGCCTTTGGGATGTGCAGAGAATCGGAGGATCAGCTGACTGTATCCAGCTGGATGAGTAGCAAGCAAAGCGTCTGGACCGTAATGTTACGGTCCAGACACTAAAGGCCGACATGTAGGCATACCTCTAAGAGATGATGCCCTCGCACTCTGGATTGATGCCACCACTTGAGGGCAGAACCATTACATTTGACTTCTCAACAGGTAGGCATGACGCAGCACTACAGCAATCATGGATGCCAAAAGTTCTTCGCCGGCTGACTCAGACGGAGCCGGATCCCTGGCCTCAGAGGAGAGAGGACCATGCTGTAGCTTCTCCAATTATTAGTTATGAAAGCTTGACTTTCTATAACTGCGGTTAAGGCGAAATCGGTTAATCCCAACGTCCCTGCTGCTAGCACACCAGAGGCTCTGGCTGCTGTCCCTGTACCCTCCACAAGCACTTCTCATTTGTCCTTCAGTTTTAGTTTACGACTACCTTTTAGTTTTGTAAATATTGGCTATGGTGAGAAGTCTCACTTGATTAGGTTTCAACAAGTAAGTTCATCCAATGAAAATAAATGTTGTGGAGGTGATCCAAAACAACCCATACACACAGCGATAAGATGGAGAGGCTTGAAGGCACGATGGCAGGAGCTTGCATCTGATCGTGATTCTGACAACCTCCCTGTTGCTAGCTCTCATTTTGCCAGATTTTGTGCCATCTGGCGAGCGATTGGAACCGGCTACGTTCGGTCTGCGAGTGCACTTCTCTAGCTACCTTCTGCCCAAGTTGCCCACCTGTTATTTCTACCAGCTGACATGTGGCTGTGTTGCTCTGCAGTAAATACCAAATGCAGAAGACTGCTGAACATTTGGAGACAAGAATAAACTCAGCTCCAACATGTCTTCCTATCTCAACTGCATAAATAGCCAAGACGTTTTCAACATATCTATAATTTTTCTCGATAGTGATGCATCACTTTTCCAATTAGTCCCTGGTGTTCTCTGTATTGCGCTTGTAGCTATTTCTAAGAAAAATAACTACAGTGTGTGTGTGTGTGTGTGTGTGTGTGTGTGTGTGTGTGTGTGTGTGTCTGACCTCTTCAGCCTCAGCGGGACTGCATGGCTTGTCCTCTTAAAGTAGATTAGCTTGAAAAATAACTCACCATACCTCGTTGCCTGGATACAAAAAGCATCATTAAGCCCAATTATCAGCCACTTCAGCCGACAATGAACGAGCTTCATCACAGATTTGAAAACAACATGTCATTAACGACAGCCACTGCAGAAAATGGTGGTGGAGTGGAAGAAATTAGAGTAGAGAGATGGAGGATGAGCGAGCAGGCGGGGGTTCAGTGTCATGTTCGTGGAAATGACTCACGATCGACACATTTTCAGCTGAAATTACAAAATTAGTAGAATTTTAGGTTGAAATTGATTAATTAGTGCCCCCCCCCCACTATCAGCAATTACAAATAATACTATTGTTAATAATCCCGAAATAAAGATGGTCAAATAATTTTAAAAAATGTTTCTCCTTTTCTAATGGTGCATGGTTTTCTGCACCTCTCCATCACAATTTCTGAACCGTATTAATTTATTTCTCAAACAAACTTAAACTGATGATTGAGGATGGCAAAAAAAACTGATAAATCGCTAGATCGCAGCAGAAGGAGGGAATGGCAATGCATGTGCGGTGAATATCAATACTCTTTGGTTTTTCATTGGGCTGGGAAGACCACTGAGTGTTTGATAAAGAAAACAGAGTTGGGGCAAGAGAGCATGCAACCAGTCACAGAAAGAGAGCGGCCCGACTCTTCCTCCCTCATTATGCTGTGGATCTCCCTGAAGGTACAGCGGGCCTTAAATTAAAGAGAGCTCCTGTCAACTGTATCATCCAGAGACACAAACGGAGAGAATAAAAGCGAGTAAATATGTTCAGACGGAAGGCGTTTGGGCACAGAGTGGCTTGCTTTAAGCTTTAAAAGTGACACTGCTTAATTGGAGATTAAGAAAAGTTGTGTACCAACAAGTGTTGCAGGCTCAAAATGAACTGCTGGCAAAGCCTATTACTGACAACAGAAAAGTCATATCTTCATCTAGCATTTACACGCATCAGCCCTGCTGTGGACTATGAATGGGGCTAGAATATATTCAAGTCTTGCAATAAAGGTCTCACAATACTTCACTGTACAGGGTTAGTACTGTAGTGTCTACACTGCATCCACCATCAATAACATGTTCTCTACCAAAGAACAAAAACTACATTAAAACATACAATCAACATAGTTTCACACCTGCATGCTCCACACAATTCTCAACTGTTTTATGGGTAAAAGATAAGTTAATGTGGACCAACCCTCGTGTTATTGTCTGATGTTATTCTATAGTTTATTAATGTGATCTACAAATAGTTTTTCATGTATTCAGAGTGTGTTGAATTTAGGAACTATTTAAGCTATTTGGCTGCAGTTAGCATTGCTAATCGCTGATGCTTCCAGCACATACACGTATCCCAGCCTTGCAGGTAAACTCCACTTTGCAGTGTTATTCTCGACCCGAAGAAATGCTTATATTATTATAACGTTTATACTGTATTTTACCACAGTAACCGTCCAATTGTAGCTCACTTACCTGTGCAAAATGTACAGTTTGTATGCCAAAAGTCTGCAATGCAGGCATTCACTCAACAGGAGTGCGGTAAACTATCGCTTTATTGTGAAGGACCAGGCTGTGCTGCGACTCTGAGCTATGGACGCCCTCTGCTCAACTTTATACACAACAATAAAAGTGACAAATGTCCACATTGAAATAGGGGGGTTTCAACTAGCATTCCCTATTTTCTAAACTAGCTCCCCGTGGAAACAAATGGTCGATTAACTCTGCCACACATGCAGCTACTGCCTCTCAAAGGCTCACGCGGTGACGTTATAGTTCAGGCCACTATCCTGAATATAATGTGGCGAGGGACACATATCGTATGGCGAAATGCATGAGCATGAAACGGAGGGGAGAGAGGAGAGAAACGAGCACACGCACACACACACACACACACACACACACACACACACACACACACACACACACACACACACACACAACTCTGAGGCAAAGAGCGCGCCTGCTTTCATTCTGGTCATGGTCAATCATTCCTCCCTTTGAAGTGTCTTTCTCCGATCAAATCAAGACACAATGCTGTGCTAACCCAAATACAAAACAGCCTCCCTTTCAGGGGCGTTTCTAGGATTCAAAGAAAGGGGGGGAGGCTTAGCAGAGCAAAGACTGTGATTTTGCTCTGTTTTGCTTCCATTCAGTATATGATGACACAAGAGACAGAATTTCAGGGTCATAGTGAAATTTGACAACACAAATATGAACTTTTCTCAAATAAAGAGAGAAATAATTTTCCTGCTTATAAAGGAAAGACGGATAAACTAGCTTTCATATCCGCGTCACTCCCAAATCCTAATTGTTAAAAGGACCGCACACAATGGATGGAGAATGGGCCTGACAGTGTCAACTTTATATCGTTAAGTGTGATGATAGGCTATTGGATTGTAATTTGAAGGGGGAGAAAACATACAAACCAGAACGCATGCACATATGTAGCATGTTAGAGTTAGAAATAACTTGTTCATGTGAGAAACAATAGTTTAATTTAATGACATCACCAAAATCATTTTTTTTCCTTTTTTTTTTTAAAGCCAATAATGCCAAATTATTTGGGGGGGGGCTGAAGAACATTTTAGGGGGGCTTCAGCGACGCCCCTGCTCCCTTTGCTCCCTGTCTCTCACCGACACAGACGTTTCTACTCTACAAAGCACAATCACATCCTCCAGTCAGTTGTGCGCCTCGCAGTAATTTGCAGTGGAAGATTATTAGCAGCATTAATAAGCAGTGGAGGAGGGTAGGCTCTCAGCTGTCTTTGTGAAAGCTGATTATGAGGAGTTTCATTTCATCAGATAAGGATGCCTTTTTATACGCAGCTGCGGGCCCCAAGCCTGTGACAGGCCTTTGACGAGGCAAGCACTCCCCCTGCTGTTACTCTTTATTATAGTCCGCTCAGTACAGCAACACACACACACACACACACACACACACACACACACACACACACGCACACACACACACACACACACACACACACCAGTGTTCATACTGGAGTTTTGCACATTTTTTGTGATTAGCCAGTCATCCTTATATCATCCTTATACACACATGTTCACATTGCATCAACTTTTAGTGAGCAACAATTCTGCAAACCACACTTCAAAAAATCATATTGTGTTTATCGGTATAGTCTATGTTTTCATGGGTGTTTCATATATATTTCATATTTCATACATCACAACACAATACATTTGTATTGCACCTTTTTCTGCAAATACATGCACATTTTTTCCCAAGTTGCAGTTTAGCCCTAAAAACAAGTGGTTTTAGTTATTTATTTAGCCACTTATACACAGATGATAAGCTCTATATCCATATAGAGCAATATAATATATATATATATATATATATATATATATATATATATATATACATATATATGTATATACATGGGGCTCCAAATAAATGATTATAATTTGCAACTATTGTTTGATAGAAGTTTGTTTTGCATCTGGGAGCATCTGAAGTGAATTGTTGGCCGTGGATCAGAATTGTAGACGTGCTCTCTGTCTTCCTCCTAATCTCAGCCGAAGCTGAGGATGTGGGTGAAAGCTCTTTTGTCAGCAAGCATCTGCCGTGCTGAAGTGTCCTGGAGGGAGAAAATAAATCCGCGGCAGCTTCAGCAGACAAAAGAGAATTTCTTATAAAGGCCATTATGAATTATAAATGTTGAAGTATCCGTTGTTTCACAATAAATCTCACTCATCTCTCTTTTGCCCTCATGCAAATCCATGCAGGTACATCAGCCAGGATGTCAGGGATGGACGTCTCGTCGGTGGACCACAATGAGACTGGAATCTCTCCATTGGACGACGGGACCTTCCTCCGCTTCTCCCCAACCTCTGCTTCCACTTCCGCGGCCGCCTCGTCGCCAGGACGTCAGGGCAACATCTATGTTTACGTGTGGCTCTTCCTCGGCCTGCTGGTGTTCCTGCTGACGCTGCTCATCATCTCCCTCCACAGGCTGAAGAACATCATCTCCTCCTCTTCATCTGTCCCTGACTGCAGCAGCGAGGGAGGGAGCTCCTTCACCAACATGGAGATCTGTAGCATCTCGTCTCACAGGTCCACCATCTCCTCCCTGTCCACCTGAGGGAGACGCATGGGCATACTGTATTATGTCCATGTGCAACTCCTTGTGCATGCATGCATGCATACACACAAAGCACATGGAGGCCCAGCACCTACTCACTGTGACATAGCAACACAAAAAACACTTTGTCAGGCGACAGCACGGCATTACACTCAACGCCTGCATCTTCTAATCCCGATGGTCCAGTGAGTCAGGTGTGTCCATGCAATTTCAATAAGCACAGGGTAAATAAAGCTCGCATGGGATGAAGAGGTCTTGAGTGAGACTGACTGAACCTTTCTGAGCCTTAATTCAACCACGAAGACAAACCGCTTTCTCTCTGCAGACAAAAAAAAGCTGAATGAGGAACATTATCTTTCCTCTTCATTTTTGTAAAATACATTTCTTGCACTGTACTTGTCATATTTACAGTGGAACAATAATGTTGCTTTCAGGTTTGCACAGCATGTCTCATAATGTCTGTAGACTACATTGCAAAATCAGAATTACATAAGTATTACAGACCGTTACTTTGTACAGAAATGCATGATTGTGTCTCAGTTGTTCCGTCAGGCTTTGGGATGCTGTAACTCCTTTTTCTTTTTTTTAACCTAATAAAAGGTGAGATACCTTAAAAACTGTACTCATGCCAAGTTGTTTTTAAAAGTCTCCTGGGGAAAGGACGATGCACAAAACATTGTGCGGTGGATGTAAAGGTGAGAAAGTAAAGGCAGTCGGCCTCGGACTTCAGCTACAGATCGGGTGAAAAAGTGCCATAACAAGATGAAACTCTGGGCCTGACGGACAGGTCTTCCAGCGTAACGGATTCCCCTCTCTTGACTGTCAGCTCATATGGCGTCTGATCTCAGTCTCCATAGTGACTGAAGCGTGAGGGCTTTGTGCAGCTGTCGAGACTCCTTTGTATTCCAGGCTGAAGCTACAGTAATGGTCGTATCGCAGCAGGTTTTTGTTTTAACACTGCGAGATGTAGTTTCTTTGACGTGGCAATAAAAATACACCACACACAAATTATTAGAAATCATCTTTGTCACAACTTTTCCACAAAATTCAGTAACAACTGAGGGCTCAGAGAGCTAATTGGGTCAGGTCCGTTAATGTTTAGCTGTTGTTGAATCTGTATGCACACCAGTATATATAGGTAATGATCTCTAGAACCTGTTTGGTTCAATGTAGAAAAAGATTCAAAGTTTGAAATAGTCTGTTTTTAAGTTAACCAGGAAGTAAAATCACTGTAATAGTCGTGATGATAAAGAATAACTGTGCAGATTGACCTGCCTGATTGAGTTGTTTTGTTATATTGGAGCTCTTGTTTTCAGTTCTAGTCCTGCAAACACAGAGACATAAAGAAGATTAAAACATTTTCCAACTTGGGTGACCTTTGTCTTTATACTTATTTTGATACTTGTTCCTTGCATGAGTTACTGTGCTGTATACCTTGTGAGTGCAAATCTGACTTTTGTCCAATGAATGCCAATGATTTCCTTCTATCTTGCACATTGCACGTATTCTCTCTTTTAATGCATGTAGGGAATGTATTCCTACTTTTGTCTCTATTTGATCACCGAGTCTGCTGAATGAGATGCTTTTAAATATCCCTCTTTGGGTTTCTCAAGGGAACTTCAGTTGTTTCATGGATTTGATTTAAGCAAAGAGAGACAATGCAGAACCAGAGCCTTCAGGTGGAAGAGGCATGCAGCTGGTGCTGCAAGTGGAACTTCATGAAACTAACACTTCTAAATCTGTAGGACGTGGTGCAGAATATGACCCCCAGAAACAGACAAAGAAATGAAAAAAAACAGCAAGGCAGGTAGTTCATCAATGCAGTAAATTGTGTTTAGAGTGCAGCATTTGAACTCAAGAGCCTCTTGAAATCATTTGATTCCTTTCATTCCTGTGTCTCATGACTGCTGAGTGCTACAATAACTCGTCCTTGATGTCTCGCTCTCTGTGCGGCGCTACTCTCTTGACGCAGCACAGAAACCTTTCAGTGAAACTAAATAAGTAACCAATGAAAAGTCAAGTCATCAAATTCTTTGCATATTTTATTTTTCTTATCATGATTTTTTTTTTTCCCAACTCACACATGTCGTATTTTACATCTTTGCAATAAAACATGAATACAATAGTTTTTAGGGTTTCATAGATCCAAAAATATTTAACCTTTTTTTGGATACGTAAGTTGAACCTGTCGATAGAGTATGTGCATGTGCGCATTTGATCAAGATGGCTTCACACATACAGTCCGTCTCACATTTCATCCCCTCTCCTCCTTCCTTCCCGCCTCTATCAGCTACAGAATCATGATATTGCTTACAACGGTGAGGTTGTAAAACCTAATAATCACACATGAGCTCAACGCTTTAAATACAAACATCAATGCACAAATAATCCCGAAGGGGAAATGGACCTAAACAAAATGGCAGCCGACCAGAAAGAACCAAGCTAATAAATAATGACGTGTGATTGGTGCAAAGTGCAAATACAAAACAAACTTTTACATTGATTTGATTCTCTTCTTTTAAATAATCAACAAATGTGGGTAAGTGAAGGTTTCCTTTGCGCTTTCAGTCATATTCAGCTGATTAAGTCTCCCACCAAGCTTGAACCAAGACTATATGTACATATTTGACAAAACAATCACCAAATATACAAAGGAAATCCCGTCAGTCTTGTGTTTGTCATCCTTGGTGGCACTGGCACAAGACCTCTTTATCATTACCATCTCTGACACTGCCGTTATTATCATCAGTCTCGTCAACATTATAATAATTATTACACAATATTTTACATACAGCAAGTCATTAATAAATTAAAGGTGATAAGCGCAGTTTGTGTAGTGAAAGAACACGTGTCGACTCTGAAGGAAGCAGAGCCTTATTTACATAAGAATCAGAGTTAACCCCGCTGCAGGTCAAAGAAACGTTTGTTTAATTCACATTATAAAATCAAATCAAATAAGATCAAATCAAATAAGATCAAATCAAATAAGATCAAATCAAATCAAATAAGATCAAATCAAATCAAATAAGATCAAATCAAATCAAATAAGATCAAATCAAATAGGATACAATCAATAAAATGATAACCCCAGGCAATTTTTCAAGGGTGAATTTTAAGATCAAGCCAATAGCACCGTTTTTCTTCTTTTTAAAGCAGTGGGTGGGGCGGGATCATTTCTGACCATTTCTAATCAGCTTAGACACGTTGAAGGAGTCTTAATTTATAGTCCACCCAATAATTCCCAGACTAAACTCCCCCCCCTCAAACGAAAAGTAAAAAACAATATTGATAAAGAAGAAATAAAAAGAGTATGAGGGAAAACAAAACTCAGTTCTTTGTCTGTGAAGCATGAAGCGTACCAGGAACAGCAACTGCACCGGTCCTGTGAGAGGTACGGGTATGATCGACCTCTACCAGGTCTGCTTGACTTGCTCTTTTTCCCCATTCTGCCGTCTATTTTATTTGCAGGTTTTGGTGTGTATCTTCGGGCTATTATGTGTCTGTGGCTACCCACGCGTGTACGTACACATATGCACAGAGGAAGTTATTTCCACCAGCGCTGCCGCATCCTCAAATCAAGTAAACTTCAACAAGGGAACGGAGCCTAAGGTCCGGTACTTGTTATTCCTTCCTCTCGGTACCTTCAGTCTCCCCCACGTTGCAGACACACAGCAGAATGCTTCACCTCCTCTCCCTCTTGTTCTTCTCTCCTCTCTCCATCCTCTTCCTCACGCTGTCCACCTCAGTACCTGTTCTGGTGTTCGTAGTGCCAGCGGTTGAAGTCTATGTTGAACGCCACAATGCTGCCAGACGCCATGCCAGTGATTAGAGTCCTGAGGGCAGAGCACACAGAACATCACACCTGCAAACCAAACTATACACATAAAATACTTCTTTTTTTATTGTACATTTCCCTAAATAGCGGCCCCATTATTGATCATTCACTATTCTCTGCTGCCTACAACAGTACTCTTTTAAAAAAAAGGTCGCACTGTCTGCTTCTTCCCCTCTCTGTCCGAGTGGCACCCTGTCTGTTTTACCTCTGGTCATGGGAGAGGTCCATGGCACGGATGCCTGCGTCGCAGCCTGGATAGATGTAAAGCTGTTTGAAGTCGCATGCCTGCCACACTTCCACAACTCCATTATCACCTCCTGTCACCAAGTTCTGTCCGTCGCTGCTCAACAGGATCGCCTGGAGGCAGAAAAAGAAAAGAAGAGAGAGAGAGCAGTCAATGGAGGCTCAAGGGCTCCGGTGTGTTGTACAAATGTATATCGCATTGTTTATGAGTACATATGGGTATAATTTAAGTATGTGGCGGCTGTGGCTCAGTAGGTCGTCCACTAATCACTCGGAAGATCGGCGGTCGATCCATGGCCTCCACACTCTGCATGTTGAAGTGCCCTTGGGCAAGATGCTAACCTTCAAACCCCGAGGCTGGCACATTGTATGAATGCCTGCATGTGAACGGGTTAATATTGATGTAGCGTAAAGCTCTTTGAGTGGTCGGGAGAGTCCAGTTGCCATTTATTCATGCGTGAATATACCACAAAGAATATTACAGTATTCCCTCCGACAGCCTTACCCGAGTGGAATCGTTGACCTCCATTTGTGCCAGCAGTTTTCCATTTATGCTGAAGTTGCAGAAGCGGCCTCTCTCATAGTAGATGATGCAGTGGCCCTCGCTGGACACTGAGATGAGGCGAGGCCGCTGACACAGCTCTGGCCCCTCCAGGGCCCTGAGCAGGTCCCCGGTGATGGTGTGGACCAGGCACGGGCCCTCTGAGGAACGAGACCGAAGCAAGATAGAGAAGGATATTTTCTTTTAGTTGCACATGTTGGGTTTTGGTGAAGTTAGCCCAAATGTTCTGAGGTCAGTTATCAATCTATTTGTTTTGAAACATCAGCTCAAAATTCTGAAAACTTTGTGAAAAAACATAAAATGCAAAATTGTAATTTCTCTTAGGCACAGACATACGTATGAAGACACACAAACCTTTAGCCCCACTGATGACCAGTCCTAGCTCCGCACAGACAGACACACACACCACCTCGTGGTCGTGTCCTGTCAGTACTGCCCTGGGAGCGGGATAGTCACCTGGAAGAAACAACTACGTTAGAGACACCGTAAACCTCCCTCTGGGAGCCGTTGTTTTGTTTTCTGAACTCATTTCTGAACGAGGAACTGAGGCAAACATTCACACATGCTTCCACCATGTCACCACTCACTGTTGTTAGGGTTGTCCCCAATAATGTGGTGTCGTCCACTCCAGTACCACAGAAGAAGAGTGGCATCCCTGGAGCCTGACACGATGTAGCAGTCTCCGCCGATGTAGGACTCTGATCTGGCCAGACACGTCACGACATCCCAGTGGCCAAAAACGATCTGGGTCAGTTTTCCTGTGGAGAGGAAGGAGGAAGATGCCGAAGTTAAGCAGGTTAGTGGCCAGGGTGTCGCTAATATCTCTGGACCGGTAAATACAGAAATGTACTGTATCTAAATATCCCCTTGATTAATAAATCCAAACACAAATCTAAATAAATTGCAAATGCATGAGTCTTCATGATCCGCTTTCAAACTAGGACCTCTGACAGAATCACAAATCACCGCGTTAAAAAGGAGCTAAAAGTACATGTTTACTGTACTCAATGCTCAACGTGTCTCATTAACAATAGAGAACTTACCAGTTTCAGTGGAGTAAACACGGAAGCTCTTGTCCCAGAAGCCGCAGACCAGGATGTAGCGGTTGTCGGCAGTAACCACAAAACAGTGCGTGTTGATTTGGATGCTCTGGTCCACAAGGTCAGTGATCTGACGCTTGTTCACGCCTGAGTTGTTTGCTACATGGGAGCACAAAGATGTCAGGAGGTTAATAAGGGCATACGAAGGCAACATGGTTCACAAGCTAACTCCCAACCTTTCCTGATATTTCACCACTCAGTTAGTTTTGCAGCCTGCGTCTCTGCAATACATGCACATAAATGCCCACTGTATCATGAGATGTATTGACTCAAGTCCCATAACTTGTGTCCTTAATGTTAGCATCGTGTAAAAAGATGTTTGTGCACTGACCTATGAGAGGGTCCATCTCAATGGGAAGATGATGAGCCTGCTCTAGGGAGTATCCTGGAGCTCCACGGAGGCCTGGAGGATATAAGGGTCAAACATCACAGAGAGTCACACAAGCACACATCATAAAACGGAGGAGGATAAATACTCAACTGCAACCTCTCACATAATGCCCTGGTCGAGGGCTCTCTGATGAAAGCACTGATGCAGGCTTATGTAAAAACAACAACTAAGAGCCTCAATAACAAAAGTCACTTGAGCTGCCTTATGACCCCCCCTCCATAATTACATTCCCACAGTTCATTAGACCCACTCCACTGTGCTAATGAGGTTATTAAAGGTTAATTGAGGATTTGATTAACTAATATTTCCATGTCAACATGTGGGTAAAATAAGAGTAAACACTAATATAATACAACAACAACAATAAATTGGCTCTATAACTACCACTGAAACATCTCACTACAGGCTCCCACGGTCTTCATTTCATAGCTATTGATCATATTATAATTATGCGATTGATATGAATATATTTCTGATTACTCCTTTAATTATTCATTCTATAAAATGTCACAGAAATGGTAAAAATGCTCATTACAATTTCTCAGAGCCTAAAGTGATGTCGTTAAATTGCATTGGTCATGGAACCAGCATGTGTTTGGTATTTTTCCTTGATAAATATGCTTTGTTCTCCATAATGGTGCAGCTCGTAAACTTGCAGAACTGAGGATCCATTTGCAGATGATCATTTCTGTCATGCACTCACCGACTGTGTTGTGCCAGCGGTTGACGGCAAACAGCCGGCTACATGTGACGGTGACGGCTGCTGGTATGCTGAGGTGGGGGAGCGTGTTGGCTGCGACGTGAGTGACGGGGGAGTTGGAGGGGAACTTGAGCACCATGATGACGTCCTGCTGCATCTGATCCTTAAACATCAGTGGGCTCTGGGGAAGGAAACACTGGTGAGACAGACAGAGAAAGAGAGAGGGACAGAGAGGAAGAGGAGGGCAGAGCGGGGGGAGGGAAGGTGCGGGGGAGGAAGGAGGAGGGCGATGGAGACGGAGGGAGAGACAGAACAGATGGGACGGAGGGAGGGAAGGAAGGGAGAAGGTAGATTAGTGGGAGCACAGGGTCAGAGCAGGTACACACACTGAGGGGGGGGGCTCTAGGCCTGGAGGAGAGGAGGTGGAGGCACTGGTTGGCTCGGGGGTTCAGAGGACTGACAGGTTGACATGGATGGCTTTGATCTGAAGACACTGAGGCCTTGTTCTGCTGAGGGTAGCAGGGAGGACAGAGAGGCTAAAAGCAGGGCAGAACTTGCTTTGAGAAAAGCATAATTACATTAACTTGTATGTAATAAAACCTCTCAATTGGTATAGAGGGATAAGATGTGCTATGAATATGAAAAATAAACCTCAACCTGCCTATAAAAATGAGAGATTGCAGAAAAACTCTCTTCCTGTTCCCAAAGTGAACATTGTCTCAATAACAACCTCTCAATGGAATAACATTGACTTAGTGAACATGCAACAAATAGGTCTGTCTATTCCTGCTGTGTTTTTCAGTAGGTCTGCAGCTGAGCTTGAATATGTGAGTTTATTTATTTTAAAGCATACACGTCAAGGTATTCTCACCAGGTGCATAGCGGAGGAGCGAGGCGGGTGTGGCTCGATCAGCAGCTGGGAGGGGATCTGACCACACGCCTGAATCTGGCACTCGACCACCTACAGTCGGAGAAACAGAGACGGGGTTAACAGAGGAAACTATTCATCGCAGAGCTTTGCATTTTACATCGATCGGATGCGACGACATGAGAAGACAGCACTCTCTGTCACGGGGAGTCACGGGAGATTTCTGCATGCATTGTCGATGTGTTGTCATAGACACCAACCTCACGCTGCGCAGCATCTGCATTGTCTAGGTTGATCGCTCCCTCATAGGACAAGAAGTTGAACACGTTGAGAGATCGTACTGCTTCTGGCCCTCGTTGCTTGTAGCCAAATATTAGATCAATCCACTGGTGGAGCTGGCACGACACAAACTCGCTCTCCAACGCCTGGTTGAAGTAACAGGCGCAGAGAGAGGAAGACAGAGGGTCAAGAATGTGTTCAGTGTGTCTCGAGGAGACATGAACAAACTTTTCTTTTAGCTTTTTTCATATTCTAGAAGAGACTTTGTCGCTCACCATCCGGTTAATGCGGACAAAGTCTTCAGGTTTCTTGGCCCAGGCGGGAAGCTCCACGTCGCACGCAGAAACTCCATCATCACGCACCCCGAGCTCGTACTCATTACTGTTGACGAACATCTCGGGCAAGTAGTAGAACTCTGGGATCAGCTCCTGATGGACGCGACAGAAACACATTTCAAATTACAACAAAATGATTACTTTGCTGAAATAAGTAGATTTTACAACACTCCATTTCTGACCCTTTAGGATGAGATCATTGAGGATGAGGGCATTAGACAACATGTGAATGTCAGATCTCTTCAAATTAAAACTAGGTTTTTAAACTACTTTCGGCGCTTCCTGTTATTGTGTTTTCAGTTGTCTGTCCCTATGCTTAAGGGTTTTGCACTAATCTTAACGCTTCAGTAGGACGTTCCCTCGACCCATCAGGAATAGTTACCTTGACATCAGCCGTGTCCCTCTGGCAGTTCCTCCACGAGCAGCCGATGCCAGAGAAGGCTCTTTCCGGATTGTCGAACTTGTTATCGTTAGCGTTGAGGAAAAACGTTGTAAAGGGCTCCTGCAGACACACACATAGACAAACCCATTGAATCCAGAAGCCTTGGGTCTCTGCCGTGTGCTCAAGCGGCTCTCTGACGGTTAAAGTCTGTAAGCGTGTGAAGTTCAGCCGGTGCTTACTATTCTGAGCATCCACATCAGGGTTGAATGAGCAGTGGAGTACAGGGTTGTGTAGTGGTGAGGAGGCGTGCTGTCGTCATCCCACGTCTCGTAGCGCTCTGCATAAAACGCTGCTCGCTTGGGATTCAGGGCACCGATTGGCTGGAGAAAGCACGTCATATATTATTCTTTAAAACAGTCAACACATATCTGTAGGACGAGGGGAGGCAAGGAGGAATCCATGGTGTTATTACGTGGCTTCGATTTGACTTTTACGTTCTGTTTGGGTTTATAGCATCTTCTTTGTAGCATACGTGAAATTCATTGGAAAAAGTGCTGTATGTCAGAGGGCTCTCACCTTGGAGAGGTCTCTGAAGTTGCCAGGTAGAGTGAGGTCGAGCTCCTCTGAATCAAAGTTGGTCAAGACCCAGGGGAAGATGGGGTACTGGTTCAAATCATTATAAGTCCTCCCTGCAGAGACAAAAGATGGATGGAAGAACATTATTCCATTATCGCCGTGTCACAAGATGGTCCCATATTATTGTTCTGTGCATTACTACATTAGTTTGGGTTTTACACTGACACATTTTGGTGTGATCCCCTGCTGGAGTCTGAGCTGAAAGACTTTCTGGTGAACCTGCATGATTACATCGGATTTCATGCGTAATCCGACCCGGTGGCAACGATGACAAACATTAAGAATAACGATATATAAATAGCCAATTCTCACTCTTATGGTCTTGTTTTCTAATGCAGGTAATATAAAGTCATCAGTATTAAATTGATAAACACATTTGAGTTTCATAACCGGTTAAAAGTTCCTCTCAGTAACTTTAATACATGCTACAATATGCGTACTGTAAACGGCAACATAAAAACTTTTGCTATCAATTTTCCGGCTTCAAAACCTCCACGCCTCACAAACGAGGCTGAAACGTTTAATTGATGAGACCAACTTCTTGATGCGAGCAAAGATTAAGTGCTAGACTGGTGTTACAATTACACGGACCAAGGTTTTATTTTAGTGTGATAAAAGACATTCCCAACAGGGAGAGGCGTAAAAGCACAGGCAGTCGACAAACTGCTACATGTCAAGAGTATGTTTAGGTTATCAGTGGTTGCCATTCATCGACAGCAGATGTGTATTTGAAGCTCCTTCTGTGTTTCTATTACGTACATATATCAAAATATATTATTTAGCTGCAGTAACTATTGTCATTCTGGCTGCTTTAATGTATTGACAGGTCACACAGGTGGCTGTTGTTATGCAAACTGCAGCTTCAAAAGGTTTATCTTATTCAAATCTTCCAGGTTCTTTATCTGGTCTCTTCAATGAAGTATTTTGATACATTGGCTTATCTATTCACGCACATGGAGAGACATTTCTGGCTGTGCAGTTATTTTTGAACAACAGAGAACAACAAGAACCGTCAGAGCAACCAGATGAGGTAACATTAGTGAAATCGCCACAGAAAATGTCAACATCACACGGTGGAAAGAGAGACAATGAAGGAAACAGGAAGCATTCTCTCAAATGATTCGATGGTTTGGTCTGAGAACAAAGATGGCTATATTAGACTAAATGTTCATATATTATTTAGAGGCTAAGAGCCACAATAACGTCCTGAAATGTGATTGAATGTGGACTTTACCTGCAATCGTGTTGAGGAACATGAGGTACTCAAAGTTGGAGATTTCTCTCCTCTGCCAGCGCTGAGTCATGTTGGATGACTTGAAGAGCTGACGAGGGGTGGCCAAGGAAATCCGCCTGGGACACACACACACACACACATTGAAGTTCCTTTCTATCACACTGGGAATAAATACCTCTCTAATACACCATAGTGGAGGACCAGCTGATTATACCCTGCACCTACCTGGCCTGTGGCAGGCCGTAACTCGTTCCTACACCAACCCGTGGCAGACTGTAGACCACCCGTTTGACTGTGCCCTGGTCAGGGAAGTTAAACATCACAGACGCTGGAGAGAGGAGGAGACAAGGTATGGTCGATAAATATAATCACTCACCATGACAACTACTGTTGAACTGGTACCCAACAGCGTATACAATACTTCAAAGTGGTGACATTAGTATGGATGGCTGCAATGCAATATAAGACGAGAGCCCAGGCAGTGTTAGTGCTCTTCATCTGCACTATAGCAGACAGGACAGAATCACTGTAATAATACTGAGGACAGCAATGATGCTATTCTAATGTTCTTCATGATATGTTTTACACAATACTTATTGCTATGAGACGCATTTCAAACACCAGTTGAATATCTATTTCTAAACACGTTTTACCATTTTTAATGTCAATAAGAAAACTGCAGACTTACTTCTGTTGGCCATGAAGACCTCGAGTCCGGTATTCTGCAGCAGGTAGCGTCTGGAGAACACGGCTCGGATCTCACTGAACATCCATTTACCATGCAGACCCTCTGAGTAGGCCAGTACCTGTTGAGGTTCGACATCCATTGAAAAAGACATTTTAACACAAAGACATACCTACAAATGAATCCCAAATGAATTGGATCAATGAGTGAAAAGCAGAAAGTAAAAAAAAAACATGCAAACTTTTTTTGCGTAATACAGGACGACAGCTTGACTTACTTTAGCGTCAGTCGTCTTGAATGTAGGATCCTCTTCGTCCACCTCAAAGTAGATCTCAGTAGTAGTGATGGACAGAGTGCCTCGAGCCACCACCACTGGAGCCACCAACTGAGCTGGAGTACTCAGAACCACCGGGCCTGGGGAGACACGATGTATCACTAATACAGGCATTCGTAGCACTGACAGGCTCACGGTACATCACACACAACAGACAGTTATTACACGTTCTGTAAAAGAGTAATTTCATGTTAGTTAAGTTGATTATTTATTTGCTTCTTCTACTTTGCGTACTATTGTAAACAAACCACCAGGTGGGTCAGAAGTCAGAGAGGAACCACTGGATTAAATAAAGTGTTTGCGTCAGTTTTTAGTAAATTATGATTTATATTTCTTGAGTCAGATAAAGCAGCTGGATGGTTAGTGCAGCTGCAGAATTTTCGAATGACTTGCCTTTGGAGGTAAAAAGTCTCGGACGGAAACGTACTAAAAACAAGAGTCATAGACAGTTTACTGTTCATTTGCACTGCAGCATGGTGACTGTGTGTGTGTGTGTGTGTCTTTATGCGAGTGCATCTTACCAGCAAGGTTATCGATCTCTTTTTCCTGCAGCAGGCTGACAGCGTCATCGTCTCCCTCCAGCATTAACTCCGCCTCTGGGTTCTGCGTGACCACTGATTGGCTGCGGAACGTTTTCTTCGACTTCAGCCCCTCCTCGTCTTCTTCTGAACCTGTTTTGAGTGCGTTTATAATCGTGCATGTAATGATTGAGTGTATGCAAAAAGCAGATCATGCCAAGTACACTACGTTTACATTCGTACACATCACTGACCGTATTCCTCCAGAGCTTTGAGTGACACATCGGCGTGAGTGGATCCAGAGGCATTTCGCACAAATCTCCGTCTCCTCCTCAGGTCGTCCTCCCAGTAGTCTAGACGCCAGAAGTCATGTAATTGGCTGAAGACATCAAAGAAAAGGAACACAGATGAGTAATTTCATTAGTGGGGGGGCAAACAAGGTGTGCATTTTGGGACTTTTCCCTCAAGGACAATAAAGTTTAATTAATAATAAAGTTAATAAAGTTTGAGTTGAAGCTGAAGTTACATTTGAAATCAAATACAGTGAAAAAAGATTCCTCTTTATTGGGTTAAAGGGTGGTAATTGAACTCTGAAAGCACAAATAAATGGCTTAAAGATAAAAGAAAATCGAAATCACCCCCTTTGTATTTCGTGTCGCAATGGTAAAGGTAGGGTAATGCATTAGCTGACAAGGAAACTATTAAAGAAGGAAGGGTCATTGCGTCATGGTGACAGCATTATAATGTTGCATTAATACCATTCTCTGGTGCCAGTTCTATTAAAGTGAATGGGGCGAGTATGGCCTGTCCCAGTGTAACCCACCATATCTGTGTTGTTTCACCTCTGACTGAAAAAGAACACAACACATTATGTGATGTTTTTTTAATCTAAATGTGCGTGTTTGTTTTTCTCGTTATTGGTCTCCAAACACATCACGGCTCTGTCCTGCAGCTAGAGCTCAACTCAAGATATTACAAGATCATGTTACATCATGTTACAAACTATTATCGCTGACCAGACTGCAAATATAACCTGACAAATTCATTAATGGCTCCGATTATAACTGTCTGGACTTAATGACAGGGTCGGTCAGAGGAAGGTAAACATTCTTAATTAGCACTCGATCGTATGCTAATGCCTTCAATTCCATGCAAGTCATCTACATGATTAACTAGCACACACATAGGTCATGACAGCAATTACGCTAGAGAGGCTGCAACATTCACCAACACCGCAGCGGCCCCGTCTGTTTCTTTTACACCTTCACAATGATCATTTCTTACCAATGTTAACGGTTTTATCTCCAAATGAATGCAGATATTGTTGGCGAACGTTAGCTGAACCCAGATTTATGCATGTATAATTTGGCGATTGGCGCCACCTCCTTACAATCAAATGAAATATTATTGAGAGCTGACTAACGCCAGGAAGTAAACTTGGACCAAAGCTGTTCTCGTAGCAACACAATGGCAATAAAAAGATCTATAGAGCCACGGTGATTCATGAAGAAAAGCCAGGTTTAGACAAGCAAGTGTGGTTGAAATTCTCAATTAGAATTATATGCGAATGTACACAAAAGTTAAAAATATAATCGAGGCCAGAGCACTTCAGATGCAATTAAACTTCCTTTTTTTCATCCGAGTGTAAAAGGTGTTTATCAACAGCATACACGTGCCAAACTATTTACTTAAGCAACAGTGAGGTGAAGAAGTCAGGCTTCAGATGCCGCATGTCACGTGCTCTCAAATTAAATCACATGTCCTTCCCAAATCTGGTGACAGATCTGGATAACAAGCAATGATTGATTCACTGTGAGTCTGTGAGTGCACTAAATGAGGAGATCAGTCCAACACAGCTACTAGGCAGCAACGATGTGAGGATTCAGCTGTCGGTGTGTGCTGAAGTCGATGTACCATCAATTATGTTAAACGAGACCTGATTGCTTCATGAAGCCTGCTTTGCACGGAACATGTCGTCTTTTATAAAAGTCTATATTGCAGCACTGATCATACCCACGATGTGGAAACTTTTTCAGAAATAAGATTGTCTCAGTCTGTGATGTGAAGCTGATGCTACTCTACTGGGTTCATGAATTTATGGTGTAAATGATCCTACTTTTACACAAATACAGGAATAATTTACAGTGGCGGTGTGTTATAGTGATGGACGGTGCTCACTTAATAATCCCTACGCATACTGATGACATTGTCTCATTATATGGAAGAAGTGCTCCATGTGCACTCAGCCGGTGTAGCGTCTGCTGTCAAATGACATCCCGAGGAACAACCTAAAAATGTCCCAGAGCATAATTTGACATGAAGTCCCCCTCACCTCTGTGACATTGTCCCCCACGCTCCGTGCTTATTGGTCAGGATGTTGAGGATCTTCTGTTTCAGCTGGTTTGCGGTCACATGATCTCTGTGCTTGGCGGCGCTGATGAGGTGATCGCACATTCTCTCCTCCTCTCTCCGGTCCGCAGCGTACTGGGCGCAGTTAGACTGCAGGAGAGCGGGAGGTGAAATCCGTGACAACAATGAGCGTTACACGTTAAGACACTTCATGTGACTGTTTACCTGCAGGCACGTATCACCATATGTATCACATGTATCATGTCGTTACCTCAAATTCGGCATGTTTGTGTACATCCTCTGCCCTCTGTCTGTTCAGGATGAACTCAGCTTCATTGGCAACACGCACAATATGATCCTTCATGGCGTGGCACAGAAGTCTGGTGAGGGATTGAAGAGAGCGACAAACATGACAGGCAATAGAAACACCTCCATTTACAAAAAAAATCTAATTCTCAACGACAGGGAATGTAAACAAGTTTCCATCAATGTGGCAACCTTTTCTAAATGACACCAATAAGACCTGTCCATCTGCTGCTGAAGATGATGTATGTATGGGTAAACAGATGTTTTTAAATGTAGCTTCCTTTTTTTGGATGGATATTAATCTTTTTTGAGTTGTGCAACACAGTTTGGAGTAAAACAGGCACTGTGGTTATACCTGGACAAATTAAAATGTACACTTATATGCACTGTAATGATTTGACTTCCTACTAAACTCACATGTCTCTATCAGACCCAATCACCTGTAGTTGCTAAGCGCTGATAACAGTGTTGTTGTTAATGTGTCAATCACTTTACCTTCCCTCGTTGATGAGCTCGATGAAGGCCAGTCCAGCGTTCTTTTGAATGGAGTTTTGCCACTCCTAAGTGCAGAGGATGCATCAGAATTAATACGGTTGGGGGTATGGGTGTGTCATATGGAATCGAGACACTTCCTCACAAACATTCGGTGAATTCAATATTGCCACAAAGCAATCCTGCTTATCATTTTGCAACTGTGTATGGTTACCAGAGCTATGTGGGTATACACGATATAGTAAAATCCCCTTGTCAGCGGTTTCACAACGGTTAATCAGCTGATCAACATGTAAGAAGCGTTTTTTTTTGGGTGGGGGGAATTATTTATTTATTTACTTGATTTACTTAATTTTATTTCATTTATTTGTGTTTAGTTTTTTTTTTTCTCTTAACTTCTTATGTAGTTGTTTGTAATGTTTAATGTTCTGTGTTCTGTACGCTCTCTTGCATTGTTAAAATACTTGGAAAAATTAAATATTCCAAAAAAAAAAAAAAGAAGCGGTTGTGAATACAGAGATTTAAAATATTGCTTTATTCAAGAGGAAATATATATTCCCATCATATACCAACATTATTGTAAAGGTACAAAACTGCAAAGAATAAGGAAGAAGAAACATCTTAAGAGCTTTCTAATGCACCCGTCCGCCTAAGAGGACGTGTTTAATGTGTCTGTGCATATTAGAGGGGAGACTTCTGAGCAGGATGAGAGTGTTGCTGAAAGCCTCAAAATATCAGAGCTCCATTAGCTCCACTAGCTCTCAAGGACATGTGGGACCATCTCAGGTTACACCCGCCCCATCCAGAGGATCGATATCTGGGCTAGGGTTCGCTCTCCTGGGCATCTAATGGAAGACAAGGCCGGAGCCAGGGGTAATACTATACATGCTGACGAGCAGCCGGGCAGGAGAGTGGAGGGGAGGAGAAAGGAGAGGGAGTGGTGAGAGGACGGGGCAGCGTGGAGAGTGGTAGAAGATGAAAGCAGTTTCCACCGAAATTGGACCAGTAAAGCAGTGATGGTATGGTAGATGATGAAGCAGTAAGAGAGCATAAAGTGGAGACCACAGTATAGTCGAGTTGAAGAGAAAAAGGAAAGGACCGAGGGGCTCCTCTGAGGAGAAGAGCTCTTAGAGGCAGCCAACGAAACAGACTATAGTTGGGAGACCGACGTCATAATGCAAAAGAAAAAGAAGACTGGTCACCTGCGCCATCACGGGAAAGCTTTGTAGTGGTAAGTCCCTCTCTGTTGTCACCTTCTCTTTAAAGTGTTATTACGGAAAATAAAGGTACTGGCTTTGAATGGAAGTTAGATAAACGACCCCAAAAACATCAATTAAGCTGTGATGCTTATGTGATTTAGTTTAGTTTCGTAAAATCGAGTCAGAAACGTTGATGTGCATGTGATTGACATGGAAGAGTATTTTTGTGGCCTTGCTATTGGTGAGGGAAAACTATGGTGTGATGATAGCGTATACAGAAAGTCAATATTATATTACATCTGCAATGCGCTGATTACATAGTCAACACTGCCTCGCAGGGCACGGCCATAACTCAACAGCTTCCCGTGTGCAGCCGAGTCCAAAAACACAGAGAGACTTTCAGAATGGGTTAGAAACGAGATAAATGAAGGATGACTTTGTCAGGCTCAGGAGCAAAGTGGATCATATGTGTGAGGACGGTAAACAGAGAGATAAGGGAGGAGAGGTGAAGGGTTACCAACCTGAGAACAGAGCAGCATTACGAGCTCCACCACAGACGTGCTAGACTTCATGCACACCAGACCTGCAGTACAGAGACACACAGCACAGTCAGGAGCCTCTCTTCCTTTTTCTCTGACACACACACACACACACACACACCGCCGCGAGACACAGAAATATCATCAAAGAATACACTGTAGTGTCAGTGGTTTCTGCTATTGTATACAGTAATCGTAGTCAGGTTTATAAAAACAGCATGCCACAGAGAAGACAGGAACAAACAGTAGAGCGAAAGATGAGAAAGGAGAGAGTGGGGGAGAGAGGAGAGGGAGCAGGAGGAGAGGAGAGGGAGAGATCAACATTGAGACAGTGGATCACAAAAACAGGACACCAGGAAGCAGGTGGGCAGAGGGAGGGAGCATCACATTTAGTACAGTCTGTAATACCAGGAGTATTAATACCATTAAATAATCTGATTTACAAGCGTCATTGCCTAGCTAGCTGTTTTGAAAATAGTAGTAATTACTGACTTCATACCTGCTTGACGGATGAGTGAAGCAGCCAGCTCAAAGACACTCACCCACTCATTCACTCGCTCTCAGCCAATCACACAGCAACACGTCACTCTCGTCCGCTCACTTTCTCTCAAGTCTTTGTCATGCACACGGATCGCGGTGAGGGACAGTGAATGGGAAGACTCCACAGAGAGACGCCAGTTAGAAAAAAGGAGCCGTGTACAGCACCTGTACCTTCTATGAGCAGTTCCTGCCCATGGCTACCCAGCAGCGTCCTGGACAGGAAGGGAGCAAAATCCACAAAAATCTCCCTCAGCAGGGGCGCCACTTTCTCCAGAGCGCGCTCGAGCTTGGTGGTGATACTGTGGCGGAAATAAGTCAGAGAGAGATGAAGGGAATAGGAGTGAAGATAAGACAAAGCAACATACAGATGACCTCAGAAGAGCATGTGAGGAAAAACTCAGGGGATATGCAGTAGGTGAGGAAGGGAGCGAGATAGAAATGAGGAGAGATAGGTGAGAAAACGGGAGGAGGGAAAGCACAGGACAAATTACACAGGAGAGGAGACGGGAGAAGGCAAGCTGAGGAGTAGAAAGATGTCTGAAATGAACACAGAAGGCACTTCAAATGTACAGAATTAAAGCGTATGTCATGATGGTTTGGTATGGAAGCACTATGCCTGGGTTAGTATAAGTAAGGAAAGGTTGATGGTTATATAGTTTTAAGGCTAATCGTTAATCAACAACATTGTTGGATGGGTGAAGCTGGAAGTGCAGTAAAAGCTAAAACGTCTAAAAAAGTGTCCTTACTTTAAAACTGCACTCGAAAAATATTGTATGAATTCTATCTTGACTTGCTACACATCTGCATGTAAGTGCCGTTGTTTGTGCACAAGTGTAGAGCACGTGCAGAGTAAAATACGTCTCTGCTCTATGTTCAGTTAACAGATGGAGAAAGTAAGGCAAGAAGAGTACACAGCCAAGCCGACTAAAATATGGAGCCGTAGAAGCATGTGGCTTCTGAAACAGACCTGGGTCACTGGGTTACAAATTCTTATTTTTGCTTCAAGCACGCTCAGAGTAGCAGATGGGTGACATTTGCAAAAAAAGTACAACGAAGATTAAAACAGGACTGCTATCATTTTGCAACAAGTGCTGCTACAAGTTATTTGTTTGAATAGAGTTTGACTCAGGTCTGACCTTGAGACAAAAAATATGATGTGATGCTAACTGTTGAAGCTGTAAGCAAAGATTGTCTGTCCTTCCTCCCATGGCATTTTGGGAACATTTAGTAGCGGATTGGGCGTAGCAGAGGGTGTGTGGTGGAGGTGGGGCAGAGGGGGGAGGGGGGAGGGGTGGGGGGGGGGGGGGGACATGGGGGGAGGACGGGTATCTCCTTGCCTAAAACACTGTCCTGCATCCCGGGGAGCTGCCTGGAAGCCTGCCAGAGAGCTGAAAGACTTGAGCTCAGGGGGCGTCTGACCGCTGCGCAGCGCACACTGCGCCACCTCACAATAGGCACTGCAACACAAACCACACACATACAGACACACACACACTGATTAAAGAACACATGCACACGCACGCACGCACCCTCTCACATGCGTGTGCACGTAACTAACTGCACACGTCATTACAAACTGTCTGACGTGTCTAAGGAGAGAGAGCACATTGACAGAAATGTTACAGTACAAGCTGCGGCAATGTTCAAAGGAATTATGAATGATTTCTTATTGTAATGCTATTTCCTAATAATTAACATTAAGGCAGATCAACTTATACTTTATTAGCGAGCGTCAGATGTCTATACAGGGTATGGAAACACAACTAAAACACAGGGTTATGTTTATGACAATCTCATTTACATGTTTTCAAAAAATGTAATCCAGCGAGACGGCTGATATTTTCACACTCTACAGCATATTGTTAGTGTGACATTTAAACACAGTTTCATGTCAGGGATGAAGAGCACCACAGTGTAGACTGGGTGAGATGTGTGGGTGGTATGCGTGCAGAAAATATGAATGTGAGAGTTACCACAGATGGAGTAGTTTTACTGTCTTTCAGAAGCATATTATTATTATTCGTCGATAACAGCTTTAAAGAGCAATATTGGAATCAGTCCAATATCCTTTTCATGGCTGAGAACTCAATGTGGAACTGCCATTTGTGTGATTTTTGATTCCCAGTAATTGTCACCCAGTAGAACTGTCAAATTTGCAATTAAAGTTTTGTCTTTTGGTTTAAAACGTGGTTAATTATTCTAACATGTCAGCATCTCCATTGTACCTGACATTCTCATATAAAAGTGATTATGATTAATTGAGGTATTGTTACCGTGGCCTCAAAAAGCATGTGGGTGCACCCCAGTTGTCCCCAATCTAACCCTGCTGTATAATATCAGTGATGACTGTGAGAGTGAGCTGAGAATACTGTTGGAATGATGAAGACCTAAGTGTCAAGTAAAAGAGGGACAGGAATGAAGTGGGAAAACGACAGGCACTCAAGAAAACAGACAAATCAACGTAAAAACCAAAAAAAGCCAAAGAGAGGAAAAAAAAAAAAAAGAAGAGCGGCAGGAAAGTGAATGGTTGAAGCGATAAAGAGCTTTGTCATGTGTTAGAGCTCTGACCTCATATTCTCCATTGAGTCTTCTGGCATGGGTGCCACCGTCTGCACCGCTGGCAGGTTCTTACTAGTCGCACCGTTTACAAACGACGAAGAGGAGGAGGAGGAAGAGGAGGCAGAGTCTGTGGCACCTAGACAGGACAGAGAGACGGGAGAGTGATGACAAATAAGACAAGCATTATTGTAACATCAATCAAGCGTGACCAAGACTATCGCGCAGGATAACAATAAAATAAATGTATGAAAGTCGCGGTCGGTTGCAAATTCAATTTGGACGCGCTGCTGCTGCTGCTGGTCCTCCGGTAATGGCCCCTGTTTGTGAAAATTGCTTTATGATCAATATACAGAATCCACTCCAGGGAACAAATCCCTTCCTTCTCCATTATGCATGTATGATACGATGAATCTGCTGAGTACGACGCTGCATGGAAACAGCACTGATCTGCATCTCAGCTGATGTGGATTTGATTCTTGTCTTGTTCTCAATTTATTTAAATTTAATAACATATTTGTTTGATTGTTGCAGTATCAAATGTTTGAAGGGGACATCTGTCCGGCATCGGAGAGTTCGCCGACTTAATTTTCTTGTCAATGGCCAAGATATTTAACACTTGCTGTACGGTCTGCGACTTCATTGATCTGGAAATAGTCAACAACTAACCATGAAAGCATGTGCTGGTAAAATTGGTTAAGTTTGTGTCTATTCTGGTTGTTAAAGAGTTTTCCTATGTCAGAAATAACTCTCTGCTTCATGGAGCGGTCTTTGAATTGCTGGAGGCCTTTCACACAAACAACTTGGTCATACTGCGGGTGTCTGTCTGCTGCCTCTTCCTTAAATGCACAGTAGATGCAAAAATGGTTAACAATATCCAAAGATATAGATTTAGACGTGGTGTGAACAGCATATGTGTTTGTACTGTAAGCGCACTATATCTCTCACCTGTAGTGTTGATCATGCTCTTGGGTGTTGCGGTTGCAGATGCAAAAATGTTGGGTGTGCTGCCGGCAGTAGCGGCTCCGCTAGTAGTGGGCGTGCCCACCGTGTTGACTGACAGGCTGCCAGGTGGCGGCTTTTTGACTGGAACCATTACACTCCTGTAAGAGGTGGGACACAAATAAATACATACATACAAGCTCGGAACTATCTAAGGGAGTGTGGCCACACAGCAGCGATTGTTTAGATTAGAAGAACTAACAAATGCAGTTTGTTAGTAACTACGTATTTGCTATTCATTTCTATGAACCAGATGTATCTCGCCTGTCTGCATGGGCTAGACAAATACATCCAGGGGACATCTGGGAAATGGATATGGAGCCATTGGTGATCTATTATGCACACTGTCTTTAATCAATAGCTTAGCTCTCAAGGACTGCCACAGAGCAGGATCAAGGAGACTAACTGATGCACAGAAGATACAAACAGGTCATCACTCAGTGGAGAGTCTATATGTTAACACTTTTGGACAAGCGAGGAAAATTTCAACTTTGTTAATGTCCTGTCATGTCCTATTACTTTATCATTTAGCAACAATATCTCTATCCCGATAAGATTTTACTCTGACAGTCTAAAATCAGTCCAGGAATGGGAAGTAATAATGACATCAACAGCGTCTTAGTCATGTTTTATTAATGTAGTGTCACTGCCAGTAAAAAACATTGTTTTTCTGTTTTCAAATTGAATACTCAAAATATTGTGTCTATTCACAAACATGTAGCGCTCAGTAAACGCAAGAAACTAACAAGTCTTTGTGCAAACTGTGTCAGTTTGTAAAAGTTACCATCCAAAGGGGAAGGCCATTTTCGAAATGCGAATCAATTGATTGATTTCTGTGTCCATTGTTTTTTCAAAACTGATGATCAGCAGTTTGACAAATAGCAGTACAGTAAAACGCGTCACCACAAGATCAGTATTGGCTGGATAAATGGATTAATTGATGGATGTGTCAGGCTGCTAATGACTCTGATATCGCTGTTTGGTTGTCTGCCTCTCGTAGGCCAAACACTAACTGGGTCTAACCTGTCGAAGGAGTGGAACTGCATGGGCAGCATGGGGTGTGTCTTCAGGGCAGGGTCGGGGTGATAGGGCGTCGGCCCGGACTCCTGTCCCAAATCCCCGCCGTCAACCGGAGCCGCCACCAAGCTCTTCAGGATCTCCTGCATTTCAGAGAGAACAACCCATCTGGTGACTACAGGACACAAGTTGTGAGGAGTCCAACGGCATGACACATCTCTGGCTGTTTTTTATAACTTTCTTAACTGAATGTATATGCAGGGTTCATACAGCGTTTAAAGTGCAAAATACAAGCACTTCAAAAGTACCTAAACCAAAAATGTACAGACTCTTGAAGTCTTTGTCATCGTACACAAGTTGTTGCTATAAATGCAATTGCGAAAAATAAAGTTGATAGAATTCCTTTATAGCACAGCAATCAATGTATATATATGATATTTTATGTAATATGACGACAGGATTGTTTCATTTCAAATATGAAAAAAGTTTTGCTTTACATGACTGATTGTGATGAAAATCAAGCATTTTCAATAAGTATATTGAAATTCAAGCATATTCCTAACCTTGAAAAGAGAACTGTTCAAATTAAGCATTAATCCAAAGTTTCAAGACTTTCTATGAACCCTGTATATGAGTAAGAACAGTGGGCATGTTTTCATGATACATACCTTTAGACTGTACAACCTCACTGAAAGTTGCATTCCTGGAAAAACACTGACCCTATTCAGACCTGGCATTAAAATATGTCTTCAGGTGATCAACCACGACCACACAGCTACAAATACAGATGTGGCTTGATCAATAAAACCATATTGGAAATTGTTCAAGGATACATGGGACATCAATTGGACCTGATGTATTATCTCTGGATACAAACAGGCAGGTCTGAATGGGACACACACACACACACACACACACACACACACACACACACACACACACACACACACACACACACACACACACACACACACACACACACACACACACACACACCAACCTTGACATTGATGCCTTTGTTTGTTTGGCTGATGCTGGAGATGGACGAAGGCGGGGCTTGGCTGTTGGGGTTGTGGGGAGAATCCAGAAGGCTCTCCTGTGACCTCCTAACATCAGACAGACTACACAACAGATCTGTGCCTCCGACCCCACCTCCTCCCCCCATGTCTCTGTCTCTATCTGTCTCTCTCCCCACCAGGCCAAGGCCGAGCCCAAGGCCCATCTCCGAGCCGTTCAGGGATCCGGCCACATGGCCCTCCTCCCCGATGCCCGAGTCTGTGTGGGGGAGGCCAGCCCGTGGAGAGTCGTCCACGGGGGTGGGGGTCTGTTTGTCACGGTCAGAGAAGGCTGTGGACGGGTGCTCTGGAACAAAATCACAAAACATAGCGTTTCTTTTTGTAAACTGCCTTGCCAAGAAATTCCACAAGATATTGTCTGTTTTTATTCATTCTCGGCTATTTTCTCCTGCTTGTAAGCTTCATTTCTCTGTCAAGTAACACCCGTCTTTATTCTTCCTTCTATTTTACATCCTCTAATTGTCTCATATTCTTGACAGAGGTGTTGTTATCACGATACAAATGCTACAATGATGAGTCACCACCAACCCATCCAAGATTACGCTCTCATGTTGAGGGTATTGCACAAAGAAAAACAAGAATCACCTGTACTGGTTGGGGAGTTTATCTCGTGGCGGATGCTTCTCCCTGATAGGCTGGTGGACCTGCCGATCTCTCGCTGGGGTTCCAAAATGTCCCGGTACTTCGATACCATGAGAACTGAGATAAAGTAGACGACTGCCAGCGCCAGAAACTGAGCCTGCTTACTGTCGTCCTACGGCACAATAACACACACACACACATTCATTCAGTGAAGACAACACACAAACAAAATAAACTTGTACGCACTAAAAATACACACAGACACGTGCTTACCACATCTCTGAAAACCACAGCTCGAAGACGATTGATGTCTACATCCTGCAGGAGTCTGTCCGGATCCTGCTAAATATGGGAGACAGAATGTCAAATGTGGTGCGCTATGCATATATGCATGTTTCAGTGTCAGTTTTAAAGTGCTTTGTGCATTTGATTTGAGTGTGTGTGTGGTACCTTGCCGGTGGTGGAGGCACTGTGGAGGCTGTCCTGTGACTTGCTGCTGGTTAAGGAGGACTTGCAGCTTCGTTCTCTCTGTCTCTGCCTGCACTCCAGACAGTTCCTCACTGCCACGCAGCACACTGATGGACGCAGAGAGATGAAACCTGTAAGTATTTCATACTGGAGCTGGCTTTTTTTCATATAATAGCATTTATTTTAAGAAGAAACAAGTGGGTAGAATTCTTGCAAATAATTTATTGGCTCCTTTGAGGTACTTTCGATGCAGCCCTACTTAAAAAAAAGGCCATGAAGCTGTTTGTGAGTCTAACGCCAAACTAAATACATCAAACTAGAACACACCCAGGCGGAGGCATTGCCTCATCAGCCCTCCTGACGACATGTTCTTCTCTGCTTCAATCTCGCTGAAGTTGAGAGAGCTGGCGAACACCAGTACGTCCACCATGGCCATGAGACGAGACAGGAAGGTGACCGCTGTCTCTGAAGACATGCCCTGTGTGGCCTCAATGTTCTCCAACTCCGTCTGGAACAGGGAGGATAAGTACACACACGCTTGCCAGTTATTTATTGACATCATAGCATGTAAACACAATGAACTGGATGCTCTTTCCCTGCTTTTAGAAAGGTGGCGAGATACTGTAGCATCATCTTTTTTTTTACATAAAGGTATCCTTTAGAAAAGGTATCATCATCATGTCTTACATGAGCATGACCACAACGGACATGGCTGGTTGTACCAACAAACAGGTAAAGCCACCTTGAGTATCATGCTGCTTAAGTGAAATACATACTTATATGATGCAATCTGACAACATGAGGTGTTCTACACAGCACACAGGAAGTACAGCCTGATGACACACAGGTAATGGCAACAGTGGGATCGTGACAGTAGCAGTGTACAGACTAGCCTAATCAGCTCGCCTAGAACGTATCTCATGGAAAAGTAAACAACGTCCCCTTTTATTGACACCAACCAAAGTATCAAATGTTCAGTATATCTACATTGACAGTAAATGTGAGGGCAGCAAAGCAGGGGTTAAAACTTGCAAACCAAGTGTGTGGTTTGCTGTGTCTCTGCTTCAGTAAGCAGGATGTGCAGGGCTGTGGAGAGTCGACAAAGTGCAAGCATCTGGGGGCTCGTCAGAGCAAGTCAGCACAGACATTTGGGGAATAACAGACACACAAGGTGAGGACAGAGGGACTTGGGTTGGTGCTCTTAGCTCTTCTGGTGATGGTGGGAGTCTTAGGGTCTTTACGCACCTCTCCCCCTGCGCCTCCTCCCCCAGGAACAGGGGTCACCTCCTCTCCCTTTGACCCCCTCTGGGGTACGGCTCCTCCTGCCTTCTTTAGTGTTGATACAAATGGGACAGGCTTAGCAGATGCAACCCCGAGGACTTCTGGAAAACTCTCATGCTTTTGCTCTCATAAATCATCTATTTTCACCTCTAAATAGACCTTCTCAGTCTAATATTTCCGATTATCGATCCGGCCTTTTAAACTTTTCTTTCCCCCTTATCTGTATAATATTCTAACCACTTTAGAATATTATCCTAAATGTACGTCTCTATACAAAGTGTATCTAGTTCAGTATACCTAGTTCCTATAAGTTTAAGAGCTAGATACACTGAGACAGAGAGGTCAATAGATACAAACAGTATAAGGGGGAGTACTGATTAGCAGCAAAGAAGCACAACAAATAGAAACACTATGGAAGCCAGACAAGCAAGGTTTAGTGTCAGTCACAATGGTAAATAAACCAGAACAAAGTATTAGTAGAATAGAAAGAGAGGAAGAAACTGCAACTTACAGTGTTGGCACTACTCTTAGAACTCTGCACAAATGCAAAAACAGACAAAAACAGAGACAAAAAAGACAAGAAAATCCACAGAATACATGTAACACAGAGAGGAAAAGAAAAAAGGAAAGATGAATAAAGTAAATAGATTATCAAACTATCAAATGAAATAGATTGTTAATTAAAGGATTAGAACAAACCTCAAATAAAGATTAAAATATTGCGCAATAAGTGTTAGATAGGCAGTTTAATGGAGATACAGATGAGAGGAATCCAGAAAATAATCGTGAAAGTTTAATTAGTTTACTCATTTTTCAATTCAAGGCCAAACTAAACAGAACTTTTTGCAAGTATAAAATCAAACCTTTTAGATTTATTGTGCAAAAATAGATTTTTTTGATCTGTTATGATTTTACTTTACTTACTTTAACAAATTATTTAACCTATTCAATCATGCAAGATAAACGCTGCCCTGCGCTTGGGGGGGGGGGGATCAGATTCAGCAGGTTCTTAGAAGTCTGTATTTGGGTTTAACACCTGAGCTACAGCCTACAGGCCTATGTGGCAGCTGTTGACCTGCAGTTTTCCCTCCCACCACAGAGGTGCAGAGTAGAGCCACTTACAGAAGGGGAGGTGGCAGCAGACAGGAGAGGCAGGATGCCTCCACAGGCGATGATGATGTTGTCCACCATCTGAGAAATGAGGTGGATCGTGTTGTGGACAAAGATGATGTTCTCATTGCTGTTCACAAAATCCATAACCGACTTGGTGGAGTGGCTGAAATAGAAGATAAGAGTTGGACGGAACGATACAAAAATACAGTTTTGGGACAAATTGAGACATCATAGGTAACACGTCACTTTCTGAATATCCTCAGTCTAATCTCATTGTCAATACATGTGTGATCAATACAGAAGCCCTGAAAACCAGGCATGAGTGCGAGTAGTAATAGCTTATTAAGCTCACCTCCTCCACACATGCACGTCAGTCTCCAGGGCGAACAGCAGGTCGGTGAGCAACCTCTGGTGCATTGGAGACCACTTGAATTCTGGGATGCGGAACATGGTCGTGCGCGGGCCGGGGCTGAACTGCCGGCGCTGCTCCTCCGTCATGGGCATGCCCCTGAAGCCCAGATCAACGCGTAGGTCCCGCTCCAGCTGGGCTGCTGTACGACCATGGAGGGCCTGCAACATGGTGGGGGCCAAGACCTGATCAGCCAGCTTTCAGTACGTCTCTTACTTGTACACTAATATAAAACGTGGCACGCATACAGTTATATTATATTTCATAAGAGAAACTACAGATGACTCTCTGGGACTTTGTGCTCTGTATTCCCTGATTCAGTAGAAAATTAGTTCATGTGTGGGCAGCCGCTCTACTTTTCTGCTGCTTTTTACGCCAATCAATACACACACACAGCAAACTCATCGGGGCAGCGGAGGCCTTAAGGCTTGTGTTCGGTTTCAGTTGAAAGTGAACACAATGATGCAATATGTACTTTTGTTCGATTCTCTTTTCAACATATTTTACTTTTAAAACCAGGTATCTTTATATTTTTTGATAAATAAACAAATACTTTTTACAATATGGGCAATAGCTGCGACCGTTGAGACCATTACAGTGTAGAAGGATGCACAGTTGCAGCCCACAATCAGGAAAATTTGAATAACCTAGAAACTTACTTGCAGACTTGTGCGAACAAGATAAATCAGACACGTGTACACACGTAAACACACCTGAGTGGTCGCAGTAGTTTGGATCTTCTTCGCGTCCTTGTCTTTCCCATCATCCGACCTCTCTGTATCAGAGGTGGTGCTGGCTGTGTCTCCCCCAGTCTTAAGCCCCGCAGCCTCTCCCTCTGCCCCGGCTGTGCCCTCTCCCTCTGGGTAATCTGCTCTCGATGTTCCCTGGATCTGGGCTTGGCTCTCAGCCTGAGCAATAGAGCTGATATCAGCAAGAGGGCTTTGGATCTTGAAGGGCCCGTCCTCTAGAAGTTCCCCAGAAGTGTGGCTCTGGGTCTGCGCTAGATCAGAGCCGCAACTCGTCATGTGGGCCAGCAGGCTGAGGTCATCACTGGCACTGGTGGTGGAGTGAGCCGGGACTGGGCCGGATGGAGTGGGCTGGTCTGTGCTCGGCAGTACAAGGGGCTCTGTGGCTGCCAGAGCTGGAAGCAGCTTCTCGTCAACCTGGAAGTGATGAATAGGGTAATCAAAAATGAAAGAACATTAAGGCATTAGAAAAAGTCTAAGATGGACAGAAAGCAGTGGACTGATTGTTGGTATTATACTTTAGGTCAGCATGGGAAGATGTGGCTCCACAGGACTTTAAGTAATCAGAGACAATAATCTTCTCATCCTACCTTGCTGAAGAGAAATCCGTTGTTGCTTGGGACGCTGTCCTTCTCGTCAGCCAATGTGATGAGCGGACCCATGTTCCCATCATCCTCCAAACTGACTCCCGTAAGCCCCAGGCTTGACCCCATCCCAACCCCTGAGCCTGGCGTGTCATCTTTCGGCACCAGGTTTCCATTTAGGTTTTGAACTACAGCGCAGTAAGCACTGTCCAGAAGAGAATCCACCTCAACCAGAGGTCCGTTCTCTATTCCTCCCCCGCCTCCTCCACCCACGCCTCCACCGAGGCCTTCTGGAGACAAGTCCAGGTCATCCAACTTAACTTCCGTGGCCTCCACCTTCTCTGCTTTAATGTCTACCAGCAGGTCGTGGACCTCCACCCGCACCCCAGGACCAGCGCTCTGCTCGCCGGGTGTCAGGGCTTCCCCGTTGGGTCGCTTCACGACGCCCTCTGCGAGGAGGTTGCGCGAGTCCCCGCCAGTCCCCTCGCTGTACTCGGCCTCGCTCTCGGGCGTTTGTGTCTGGGAGTTGTCGTCAATCTCGAGGTTGCCGTTTACGACAGGGGCAGGCGTAGCGGAAAGCCCGGAGATGGTGGACACAGAGCCTTTCTTCCCCTTCTTCATGTTTTCCTCCTCCTGGCGCTGGTACTCTTCGTACATCTTAGCCAAGTACTCTTTATGGGCTTCGTAAGTCACCTGTGACAGATGTTGGGGAAGTAATTGGTTAAGTGATTGGAAAACAAGCACTGACAATGGTTGACCCTCACATCAATAACGTCTTCACCAGGTAGTCCCTAAGGGGCTCATAGATCATCCGTTCCAAAGGCTGCATGGACACAACTGGGACACTAGCCTAACGGAGCTATTCGACCATCATCTATAATGCCCCCTCGCTTTCACACTGCCATGAGACCAGTGAACAGTGAGATGATCAGTTATTGAATATGATATCTAGGATGAATCAAAAGTCAGCATGTTACTCCAGGTCACTAAAAAACGAAGTATGATAAACAATCGTCATTATTTTTAAATTAATAAAGCTTTTTTAAGCATTTAATGAAGCTTTACTCAAAATATTATATCATATCAAAATATCATATATATATATATATATGTATATGTACCCACAAAAGGATGTCATCAGTACTATTTCTTCATTTGTGTTGCTATAGAGTTTAAATAAAGTTTGAGAAAATAATAACCAAAGATCTTCCCAACTCGATGCAGATTTGACAAATTAGTATCAACATCAGTGAGTATTTTTAGGGAGAATTACTTCAGACAAAGAGGCAAAATTAAATTAAAGAGAAGAATAATACTGCCTTAGAGGAAAAGTCCTTTACCAGTTCATTCTAATGTATATTATTGATTAATAATATGCAATCATCAACGGAATTAAGTAGTGATTGACCTTGCTATTGCGTCAACCTTCCTTGTCTACTTCTACTTGTGCCTCTACTAATGAATTAACTTGTTGCGTTAAGCAGTGACAGTGATTGCAACAGTGAGAGAATCAGGAGGGGGTTTTGGTTGAAGAAAAAAAAAGATGTTTGATGCCTGAAAAATGTCAAATGTAATTTGGCTGCATGGCATTCTAGTCTATTGAGGTATTTCTTCTTGGTATGCCTTCATTAATTGATTTCTTCATGTTTGATGCAACATGTTGAGTGTAAGGAGATGGCTTTGCTCCTTAATGCTTACGGTGCCCTCTCACCTTGGAGTGTGCGATGGATAGGGTGTCAACCCAGACTCGCCACCCTCCCCATTCGTATTTAATAGCGTGGTAGAGCAGGATCCTGAAGATGTTGTACACCATCTCGGTTATTTTCTGCTCCTCAGGGTTCTTGGGGTTTATGTATCCTAGGGAGAACATCCAGTCCTGCCACACAGAGCACTGCAGCAGGCAGCTGGTACACAACAAAAAAAACAATGTATGAAGCTGCAGCATGAGCTTAATATCAAGATGCAACAATCATCGTAAGAAGCAAAAGACACGTAGCTGAAAAAATGCAATGTGTGCGCTCTTACCGCCGGTTTTCACGGCTGTTGCTGAAAAGTTTTATCATGTCAGAGAGAAAGAGTCTTCTGACTTCCATCAGCTCAGCACTGGGAGAGGAGTTCTTCAGCAGGGTGGCCACTACCTTTAGAATCACTGTGTGGGAGGTCAAAATCAAGGAATGGGGAGAGGAAGGGGGAAGAAGAACAAGATGAGAGAGCAAGACTAGCAAATATGTAAAAAGTATTATAAATGAGAGAGAAAAATGTGAGGGACAGGAGAGTGAGAGGCAGATCAATAAGTGGGAGAAGGCAGCACTGTCGGCTGCTTAATTGAGTCTTTGTTGTGTGCTTGCTGGCATTAAAACAGTACCGCGTCATTGGCAGACCAAAGAACACAGGGAGACGACAGGCGCCAATGTTTTTGTACTCACTGGGATTCTGGATCTTGACCGTGGAGTCTGGCTCAGGGTGGGGTTTGTGAACCACCTGAGTACAGACCTGCTCTGTCAGAATCTGCACACACACACACACACACACACACACACACACACACAGAGGATTAACTTAACAATTAAATGCCACGATTATGGTACGTTGCTATAGTGATAAGAACGTGCCAATCACCTACCTCATACAGAGTGTTGTAGGTGGTGACAGAGACGGTGTTAGTGTGCATCATCAGCCTCTCTCCCAGCAGAGTGAACAGACTGTGTGTGTGCATGATCTCTACTTTCCTTCTGCAGGGAAACACAGACCCAGACCCACACACACACACACACACATACGCGCACACACAGACACACTATTCATAACAGGATTTATGACAATTGAATCTGACATTGATTGTCACTGGCCTGATGACGGTCTGATATTGGCAGGTGGCAGCATATGGCCCTGTCAGTTATGATGGGACCAAAGTGGACGAGAAATAAATACCAACAAGAGAAATGAACTGGAGACATTAACGGAACGGCAGCACCGCAGGCAGCACTGGGGCAACGTTCGAATGGCTGCAAATTATTAACTTTGAAGATTAACCTTGCCACCGGGCGAAAATTATGTCTCCATGGGGCTTTTAACTTGAGAAGGTTTAGAATTCAGGTTGACTAACTTTGAGATTTTTTCTTTTTTATTTAATTAGGCGAATAATGCTCAGAGCTTCTGCATATTACTGACTGTAATCAGGTCATTAGAGACAGAAAACAAAGCAATGTTTGCACATTATCACGTTTAAACTGATCTAATTAGTTACAACTTCTGCTCATTTTAAACAGAATAATTACATTCTGCAGTGTTAATTGTTTTTGACATACAATACCAGCTCTCTGTGTCTTTTTGAATAAATGAAATGAAAAAAAGCAAAGGAAAAATATAAAACTGAGGGTATGATTGCATACTTTCCACAGAAATAAATGCATCATGTCTATGTAGCTTGGTCTGTCATAATAAAACAGCTGCATGACTGTAATTAAAACAAAACACACACTTATCCTTAAATTAAATATCAAAATAGCTGTCAGATCTCCATCATTTAGGGGACTGTTGTCAAGAAACAGAGCGGTAAAAATATCATCCACAACAGCTCTTTTGTGGTCTAACTGACAGCCTGCTGATGCACCTGCAATGCAGTGTCACTTTGCTTTCAATCAGATGTGAGAGCGAGGTGCTAGACTCTGACATGCATAGACTGTATGTAGATAAAGAAACAACAACATCAGCAGCAACACTGCAGAAAACATCTGAAGCTGTTTATTAGATATGACCCTGACTCTCAAACTATAGTGTAGAACCCGTACAATCCAAATTGGTTTTATTTTAATCTTTGAGATCAACAATACCGTAAAACAGTCAATGGCTCTATAATTATAGCGGGAAAAAAAAAGAGCCAAAAAATGATCAGATTGCCAATAAATCACATGCAATTGATTTAAGCATTATTTAACAATATAATGATATAATATAAAATATATTGAAATGTCTTACAAAAGAATGAATGCTGTTTTATGCATCACTAAATTGCAACCTGGATGAATATATAAGTATTGAAGCGATGTGTAAACTTAAAGAGGCAGCCCTGCAGGATGTTCGGTTGGAGCAGATGTTAAGTAGGTGGAGCACTGAAGTGGCGGGGCTCAGGTGCAGCATGGCAGCCTGCCCCCATGTCGCGCAGCAAAGAGCTGTGAATGTCACATGGGATGAATAAATCCCCCAGCATTCATTGCTGCTCATCAAGGTTCCACCTCCCTGCCAGTGCACACTGTCAAAATGATTATTCCGCCTGGACGTGAGGATGGGGGACATTATCTTCACATACACACACAAACAAACAGCCCGTCTAAGGCTCACTGGAGGCGGCGCTGCTGTAGGTTCTCAGTTTTTACTGCAGTGTGTTTTCTCACACTCTCTGAGAAGCCTCTCAGTCTCATTACCCTGATGCAGTATTTCTGTTTCAGCTGTGACAGAAAAAACTGATTTTAAATGCTCCTTTGTTGCAGTGATTCACCATTTATCCGCCACATAGGAATACACCAGACGAAAAGCACAAAGACAAAGCGGTACTGACTTGTGACCAAGGTGCTTTAGGAAGTAGCCCAGGACTTTGAGGGCTTGGACCCGGATACTCTCGCTCTTAGAGGCCAGTAGCTTGCAGATCACCCTGTAACATGTCGAACACACAGCCATCCTGGTTACATTTCAATGAAGGCAGTATAGTACCTTAGATGTCGGCTAAAAGTAAAACGTTCTTCTGTGTTTGTAGTAAACACCTGCTGCCTGATACTCAGTAAACAGCCTCAAAGTTAGCGACACCTGCGCTGACTGAGGCATTTTCTGTAAAGGAGTGTACTCAGAGGACATGAAAGTGATTAAAATGGGGGAAAACACACCGTTTGCTGACTACCTCTCTGGAAACAGAGGATTTACCAGAACAACCACAACACAACCGTGTGAAGTTGTGCTTTCGGGGACTTAGCAGCTCAGCGAGACTCCGTCTTTGAAAACTCGTGCTGCTTGGCTGAAGCTACCTTTTGCATAATTCACATCAGTGTTGTAACTGAACATGTAAACAATGGCTTAACCATGCAGGAAAGCCTTTACGTTATGGTTGCTGCACAAAACACCGCTAATCAGACAACTCATATTGTAAAGACAAGTGTTAAAAATGTTATTTTATATAATATAAACCAGAGAATAAAACTGCATTCTTAACATTTTAAATCTCTCCCTGATTTAAAAACCTTCAATGCATACAGTAAACAGTAAAGGTCTAACCACAAATGTGAACAAAGTGTGATCAGATAGACAATGATCAGACGCCTTTATGATGAAAAAAGAGGTCTATTTCATGTTAGTAGGCATCAGATGTTGCATCACATCTTTATTTGTGTGTGTGTGGGCAGCATTCACCTTATTCCATTTCTCTGGTCAAATGCAGGAATCATGGACGCTGGATGCTCAGACATAAGAGCCACCAACAGCTGGAGCACGTCGTGGATATTCTCATCCTGCCGCGAAAAGAAAGCAAAGTTGAAGAAGTGAAGAAAAGGAGGAAGAGGGTTAAGGGGACAAAGAGAGAGCTGCAGGGGTGGGGGGGAGGGGGGGATTGCGGAGGAGCAGGTGGTATTTCGGAGCAAGAATAGATATAATCGTTGCAGAAGAGCACGTTCTGTTCAGTCCATTGTTGTGCCATTTCTCATGCTGTCACGGCGCCAAAGCTGACTCACACTCTCACTCTCACTCGTTGAAGTGGACCGTGACTCCGGCTCACAAATTATAATGCACATTTTGCTGCCAGCTCCACTCAACTGCTCTCACTGTCTCTCTGTCTCCCTCTTTTGCCCTCTCTCCCAGTGTCTCTTTGGCACAGAAGCATTTACCTCATGCATGGTCAGTAGGTAGTTGAGAATGCTCTGCAGCTCGTCCTCCTTCACGCCCCGGTCCTGTAAAATAAAATAAAAAAGGCATATTTCACCAAAAAACACTCATGGTCTTCAGTTGTTTTTACATTTTCTTAACCTCGGATGACTTCATTAATTCTGTTCCTGGTTGATGCATTTTGACCGGGAGGCAGTAACACCTTCTCTCACACACACACACACACACACACACACACACACACACACACACACACACACACACACACACACACACACACACACACGTGTGTGTAAATGCAGGAACAAATCTATACAAGCAAACAGGAACACAAAAGATACAGTGTTTCATTCAGGCTGCTAATCTAGAATGAGATTCTCCCCCCACACACACACACACACACACACACACACACATATTTCAGATTAAGCCTGCAGCTCCCAGAAGCAGGAAAATCAACAGAGGACATAATGATAAAAAGCGATTTCTTGCTCCTTGAACTATGCGATAGAGATAATGGTAATCCGTTTCTCTCACTGTACCTTTAGTATGAGTTGTTTGAGGAAGAGAAGCATGAAGGCTCTGAGCGAGATGATCTCCTTTTGGGATGGCCGTGGTCCGTCTAAACAAACACACCCAAACAAAAGAATCATTTCCTGTTAAAAATCCATTTTTATGCAGGATAATGATCAGCTAAAAAAGTCTGTGTTTCAGTCTGAGTGTGTGCTGATATTATGTTTTATTAGACTTCCTGGAGAGCAGAGAAAAACATGTTAACAGAAACACACACACACACACACACGATTGAACTGCAAATCACTGTCATTAACTCCAGAAGCAATTTCGCAATCTGAATATTTTATAGTTGTTCTAATATAACTGATTACAGTCAAGACATGACAACTAACAAAAATGTGATTGATGGGCCAAATGATCCAAACCAAACAAGCGCCGTTATCCACTGTATGTACTCTGAAGCTCTGGCACTCCACCAGCTGCACAAAAAGAATCAAGCTAAAAACAAAAAAGGCTTCGGATGCAGAACACGAGCAATTCATCATGTTGAGATGTCACCGGCTCTTTTTCAAAGGGCTGACGTGTTTTGCCATTCTTGAAGCGTTCAGCTACATTTAGCTGTCATTCATAACTGCTAGAACTCCTTTAACTGACCTTTAAACATGTGTTTTAACAGCCACAAAGAGCAACCAGGTTTTCAACGGCTTTCATTCTGACATTTGGCGGCAATTAGCACAAAAAAAAAAAAAAAAGGCTTCCTTTTCACGTTTAACACGATGGCACATTAGCACTTTTAGGAGATGAAAACTGACCACTCAGATGTTGGCATTGCATTTTCATTGTTGTAACTGTTATTCATTCATATTTTGAGGTGTTTAATGTGTGCGCCAGACAGGGCTGTGATGAATCGGCTCAAAACGCCTGCCAAATAACTAACTAATGCAATGTGGTGTCAAATAGAAAAAGATGCATACGTTCAGATCAAAGCAGGAATGATACAACAGTTTTGCTTTAATGATCCCAGTGGACACTGCAGTCAGATAACGACTTTCTCTTCCCTACTTCTTCATCTTCCTCAACTGCTCTTCTACAGATGTCAATAACAAAACAAACAAGTCAGTAAGCAATAAACCTCACAAGCTACCTGTTCTTATCGGCATTCTACATTCCCAACAGAGGTTTGTTAAATGTATCAAGGCTACAATAAACACTGATGATGCCCAGCTTATGTGCATTTGCCAACGCACACTTTGCTGTGACAGGATGTTTGGAATTGACCTTTTTTGATGCGAGCAACAAAAGGGAGAGTACTGCAACAGCAAACGGAGTTTATGGTAAGCTCAATAAAATGCACCTCGTCCTCTCAGAACGCCGATATCTGACCCGTAGCTGTTTAGCCAGCGGAGGTCAAGTGAAGAGAAACATAAAAGACTGACGGCGTGTCCCGACGTCATTTTTGGCCTTGAATCACATGTGTGTGTCTGTTCACCTGCTCCTCTCAAAGCCAGAACATGACACTGAAACACTCCCCTGTGATTCATCATCATTATCTGTCAAGGTGGAACATGTTGGCGGAGCGGTGACACTCACCATCCATCATGGTTACGCAGCAGCTCTGTGTCAAACGCGGATGCATCAGGTGAACGTGTGCCAGTTCAACCTCCTTTAAAATGGCCTTAAGAGGATTTGAGCAAAGCTTATATTCATCTAAACCACTTCCCAGGGGCAGCTTTAATTCTCGTCTTTCACTCTTTGAAATTAATTTTCTTCCTCTTGTGCTCCTTTTATCCTAATCTGACTCAACAGTTTTATCCAGTCATTGTGAAAGAAAATGGTTCTGCCGTATAACGACAACCTGAGAGGAATGAAAGAGGACTTGAATAGCAATGAACCTATACATGTTCTGGGTCTCTACATATGTGTGTGTTTGTGCTGACTTTGGGCTCAATGCAACAATTACACACATGAATGGATTTGTTTGGAAATATAATACATTTCTGCAGCGGCAATAATAAAAAACATTAAAAACATTTTTTTTTTTGAAGATTCACATAAAAGAGACGACAGACTAAAAACAAATTAGTGTTACGATATGAAGTACGATATGAAGACGAAGATCCAAAAAAGTGCTTCACCACAAACGGTGCGGGTTCTAGGAGCGTCGCACCTAATGTCTCCACGACGGTTACAGCTGATTTGTGTAATATGGGTTTACAAAGAAAGAAAGATGCACCAATGTTCCATTCTACGATTGTATGAGGACGACAAAAACATTCTCATACAAACTGCAGATGTGTGGAAACCAACCAATCAGAGACACAATGTAACGCAGCATGATACGCTTAATAATCTAACATTGCAAACAAAGATGAATTTGCATGCATACATAACATATCAACATTATCAATTGCTGATAGAAGCGCCGCTTGGATTCATTTTTTATTTGCAGCAAAAGAAAAACAGCATTTGTTTCAATAGTAGAAACTGAACTTCTATAGAAGTGCTTTTTGTAAGATACTCGATATAATGGTTAAAGAATAGGTATTCATAAGCTGATACTCATTCAATCACATTATTTACAGTAACAATGAATGAATGAATGAATGAATTTTATTTATATAGTGCTTTTCACAGACAATAGTATCACAAAGTGCTTAACAGAGCAGACATTTAAAAGCATAAAAAAACACAATGTGACCCTAGGGTCAATAAATGATCTACACAGAGAAAAGCAAAAAATTTAAAATAAAATAAAAAATAAAATAAAAATGTAAAACATATTTTAAGAGCAGGTCTAGGACATGGGTTTACTTTTACACAAACGCCAGCCTAAACAGGTGGGTTTTGAGCTGGCTTTTAAAAGTATCCACAGTATCTGCGAGGCGCAGAGTTGCAGGCAGAGCATTCCAGAGCCTCTGATACAATCTGAACAATCTGATACACATCACCAGCTGGCTTCTTTGAACTTGAGAAGGATAACATTTTGGTTGTCAACATTTGGAATAAATCTCAATTAACAGAGGCAGCGCAGATTTTTTATATAAATTGTAAATAAGACAGGACCTAATACGTCCTCGTGGGAGACCATTTTGTGTTAATTGAAAGTTTAGATGTTGGCCTGTGGATTTCCAACCTTCAGTAATAGAATAACATGTGCTGCCTTCCAAACTTCTGTCATTTCACCACCTTCTACAGTCGGGTTACTAATGGAAGTTCAATGTTTAGCAATATTCTCGAGCAGCGATGGTTCTCTACGGGGCTCGATCCCAGCAGTCGAACGGCAATATCGCCTTCCAGAAAGGAAACCAGGCTGACACTTTATTAGAAATTCTAACAGCTCCCTTGGATCTGCCAAACTAATCTGTCTGTTGCCATGGCAACATGAGATGCGTAATCACAGTCGGCGGAGGGTCCCGGGTTGATTAAAGTTAAAGGCCGGCGCCGACCTTTCTGGAGCTCTGGCGTGAGGCCACAGTGGTTAATACCATTCTCTGCTGAAATCTAACATCTGATCTGTCGCTGTGTTGTGTTTGGAATACGACGTGTTCTGCGATTGCACTTCTTTCTCAAATAGGTCTCACAGTTGGATGTGCAAGACAAATAACAAAAATAAAATGGATTACTGTTAACAGAGTAAAAAAGAAAATGCATTCTGTTCTTCTGCAACGGTCTCATTCACTCTCAAATGAATGAACGAATGAACAAAAGGAGCTGCTCAGCCTTGCTCGTGAGCAAGCAGACAGCGGCTGTTAAGGGAAGGGAGAGCTACCCACCCACCGAGTGCATGCATGTGTCCTGTGTAGCATTAACGACCACTTTCTTTCTCGCATAACCGTTATATTGAAACGATGCAAACAGCATTCTGTATATTATGTTATTTAAAGCAATTACCAATGATTTGACTGGACAGTAAAGCTATTCAAGTCTCAGTGACTATTGCTTTTAGGTCTGGATGTTGTTGTTTTCAGCTGTAAGCTGAAACAGATTTGACAAATTTAAAACCTCTAACACAGTGACTCATTTAAAAAAAAGCTACTCTTCATCAACCGCACACAATTAAAAGCTATTGTTATTTGCTGCATGTAGCTATGGCTACTGAGTCAAACGCTCAAAAGCTATTATTAGAAAGTGGTGGGAGTTCAAACCCTCCGTACTCTCTCAAATCTGCAAATATTCAGAACGGAACAGGAAATGGTCAGACACAGCCCCTTCTATTCTGATGTCAGAAAGGTGTTGGGGCGGGCGGGGGGGCCTCCACACATTGTTCGGCCACCCGACACCTTTGGTTGGAGCTTACGACACCTTAAATTGCACACAGGTGTGAATGTGACAGTGAATGTGTTGTGTCGTTATGTGGTAGCTCTGTAATGGGACAGCCTCCAGCCTCCCTGTGACCTAACACGAGGCGGATGGATATGTCAGAGATCGACGTTACCACTATGTACCTTGTTCAAATATTCTGAAGGCCGTGAGTACTTTTTCGCATGTTTGAGGCAAATAAAGACAGAGAAAGAGAAGAGGGGCTGGAGTGTGCAATGTCTGAGAGCTAAAGGACAGAAATAGAGAGAGAATAAATCCAAACAAAGTGCTGTCTAGACAGATCCACTCGGTCAGGAATAAGGTGTTTAAATCTCTTGTGGTGATCATTAGAAGTGTAAAAGGGACGGATATTTATCACAGTGAGAATGGCGCTGCCAGATTGTGTGCAGGGGTGAACCTACCAAGACCTTTGGGGCTGATTCCACTGCAGTCCAGCGGGTTGATGGCCCAGTAGTAGTACTTGAGAGTGTGCATCAGTTGCAGGACGGTACCGACACGCCGGATGGTGGTGTAGATGGTGGCGGTGCCGATGAACTCGGAGGACAGGTATGTGTAGAGGGATAGCTGGACCTGAACACACAAACATCCGTTTACAGAGTACATATACAGTACATACAAATACACAAACACACAAATACACAAACACACACAAAGGTTGACGGACAAATACAAATTGTCAGACACCTATTGGGGAGAGACAAATGATTGTGTGTGTAGTTTCTGGTGTTCCAGCAAAAGGCAGTTTTATTGTGAAAAGACAGCCACAGGGCAACGAAAGGAATCCAGCCTCCGGCAAAAGCGCCACTGTTTTCTGCTTTGTGTTATTTTTGATGTTTCTGTGCCTGAAGCCGTCAAGCATCTGAGGAGCTCCTTACGCAACTCTCCAATTGCGTATTTGCTCCTTCCCTGCCTGCTTCTGTTCCCTTTTCCCTCTCCTAATATACCTCCAACCAAGCCTCTCCACCGACCACACACAGATTCCAGTCTGCTGCGCGCTCATCTCGGAGCTCATTGCAGGGACCATGACGCTGAGGATCAGCCCTAACGAGGTAGCGCTGGTTAAGCGGATGAAATTAGCGGAGTGCCGCGGCCTGACCATGGCACATCACAGCTCAACTAGAATGGACAGCGCACTCAGCTGGCTTAAATTGGCCTTCATTACATTGCTTTTGACACATCGAGCTGATGTGGTTTGCTGGTGCGATTTTACAACAGGTTTCGGCTGCGGGAAAGGCTTGAAATTCCTTGATCATAGCGCGAGCGTTTGGGCTGCGCGGCTGCAAAGTAGCGTGCAACAAACATGTCTCCATCTCTGAGGGGATTATGTTCACCAGAAGTGCTCGGTGAAGAAAACAAGCTCTTTATTTTCAGTGCGAGCAAGGGACACGCTGCGAGATGTGATTTCTTCAAGTGTTTCCTGTCCTGAATATGACCAAGGTTATTCTTGCCAATAATTAATGTGATTATAATACCCTGAGAGGTGGAAAATAATAAAGCTCTGCGGGTCACAAAAATGGTAGAGCGGAGGTATAAGATTAAAGGATTACTTGTTTTTGTGTGTGTGTTGCTGCTTAGTACATTAATGCTTGTCTTGTTTGTCTCATTATGGCCCTGCTGAGTTGTGGTAATGTTTACGAGCAATCCACTTCCTGTATTGGCCCTCAACTGAAAGTAAAAACCCAATAGGCAATCACACGGTCCGGCCATTTCGCACTGTTTGGACCTAAGGTTGATATGTTTACGTTGTGTTGGATTCTGACTTTCACACCCTCTTTACTCTCATTTCCTCCATCCTAACTCCAGCACGCCCTGGAAAACGATACTGCTGCACCTAGGAGCCAATCACGTCCCAGGGTCAGAGGGGAGAAGACGGGGAGTCAGGAAGTTCTGAAAATAATAGAGGCAAGAGCTGACTAGCCCCGCGGGAACGCCAGGAACACTCACATCTAGTTCAGAGTGAGACGGAAACAAGGAACTACACATCTCTCTCCTGTCCTGGGGTCTTTTCAAATGTCACTTTCTCTCTTTGTTTCCTTCGTTTGCCTGTTCTGTCCTTTGCCTGCGTGATGTGCCAGCTCCTCCCTCCGTGTCCTGTAACCTCCTTTGTTATATTATTGTAAAGGGCAATGGGCACTAAGATGTCAGTCCCTCTTCATCTCATATTTCTTGCTCGTCTCAATTTCTCTTGCATTAAAAAGAAATAACTCCCGAGCACTTATTTTTCAAATTTGTCTGAGTGTGGTCTGGGTCTATCACCCTATTAATTCTCTCATTCAGACCATCACCTTCTCTTTTTTTTTTGCAGCAGCAAGGTCATGAAAACACACACACACACACACACACACAGACCTTGGCAGGGGTGTGTATCCAGATGGCAGCGTTGAAGAGGACATGGTCACAGAGCTGTTTGAGGAGAGGCGCTCCATGAGGTAAACCATCCAGATACTTGGCGAAGGACAAGAACTGTTCAAGCACCGCCCTGGTGATGTGGACTCGTGACGACTGGATACAAGACAGGAAATAGAAACTCTGATTTAACTGGACTGAATGGTCACGCAAAACCCTTTTTTTTGGGTAAATAGCATAGTTACTTTAACGCTTAACTAAAGATAGATAGATAGATAGATGTAAACTTTATTTATCCCCAGGGGGAAATTCGTTTGTAGCAGCAGCAATTTACATAGTAAAATATAACGTGTGGAATGCACAATATCTACAGTACAATAAAATAACAGCAGATATTGAATTGAAGGAATAGATTCATAAAAAATAAGCTAGAATAGAATCGAAAATAGAAATGCACAGTATATACCATGAATGTAGTGGTATTAATTAAATAAAATTAACAACTAGTAAACTAAACAACCTGGACAGTAGAGCCAGGATCACCACCAACAGTTCTAACAGCACTAAAAGAGTGTCTACATACAGTACTGTATATCATAAATATACCTTGATAATAGGTTAATAAATACCGTAAACTGTTACAAAGGATAACTGCACCCATACAGTAGAAATCTAAAAATAAGGGTTGTTAAACGACCGTGTCAGGAGATGCTGTCAGCCTACAGGACAGCCACTGTAACCCGGTAACATGGTGCCTGTGCAGTCTAACAGTTGTCAAAGGTGTTAAGTATTTCATTTTACACCAGGAACCGAGTCTCTACTGTATGTGATCTCTGTTTTTTTGCACATCTGTGACATGCTGTTACTTCCTGTTGCAGCGTGAAAAAACAAGACTGTATCATCTATTTTAATCAACTGTATGGTCATTTGGATGTAGTTTGGATGTGCTGTTGAACTGTATTGCGTTATACAGATAGATGTTTATGGTATTTTGCCTGACCTCAATGATAGAAATGGGCTGGACAATATAATAGAAACACCTGGCTGTACCCGATAAACAAGCAACTGAGTGTACAGCAGATAAACTTGAGCACAAGGGCAATGGAAACATAATGCATTATAAAACTTAGGTCATGGTGAAAATCAAAGCTACTCTCCTTTTTCACCCAACATGAAATAAATATGACATGCAACACAAACTCTTCGTTCCTGACCTTCTCAAGCAGGTATCCAATCACTAGAAAGCCTTTCCCTCCCAGCATTTGCTCCTGCATCGCAACGGAGCTCTTCAACAGCTCCACCAGGAACGCCAGCAGAGTGGCACTGCAACATACACATTGTCCACACACATATTTCAGTAACACTGCATGCAAATCATGGATCGATTGCTACGTGTTTCTCTAGTGGAGGATGTGAGCTAAAGAGGAAAGAAAACTTGGTCCATGTTTGCGTCACCTCTCCCCACACACACACATTCACTTTCTCCATCATTTATCTTACATAGGAAGCCTGTTATTTGTTTTTGTTTTGTTTCATTTGTTATCACTGTCTTCCTGAGGATATTTGACAAATAGTTTCGGATTGCTGCTAAACACGATGTGGAGATGCTGCCCGATAAGTAACTGCATTAAGGCGCGTGTGATGGAGTGGTATCAGGATGATCCTGGAGCAAGAACAACACAGACACTCCAACGTTCTAAAAGCAGCTCATCGCTCCGGGGAAAACCACATAACACTTATTTCTTTCACACTTTCATGCCCTGCTCTCTATAATCAGTTATTTCTAGCCTGTGGCAACATTGTAAGGTTGGAAGATAATTATTCTCACACATAGAAGACTCATCTTTTTACCGAATGTAACTTTTTAAACTTCTTTAATCGTTCCGTTGTTTGTTTCAGGGTTCATTCAAGGATCAACCGCAGTATATGTTGCAAATTAAACCCCCAAAAAATGCTTTTTTTAAAAATGTTTTAGCTTATTAACTGTAATATAAATCATAAACCGTCTATATCAGTGCAGTCCAGGCAGCCACTGAGTTCCAGTTATTTTTTTGTCGACCACTCACCAGACTGTGGTGTCCACGCTGCAGTCATTGAGCTGTTTGTAGTCCAGCTGAGCGAAGAGAGGGAACAGGACCTGGATGCCTCCTATAGAGTGGATGGCACTGTGGATGGAGTGGGTAACAATGGCCTTCACGTCCTGTGGGAAGCAAATGGGCTGTTAGTGCTGACAAAGACTATACTGTACTATACTGTATGTATGTTCACAGATAGAATCACACACACTCACTGCTAATTAAACATGTCTCATGTCAGACTTACAGTAGAACATCTACTGCAGATACAAATAAACCATTACTACAATTTTTGAATTGTAATTCTCAAAACTTTGTAGTTTCTACCAGAATATGGGATTTGAACCCAGAATATATTGTTGTTGTATTGTCTTATTGTCCATTAGCTGCCTTTCACACGTCCAGATTAACATCTATTTGAAGTTTAAATGATGATGCTCTAGTGCAATGAAGACCCTCTTTTGGTTTTCAGCAACAACAACAAAATAAATAATCGAAAACGTTATTAATTATGCCAAAACTCAGAATCACCATAGTGCTGTAAATGCCACCTGTTTAACTCTAAACCTGTCTTTTGCTGTCTTAACTCGCTGCACTGAAGATGATTGCGGTACCTCTGATTGAAATATCTATACAACTAGAATACAATAAGACTCACCTGCTGCCTTTGTGTTTGTGATTACAGTAATTGCTGCCTGAATTGCTGGCGCAGGAGGACAGTGTTACGAATCAAGATGAGATACAAAGAAAAGCCACTTTTAGCAACCAGCCTTGAATAGAACACACTTGGAAAGAAATGTGCTGGCATTCAACTAAAAGCAATATTCTCAAACGAGATAGTGAAATTAAAGTGAAAATTGTGACCTTGGTGTCTTTCACAAGGTGCATTTTATATTTTCTTCTTCAACCAACATCTGTATTGTCCTTCTGTGGTAAACCCCCGATCTACTACAAGTGTGAGTCAGACTGAACTGCCATTACATACATGAATTGATGAACAACTCAAGAGATGAGTCATTGATTCAGAGCTCGGTAACCAGGTCAGCGACGAGCAGCCACTCAGAAGATTCCCGGCAGACTGACCTGTAGCATGAGCGCGTGTGGCGAGTGGACGAAGATGGAGGAGTTTTCCCTCGGCGACGACTCCAGGCAGAGCTGGGCATCCGTCGCCTTGGCGTTGTAGGTGAAGGAGATGGAGTTGGCCAGCTTGCTATCGTACAAAACCTGCTTGTGGTGCTCAGCCAGGTGGATGTCACTCTCTGACTTGAACTTGAAAGTGCTCTGCAGTGATGGAGAAAGAAGACGAAGAATGATTTCGAGAGACAAATGAATTACCCACAGACGAGAGAAGTGTGAGTGTGAGTCTGTGTGTGCACGTTTAACACCCAAAATGGAGTCTGCTTAATTGCAGCATGTGTAAACAACCCAGCATTAGCTTAATGAACACAGCGCTAACCCAGGCACTAATTCAATTAGCACAGAATAAGAGATGGAAAGGGCCAACGGATGAGTGGGAGAAAGGCTCCCGGAGCTCCGAATGTATCTCCTCTCTTTGTAGTCAACAAAAAACACGGATATATTTGTGCTATTCAATTTCTGACTATTACGTTACATTTGTCCTGCAAATAACACAAAATGATACCTTTTCCACAAGCTGCTGAGTTGTTTATCTTCGAAAATACCGTGGACCGTTTTTCTTGTAATTTTTGTCCTTGAAAGAATAGTAGCTCCTCAAACAGTAATACTGAAATAGACTGACACATTTGGAATGGGGAAAACTATAAAGAATTGAATTGAATGCTGTCTCCTCAGCTCAAATACAGAAAAATGATTAATATCATTGAACTGTTTTCAACTGTTCCATGCAGACATTGTAGGAAGTCTAGGCCGCACTTTGTGTGTGTGTGTGTGTGTGTGTGTGTACACATCTTCTGTCTGTGTGTTCACGTGTCCTGCAGCGGTGCTGATCTACGCATGAAGCCCCGCAGATGAAAGGCCAGCGAGTTGCTCTGCCGCCCTTTGCAGCGGCTCCAGGTAAGAAGGGGCCGGGTCTCCAGGCGCCTTGCTCAGCCTGACTGCACAGGAAAGCCCCGGGGCTGCTCACAGACCTGCAGGCCCGTCTTCTTCTAAACCTTTCATCTGAGGTCTGCTGAAGAAAACGTGCCCGGAGCAGTTTGAACCACGCAGCTATAAAATGTCCCTCTGAAGCAAAGAGTGCGCTGAACAATGGAGACGACGTCTGAAGAAAAGAGCCCCCTCCACGGAGCAACATCCTTATCTCAGCCCAGCGAATGCACTTCTACTGTTTTCTAGCACTGGCTTAGTCTTCCTTCCATTTATCAGGTTCAAATGTGACACAAAAGGCTTACTTGTAGAAACAATCTGATTCTGAAGTACATTTTCCAAACAAACACCTGACATACTTGGGTTGCAACGGTATTCGATTTTCACAGTACGATACCATCTCAGGAAATACGCTATTACACTATTATTATTATTATAATGATCCTTAAAGGACACTCACTCACTTATGTCAGTTTTTTACTTTCTCAAAACAATTAATAAGCAACTATACATACAGTATTATAATAACGGTCAATTTTCATACCATACTATGAAACCACTGCAACACACATTAATGCCAGCGGAACATTATCTACACCAGTAATCAACGGTACTTAGGCGGTAGGCCAGCATGCCTGCGCTAATATTTTCTGACTTTAGAACGTAATACTTTAGTGAAATTAAAGAGCAGGTGAGCGGTGTTAGAAAGTGTATCTATTAAACCTTTAAAAAGCTAGTAAGCTAGAATACTGCAGCCATATGCAAGGTGATCAATCACAAACACAAATAAATTGCTCTTCTGTTTATTTTTCAAGGTCAGTGAGCCCTCTGGACAAAAAAAGAATTACTGAATGTGAAATTAATACACTTATTAAGATGCACACGTTTTGCAGTGTAAGCCCATTTATTGTGGTGCATTTATGAAAGGTGGGTGTGTACTTGTGCATATGTAGAGATGTAGCTGTGGAACTGTGAGCTTTTATTGTATGTCGCCGTGCTAAACGCCGAAGGCAGGTAGCTGAAAGTGTGCAAGAGATTTGCTGACTCTTTAAAGTATTAATGGATGCACGGATCCTTGTGCACAATGTAACATACGTGAAGCTTTACGAAGCTGCGCTTAATCACATGCTATTCCTCACCTGGTTACACAAGCACACAGAGGAATGAAAGCGACAACTCCCGCCTTTGTAACACCTGACAGCTGCAGATACCACACTGGCCTGCAGTGATAACAGCACACACACACACACACACACACACACACACACACACACACACACACACACACACACACACTACTCCATTCTGCTCAGCCTCCACACAGATTGCTGAATGACAACCAGTCCTCCAAAATGGGTCCTCCTCAACATATGGCAAAACTAAATCATCCATCTTATTGAGGTTATCAGATGATTGAATAACAAATCTAGGGTTGGGTATCATTTGATATTTTTCACGACTTTGAGTTTCAGTACTGAAACAATATCAAAATTCCACCGAGACATTTGATGCCAGCTTTTAGGACAGTTATTGATATTCTTTCAGTCAGTGCCAAACTGAGGGGACGTTTCTCTGAATATTAAAATGCACAGAACAAAAGACCTTTCAAAAAAAGTATTATAAAATCGGACAATTACACACTCGACAAATGTGCACGCAAAAACACACACAGGCATACAACGCAGGTGTCCAGATAGACACTCCACACGGGCAAATAATGAAGTTGCGGCCAGATTGTTGGCAGTGCTCCGCAATGAGGAAATCTGGACTGGATGATGATGAGTGCAACCAGCGACACACACACACACACAGACACAGACTAAAAAAAACACAAAACTCTCTTTTTACCGTAGCTCCCACTGGAAAACAAGATGTTATAGTCCTGCTTCAGTCGTTAGGAGAGCATGGAAGTGCTGAACTGCACACACGTACAGACATTCAGTACACACAGCGTGTCAGCCATCATGAGCCGCGTCGAGCGAGAAGACCTTGAACCCTCACTGTGCTGACGGCTTGTTCAGCAGAGCGAGCAGAGTGACTGTCTGCTTTTCGCTGCTCATTACTGAACAGTAACACTGACAGTGGATGAGACCGAGAGGCTGCGTACGTATGTATATACACTGTACAGCACAGATTAGACTCCGGGAGCAGATATATCATATATGCGCATCCTTCTCCGCGTGAAGTCGTGGGAACAAGGACGGGCCTCTATTCGCATTAAGACAGGAAGCTGTGAGACACAAGCCGAGTCCCACTGGCGCTCTCCTTTAGTCGACCGGAAAAACCAGCACACTCATCATTACGGTAGCGGCACCGAGGCCAGCGGCTTTGAAACAACTGAGCCATTTAATGGTCTCTTCTGGGCATCTGAGAAGCCCATTCTGCACCGTGCAGAGAGGCAATCATCTGACTGATCAGCCACAGGAAACTGTGGGCTGTGACAGAGAGAGGAATCAGTATTCATGGCCGAGAAACAGCAAACCACAAGCATGCGATCATTAGGAGGAACATGAGAGGACTCTAGTTTATAACGTGAGAGAGAGAGAGAGAGAGAGAGAGAGAGAGAGAGAGAGAGAGGATGATCTGTGCTCTACTTCATGCAATCTTTGTGTACGCTGCATGTTTCTCTGTTAGTGTCACCTTATCAAGGCAATTAAAAAGCCAATTCCTGATTCAGTGTGTACCCTTTTTAAGGAGCTTTTGAAATACCAGCAGCTGTTCCCAAACATCAGCAGCCTCAGATATCCGTGCAGTCTCACGGTGCTGACATCTTGACAGGTTTGGACACCTTCATAAACAAGCTATAAGTGGCCTGAGGCGTGCGCACGTCTGCCAAAAGAAGAAGCAGACAGCTGGCAAGGTGTTGCGACATCTCAGCCGTCTCCGCTGGCCAGGCCAAAAGGCAGAGCTTGTGATTTCTAAAGGGCGTGATGCCTCATTTGAATAACTCTACAGTGCGACAGGAACGCAAAGTTCTGTGTCTGTTTAAAATCCACCCTCGTATACTTCTAAACTGCAAAAATCTGTGATTTCCCGAGAGGCTTTTTGTGATTGTTTAGTAATCTACTTTTTATTGTGCCCCTGTAATCTCAATCTGCTGCATCTACTACAACTTTATTTGGTGACAGGGAGGCATTAAAAGAGTGCAGGCGTTTAAATCTAGGCAGCCAATAACATGTCACGTCAGCCACGGCCCTCGCTCACAACATGTCTTTCAGATGCATTGTTGAGAATTTATATATATATATATATACACAATAAAGCACAATAAAGATATTTAGATGGATAGATAGATATATAGAGATGTATCTGTCTCTTTTGAAACTGAATTAGAAAAGCTCACCGATAGCGATGATGCCGGAACATCATGGCTGACAGGAGCAGAATTATTAGAAATGAAAAACGTTCCTGCACCGATTAGATTACCCAGATGAGACAGCCCCCCCTGTCAAAAGCTTGGTTTTTGGCAATAAAATATGTTGCATCAAGGTTACAGCATACGCGTGAAACTACGGCTGACATATTGATTACCTCTGCCTCTTGTAAACAGAATCTCTCTGTATTCTTGCTGGAAAAAAAAGGTTGTTGAGAGCATCGCAAAGTAGACTTTTGCTTCACACATTAATCCTAAAAAGGAAGCTTCTTTCATAAGCTGCACTCCAGTCCAGTGATTCCCAACCATCAAATCAAATCAAATGAACGCAATTGGAATATGACGAGTGGTGTTGATGAAGGGTTCTTCAACCGCTGCTCTGGCCTACGCAAAAAGCAGTACACCAATTTGTCCTAACACTCATGCTGCAGCACTAATGCACTATAAGAGAGGGTCCACGGGATGTGAAACCTACACTGTATACATCAAGCTACCAACCCTGGCACTAATACACAGGCTATCTCCGTGTTTGACAGCCCGAGAATGATTGATGGCCTCAACTTCTTCTCGCTGAACGGGCAAAGACAGCATTGAGTAACAATGAAATCCTCAGGTTGCCAGGAGATTCTTCCTGCCAAATGACATTGATGCGCAGTAAAGCGTCCAGAGAATACACAGTACGGTGGGTGATGAGGAAGTACGTGCACGCTGTCTCACCTTGTATCCTGGGCCAAGCTGGTGGATGGCAAAGATCTGAGCTGGGTTGAGAGCTTCACTAAAAACGTAAATGGCTCCCAGCTGACCGCAAAACACCCTGTTGGCATCTGCCGTCTCCGATGAGCCCAAGAAACACTTGTCGTAGCTCTGAAAAAGGGCACAACACGAGAAAACATTAGCTATCATATCAAACATTTCTGATTCTCAGAGCTGTCCTGCAAAGAGAGTTTGGCAAACACTAGAACTTCTAGATCGTGTGCTTTTCAGTGTCAGGACGCATTAACACCTTTGAGAGGAAAAGATTAATTAAAGTTTGTTGATCATGACATTTTGAATAAGACGGCTCAAGAGTTATTAATTATTCATTTTTAATCTCTGATCATAAATATGTGGTATTCCGCAGTGAATGGTGAAAAGGCGGATGAACTTTTGATAGCTGCTCGCTTCTAATCGCTCTGTTCACCTTTGCCATCACCTGCTGTAACTTTCTGTCCACTCGCCTTTCATCTACTCCATCCCTCCGACAGCCTTTATCACAATGAAATCTTTACGCTTCTGCTTCTTTTGAAGTGATGAAATATGTTGTATCTTCAGCCTTTGGACAAAACAAACCCTGATAGCATCGACACATTGCCAGACCTGTTCTTTCACTCGTGTACTGTATGTTATGTTTCTTGCCTTCGGGTGAGCTGTGTGAACTATTAAGACATTTTACCCCCAAAGGCCAAGGGATTTCTTTCAGCGGATAACGCCGGCTCTTGGTAATGGCAGCAATGTCAAAATCGAACGGGGAAGGAAGTGTAATGAAGGCGCTGCAGCCACTGGAGAGAGAGGTCGGGCTACCCGTCCTCTGCTCAGTGGAGAAGTTTGAAGTTGGGAGTTTGGGCGAGCGGTGCTGGAACGGGGCCCAAGGGCAACTCTGCCCCAGCTGACGAACGCAGAGGGCAAACCTCAAACGCTTGCCAATATCACGACAGGAGGGAAGTGTAGCGCCAGACCAACACTGGGATTTTTTTGGAGCAAAACTTTTGAAAGCAACTTCTGACTTATAGATTTTATTTTGTTGCAGAAAATCAAATTTGAACCAGAAGCAGTTGGATAAGAAACTCAATATCTGTCTCCTTCGTCCTCAAGAGTGTTAATGTAGTTATTCTCCATAAAGATCAGTGCATATAACAACACAATGCCTCTGTAATGAGCCAATATCTTACATCGTTGGTGTTGACGTGCCAGGCCATATCACCGTAGGAGACCAGCTGACCGTTGACATAGCAGCGGATCTCGGAGTTCCTCCAGCGGTTGTAGATGTGGACGATGCTGATCATGTACCACTGGAAAATACAAAAACAGACTCAGAGAGAAACAAGATCATAAATCAAAACCAAAAACAACAAACTAAAATGCAACATTGCACCAAATTAAAGGATGAGTACTTTGTTTGTTTCATATTTGAACAATACAAGTGGGAGGTTCTCTTCAGAACTATCGTGTTCATTGAGGTGTTCTGATGTTTTCGATGTAAACTGTTTTAATTGTTTTTCCTTTTTATTATGTTTTTAAATGTTGTCTTCATGCATTTCTTTGCCTTATGTATCTCAAAGGTATTTACTTGCCTTACATTGTGTGTACTGTTTATTGTTTTTGTATATTATTGTACATTGCACTTTTCATTGATTCATTATATTGACTAAACTACTAAAATGTATTGTTTCACCTTTCCACTTATCTAATGCAATGATTCATTTGAGACATTTCAGTTCAACTGTTTGTTTGTATCAAGATGTCATGCGTGGGTAAACCTCATGTCTTTGCAAGGCAAGGCAAGTTTATTTGTATAGCACATTTCAACAACAAGGTAATTCAAAGTGCTTCACATAAAACCATCAAAAGCATCAAAACATAAGGCAAAAGAAAAGGAGATTTAAAAACAATTAAGAAAAAACAGTGTAAGAAATAAACGCTGAGAATGCATCCGCTATAGGAGGGTTAACCAGCATGAAAGATTACAATGTGTTAACATGACACATTCGCCAGAGTGCATGTGTGTACGTGTACACATGTGCGCGTGTCTAGAAAGCATCTTCCCCGGTGACAATAGTCCCCGGAGACTGAAATGGGGAGAAAAACTGCAGTAGGGGAGGCGTTAGAATTTTTTGCTGGTGTATGTATAATTTAGAAGTGGACAATACGCCATGTGCGTGCAAGCACACACACCCACACACACATTAACACATGCACACGGTGGATAAAATGCTGTGAGACATGGTCACTTGTAAATTGATCAAATGGAACCACTGGGAACTTTGTTAGGCAGTGCAGAGATTCTACTGGGTCAGCAAATCCTGCAGAAGGCCATCTCATCAAGTGAATGTGTGTTTATGTGTGCATGCAAGTGCGCGCGTGTGTGTGTGTGTGTGTGTGTGTGTGTGTGTGTGTGTGTGTGTGTGTGTGTGTGTGTGTGTGTGTGTGTGGAACAGTAGCAGAATGCTGACAATGCAGTAGTGGGGCAGTGTACAGGTCTAAATTGACAGGCCTTATGTACACTCATCAACACTCCCAGTGAGTGCAAGAATGGAAGGAGAGAGCGGCGACACACTCCGGGTGCTCTCTCATCTAACAAGTGGCACAGGGTCACCAAAGTCTGCACCGACTAGAGATGCTTCAGTCGAGTGATGTGGCCGGTTTGTGCATTCTTACCTTGCGGGGTTGGAAATCGTATTTCACACAGTGCTGAAAGCCTTTTCCTTTTGACTTCAACGATGTGACGATGAGACAGTTCCCCACAAAGTGAGCGGAGTAGCCTATTCCTTTACTGGTGCGGAAGCTGCGGAGGAATCAGACACGAATGTCAGTTTGTTATCAATTCAAGATCTGTGTTTGAAAAAAATACCTATTTATGTAATCAATAATGTATGCAATATTTGAGCTTCTGTGTGACTAAACTCCATTCATCACTAAGTTTCATTTGTTTTGAGTCAAAACGAATGACTCCAGTTTTTTATTTTGGATTTATAAAAGCACAGCAAACATTTGTCAAATGAATCACATTTCGACCGTGTCTGGTTTGACTTGTCAGACCAGCTGTATTGTCAATAATTGTTTTTGTTTCCACTACAACTGCAAATGGTAAAATTGTACCAACAGAACTCCTCTCAACCAAGACACAAGCAAGGCATCTTAAACACTAGCATATCGCACTGTTTAAGCCAATACCAGTCATAAAAAGTATTTTCTTTGCAGCAGCACGAGGGGGTCCCAGTTCACAGGCTTGTGGAAAAACACTCTTCCCCCTCCATTTCCCCCAAATAGTGTTTCTCTTCCCGCACTGCTAACCTCCACGTAAAAACCCCGGTCTCGCGGCTAAGCTTCTTCACGAAAACAACAACACACGTATCGCTTCTAAAATAGGCCCAGAAGGATCACACACAGAGCAGAGCCAGAGAGCAGATATAAATCCCTCTCAAGTGAACCCCTGGTGCATGTTCGAAGAGAACATGGTGCGTTATCGCGACCTTCATGCTGCTGCTGCGGAGGCCACTATGAGACAGGAGGCTGGAGTAGCAGCTGCATCTGGAGGAGGATGATAAGACCAGGGCAAGAGGAGAGAGTGGGGGGGGGGGGGGGTACCCTCCGCACCCTCCGCATGACAACTTGACAAACTGTTCCTGAGGAAATAGGATTACGTCCCGATGCTTCTCGTGATCAGAGCTCATCCCTGCGATGGTGTGGAATAAACAGATGCCTGTCTTCCTTCCTATAGACGGGAAGCTCCCCAATTCTTCAGCAAAAACGTTCTGCTCATAACGAATTCATGTTGGACTGTGAGGGGGAGAGAGGTGGCGGGAGGACGCCGCAGGTTGGCGTCACAGAGCGAAGAGGTGGCGCGAAGATGCCGAGCCGCGGAGTAAAGAAGTTCAATTAAATGAAAGGTCAACGCTAATGAAGCTTCATAGTGGCTAACGGCTTGCACTTACAACACCAACGTCGAGGCCAGCGAGGTCCGGAGCTGCCCGGCGAGCGGAGGCGTCCGCCCAGCACAGCACGCTCGTAATGGAGTGCCTTGACATTTAAAGTTATGTTCTAATTCATGATCTGTTTATCTATTCACTTCCATTCTGTGTCATTCAGTCTGAGTAGAATGTTCATCATGTGCCAGTTAAACTCTTTCTCATGTTGACAGTTACGCTGGATTTATTGTTCAGAAAGAAGTTGCGGAAAAATGTTAAATACGAGATTTGTTCAGAAATGTTTCCTCTTGTACAAGGTGTCAGCCATGTGATCAGTTCTGTGTCCGAGGCCAACAGATCGTTGGTTGATGGTGTGAAACCAGTTGAGAACATTAACTCTCCCGAAAATGTAAAACCTTTGAATTTTGGAAGCGCTGAAACAATTGGTGAATTAAAAAATGTGTTGATGAAGTAATTTACCTCACATATAATATATATAAATGCCACACATTATCTGAATAAAGCTTCTTAGATGTGAGGATTTCAAATATGCTCATTTGAAACATCTTTTGATCATGGCCACTCTTAAACATCCAAGAATCCATCAGCAAGCTACACTTTGGTTACCTGTACATAAGTATTAAAGCACCTCGTCCAGTGTTGACAGCTTATGAGGGAGATTATTCGACCTGAGCAAGAGTCTGCAGCTTTCTCGCACTGTGATTAAGTACAGTGCACTCACCCTAAACCTGTGTCTTTCATGCTGACTTCACTTAGTTTCTTCTTACTTTAACCAGAATGCCTTTTTGACTTCTACTGTACTTAATTCAGCTGTGTGCTTTTCCTTGCCTGGATCGATAGCGATGGCAGAAGCAGAGAGGCAGTTTGTATACGGTCAACAAGGGGTGAACTTCTTACATAACAAGTACAATTTCTTAAAGCTGTGCTGCATTGAGTACTGTCGGTAGAAAAACTGGTACTTCTGGGGTTTTTTTCAATATTTTCTGTGCTGAAAATGGAGAGTCTACAAAGAAGCCCTTCTTCTGGGATCCTGAGGGACTGGCACAAAGACCTGATGTTTAACATTGATGTTTTTCTTTCCTCTGTAACTGCGCTGGCAAAAATATCAACATGTGTCATGGGGGTCAACAAAACAGTCACAGAAATGAAATATGTATGGCAAATAGAAGTATTCGGACGGTGCTGAAGTGGTAAAGAGTGGATTTCTTAAGATGGTTTCAGTTCCCATTACAAGGGTTTTATGTTCATTACATAATAGTTCAGGTGAACGGCGTCCTACTTACCAGTAGAGGTACGGCTTGTCTTTATCCACATTGATGTTGTTGAGTGGATCCTGTCTGAACCAGGTGTTGATAGTGAATCCGTTCTGGTAAGGCCATTTGGCAATTGGCGGCAATGCTATGGCCTGGGGGAGGAGCATAAACACTTCAGTTCAGCTCTTGCCAATGTTTACAGCAATCAATAAACCACTCAGTTAGTCATTACTTCACATTTCACCGTTCAACTCCTTGTACTGGTGAAGCAAAGTGCCAATTAAGATTTGCTGACTGACTGCAAAAAAGGATGCCATGAAGGGCTCTTTAGCAATTTGGGTGCATAAAAGAATCAATTTGGCATATTTTTGATAATGATGCTCAGGTGTCTGTGTTTGTATATCAGCCTCACCGCTGCACTGCGTCCTGGGAAGTTGAAGAAGGTATCAGGACCATGTCTCTGAGGCATCTGGTTCAACACCGACAAGAGCTTGATAGCATGTCTTGGCTGGAAGAGAGGAGAGGAGAGGAGAGGAGAGGAGAGGAGAGGAGAGGAGAGGAGAGGAGAGGAGAGGAGAGGAGAGGAGAGGAGAGGAGAGGAGAGGAGAGGAGAGGAGAGGAGAGGAGAGGAGAGGAGAGGAGAGGAGAGAGTGTACATATTATGTTCCATCTGAGGAAACTATCACGGGGAGATTCTGTATGACATCACATCTCTACCACAACCCCACTGGATCAATAACTCTTCAATCACGTCCGCCCTCTCCGGACAGCATCTCATCAATACCATGGCAACCCTGAATCGATCTGTCTCCAGAGACGGAGGCTGCTGGGAGCGGAGGAATCGGAAAAGACTGGGAAATAGGAGGGAGGTGGATGGGAGGGGTTAGTAGACAGAGGCGGTACAGAGAGAGAGCTGAAGGGATGGATGATGGGCTTGCTATGGACCACTGATCAGTGACCAGGGGTTGTTGATTGTGGTTGTCCTGGAGTCTGAGCAGAGGGGAGATTGACGAGAAGGGGCCGAGGGTGTTATTGAAGTGGACACCAGCAGCTGCCGAGGCATCGCACAGCCAGGACGCTAACCCAACAAGAGAGCGGATTTACAGAACCGTCCCAAATGTGCACAGTTTGGTGTAAAAACATCAGCTAAACCCTGTGACTGGCCAATCAGCGAACTGCGGGGAGCAGTTGGGATGACAACAGCAAGTAGCACTGTTAGTGGAATTTGTTCGGCGCTCCACTCCTGAATTAATCTCATCAAGAGGTAGTTAAAGTAAACCTGGCAGTGTAGGTTTAAAAATAAAATCAGCACCTGCAAGGCCTATTTCTCTCCATTTGTGAGGAATAATTTGGGCAAAAAATTCACAGTGTAAAGTTGGGTAATTCCAGGATGAAAACTTGAAGCAGGTGTAAGAGTGGTTTATGAGGTTTAAGTGAGGGAGAAAACGTATGAATCAACCTATGTCTGGACTACGTTCACAGACTTGTTGTGGACAAATGGAATCTACATTCACCTGGTAAAAGCCTGACAGAGGGGAAGAAGAGAGAAAATGAGTCCTTGAGCAAAGCATTTACTGCTGTGGAGCTGCTTAGATGTTCGTAATAGAAGATGGTGGTTATATAGAGAGTGAATATTGGGCAGGATGTTGCTTCAGAAATGAGAAGCTTCCCAAAGGGACTCACCTGGAGAAAAACAATACTGAATTCATGGTTTCACCTTCACCGCTGATTAGCCTGCTGCTGGTTTTTTTTAATCATGGTTCGATCACTCAAACCTCTGTTGCATTAATAATGTTGATTACGAGAAGGGAAAGAACAGTTCAGCTAAATTGCCCTTGTCTTGACATACACTCCCAGATGAATCCAAACATACACGGATAGATACACACCCGTCCTCTATTATTCTTGTCTATTAGCACAACCATCCCATTAAGTGACACCCAGACTAATGACATACAAACAAGCTCATGCTGTACAATTAATCTAGTTTGAAATAAATGTAGCTTCCCAGACGATTAATTGTGGAATACTGGCATATCAGAAAAAGTGAAATGTGCTTCTTGCAGCAAATAGACAATATGAAATCCTGAATCTCTTTTGATTTTAAAAACAATTAAACACCTACACAGATATATGTATACAATAAGCATGGATTTAGGCATTTTTCCGGAATTAATCTGCATTGAAATGTTGCTTTTACTTTGACTACAGAATATGGCAATGGGGTAAGGTCACTTATACGTAATATATAATGATGAATTTTTTCCACTATTGTTCAATGTTTATCTTCAATATTACTGTATAACAACAACAACAAATTGATAAGCACACACAACCTAAAACTCTTTTAAATGTCCACCAACTTACCCAGATGCCGTTGTCTCCCCTCAGCATACTGAAGAGCAGCTTCAGCTCCTTCACTGTGATGCTGTAGCTGGCCATGACTCCCAGCATGTCCACCAGGAGGTCTGAGGACACACAGAGAGGCAGAGAGTGAGCGCAGGAGAGCAGAAACAACCAGAATATCTGTGTGCGTGTGTGTGTGTGTGTGTGTGTGTGTGTGTGTGTGTGTGTGTGTGTGTGTGTGTGTGTGTGTGTGTGTGTGTGTGTGTGTGTGTGTGTGTGTGTGTGTGTGTTGTTTTGAGAGAGTCGGCCCTCGTCCGTCACTTCTCTGATAAAATAAGGTGAGGTCATTAATGCCTGCAGTCAAAATGCAATCTCGTCTTCAAAGTACTCAGAGCCCCTCCGCTGTAAACAAAATACAAGCAACCTCCAATCTGGAGCAGAGTTGCTGTGCACAGCAGTACGAAATACCCTGAATGTGTACATCACCATGTCAATTCTTGTTGCGTTTTTATACATTGATTTTAATACTTCAGGTAATATAAAGCCAAACACACTTGAGAGTTAAGTACTCCCAGCTACTGTAAACACAGCTAATACCAACAACAGTGACAGGCTTGCATACTGTTTACAAGAGGATTATTAATGAATGTTTATTAATTACTATACACTGTATCACTAAACACCTAGATACTAACATCATTAAATCTTAAGGAATATTACTTATACTGTGATGGGGGTCTTGGGGGTCCAGTATTGTTTGTCCAGTTAATGTCCTGGACTGAAAAGCTGCATAGCTCTTGTTTTCTTTTTAAATGTATCTGAAGGACCAATGTGTAGGATTTAGCGGGATTTATTAGCAGAAATGGAAAATGATATTCATAACTACGTTTTCATTACTGTATAATCACCTGAACCTGAGAATCGTTGTGTTTTTGTTCGCTTAGTATGAGCCCTACGTATCTACATAGGCAGCAGATACCGCCATGTTGCACCGCCATGTTTCTACAGTAGCCCAGAACGGACAAACCAAACACCGTCTCCAGAGAGGGCCTTTGCATTTTTACGTTACCTGAAGGCCACCGTAGGTTCTAATTATAAAGGTACACTAGCAAGTGATTAGCTTAGCTTAGGAATAGGACTGGAAGCAAGGGGAAATGTAAAATAAAAAACATGTCTTGGCTTACCAGTGACTGTTCTCACCCCCCCCCCCCCCCCGCTTCTAGTCTTAATGGGAAGCTAAGCTAATCTGCTGCTAGCTTCATATTCATCATACAGACATTAAGAATTGTATCACTCTTCTCATCTAACTCTTGCCAAGAAAGCAAATAAGTCTATTTTACAACCGACAATGACTCGATGTCATGAAATTGACAAAAACTTGTTTTCAAAAGTTTTCCCTCTAAATATTCAGGCAGATAATTAAAAAGTACATTGTGTTAAAAAGACATTTGTTTAGTCAAAATGACCTGACTTGCCTCATTGACTTTCACTTTACACAGCCACAACAGATCAGTGTGATATAGCTACACAGCGCGGTCCTCTCACAGCGAGGCAATCTGCTTACAGAGGCTCTTCTTTCCCATTAGGCCTGCTGGATATGAATAGAGTCCTCCCACAGTATTTCATTAGCCAGAGCCCAGCGACAGGGAATAAAGCACAAGGCTAGCTCACTGAGGTGCTTGGTGTGAGAGGAAAAACGCAAACTGTCCTAGATTCAAAACCCCAAAGCTCTGTTTTTGGTACGATCAATCCAATGTAGGGCATTTTAAATAGCTTTTAAAAAGTGTTAGAATCACGGTTCAGAAGGGGAGTCTGCGAGAATTGGCATTAAATTGACTTAAGCGGCATATGCTCTGGTGTGGTGAGCAGTAATAAGTCATAGCAGGTATAAAGCACATTATCCTGCAGCGGTTGGTCGGACAAAGAGGACACCGAGGAGGAGGGAAGGAGAGGACACGCACTCCAAGGAATCATTAAAGGGAAGTCAAGGTCAATATGATCATGTAAAAAGACGGCCGTGTACACGTGCTGTTTTGCAATAAAGCCTTCGGTACGAATCGCAGCACACGCGGAGATATACTGGGGTCATAACTCTGCTTCTGCAGCACCAGCGGCTTTTTATGGATGTCTGACTGCGGCGCAAACAAACACTCAACACATTCAATCGTTCTGTTATGAAGGAAAAGAGTGAAAAGAAAGCTTCAAATATTGACTTTGGAGAAAAAAAAAGTAACCGTGAACGTTTTTCTTATCCACAAGGATAAATGTTCAAAAGTAAATAAAGCAAACGCTTCTTCCACTAGTTCGCACAAAGTTCAACAATAATACAATGTAGAAGAATTACTTAATAATAATTACTTCTCCACCAGAAACAGCTTTAATCTTCAGCTTCTGTCTCAAGACACGTGATGATTTCAACACCGTTGTAGTAAAACTGTGTTTAAAGTTTTACTTCACATTTAATAATTTTTTCAAATACAGCACAAAACTATATTTTAAGAATAATGAATTAACATTTAACTGAATCTTCAGATATATCAAAATCAGCAAAGCTGTCTGCGTTTGTCTTGCAGCCGGGCAGCAATGCAGGTCATCATCATTTCATATATTATTCAGGGAAATTGTGCTACGATATTAAGACGATATTGTCTTATTCTTTGACCTTTTGTCCAAATTACTGAAAAGGAAAGTGGAAATAATTTCACGTGTGGCCGTGTTCACATCTGCATTTCAACATTTCTTTTTCTGCCATCGTGCGTTCACTGCCTTTACGTAAACGCTCACAAATGGACGGCTGGCTCACCTGCTATCATGTCGTCCACAGTGCTCATCTTGAGCAGCACCTGCTGTATGAGGCCGACCTCGGTGCTGGTCTGCAGGTTGCGCACGCTCTTGCGGAGGATGGCGGTGAACATGCTCCAGATCTCGGCCTGGCACGTCACCTCGCAGTGGGACAGCAACTCCACCATGCAGCCGATGCTCTCCGCCTCCTGGATGATGAAGTTCATCTCCAGGTCAAACTCGCCGCCCACCAGCTGGAGGAGGGTAGAGGGAGAGGGGGACGAAGACAGGAAGGGGAGGAGGGGAAATGGTTTGCGAGGCAGGAAAAGGGGTTAGGGGTGGTGAAGAAAGTGGGAGGAGAGAGAGAAAAAAATGATTTAGTGAAGCGTTTAACCTTTTGTCTGTAGCAGAGGTAAGCCCGGCGTCTGATGGATGCTGATTATGGGTTAGGGAAGCATTCTACTGCCGGGGGGATGGGGGGGGGGGGGGGGCGCACATACAGCAACAAATAAATGTCCTTCATCTGACCATACGCACATGTACACAGAGCACATCTCCTCTGCTTTCTCTTTAACGTGAGGAGCACAGCACTCTCCTCTGCAGACTGCAATCGCTCTCAAAATACAGCAGGCATAAAATTGGCCCCCCCTTCTACCGCCTCAGATCCACACCATGCGGGCACACACGGACACTGACGAACACACATTTCGGTTTGTGTCCTCTCAGATAGCATTAGTCAGAGGACATCATCATTTTGGAAAATCGAGTGCAAAAGTCCTGTCTCTTAATGGCTGAAATTACTTGTGAAATTACAGCCGTCACATCGCTAAGCCTCACAAAACGTACACACACACACACACACACACACACACACACACACACACACACACACACTTGCACGACGTGAACACAAAGCGTAATACCCACGCAGCTCATCCTCAGCACACCACGCGACCCAGGAAGAAGCGGTCGCCATGGCAACCACCAAGCCAAGACACCAAACATTGAGGTTATTAAATCTGACGGAAGAGAAACACGCAACAGGTTATGAGCAGACGAAGAGATTACGAGCAGAAACAAAAGACGCAGTCGGACTGTGACACAGGCAGTGAGGATGAGAGTGAGGATGAGAGTGATGGATAACTCAAGTACAGCCAGTATGTTTCACAAGGAGACGAAGGAGAGAGCTCGTCTCCTGATATCTGAAGGGACCAAGAGGACGAGTGGTTGTTGGTGCTGCCAGTGATATATGAAAACTGAAGCTTCACTGTTTTCAACAAAGGCTTAATTCTTCATAATTAATTCCGCGTGTGTGACTAAACAACTAAATAAAGTCCAACTAGAGCTGGGAGTTCATTCAATATTGTCTTTTCACTCTCAGTTGACCCGCATCTTCAGGAGATGATGAGATGTTTTGGGCTGACAGTGATCGTTGGACGGTGGTTGAAAGCTTAGTAAGCTTAGTAAACGTCGTGAACATGTGTTTATGGTCTCGATCGCTAGTTTCAAGTCTTCTTCAATACAGCGTGATGTTCATTTTGTAAAATATGGTTAAATTTAGAGTAAAGTAGACCATAAAGCAGGGTGTGCTTTAGGGCGGGGCTTCAGCGTGTTTTCAGTTCATTAAAGTTAATTGTAACATTTTGGGCGTCTAAAAAATGTCTTATTCAGCATTCGGCTGTACTTAGCTCCACCCTCTCATGTCACCTTTGCAAAAAAAAAACAAGATGGCGACCGACAAAATACCTAATTCTAGGCATCAAAACCGTAGCCCACAAACCAATGGGTGACGTGTCTGTGACTACGTCGTATTCGTATATACAGTCTATGGTTTTATGTGACTTAGATCTGACATTTCTGTCAACGTTTGAGCTATTAGGATGGAAACGTGTCTTGCTTTAAAGAAACTGGCCCCTGACCCTGATGCATGCTGGAGCACCTTGCAAGAGAACAAAGAAAATTCAAGAGCAAATGCTGGTGTCTTTGATAGGGTCATATACAATAGTATTGACATACAATTGAACCTTATAGCTGCAGCAATCATGAGCAACACCGGCATTTATCACACGCTGGCCTATCGACAGACTCGGCCTCAGCCCCAGTGAGACTTAAAGTTTAATGGTTAAAGCCTCGTGGGTCGACGTTAAGTTTACCTCGTGTCACCTTGTGGTTGATCAGGTTTTAGACTTGTGTACAATCTCCATATTCTGCAGCTCCTCATCCCTTTCTCCTCTCTCTCTCTCTCTCTCTCTCTCTCTCTCTCTCTCTCTCAGTGAATTGATCCAGTGCACTCTGGCACAGATTAAAGAGGACCTCTGAACAAGGCATGGAATAAAAGGGGGAAGAATTAATTCATCCCCGCATCGAATTTTCCCCCTCTCCTCTGAGGTTCCCAATTACAGAGCCCGCTGGGGACCGCTGCGTCCTACAACATCTCTATAAGCTGCCAGGCGGAAGGTGCTCGCTATATACCGCGCAGAGGAAGCTCGAGGAGAGAGAGAGAGAGAGAGAGAGAGAGAGAGAGAGAGAGAGAGAGAGAGAGAGAGAGAGAGAGAGAGAGAGAGAGAGAGAGAGAGAGAGAGAGAGAGAGAGAGAGAGAGAGAGAGAGAGAGAGAGAGAGTATTCTTTGGAGAAACTAGGAGAAACTAGCAGATACGCAGCTACTTCCAATGCGGGAACACACACATCCCCAGGACATACCTGCACATGTACAGCACGCAAGCACAATCTCTCTTAGTTCACACTTGTTACCCGTGTGCAGAACATCACAGCAGGATGAGAGGGGTGATGCAAACGACAGCAACGAATTGGGTCTCATGACCAACGATAGGCAGGGGGAAAAAAGGAGGGCAAGTGCCGGGAACACACAGGGGGAGGAAAGAAGGAAGCGCCCGGATAATTATTATCTCTCCTCCAACAGAAACAACATCTGGAAAGGCAACGAAAGCCTGGGCGGCACTGCCAAGAAGAGCCTCCTGGACCGAGAACGTCAGGTGAGCAGCCTTGAAGAGGAAAGGACAGTGAGACAGAAAGAGCTGTAATAAAGAAAGGATGTGGGGGAAAATAGTCTCCGATATGAAAACGCTCCATCAAATAGATGTTCTCCATTTTAAGTGGCTTCCATAAAAATGATGGAGCATTTCCGCGACCCATTATTGGCTCGAGTAGGGCTTTTAATCGATGTATAAACAAACATGCTGACTAGATGGCAGTAAGGTTGATCATGAGCAGCTTGAGCGCACTTGAGCGCACTTGAGCGCATTCGAGCGGCGCCATCATTGCCGCTCTGCACACGGACAAAAGATTACTAATTACTTTTACGAGGGAACATGCTTGTTTTGCATAAACACTCGCAACCTTCCGATCTCCTCCTTCACCCTAAACCCCCCGTGTGTCCACGATGTCGGTTCCCATCCCTCGTCTTTGCGTCTGGAGGGGGGGAAAAAAATAAAATCGCACAAAAGGGACGAGCAATCACATCAATGAGCACGCACAAGAGGCCTTTACGCCCGCGACACGTACCCTGGTGCAGGACACACATACTTAAACAGGGCCCCACATTATGCCACTCGCCTTAGGATAAAGGGGCTTGGCAGTGCAACCCCCCCCTCACACCCCCCTCGCCTCTGAGGCAATGTGAGCGCTGACCTCGCTGTCGGCTTGGCAAGTGGTTGAAGACATTTGTTTTGGCAGCACTATGACAATGATTGCTCCCCAAGTACCGCTCATGTCTGTATGTTCTATTCCTTAACAGCAAGGAAACGAGCGGGTGAGAACCTGTCGTGACAACTTCTTTCCCCACAATCGATATTCCTCTTGGTTTTTAGGAACATTTGACAGGTTCACACATGTGCTGATGCATATGAATGCGTGTCTGCATGTTATATGCCTCCTGTACATAGAATATGCAGCTGTGCTCACACTGGAAATAAACAAAACACATTCCAGACTGCATAATATTGAATTTTATATCCCCCTCGTGTTGTGACGAGACAGAAATCAGTATTTCTTGCTTCAGAGCATCAAGTGTAGTCATGATTGACCTGAAAACACCGTCAGTAACAGCCTGAAATGTAAGAATATCTTCCACTGGATTCATTCACTGATGACTAATCTGCTTGTATTGTCTAGTGGACATTGTGGGTATTTTGAAGTCATTCAATATTTCTTACTTTGTGTAAAGTATCAGTTCTGTACTCGCACACTTATGTGTTACCTTTCCTCGCTGTGATTTCTAATTCTGACCAGCTTTGCAGTGCCGCTCTCATTCAGGACCGGGAGGAAGCTGGCAGTAAGCTCGGCATCGCTCTGGCTGGTCTTCAGACCACAAAGAGCTCATATGAGCAGGCACCTCGACCTGCCAAAACCAGCTCTCGGCACAACAAACACTCCCTCTGTGCATCCGACTCTTTTCTCACCAGCCACGCTGCTCAGAAACAGTTCCTTTTCCGCTGAAGACATTCCGACATGTCACAGGAGGAGAGGCACAGGCGCAAATAAATAAAAATGAATGATGGCTGGATTTCCACTGAGCCGCTTCAGTGCCAGGGTCCCGGTGTCGTGCATGTCAGCGCCCTGTCACACTGTCATGGCTTACTGGGGCACTTGAATAGACACCTGCGTCAAGTCAAAATGTCTGCTGAGTCTTGAAAAAGTCTTGATACCTTAACAACAAAATAGGTTGTTTGTCATGATCGTAAAAAAAAAAGTGTGTGATTTATAATCTGCTGCCTAAACTGTGGTTAAACCTGCAATAACCTGCAATAACTGGCAAACAGTTGCTTATTTACACATCCAGCGGTTACATACAGAGTCATGCTTGTCTCTACTGACCCCTGAGGGAAATGCTCCACTACGTCCACAACGCCACGAGAGCGGTCAGAGTGAGTCAACGCCGGACAGCTGAACAATGAGCTGACCCTCCACTCTTACCTTAGACGTGCTGCTGCTATGATGCTAGAGCAATGTCACAGTACGGTACTTACACATCTGCTTTTGCGAGACAACAGTCATTATTTAAGAGATAAGACACTTTAGGCGTACAACGAAATTACGTTTTGGGAACTTTTAGTGATTTGTTAAACCACAAGAGCTCACAACCATTGCTGACATTTTGTCTTGTGAGGACATTCTCTGTTATCACTGGGACTGTTAGAAATGAGCACTCACTTCCTTCGAGTTTGCCCGTGCTAAACATAAATAGCCATCCAGACGTTACATGTTTACTACTTATTTTTGCACCAGAAAAAGGGTAAGTTGTAAAGGTACACAAATATTTTAAAGCTTAAAATACCTTCTTCTTTGATGGTTTGCCGTGATTCAGTGTGACATTCCTGACCAATCTGAGAAATGCTGTCTGATTCATGTCTAGAGCATTTTTCATCGCACGCGTAATAAATACCAGGCCCGTGATAAATAAATGGAATTCTGCCATCATTCATGTTATATTTACACCTGTATTTTTTCCTATACCATGACACATTAAATGATCTTTCGTGGAAGAGGCCTGTTTGCTTTGTCATTGGTTCCCTACAAATGTTTTTTGTGCATTGCCCTTTATTCATACCTAATTTCCACTTCCTCAGTAGTACTCTGAAAGGGTCTACATTAATTAAAATGATGATTATTCATTTGAAAACAATCTCACACGGACCCACCACAGTCCATTATGCATAGTGCTGTGATGGCACATCAAACGAGCCATTACGCTGGCTGATTACTACGACTGACTGTTGAATATTGGATGACTCTCACGGGCCAAACCTGGCAAAAAGAGGCACCTGTTGCTCATTACTGCCGGGTCAGAGAGGCGAGTGGACGGTCAATGGCCACCTCCTCTGCCTCTGCACATTACAATTGAGCATCATCAATATGCAACTTCAAAAGCCCCTGGGAGTGAGCTGGAGAGGCTCGTGCTTGTTAGCTGTGTGCTTGTGTGGCTCATTACGTTTGTGTCCCCCGAGCGAGCCGCGGCCATTCAGTCCCTTTTGTGCGCCGAGCGAGTGAGGAGACGAGAGGCCCATCTAGACATGAGATCACCGATTATACACTTAACGCTTCGCCGAGAGGGCTCGACAGAGAGCGCAGGAGAGCAGGATTGAAGGAGAGTGAGGGGAAAAAAACAAAACAGGGAACGAGAGAGGGAAACGAAAAGGGAGACAAACAACGGTGTGAACCGTGGGGCGAGGCCGATCGGAGAGAAAACAGAAAACAGTGACGAGAAAGTGTGTGTGTGTGTGTGTGTGTGTGTGTGTGTGTGTGTGTGTGTGTGTGTGTGTGTGTGTGTGTGTGTGTGTGCGTGTGTGGCGGCTGGATGCTATTGCGCTTTCTTATCAGAGCGATTTTATTGCCCACAGCCCCACAATGTGCAGTGGAGGGTTTAGCGCCTCGATGATGACCACAGCAAATCTCTAAAAAAGATATGGATTACATTGGGGCTAAACTGGCCACTAAACACTCAATAATCCACGTTCTGTTTTCTGCACGACCTCATTTCTGGTCAACAGCGTTGATAAAAGCGTCAGTTTAAGTCTGTCAGCGGCTCGGATTCATATTCAGGATGAACTTCTCCTAATCTTTGGTTTTCCAGTGCTTTTGGTCGAGGATCTATGAGGGCTCACTGGCTTTTGGAAAGACGAGGGCGACAGGAATATTTAGGGCAGAACAAAAAAAGATATTGGCAATATCTGTTATCGAGTCATTTGACACCGAAACAATTAATTGATTAGTCCACAGAAAATCATCAGATGATGATTTAGGTACCTTTCATTGGATCACATGATACTAATCAGAATATTTTTGGACTGATTGCCAGACAAACGAGCATCCTGAATATGTCCGCTCGCTTCTTTTCTTTGTTTGGGTTTTAGACGGACAAAATAGGCAATCTGGAGATCTTGTGGGACTTCACAATGGATTTTCTTTTGCACATTTTAAAAACTAAATGATTCGTTTAATAATCCTAAAATCATAATAGTTAGATAAGTGGATAATACAAAAAAAAACATTTGAAGCACAACGTTAGTAACTCTGTGAAAGTTTGTGTGACAGAAAAAGAGGAGGGGGTAGAAAAAGTTGGGGACGAGGAGTCGCAGTCGAAAAGGGCAGCGCATGTGTCTCTGTCTCTGTGATGGTGATCAGCAATGACATGTTGACTGAGTGTAGCCTCCAGACACAGAGGAAGGAGGGGGGGGGAGCCCCACGGACTGCATTTCCCATGGGCCTTTGTACCAGTGTCTGCACAGATGGCAGATGGGACGACACACAGCCCCCAACTCGCGAAACACACACACACACACACACACACACATGCTTGCACGCGTCAGCAAAATAAACGTAATCAGCCATAAGAGTATGGAGTGGTTAAGAGCTTTCATGCATAAAGTGTAGGGCTTTCACTTTAGACTTTACAGGAAGAGAGAAGTCAAGTACGCTGCAGAAATCACAGCGGAGCAGTTTTAGGAGGTAAGTAGAGAAAAACAAGGTTTCAACACACACACCAGACACTGCAAAATCACAATAATTACATAAATCCACACTGGGGATATGAGGGTGGTTAAGGCCACAAGCAAGGCAGGTTCATGTGTGTGTGTGCGTGTAGTTGTGTGTGTGCGTGGTAGTGGTGAGGGCATTTATAAAATGTATAAATATCAAAACCTTGTAAGAAATGTTTGATGACAACAAATGAATTTCCCCTCCATAAAAACTGTGCATTATGGAAGGCTACATGTGGATGTGTGATGAATCAATTAAGAGTAAATTCTAAATGCTAAAATATTTATGAACATGTAATTTCATTTAGCTGTCAAACAATATCTCAGTCACTCCTGTGAACTCGCTAGCTTTTTAGACATTAACATGAAGTGACACGGGCACATGTCTTCAGTCTGCAGACGCACAAAAACAACAGCGGTGCTGCAGATCCCTCAAGGCAGTAAAGTCTCCTCGGTGACATGAAAGTGATTTGATCGAACAAAGTCTGACACGAAACAAACCACTGTGTGCTTGAAGTCCATCATATCTACCATGAGTGTTACTGCATGTACAGACGATGCATAATAGATAAAACTGCTTATTTATTAGCACGCTCCGGAGATGGTAACGTCTGACCGCTCGCTTTGGGTCCAGATTGAAATCTCTAAACCATTATTGAATGAAATGCTATGGAATTTGGCACAGCCGTTTGTGGTCCCCAGAGGATGAACCCTACTGACTTTGGTGACCCCCTGACTTTTCATCTAGCATCAGCGACAGGTTGACATTTATTTCATCCAGAGTTTAATATTTTGGAAGATTGTCTTGGATAGATTTGGCACAAATGTTGCCTTGAGGTTGAATTGTGACACCTTTGGTTATACCGATCCGATCTAGCGCCGTCATCGGGTCTGCTAACCGTCGGTATGCATAGCACCGTCATTGTGAGCATGCTGACATTAGCATATAGCTCAAAGCACTAGCGCGGCCATCTCTCTTGGACTCCTGGTCTTATTTGAAGTGCCTGCATATGTTGGAAATATGTTTCGGGTTTTTTAATTGTAAAAAAAGAAATAGAAAAAAAACATAACTAACTAAACCTTAAGTAATAACATCTTTATCAACATGAGTATTGCCCCTGCCCAGGGTTGGATTCCATGTGTAAGAAAAGGCTTATGGATCTTGGGAAACTAACAGATCTTCATCCGACCACTCTCAATGAGTCTGGACCTCCTCTCATCTTCCCCCTACACAAAGCTGCTGTTAACACTAGACTTTTGTTAACCAACATCAGAAGACAAGAACCACGGGGTTCAAACGGCCGACAGAAACCACAACAAGCACGTTGCTTTTTTTTATACATTGCATTTTCCAAGGAGTGCAGATGGCAGTTCATTACAAGCGGATTCATCCACATACAGCAGCTCCATGCAGCAACCACACTTCATACTTTGACATCAACACTGTTCTCATCCCTCTCACACATAATAAGCCATCCAATCACGGAGCCAATACAGAAAAATGGGAGAACATAAGCCGGGCTAAAGGTTTGGTTTAGAGTGATTATCCGCTGGATAAGGATTTGCATTTTTATTTTTATTTTTTCCCCACATACAATTTCGTTTTTTGTTTCCTTAATAAGCATAGACCACATTGTGTACTGTGCTCATACCATCTTAGGGCTATATGGCAATATGGTCTAAAAAGATATGAAATGCAATTCAAACTGTAGCGTTGTGCAAAAATAAAGTCTTTATTTTACATGACAATATGTTTTTAAAATCACTAATTCGTTGAGACCGACAATATGTGGGTCTTCATCAGGGTCATTTGTCAGCAGCAGAAGGAGACTTAGAGTTCAAAGAGATAGTTTTGAGACCATATCCCACCCATGCATTGAGCCAATTACAAGACGGAATATGCATGAATTCTGCATTAATGCATAACAAAACATCAAAGAAAAAAATACTGCAAATAAATCAATTTCTTCATTCGTTTTTAAAAAGCTCTTTGGGAAAGTTGCAAACTAAACAGGAACTGAATTGCAAATTGTATGTTTAATTGATCGATAATTGACGTAGAACAGAGCCATACGTTGTGCTAAAAATACGTTTTAAATGTGTGTGCCATGAAGAGGTCTAAACTCCTGCAACACCATGAAGCACTGAATGAATAATGTGCTATTCCGGACTGCACCATTTCATGGCTCGATGTGGCATCTGGGGAAAGTCGTTTATGCATAAATATTGTGGTCCTTTGTCGAGGAAGGCTCGTTTCCAATCAGCTCGTGTGATCCTGTCAAGGGCGCTGTGCAGTGAGGGTGACAAATTGCAATCAAGCAACTGCTACCTCCAATTTAGCAAATAACTGTACGCTCTGCAGTTCCATTAGATTCAAAATGAAGAGAATTGCGTTCACAGTGCCAAGAGCTGTACCCTGGGGTTTCCGCAAAAATAACCGTGAATGTGAGTCTGTACATACATCAAAGAGAAGCAAAGCTATTGAGTGTTCCCATGCATTGGCTTGTCAGTTTCTATTAGCACTGCCAGAAACCAAAGAGGGAGAGCTGATAGAAGAGGAGTGAGAGAAGGCGAGATAAGACAGTAATACCTGCTGTGAGCTGTCTTTATGCAAGTCTCCATTTCTCTGCAGACCAGTTCAGTGTGCCTTTTTTCCCCCGCCTCCAACATCTGACTCAGAGCTTGTCAAGTGCAAGCTGAAAACATACTGTACAGACACATACAGCCCAACGTGCACCAACACTCGACAAACTCAGCCACAACACGCACACACGCACGCATACTTGGCGTTCAAAGGGCGAAAAAAGGCGAAATAATTCATTGCAAAAAGGTCTGTCATTCGCACATACACTCTCTCTCAGTTCGTCACTAACACGCTCACACACACACACACAGCAGCAGCAGTGATTCACATGAATGACAGCAGGAGCACACGAAGGAGTGGAGATAGAGGAAGAGTGTGGGGGTGGGGGGGGAAGCAGAGAATCCTCCCAAAAGAATCCAATAATAATGAGGCGCCATTTCATTAGCATATGAGCAGCTTGTAAAAAACAAAAACCTAATTTTTCTTTGCTGGAGTGGGAGGCGAAGGAGCTTTAAAAAGAGCAGAGGAGAAGAAGAAGAAAACAGAGGAAGAGATCAAGAGAGGAAAGGGAGACCGCTAGAAAGAGAGGCCAGACGTCACAAGCGGGGCAGAAACGGAAACAGCGATGGTGTGAATGTTCGCTTGGGAAAGCAGAGAGAAACGACAGATAGACAGACGACAAATGCAGCAGACTCCTTTCAGCACAACGGACAGCTCCTGCTCTCCCCGCTGACAACATGAAAGGATCTACAGTGGAAATCCTTCACTACGCCTGCGGAGTTCATTGACAAACAGCTGAAAGTGCAAGTGTACTAATTGCTGTGGTAATACCGTGAGACATTTTCAAGGACTTAAAAAAGTCTGTGACAGCACAATATGGCTTTGACACGAAACAGAGCCGTGCTGTTCCTGGCTGATATTCTCAGGGGGAAAAAAAATATCCAGGTCAGAAACACACGCACACACACTCACACACACTACAGGGGTTGAGGATCGCAGCCAAGTGATCACAACTATGACTTCATCCAACCGCAGTTTAAAATATCTGCCCCCTGATTGGCCAAAGAGGCTTAGTAACGGATCTCGCAATGAGCCTCGTCACATGCTATTGGGCAGCAAATAAAAGATTTTTTTCCCTTTTTGTCTTCCAAAAAACACCTAATGCGATCCTCTCTCTCACACACACACACACACACACACACACACACACACACACACGTGATGACGCACGTTGTTTGTAGGCTCACACAGCTGTCACCGTTACCAAACTAGATGCTCAACAGAAGATCATAAAAACTCGTATTTCATGTTGGGAAGGTTTGACAGAAAATACTGCAGATAAAAAGGCATCAAGAGTGAATACATCCTTCAACTACAAGTGCAAAAAAGGTTCTATGTCTGAAGATATTCATGCTACCAAATACACAAAGACATATGACAGCGTGCATCTAGTTTGTTCAGTTGGGCATTATACACGAAGAAGGTTGTGTTTGTCTGTCAGACGGATATCTAAAATATATCTTTACGGATTTCTATTACATTTGAAGGACAGACAGCCTGTGAGCCATTGAACAACTGGCTAGATGTTGGTGGTGATCTGGATTTGGAATTTCTCTCATTGAAAGCAAAATATTGCCATGTTTTTAACTAGAGGGTTGGAGATTTTAATTTAAATTCTATACATGTATTCTCTGCAAAAGAAATTCAGCACTTAAATTTTGTGACAGAAGCTATGTGTTTGAGACTAACCGTGTTGGAATATTACTTAGAATCATGCCTCCCAGCTAATAGTCCACTTCACTTTCTCATGAATAAATTTACATCCATCTACGACCGCAATTCAAGCTATAGCTTTTTTTCAATCGAGTTTTTGTGTGGTTCATCCAGTGCCATCGAGTGTTAGCTGCGTCCTTCCCAGGAAAAGGGGACAAAAAGGAAGGAATAAATGTGGTTTAATAGAAGGCACGTACAAAGTATTGGGACACATGTTTCAGTAGCGGATGAGCAGATAACACTGGAAACACTGGAATCAAATTTCATCTACAGGAAATCAAAGGAAATCACAACAATTACAACAAAATACTCCAGAATCACCACTTGCTACGCAGGATATCAACAAATAAAAATGTGATTATTGATAATTTAACACTTGAAACTGACAATTCTATCAAAAAGCAATGGTACCCAAGGGAACACCTACCCCCTCGCATGAAAATGCCTGGGCCTAACAGACAAGAAACAGTTTTAAAGATATGTGTCAGGACCTCAAGACTTCTGGTTAGAAAAGGACCAAAGGCAGCTTCTCTCAGCAGGGGACAAGAGGTCTCGAGGAGAAGAGAGAGGAGTGTCGGGGCATCCAGAGGGAGAGAAAGAACAAAGAGCTGAGCGAAAATAACTACGAGGCAGGGAGGAAATAGCATCACGAAGAGGTGATTGAGAGGACACCACTGAACGGACAGCATGAAACAAATGGGACCTGCTGTTGAATTCCACCAGACACAGAGGGAGCACGAAGGAGACATAATGTGTAGGAGGAGGCGTTGAAGTGTCTTTTTGCCCTCTTCTTCTCGGGGGAAAAAAGTGACAAGTGGCAACTCAGTTTTCCTCTCTTAATGTCCTCCTCAAGACAGGCAGCAACAAGGGCATCCTCGTGTGTTATGTCACGGGAGTTGAGGAAGGAAGGACTTAAGGCTGGTGTACTTTAACAAGGCCATCTCAAAATGTGCTCGTTTCAAAGAAGCTGACAGGAAGTGGAGTCCTACAGGGCATCCTGCATGTTGCCTACACCTCACTGGTATGATCACAGATGAAAATAGAGACGTGGGACCGAAATCTGGTCGACTGGATGACAAAACAAATGTGTTTCGTATGCCATATCAGTGTTTCTCACTCGTTCGTGTGTCTGCCTGGGATGAGGCAGGTGTAGACTAGCTGATGCTAAGTTCAAGGGTCAGCAGATAAGCCCTGCAGACCAGACTGAGGCCAGGCTGGTGGCAACTCAGGATCACTAATCTGATTGTTTGGTCTGGTTTGAGTGTATGTGCTGCAGCAGATAGGATGTGTGCATGCATGACTGTAAGCACTCGCACACACACACACACACACACACACAGAATTGTGCACGTGTTCGCCATCCGCTGAAACAATGGAGAGTACTGTTCCATTGAGCCACAGCTGATGGAGGATAAGAGAGGCAGCAAGCAGCTTCAACGAGTCTCAGTAATCCATCATCATAAGACAGGGCCGGGAATGACACACACACACACACACACACATAGAAAGTAGGGTTGGACAGGTCAGTGGAGCACGGTTAGTAATTTGTTATTGTGCAAAAAGACCACATATACTCTACATATAATCATAAGTCAAGTTAGACTTCCAGAGAATCTAATTCTAAGCAAATGAAACACACAGAAACCCGTCATGCTGAAGCAAAACGTGTCTCTCGACATATTATAATTTAAAACATTTCGATAAAAACTGTTAATATTTAAACGTTTGGCGCAAATAATCCGCACCAACTTCTCCTGCGTCGAGGTGTTTCTGTGCCACAGGCCTGTCTTCAGACTGTTTGAAGCCGGTGCTGTTTGAAGTGCAGCAGTAACAGTGTAGCAGTTGTCAGAGGCGTGTACTTTGGAAGTAAAACCTTTAAAAACAAGGGACCATGAGAAGTTTGCATTTGTGGTGATCAACTACGAGATCAGATCTTTGGCCTATTTTGACCAATGCGAAATCTTTACATAAACCATATTTTTCACATCAGCTCCTTCTGTTTTACACTGGGAAGTTTGCCTTATTTGCATGCCCTTTGGGGATCTAATACATTAATACTTCATGTCATAGCTTCTATTACGATGGAATCATTTACAAACAGTGCCTTCCTCCTGGAGGACGTGTTCATGGATAACTAATAGATATGAGTAACCGAAGTAAAACTTTCAACTGCAATAATATATGAAACTCTGAATGATGATACAGTTTCAAATGCTTCACATCTGCAACAAATGTCTATTTGTAAATAAGGTAGACAAGAGAACTGAACAACTGAAATGCTGATCAGTAGATGTTTCATTTAGGTAGAGAGCTCGTGAGCTGAGTTCAGAGTTAAATAGCCCAATGCAGCCGCCATTCAGTTGGGCAGCGGCCAATGAGGTATAGACCAACTCCATTTCCAGACTAATGCCATTCAAATAATATAACACGTTCGAATAAAACAAGTTTAGACAAGAGTATCATATTCTTAAATACACCCAGTTTGAGTGTTATCGAGAGGTTTCCTTATAGAAAGAAAAATATGAGGATATCAAACGTGAAATGTGGCAAAAACTATTTCCTATCAAAAGGTCACATCAGCAGGAAATCCATTCTCAAATAACAACGCCTATTGCTAGCATGCACTCACTCTCTGTTGAGAGCTCACGCTATCATACAGGAGAAGGCCAAACAGAGAAACGAATACATATAAATACATATATCAAGTGCTGTTGCAAAGTGAAAAATAATATCAGGAAGAGAAATAACCCTTCGGCTGAGGTAGGAGGGTGTGTTCAGAAAAACAAATACAGACAGATCCTAAACCATAAATATTAAATTTAAAGGCAAAAATAATCCCAGTGCAAATTCAGTCCCCCAGGCAAGAAAAACAATATATATATTATGTATATATAAATATAAAGTGTGCATGATTCATGCAGTAACAGCGGCCAAATGGCCATTTAGGCTTAATCAATCAACACTTAATCAATTCATTCTGTAACTGAGTATGACCTAAAATGTCCAATTGTCTCTTTGCTAACATGGAAAAACAGACTCTAACGAGACCCTTTTGGATCCGTTCATTAGCTTGATTATAAGAGTGTGCTTCTCTGCATTCACATTTGGTATTCCAGCCTAATAGTTTTCCTGGAACCAGAGCCTGAATGGCGTGGCGATTCGGTGAGGGTCGAGGAGCAGCGTGGATGATGTGGATGAGGAGGCGGGGGGGGGGTAAAACAGTGAGTCACCACTGCCAGTTGTTGGCTGCAAAAATCTCTATTTACCAACGGGGTATTGCACTGATATCAGTACAGATAACTACAAATGGGTCAGATCAGATCATTATTTGTGCTGCAGGTCAAAATTTCAATTTGTCCAATACTTACTACTACAATACTAGCGGATACCTGCAAAACTAAAATGTTAGCATGCTTACACACCAAACTAAGATGGAGACTACATGGTAAACATTATAACTGCTTAGTCTTAGCATGTTAGCGTTGTCAATTAGCAGAGTACAGCCCATAGACGATGATATTTAAAGATGCTAAATACAAGATTTGGGAGCATTTCTGTTGCCTCTCAACATGGCGACGGCGAACAGCGCAAACCACAGGCAAACGTGCTGACAGAGCTAACAGCGTTCAAACCGCTAACAGCGTGATCAGCTGTAAGCGCCGTATGAGCGCAGTGCAGCGCGGCGGCGGTTAGCTAGCTCGTGGGGCGCGCTCGTATGCAATAAAAGCACGACTAAACACTAAACACTGTCCAACTAAACACACAGAGGGAGAGCGACTTCATTCTCTGCTCAGGTAGACGTTACTCCACTTTATACAGGTCAACGCTACTGAACCGACACAAAATGATATTGTTGAATAAAGGCTCAGTACTCCACAGTAGATGAGGATACTGTTCTTTATTTCCCTTGCTGGCATGGACCAGAGCACTGAGACCGGACTTCATTATCTGTGCTAAAAAACGATGTCGCTGCAGCGCTATAGCCAGCGTCACAGCCACAGAAAAGGGAAACAATAAAGCAGCATATTGTGCCACTGTTTGGTCCGTTGAACTTTTTTATTCTGGAGTGTTCAAAGCATTACCAAGGCCTGTCTCTTATCAAGCTGAGCTGTTTTATCAACGGGAAAAAAAATCCCCATCTCAAATCATAAAGATCCTTGTTTAACCCTCTCGTTCATCCACAGCTCTCTGTCATTACTGAAGTGGAGTTATTAGATGAATTCTTTTAGGGATCGTAGCTCTCATCTGCATTCGCTAGTTTAAGTCTATTTCAGGGGGAGAACTTGCGGTCCTGGTTCATTGTTCAGTCAGTGCAGACTGCAGATGTGAGCGATAAGACACTAAAACAGAAAATGTTTTGGTTTGATAGCGAGTGTAGATCTACCAGCCAGTTTAATGTGGTGATTAATGACTGGTTTTCATGCTGCAGGGGACGTATGTGCATATCAGGGAGATGCTAGATGTCAACAGTATAAAATAACATAAGGAGTAGTTCTTGAATGCTGAAGTTACACACACACACACACACACTATAAAGTTTGCTATAACCAACCTTCGGCCACTGCAGTATGCAGAATGATGAATAGCTTCACAGTTAGCTATACTTCACAGTAAAGCAGATGTGTGTGTGTGTGTGTGTGTGTGTGTGTGTGTGTGTGTGTGTGTGTGTGTGTGTGTGTGTGTGTGTGTGTGTGTGTGTGTGTGTGTGTGTGTGTTTGTGAGGAGCCAAGGGAGAAAAGCGAAGTAGGCCAGCATGAATATAAAATCACCCCTGCCAAGCAATGATGTGGGCTAGAAGAAGGAAGGGAGCAGTGTGTGTATATATTTGTGTGTGTGTGTGTGTGTGTGTGTGTGTGTGTGCTGCCAGAGAAAATGTGCAGATGAAGGTGTAGAGTAGAGCAAGGGTTTTTAGGAACACTCATTTATCAACTCTCTGGGATGTTGGGCGCACACCACAGCGCACAAGCACCAGGTAAATCAAACAAAGCTGCTTGTTATAATGTGAAGATTAGTGCATTGTATGGATGCCAGACTGAAACACAGACACACACGCACACACACAGGTGCAAACATAGCACCAAATACATTTTTCAACAGCATGTTTGATCCAAATGTGCCGTAACAACGTTCTATAGAAATGACACCCACAACCTACTCCCAACAATCTCTCTCTCTCACACACACACACACACACACACACACACATTTCAGTGGGGGGGGGGGGGGGGAGCACAAAAGAGCCAGACACAAAGGCATGAACCTGCCAGACAGAATAGTGTGAAAAGCATGGAGGAAGAAAACAAGAATAATCAAGAGCACACGCTTCCTGTAGCCTTTATATGGATATCAGTGTAGAAATGAATAATGTATTAGACCGAGTGCAACAGCAGAAAATGTATCACATAACACTTTGATAACTTATAGTTTTAGTAATGTATTGAGTAAAATTACACAGACTTTGGGCTCTGGGGCTTTATTCAAACCCTTAATAAAAAACATTAATATGACAAAGGAACAGGTGAAAATCACTTGCAGGGTAAATATCCTGTTTCACCATTTATTGTGGGTTTTTTTTTCTCTTTACACCGTGATTGACACCTCTTTGAACCCCTTGTGTTACTTCACTTTCTATTATTAAAGTATATTCTGATAAGTCCTCACCACTGGAGGACTGTGCTAAACAGTGTACAATCGTCTAGACTTTAACAAAACCAGTCAGTATAATTATTACGTTTATTTAAAGTTTATTTAAATTATTAAGTTTAATTAAAGAAATAGTTAAGATAGTGGAGAAATCCCTGCAATGGAAAATGAGGGATGTAAAGAACGTTTTTTGGGGTTAACAGTGATTAAATCTGTAGTTCTGTACTTTGCAATGAGTACATGCTTTGCATGTGAAATTTCTGTGTAATTCACGATACCCACTCTCGCAGCAGACCAATGCAATTCATTTATAATAGATTTCTGACGTCTGGTGGCGATTTTGGCGTCAATGCAAACTGACTTGTTACAGCACTATTGGAAAATGTTGTGCATTATCTCCTTCCATGTAAGAGGTCAAACGGGACATCTACTTCTGTCTTTGTCTTCACTTAAAAGATGACAATGGAGCAAAAATCCTAAAAATATAAAAAGAGCACATGTTCTTTTTGTCATCTGCCTCCGTCCTTCTCTTCAACTCTTCATCCACACTCACACAAGCACGGCCACAGAATGGCTTAACAGCAAATAGTCTCCCTCCAGGCTTTCCTCGGCTCAAAACGTGGCAAAGATGAGTGGAAGGAGAAAGTGAGTGGAGGAAATGTGACTGCAGACAGCTCCATTACCTCCTCACAATAGGGATCATACACATTCATCCACCAGCCGCTTCACCCGACTAGGGATTCAGGGAGCGGGGGACAAGATTACACCGAGGGGTTAGAGAGATGGATGTGCTTAGAGGAGATAAAGACTGGAGAGACAAAGGAAGCGACACAGAAGTAACAAAAGGTGTCATTAAGCAGGGATTGGACATTTATTTCCTGTGTTCTCCCCATTCCCAGAAGTTGCCCTCACCCAAAATCTGATGTGGCTTATCCTCTGGGAAAAAAAGACCCAGCATCTGGAAAGAGCAGCTAACGAAGAATGAGGAGGGGAGCGGAATACAGAAACTGTAAGACGCGGATAGGTCGACGGTTTAGCCTCACACTTTCACACATATACAAATCAGACTCCAACAAGAAAGGTGTTGTGATTCAAAAAAACTGACATATAAATCATGATGAAGCCAGGAAGAATCCGCATTACACCTTAGAAAGAAACATTTGGCTCTGAAGGAGATCACTATGGAGAATCTTGCTAGTAAGAGGATTCTGGGGTTTGTCGTTTAAGGGACAACTAAACTTTTAGATTCGTAATTTGTTCTTTCTCTCTCTCCTTGGATATTTGTCAGGTGGAAATGGTTTCTAGATTGCCTGGCATGCCTCAATAGTGTGAACTCAATTTCACAGAGGAACGCTAACCATGCTAACATGCCAGCAGAGGCTAATCTCACAGTGTGACAACCGGCTAATGATGAGAAATGGCCAATTAAAACTCAAAATGTCAAGGTATCTCAAACAGGCGTCGTGCTTTTATGTAAAAAAAAAAAAAAAGTGTGCAAGCACTCCCAGTCTACTCAGGTCCCCGGCACTCCTGCTGGATTTCACTCCTGCATCACCGGGAGCAGAGGAGAGGGGAGAGTAGTGATAGACACAGCGTGATGAGGCTCCACAGGGGGGGGTGGGGGACCTCATCAGACCCCCACAGCACACCACACAGCTGGACTGGAGCTTTGGTACACTCAAGATGAAAAGAAGGACGTGAGGGACAATCACAACTGAAACTCAGTTTACCGACTCTTTCTAGAGTGAAGACGTCGAGCATCCCTCGCATAACATCTGCTGCCACCTCTGTCTCTCTCCAGCTCATGCAGGGGTGCGGACAACCCAGCTGTGTGATAGATAGCGAAGCCATCCATGACCTTGCAGTGGAAGCCACACCCACTGTCCTCCACCTCCACAGCACGTATGTATGTATACGCGCGTGTGTGTGTGTGGCAGCCTGTAAAAAAACATTTCGACTTGTGATTTTGTTCCTTGGGTGAGCACCAACGTGGTTGTTACCGTTAGCTAGCGTTGCTCACTGGCTGTAGCCCCGAGGCGCAAAGTGACTAAGCTTCTCTGCAGCATTACAGCAGCTAATCTTTCTCAAAAATAACCCCCGACAGCATCGTACAGAGGCCTGCAGAACACTTGCAAAATGTGTGCATCCTCTCTCTGAGACATTGTCTCGAAATTTCAGGGTTCCTCCAAACGCTTTTCTTCTCCTCTGACTGCAGCATTAGCCCGAGGCTAATGTTCCCTTCCCTTCATGAAGACAGGCCACACCAGCAGTTCTGCTATTCAGAAATCAATTCAGTTAAAACATAACTAATAATACATGTAGTGCTGAAACGATTTGTCGATTAATTGAGTTGAGTTGACAGAAAAAAATGAAATTAGTGTGGTACTTGAGATTTGTGTACTATTAGCTATTAGGTAGCGTACAGTTCATGGTTTGAGTTAAGCTAACATTACGTAAAATAAATGGCGGTGCGCTTCACGTTTTTTTTACTACAAAAGTCTGATCACGCCCTAAATGATAATTCAAGACAATAGTGGTCAGACTAATTAATAATCAACATAGTCGCCCCGATAACATTGTTTTCTGACTTTGTTGTTGTCCCAATTTAATGGATATTACATGCACAGTAGGAAGGGGTTAAATGTAGCATTTGGACAAAAAATATTACTACTATAATAATAATAGTAGAAACAAATGAGACCACCGCTGAGCTCATTGGCGATCTCGACTGGCCTCTACTCTATTTCACAATGTCTGCTACTGATTTAGGTTTCACATTACAAAATCAGTTGAGTCACTTTATGGCAAAAGGCAACACTGCCTGGACAGAAACCAGGAAGAGGAGGCCAGCAGCGCCAACACAAAGAGAAAGAAAGGCAACAATCTCATAGCAACACAAAACTCTCCTGGAAAATGTTGATCGAAATGCAGGAAAGGCAAGAACGAGCAACTGATGATGAAACAACCGACGTCCTCTCATAATGGCAAAGAGGACCGTCATCTTGACCAAGGTCTCATTAATCGATGGCGATAATACAAAACCACCACAACAATTCATTGGATAATAAAATAGGGATGCTGTGTATAGATCTCATTTAACTGCGTTATTAGCAGTACAACCAAACCAAGCTTATGTTCCATAACTGAAAAACCTTAAATGTCTTTTGTATTAATTAAAGTCCATCAAAGATCATTGACTACGCACACCAGCAAGGCCGCACATTTTTCACGAGACTATTACAGTCTATTAGTGGGATGTTTGCTGTGAGAGTCATCTGCATGGCTGTGAGCACGCGATGACGCATTGTTATTCCCCTGCATGGCCATGCAGGCAGATTACAGTGCTGCAGGGACATAGTTAACCTCTGCCCTCAGCGTGCAGCCACAGGGCAAACTCGCAAAACAGTTCAACTGAATTTTGCACGACAAAAAAAACCACCTCAGGGCGAGATAACGTATACTCACGTAACACGTTTTTAAATTGGGCGACCTATTCCTTTAGAAATATGTGCAAATCAGCATGCCAATGGCACTGCTCTCCAGACGTAGGGTCGAGTGTTAACACGTTACAAAACATGGAACCACATAGAATCACTTTGCTTTCCTTCATTTCATTGTGTTTTATGTTCATGTATATACTTTTGTTTGTATATTTATATCTGCACATAGTAGTTAAATGTTTATGTTTATCTTTGTTCTACTTTGTTGTGTTTTTTGTCAATTTCTGTGTAAGTACGTTGAGAGCAACGGAAAAAACAGAGTCAAATTCCTTGTATGCGTACGCGTACATGGTGTGGAGAATTTCAGTATTAAACACATAAGTACGATTAAATAACCCCCCTAGTGATGAGTAGAAGTGTCACAATAATAATATGTTAACAATGGTTAATAAAGCTGATTCTGATTCACTTTTTTTGTTTGGTTGTTTATCCTTCAGAAAAAGAGAGACATCTATATATATACACAGATATCAATATTGATATGAGTCTAGATATTGTCAATTTGGATATCAAAACATTGTATGAGTGTCCTTTCCTGGTTTATTTACAGTAACGTTGTGTATTTTTCTGAACTTAACCGTTCTAGCTGGTCAGAAATGTTGTGATACTTGATTTCCTCCATGTCACCCGGCCCAGGTAGCTACTGTTTGTCCCGCTATTTGTCTGTGGGTGCATGCATGTGTGGTTTCTTCGAGGGTCTGTGAGTGACAGACTCTGTGTGTCGCGCTGACTCCGACTCTGCTCGCCACGGACTCGGTATATCGGGTGACCTTGGCGATTGCGGAGTGTGTGGACGAGAATAATGAGACGTTTGCTAACAGAGACTCAGTGGGACCACTAAAAGGGCTCAGGTGGGGATCGACACTGCCAGAAGATATTGCATCTGACCGAGAAAGGAAGGTGAAAGAGAGAACGAATGAGCATGGAGACAAAGACTGAGGCAGAGTGTGCCACCAATCTTTTTCTGTGCCAGACAAATACTCCAGTTTGATCCCAAAAAGAAGCAGAACAACTAGATAAAGCTGTCTATAAATAAGCACAGCTGGTGCCGTATTAAGGCGAGACTGACAGTACTGCCTGTAGATGCATTTGAATTACGCCTCTCGATTCTTCAAACAGAAATTTCTCCTCACTTCCTCCGATATCCAACATCACAACTTAAACCATGTCAAAGACAATAACCACAGCCTAAGTTGTGGGCCATTACTAAAAAAACTAAGATTAATTTAGTCGTTTAGTCATTTTTTTTATGCTCCTTCATGCTGATTGACTTCTTTCCAAGAAACTTATGAGCACATCTCTGATGAACACAAGACTCAAAGTAGAGCTTTGGCGTGATCCTTTGGGGACAGGAATGGCAATGATGATGAAGTTGCGGTAATTTTAGCAGCTAAAAGTGGATGACTGGATTTCCAGCATTGTAAATCCCTCACAGTACGTCTCCATTCGTCTGTGTCAGTTTGTCTGACCTTTAAAACCGAATGTCGTGACGTTCTAGGACGGCGAGGGTGAAGCAAAGACAGATAGTAAAGCGCCAGGTAGTCCTGCAATGAAATGATTAACTTCTCCTCCATATATTTACCAGACTCATATTTACAGAAAAAAAATTGGATGTTTTTTTTTGTTTTTTGAGGACACCCTCCACCTTGTTTGAGGGCTCAAAAAACCTGCCCAGTGTATTTCTAAGGGGAAAGTAAAAGTATCCTGTCCTGTAGGGTGTTGTGTATTACAGTGGTCCCCAATCTTTTAGGCCTCCGACCAAACAAAGAAATGTCTAGTTGTGACCCATCATCGGCAATTGAATATGTCTCTGGGTTATGATCAGCTCGACCAAAGAAAATATTTTGATTCCCTATATATTCCCTATAGGCTGGAAAATGTCAAACTATTCAGCAATTTTCAAGTAAAAAAGCAAAGATTAGAAAGAATATTTTAAGTTGTTCTGCTCCCCTGTCCCATTTATCATCTAAAGACCCCTCAGATGTATCTTATTGTACTAAAACGACATGCATATAAAAGAATTAGCAAATGAGAGCAGCAACATAACAAATGACCCAAGCGTCTCCAGTACAGATCCAGAGTCTGGTGGCTCATGTTGACCCATCACATTGTGCATCCATCATCAATCTAATTCACTGACGATCCCACTAAAAATCTAGCTGCACTAGTGTGCGCCCTTTAAAGTTTAAGATGTTTAATACTGGACGGCTTCAAGCCACGACCATGTTATCGTATAATCGGAGACGAAGAGACAAACAAAGACGAAGATACACAAAGAGCGTGAGAGAGCGATGCTGTGGCAGAAGTCCGGAAGTGGAGAGCAACACCAGGTGGTCGAGCGTCTGGAGGCAGGCAGTCAAAGAGCAGTGTTGCCTTGACAACTGTGATGCCTTGCCGATGATAATAACCGAGCACCAGCAGCCCACACGCATAATGCAAGTGTTTTTATACTGCATGCGTGCACTGCATGTACACAGTTGCTGTATTTAAAGGAGACCAGCAGTGCTCTGTGGTTTCTGTATCATCATCAGTACAGCCAGCATTCTGGCCAGTTGATTGTTATTGTCTTCTCTCTCTCTCTCTCTCTCTCCTCTTCTTCTCTTTCTATCTAGAGACAGCGCAGTTCATCACTCGCCAACGGCCAGCATCACCGGATACAACAAGGAGAGTATCCGATCCAGCCGACAAGCCATCTGTTCGCCCCAAGCCGCAGTGGGATCTGATCAATATGGCCACGGTGGACGGTGGATGTGGATGTGGCTGCTGTGGCCTCCCACATTGACTGGAATAATGGATCAGCTTTTGGGTCACAGTGGACTCATTGTACCAGCAGCATGACCGCTGAGGTTCCAGCCTCCACACCTCTTTTGTTTCAACTCTTTTAATTAAGGAGCTGGGCAACAGAATTCCCTAACAGGCTTAGCTATTGGCAGCCTCGCAACCACAACTGATTGTTCAATTCAGGATTTAACAAGTAAAGCTTTTTGTATGGACAACACATAGTGCTTTAATTTGTCAGGGTGTCAGGCCTTTGTGTGTTAATGCATCAGACCAACATGTGGGCCTAAACGCAGGTATTTATGCAAAAAAATAGGGTCCATTTCAGTTGAACGCTCTGATGATCTGATGTGGACCAATCCAGAGTCCTTTCCTCTTCCGCTGCATCAGCTGGTGATTTCTGAACACATAGCCACTGCAGCATCCTACCACCTCATCCTCCTCCACTCTCTTTCTCTCTCTCTCTTCTCCTCCCCCACCCTCCATCAACCCCCTCTTCTCCTCCTCCTCTCCACCTGCTTTTAAATGCATGGCGCTGCCCTGCCAGGCCAGTCTCTGCAGGCAACATCTCTCCTCTCAGCCCCTCCAGAGTGAAGGAGGAGGCTGTGGAACAGGATGGCTGGTTATCAGCCTGTGCAGCCAGAGGGGGGGTTGTAAGGGAAGGAGACAAGGTCGGAGTGAGCCAGCAAAAGCCCCTCTGCTTGGGGGGGGCCTGAATCCGGACGGCTCACCAGTCTGACTGAGAGGGAAATGGTTTAGCCCAGCTGTAGGCTGTCCTGCTCCGAGCATCCAGTGAGTAAATAGGACACCGGCTACACGGAGCCCCGATATAGTCCACCTCTACACAGCACTGAACTGAAATCGGGTTAAAATTGATGTCTACGTTATTCTACTTCTTCCTCAAAAAGAGAATGAATAATGATCAGAGCCCCCCTCTCTGAGCAGACATGTAACACCATGCAGTACACGCCATCGCCTGATGCATGGAGGAGGGGAAAACAGCCTGGCAGCATCCAACACACACATATCCTCCTAACGCATTAGTCCTCCAGACCTACGTCTGCTGTACATTTTGCTCCTCGTTCATAACAGGGAAACACGTCAAAAAAAACTACCAGCTGGATTAAAACCCTCCCATGTGTCGGGTAGGCCCAGCATCGCCGACACAACCGCCAACGGAAGGGTAAAGATGGAAGATGGGGGGGGGGACAACGTACAACTGATCCATAAATAAAAATGATCGCGGTTGCACTGGCCGTGTCTCAGCTACCTATACATCACTCCTTTGCGCACAGGATGCAGGGCCCTGCCTTCAACAATAGGCCCATGCATAATTTTGAGCCATTCTCATACACACACACACGCGCACACACACACATATGTCGATGGATAGCATAATGCTAGTCGGCCTTTGTTCGTGTTGGATTGATTTTGTTGTTTCAGTTGCTCCACATACAGTGCATGCCTCAGTGTTTTCGCTCTTTAGGGGAAACGAAATAATTCCGTTTGGAGTCTCGGGTGTTGTGCGCAACATTGTAGCCCTTCTCCGTGTGCTGGAACCTGCCAATGCATCACTTCAGGGTACATATCGGGGTCATGGAGAGAATAGCCTGCACACACTTTCCCCTGTGCACTACAGTTTTAAACTGCAAACGTGTTTTCCTTGTTGCATCGCAACACTGGTCATTTAGTCAACAATGGCTGGTGATCAGACTACCCTTCATGCCTTCGTGGGGTCACATGCTTTCCTTTAGGTTCCTCTCTATAGGCTTTACAGTAATACAGCTTCAGCCTATTTATCCCCCAAAACACACACACACAGCCTCGTGAATGCTCTTTTTTTTAAATCAGAAAAAGAAAACCCCCACATCCCATCCTCCGAACAAACAAATGACATCATCTTCTGAAAGCCACACAAACCATGGGAGTGAAGCATCGTAAATAAAACATAGCGGGTTAGCACAGCACTGTGCTCTATGGCTGCCTTTCAGTTTTGATCATGTTTTACACTCACCAGGTTCAGAACCGTCTCCACGATGTCCCTGTTGCTAACCTCCCCGACCTGGATCAGGCCCACCAACACCGCGAATTTCATCTGGATATTCCTGATCGGGACAGCGGGGTTGATCACCCCGGCCGGGAGGACCATGGAGCCGGCTGAAGACACCATCCTTTCCCCGGTGGCGCCGGAGCCAGCGCCCGCGGCGACCTGCTGGACGGAGGAGCCCGGCGGCGGATGGGAGTCTCGGTCTGTGTCCGTGAGCGAAGAAGTAGACCCCGGTGGTGCTGAAACCGGCTTCTCGCTCGACATTTCCCCTTGGAAACAGGGAGGAGAGGAGCGGTCGCCGCTGTCTCTCACACCTGGTCTGCAAGCTCGAGCGTCCGCTGCTACACAAAAACCATCCACTGCGCAGAAGACAAACAAGGGAGAGCGGTGTTTCTAAAGCCCTCTGAAGTCACCCTATCCTCCTGGAAATGTGTCGGGATTCATAGGGCTGGAAAAAAAAGGGATGGAGGTTTGACAGAATGGTAGCCTCCGCTTCTTTCTCTCTCCTCTCTCTGTCTCTCTCTCTCTCTCATTGGCAGGTTGCAGTCAGTGCGGTCGTCGAGGAGAGAACGCCATGTTGACGCCCCCTGTCTGCGGCAGCGCGCGCTAGCCACACATGCGCACTCGGTAGCTTACTGGTAGGGCGCTGAAGCGGAATAACATGGAGCCATCCGTGCATGGGTTCATGCAGATAACAGTGCCACCTGAACAGCAGTGATTTGTTTTGTTTTGATTTTGTTTTTGTTTTGTTGTTTGTATTTGAATGTTTTTACTATTGAATGGCTCTGGAGATGTCAATGTGGAAAAGTAAAGACGAGCTGAATACAGTGATTTAAAAAGAAAAGGCAACAATAAATACTGGTGGGCATATTGTAGGTGCAGTAGAGGGGCAATTCATATTGAGTTCAAGCTGTTTAGGGAGTCTGGCTTCCAGACAGAGGCTGTTTGTAATTTCAGAAGCCATCTGTCCCACTTATTTCTGTCCCTATAACCTTTGTTTCCTTATTAAGCATCACAGGTTTGCTCTTCGGACACTCACCTGGAGATTTTGTATGATTTTCTTACCTCTGTTCCTCTTTTTCTAATGTCCTCACTTCTTTTTTTTTTACTTTCCTGCAATCATTTTCATTATCATGTTTACATGGCATTGCTATTTCTTACAGGCCCTAATGTGGAATATATCACCTTCAAACAACTATGTCTTTATGTAGCAAGGAAAATCAATGCACTTCTAGCAAACTGCTCTCTTTATCAGCAGTATTGTATTTGTTTCCTTCAGGCTTATAACCAGCGCCACACATGCACATATATATGCAAACAGTTATGTCTGCAAGTAGTTCATGGATACAGTTTGGATGGTGCTACAGTGTCCTGCATGTTTAACCTTTATCTTTCAATTTTTTTGATGTCGTGCTCTCAGTATTATTGAGTCACAGGTCCAGCCGGTGTCTCTCATACACACATACTCACTAATTGTACAGACCGTGGCCACTGGTTCGCTACCTGTGTGCGGACATAAGCCTGTTTCACACTCCTTGTGTTCTTCCAACAGGACACATCTGCTGCGTAGGATTCCCATTAACTATAGAGGCTGATTCATCTGTCTGATTGTATTTTCATATAGGCAGTGATACCAGTCTCTTTGATGTCTCGCTCCCAATTTTTCTTGAGATGCTGGCAGTTGACAGGGGGGACAAGGTGAGGGTGACATGGGAGTGACATTTTCTGGCTGTGTGTGTGTGTGTTTCACTTTTGGCGCACATGCATGTGGGCACATGAGATGAATCTTACAGATTAGAACAGGGAGAGGCCATGTCTCTTTTTTTTCTTCCTAAACCCAGTATTCGGCACAAAGGAAATGAAGGCGACAATCACACACTTGCACACGAATGCTTGCATCTGTTACACACTTCTCTCACACACAGAGAAGCAATTTCTGAAACAAACACATGCTATCTCGCTGTCAGTTGCGCACACACTTGGGTTCACATGCACACACACGGACACACACACAGCCACAATGGCAGGCTCTCTCTCTCGCGCACAAACACACTCCTCTTTGTTTTCAGACAAAGGCTTGCTTCTGCAGCTTTGTCATGATTCCACAAAAGACTTCTTTAGCATAAAGAGAGGTCTTAACCGGGATCTGCTTTGTGATTGGGTAAAAGCACTAACATTGTTCTTCTCTCCCTCTCTCTCTCTTCCACCATCTCTTCCCCCTCTCTCACCTCCAGCAGAGGTGCATTGCTTGTGGGCAGTCCATCAGTTTCCTCTCTGTTCTATTGCACCTTTGTAGAGAAGTGTGGAGGTAGTGCCAGTGTTATGTGGGGGTGATGATCACAGTGCTGGAGCTTCCAGCGGGGACCGGGACACAGTGAGGTGAGCAGAAGAGGTGGCATCTATCAGAAAGGGTTTGATCAGTGGGGAACGGACAAAATCTTGGCGATTTTCTGCGGTTACAGATATATTTGGTTTGACAAGTATTAGCGGTTGTCTTTTAAATGACTTATAATTCTGTCAATGCCTGGGAAAAATGACACAACGTGTGTTTGGAGTTAAGAGAGCAGGATCAAGATCCAAAGGCTTTAATTTAAGATGTTACTTTGTCTGCTTCAGAATCTCCGTCGCTGCTGAACAGTAGAAAAGCAGACTTGTTGATGAACAAAGGGCTGACCTCAGACAGCAACACAGGTAATAACTTCCTGTTTTCAAAGACGGATGTGAGTCATCATCAAGATGGCTGTGTACGTGTGTGTGTGTGTGTGTGTGTGTGCGTGTGTGCGTGTGTGTGTGAGAGAGAGTAATAGGGATGGGAGATGGACAGAAACTGATTATAGAACTGGCACAACACAGCAACTTGCTGTCTCTTTGCATGTAATCCGTCAGTTATACAATTTCATATTATTTCAGCGAACATATAACATTTTACTGAGGAGAAACATTTGATCAAAACTCGAATGAGCTGAATTAGGTTATAGCTTTTCTTTTCAGCCGTAAATTTTGCCAGTTTCTAAATGATTGTTTATCTGTGTTTATCAAACAGACATGACAGCCCTGTGGCTCTCATATTGTCAAGATGGTTCTAATCAAGATAAAATATTATCATCATTTATTTTCTGCGATCTTATCTTTTGGAGTGTTTTCCTTTGCTTTACAGCACAAAAACATTAATATTAAAAAGTGATTTAGTGTCAGCCTTTGTTTCCTTTGTTTGTATATTGTATAATAAAGTAAGGCAATTCATTGTGTAGAAATCAAGAAAATCACATTCTTGAAAACTGAGTAATAGACTAAAAGACTTTAAGTCTTCACTCATGAGGGCATTAGACAATATTTTCTCATTGCTGCTTTACTTAGATCCTCTGCAATCTTGCGACTAAATACTTTCAACAAGCAGGTCATATTCCCTCTCCAAGTCAATCCGTTACTCTAATACTGGTGGAATTGCAGAGGACAATCCTCAAAGGACACCACAAAGTAGCTTATGAAAGTTTTAAAGATAAAGAGTGCCCATGAATAAGTCTGAAGGAAAGAGAGAAAAAAAGAGGTCATCCTAGCTAAAAACCTCATAACCTCAATATTGGTCACTGTCGTGTTTGAGGGATTACACACTCCTCCATGGGTTAAGAAGATTACACCATATTTGCTCTTATGAATCCCTTTCAAAAAACCCTCTGAACCCAGAAGTGTGCAAAGATGCAGATTTAAACAAGCTTCTTTTGTCTCAGTCAAGGAAAAATAGCCATTTTGAAAATGTCACAGTTTCTCATTTTCATTATCCGAGGCAGCGGTTTGTAGTAACACTCCCTTTGTTCTGGAGAGCCGTCACCAGGGATGAAGGAGCCGATTCTTTGACAGGGGTCACGACCTGGGACCAAGGACGTGGCTCTTTGACTGGGCTGCGACGCTGGGCTCCTGAACTGTGCTGGTTGCCATAAATAACCCAGCTGAGATGAAACCGGCACTTCAGTTTGATGGAAAAGCCCACGTACAGTATGTGTCCCTGACGGCTATCCAGTTTGAAAGGCCAGCTCAGAAAATGTGTACACCAGAGAACAGTGAACAGTGTACGCACAAACACGTCTGCTTGTTAGCAGCATCGGCACTTGTGTTGTTAGTACGCGTGACAATGATCCAGTATGGCTCAATCTCTTCAACCCCATGGCCCCTCAACCCCCTGATGAGTCAATTATTATGCAGCCAAGCGTTGTTCAAACCCGCAGAACTTTATTTAAAATTCCAGTCAAGATTTCCATCAAATCTGTCAAGCTGAATCACTGCATAACCAGATGCACAGCACCAGCATTTGCTATGAGTGTAGAGATTTACTCAATACAAAAGTGTGAGTGAGCTTCAGGACACTGTGGGTACACATCCAACCAGATACCTGCAGACGGATACAAATAGCAACTAGCTGGTGAATAGAGTGGAGCATTTCGCAACTCGAGAGCCAGATATTTCCCTCAGTAGTTGGTGGCGACAGAGCTAAAGGAGAGTGAGTATTGGACTCATGCACCAGGTGTCCAGAAGCAAAACTCCAAATGGATGACAAATACATAGCACATTGTGATATTTTGTGTGTTTTTCAAGTGTGAAACAATAAAATCATGCATCATTTTATACTCTCAAAAAACCTATATCTTAAGATACCGCAGAGTTGCCACTGTCAGCCTATACCAACAATCAGACTAACTGAAACCCCGACACTCACAAGCCAGAGTCTGTGCCTCTCACAGAGCTAAGCATCCGATTTTATGGAAAATAATTACGAGGCAATCTTTGTAAAACCTGGAGGGTCATTTAGCAACAGTTGCCGCTGTTATGATGGTATTTTCAGAATCCTCAAAGACTGTTACCATCTGGAAAACAACCTCTTTTTCCTAATCAGAACCAAGATGTTACCAAGGAATGCTCGATTTGAGCAACTTGAACCATGTTTTCAAACATGTACAAAATATGGCATCAATTTTGTGTTCGTGTTTTCCAAATAGAGCAAATAGGACATACGTCAATTTTGGCAATCTCAATTTTTCGAGCAATAGTCGGAAAATTATTTTTTCATCCAGTTGGGAAAAGGATTCTGAAAAATACCTTGAGATCAGTAGTAAGTGCTGGAAAGAAAGACCTTCTGGGCTTTTCAAAAATTGCTGGGCAATTATTTTTCAGAAAATCAGTTCCTTTAACTCAAATAACAAAATAACATCAGAACATGAGAGGCACAAACTCTGTTGTTGAGTAAATTAAGTTTTCAAGTGAGGCACCTGGGTCCATGAGCCTGAGAAACATCCAGCAGACCTATCTAACAGCAATTAATTGATTCTTCAAAAACAGATGTAACACCATCTTCAGCCCAGGAGTGTAAAGTGCCCGATACCCCTACTAATGGCACCCTCGATCAAGCCACACCCATCTTCGACCGCATTTTGATCTCAACCACGAACCCGTTAAGTGTCGTGACTGCATCTTAAGCGGTTGTGACGCTACTGCGGATCTGACCACATTTTGCCATAATGACACACACACACAGAGACTCACAGGATGAAAACAATACCAGTGTTGCGGTAATCAATTATTCTATGCAATGCAGAATTTGGATAGAAATGTCTGCTGCATGTCATACTGTATACCAGGGGTCAGTAACCTTTTTGATATGAAGTGCTATCAACATTAAGTGTAATTATGACACCACATCAAATTTAGAATGTCCAATGAATCTGTCATTTTATTCCATTCACATAAGCAACGTGCAGCAGCATTTAGAAAAAAATGTGTCATTGTTTCATGATTTTTTTTACTCTTAGAAACTTATGAGCACATCTCTGGTAAACACACGATTTAAAATGGTGCTTTTGTGTGACGCTTTGTGGAGAAACTCAGTTTTACAGATCTCCAGATTAAATCAACTAAATCGATAAATTGACAGATTTGCGTGTTCGTCGACAAAGAATTTCTTTGGTTGAGTATCAGTCCTATTGTAATTATACGAGAGCACTATACAAGAAAGCTGCCGTCCTTATGAAAACATCCACATCTGAGTTGAAATCACTAACCCGACCAACCTTCCATCAATCTTGTGCATCAGCGAAAACATTCAAATGAGCAGCGCTTTACTGAATTTGTCCACGTTGTGTTACGATAAACCTGCTTTTCTTGCTATTAAGGTTTCTATACTGATGTATACAACGCTTCTAAACCTGCAAGGATTGTCCTGACAACTTGGCACATCTGTAATGAATGTTCCATGGTCTTGCCATAAATGTTAGGAATGTAATCAGGGACCTTAACCTTAATTAAGTTCATATGAACTACTGCAGTCCTTCGTACTTAATGTAAACCACATCTGCATGGATATCTGGTCCCCTTATGGCACAGACTTAGATCAGGGTTATTTATCTGACGCAGTCTGTGCAGCAGTGTTGAGGTCACATTTGCTATAAAACAGACTCAATTGCTAACAAGCTCCAGCTGTGGACCTTATGTACTGAAATTAATTGATTTTTTTTTCATATCCCTTGTTTTGAAACGGTTAACACATGCTTCACTAATGTATGTCATTAATTGTGCATACCTTTGGTTGTAGTATGCCAATGCCAGAGCATACACTCAAGGATACTGTACACACAACTGCCAATGTGGCCTCATCAATAATTCATTCATTGGATAATTTATTCATTAATGACCTTATCATGGTTGTCTATAAGAAGACAGTGGATTAGCCGTTCCCAGAGGAGATACATCTGTTTCCCCCTGTTTGACTCTCTCCGTGCTCAGCTTTAGAGTGGGATGTGCTGGAGATAAAGAGCAGCAACATTAAACAACATTCAGAAGTCCACCACTACAAACTCTCAATTCAACTTCTTTGGATAGTGTGAGTCTGAGGTTGGTCTCTTTACTGAGATGAAATGGTCTTTTTTTCAAATTCTGCTATTTCGGTCTGTTAATTAGAGCGTTACATGAGGCTGGATGATGGCTGGGTTCACATCAGCCATCCCTCCTACAATGATTTTCTTATATCTGTAATGGAGGACAACACATATGTCAAATAAAAGGAAAGTGATAACAACTGATTGGTTTTGTGATATCAAAAGCGTATAAAAAGTATACGCAATAATATTTTTAAATAAATGAATATATAGGCGTGCATTCAGTCATCATATACTAAAGCACTGTTCAATTTCACGCCACTTAAGTTGTTCTTTATCAATTCAAAATATATTTGATATATTGTTAAGTATATTTTCTGTGCATTTTGAGTTCATTTTGGTCAGATAATCTCGGTCATCAGACTTTAACATTAAAAAATACCATTTAATTGAATGTAAATACTCACACAGACTGCAAACTGTATTGCTTGTGTGATGTATTGATTCAGTTTGACTTTTGGACGGTAACATGGAGGCCTACGTGTGTACAAATGGACAGATTACAGACTAGACTTCTATACATTATTGGTTTGCTAAATTTGTACCCTACAGGCCTGGGATGCATGCTTAACTTGACTTGACAAACAAAACCTAAAAAGGCGTAAAAATAGAAAAAACGACACTGCTAATGTACCATATTATAAGAGGTAGCATGTAGATTCTCGTTGGTGTTCATGTGTTGTGCATGTACTCCGTCTTGGACTCATAAATCAGTAAAATCTGAACACACAAACATGATAAACATATTTTTAAACATATCACGTTACTTACATTTCCCGAGGACTCCGGTTAGAAATTACGCTCATTATAACCCCAGAACCTGCAGAGAATTTTCCACATTTTTAAGTTTTCTTTAGTATCAAAGTATTCCAGTGACAGCAGTCTGTAAACCCATGCATGTATTGCCAAAAGGAACTGCCAGTAGTTAATTCGGTGTACTTGTAATGTTGCCAATTCGGCAATAATGTGTACAAATGGCAAAACAAACGGGGTTGCCGGAAGCAAACTAACTGACTCCACAGCAACATTATACTCTGTTTACATTCCTCAAAACCCAAAATCTTGGGAACTCTAGTTCAAAATGCAAGAGCACGATAACCCCCACATCGAAGTAGGACAAAGAATACTATAATTACAATTTGATTAATATATTTTCATGTTGCAATCAGTATCAATATTTTTTTTCGACGGTGTTCAGAATCCCATCGACATGGTTCTTATATTCCTGCAGCACCGACGCTCTCCTCTATGCATTAAGAGTTCCGTTTGGTTAAGAGAGGGATGTAACGACTTCTTGGACACGGGTAGTTGCTGGACGTGAACTTCCTGTTCCTTCCAGAAGAGGTCACCGTCAAATCCTTTTCGCAGGGTCACCCTGCGTGGAGGAACATTGCTGATCTTATTAACCCCTCTGCATTTTATCTCAACATAATGAGAAACAGCACTGCAATAGCAAATTACTTTACTTTCTTTTGCACAGTCTAGTCTTCATGATTTTAAACGTTTGCTTCGCAAATCTACCCCTCGAGAATAAAGTGGATTCAGTTGGGGGGAAAAAAACAATGCTTGATTCACCTTGTCAGTAATCTTTTTTTTTTTTTTTTTTTTTTCATAGTGTAATTTGCAGCAGGATGTTCCTCATTTGTCAGACTCCATGGAGTAGTGCAGTACACCCACGGTGCAGAGGATCATTGACATTCAGGAGCTGTAACCCTGTGCCCTAGATAAAATCAGTGACATGTTAACTGGGGTAGAAGTTAAAGTAGTTTCACACATTTCTGTGATGTTACACCCCCCGCTTACAGGGAGAGTAGAGTCTGTATTAAAACACCTTCATCGCCCTCTGTGGGCGTCCCCATCTGACACGGCTAAGTAGGTAAATGTGATTGAGTATTGATCTGAGCGGTGGGGGGGGGGGTTAGTTTCCTAAATCAATCCATTGAAAGGACACAAAGGGACAACAGAGAACATCTTCATAGGGAGAACCCCCTGATGGCTCTTCATACACTCAAGTTATCTCAAAACAATCTACATGGCACAGTTTCCAGACTCGTGCAGGACCTTCAGACTCCAGTGGGGCGAGAGCACCACTCAATGGACACGAGGGCACATAACAAGGAAAATGATTTACAAATGTATTTTCATGCCATTATGCCTTTTGATGTGAAAACAATTTAATATCAGAGACTGAAGAACACTTCCAGAGAAAATGATTTGTTGAATTCTTAGATGTTTTTATTCTCTTTAGGAACAATGGTTCTGTTTTCTATCAGAAATAACCACCCTGGTCTCAGCTACTCAGATAGGTTTGGAGCCTCTTCCCACACAGCCGAGAGCTCACGTCAAAGTCACTCACTCACTCTTTGTCTCGCTCATACACACATATTTACACACACACACACACACACACACACACACACACTTGGTACACCAGCAAACATCATCCACGCAGGATTTTGGTGACACTGTAGAGATATTATATCATAGCAACACTGTAGCAATGCCCACAGCTGAAACAAAACAAAAATAAGCCAAGGCAGTGCCATGGCAGAGCGACTTTGCTATTGCTTTAGTAGGATGGTGTATGGAAAGTTCACATTTCAGCATATCAATATGATAGGAAGACCCTGAAAAGCTATGATGTTTGATCTGCTGGCACAGAGAGCGTCATATCTATATATATATATATATCTATATATTAACAATAAAGGCTGTACGTATATCTACAGTGCAGATACACGGGCACTTCCATGCACTCACACACACACACACACACACTCACACAATTTCAAACATGCTTCCCAGAAGCAGTGAAATGGTCACATGTCTTAGACATTGTATAACATGACAGCAAAAAAAAGGTGATACAATATACATGTATATAATGACAATGATAACTTTAAAAAAACATTTAGATAAGACTAACACTGAAAATAGTGAGAGAAGTAGATCAACAGTGATATCCAACACAATGTTTCCATGACAGCACATGTATGGACCTGATGACTGTTTGCCCTTTCTGTGATCCAGATCCCTCATGTGCTCGTTTGTCCTGGTGCACTTTTCACAATGTGACGCTGACATGTAGCCATGCTGTACTGGTCCTGGTCATTCCAAATGACAGGGATGCTTTTTAAGAGCACTGGGATTTATGCATCTTAATCTGAGGACGGCTCGATCATACTCTAGTGCCTTTTATAAACGTGCATACTTAAGGGATTTGTTCACAGCTTCCTAGGAGCATTAGTTTATAGATGAACAAATTAACTCAAATTAGATTATTGTATCAACATGCAAGATTTTTTTAAAGCAGGATTAAGAGTCGTTAGAGCACTGAATGTACTTGTCCTGACACTAAATGGCAATTCCTTGGTTGGTTGATGAAATTTGCTGTGTTGTTTATTAAATGTCATTTTTGATTGGCTGTGATAAAAGCAGATCTGAAGTGTATGTGTCCTATTTTTTCAAGTCTATTCAATAAAACATCTGAGGAGAAAAAATCATTGTGAACAGTTTCAATCTAATCAGTCATTTATATTCCTCTAGCAGGCCATGTGACATGTTAAAGATAGATTTCTCAGAGTAAATAATCAATACAAATATGGGTATTCTACTTTACTTGTGGGTTACTTTTATGTCATTTTTACATACGATAACATCAGCTACAGCTTTATCAAATGACGGCGTTAAAGACGGCAACCATCTCATTAACACACCTTCTGGTGCGGGCTGTTGTCATACGTCGTCTTTTTGTTTTTGCAAGATATTGGATTAGTAGACGAGGATTTAGAAGAATGACCCAGAGCAATAAATACTGAAAATACGCTCTGTCTGCAGATCATCATATGTAACATCAATGAATATTCAAAGAAAATCAAATTAGCTGTTTGATATTTATGGGATAAATAAGTCCCGATATGTTGTTATGCGGAATTAATGGAATACATGGTAAAAAAACTCCCTTTTCTGTGAATGACGGTAACTCAGTACAGTATGGTGCAGCACAGCTGAGTGAAAAGGTACTAAAGTTCACTGCCTGGATGATTCCCCTCATGGGTCCTCGGGCTCAGCTGCTCTGGCAGTGTGACCCGAGATAAAGCTTGATGTGTGGGGTTCAGATCTTGGCCTCGGTGCTCGTCTGTTCTGGCGGGTGAAAAGAGGATCGGATCCTCTGAGCTTCATTAACACACAGGTGACCGAATGCTTTGTTGTACCATTCTGGAGATCTTCCCCTGTGACAAGAAAAGCAAATCAGGCACATTAATGATTGCATTGTTTTTTTGTTTTTTTAAAACCTTTACGATGACAGCACTTGAAGTCCGCCCCCACACACCTGAGGTCTACTCTGGAGATGTGTATGAGTCTGGTCCTCCCAGTCCCACAGGGCTCGAGGAGGTACTGTGACTCCAGCACCACCCCCCTCACTGCTCCCGTGCGCGGGCTGTCATCATGTTCGACGGACACACACACCAACGCACAGGAGCCTTTACATAGGTCTGTGCGCCATGATCTGAGGGCGCGGAGGGACAACGAAGAGACTAAGGGTGAGTTCAGTCAGGCATTCAATGTGCGAATGTGAGACATGGTTTGGGAACAACTCATAATTATTTTTATTGTTGACTAATCTGCAGATTATGTAAATCAATGAATTGTTGCTCTATAAAACATTTTAAAATCTCAAATTAATTCAATTTATTGTGATGCAAGTCGAAGTTAAGCAGCAGTTCTCGCTTGCTATTGATACCAATTAATTTTCTTTTGTTGGGCTAGTCGACGTAATGTTGCAGCGCTGTTTTTTTATACAGTATGCTATTTGAGACATGTTTATGCATTTTAGGGAATGCTTAAGCAGGTTGTTTTGAGAAGTAACAGTCTAAAAATAAATTCGAAAATCTAAAAAATCATGTAAATATTTGAATTTAATAATCCTGACCTTAGTACCACATAGTCACAGCTGGGTTGAGGTGCCATGTTGTGGTGGGAGTACTGGTACACGTCTGTCTGTTTATCCAGCGTCTCCAGAACCTTCTCCTGCTGTAGATCGCTCTGCCACAGGGGGCGCTCTCTCAGCAGCCGCTGCAGCACCTCGTCTGGAGCCGCCGACACCTCGACACACACTCGCCATCGCCTCAGAGGGTTACCATCTCCCACCTTACACACATCACGAGGGTTAGATTCATTGTGATGGTGTACAAAAGAGATTCAAACCGTATCTGACCATGTGTAATTCTAACAAGTACGTGGGTCTCCATGCACAGAGATGTGGATTAAAAAAACAGAATTTTCCTTTAATTGTTCCTTTGTATTTAAAGTCTAACGTTTTGAAATGTGCTTCCTGTGGAGAAGCTAACTGAGAATGCTCAATGCAAAGTATGCGCTAAACAAATAGTATTAACTCTTTCCAATTCATTTATGAAGAAGTCTGTTTTGCCCTTTCTTTCTCCCCTCTCAAAATCCAACAATATTTCAGAAATTCAATGAACATACCTTTTTGAATGCCAGTTCTGTGTGGTCAGTGGTCGAGCGAGACACCCAGCCTTTGCTCTTCTCTTTGGCCTCTTCCAGCAGGTTCTGGACCAGCCCTTCCAGGTATGCATGATAGGATCCCTCCTCATCCTCCTCGTCCTCATCCTCATCCACTTCCTCCTCGTGAGCCTTGCACAGCTCGTCCAGCGGGAGCACTATCAGCGCAGCCTCAATATAGGAGTTACGAGACTGGGTCACCATCTCCTCTGGTATCTGGGGGACAGCCGGAGGACGTGCATCACATCACATCACACCACAACACACCACATCGGCATTTGCACTGAGACGACCGAGATTTAAAACAAGTCATAGCAGCTCATCTGGAATATTGTTTTGGTACAAAAGGTGGACAGTTTAATATTACATGTCCTCTGCCTTTCTGATATTATTATCTTACAAAAAACCTTTAAACTCCAACGCTTTCATGTTTTGGAAGAATTACACCATCCTCTGTGGGTTAAGAAGACTTAACCATTCTTGCTCTTGTGAAAACTCTTAAAACCACATTAAACTCAAAAATGCACGGTGATCTGTTTTTCTTCGTCTCTTAATAGGTTTTCACTGACAGCAGACGTATACACAGCACACACTGTTAGCCTCAAGATAATGATGGTACACAGTTTTAGAAATTAGCTCATTAAACACAATAACACATTGCCTTGGATAATAACAACTCAGCAAGGAAAACATCACGACGCTCCGCAGTTATTTGTGTCTGTTAATGTCCCATATTCAGACCTGGACGTGCATCATTTCTTAGTCAACACAATTAATCTGCGTAACTTCTGCCAGTCACTTATCATTTTTCGCTCTTATAGAAACAAATCCCTGTAAATTGTAAATACTGACCTGAAAGAGACACTGGCACTCGGTGATCATGTGACACAGACCCTGGGTGGCTGCCAGGTTCTCGCTCAGGTCTTTCTGATCGGGACGTCCCGTGGTGTACTTCCTCTGGATTGACCTTGACGAACAGAAATTATACAGAAGATTGATTTACACAGAAGTACAGAACAATGCACGTGAAGAGGTCAAATAAATGTATATCACAAGGAGTTCTTATAGATATATATATCCATTAGCTAGCTGACTGATGTGCACAGCAACCAACCTTACATTAAATGTACATTTTGTCATGGTGGCAAATTACATAGAGGGAATTAAGTCACCATGATGGTAATGGTTGCAGTGGTAAGAGCGGTTTGCCATTAGCTTAATAACTATTTACCTTTATTTTCATGGTCCTGAATATATAAAATGTTTTAAAAACAAAAAGAAAGAAAAGTAACGAAATAATGTGGCGTAGAATTTTACCTAAACTCAATTTAGCATCATGTAATGAGGACATCATCTTATCTTAGACCCCATGTTGTAATGGATTTTGCACGGGCCGAAGCTATTTTGAGTTTTTCTATGTGAGCATCAGTGCGTTCACCTTGGCGAGAGCGTCTCGTTCTTCAGGATGCTGAGGTGGAAGAGCGAAGGTCCCAGACAAACAGCCAGGTTCATCGGCGTCATCTGGTTCTCCTCTACCAAGGAAGTCACGTCACGCAGGAAGTAGAGCAACGCCTGCAGAACCTCCCTGTTTTCGTCCGGCATCAGCAAAATGGCCGCTCTGACGGCCTGCAACCTCTGCTCCTTTGGGACATCTAAAGTAAAAAGATGAGCGGAGGTGAGGAGCGATTGATGGAAGAAAGTCTCAGTTCCCAACATCCAGTCTTTTCATGTCTTTTAGTGCACATTTCATACACACAAATCATATATAAAGCAAGTAGCTAACATTGTACTTTTTTATATCAAACACTGTTTCTGACTGAGTTTCCATCGAGGCCAGCTTAACGATTAAAACCATTTACAGTCCCGTCCTCTGAGGCAGATGCTGTGATAACACGTTACAGCATTCATAGCTCCGAGGCGACTTACACTGGTAAATATGCAGGAAGGTTTCCCCCAGCTTGCTTGTCAGCAGAGGCTCTGGCAAGTCCCTGAAGAACTGCTTGACCATGTCGGCCACATCGTAGGCCGACTGGTCCTCGTAGCTCACAGAGTCAGGGGACAACTCACACTGCTGCCTCAGAGCCTGAATACGCGACTTCACGCCAGATTTGCGGAACAATCCCACCTGAGACGGGAAGGAAAGAAGAGTCAGACGAAGCCAACGAGGAAGGCAAAACTGTTGGAAACCACTGGTCTCATGCATTGTATAGTATAGTATAGTATTGTAAAGTGTGCTAGTAAATTAACTAGTAACTGTAGTTACACATGTGTAAAACCATATCCATCTGAAACGTGTAGAAGAGCAAGAACTGCAGTATTATAGCATGGAAGTACCCGAGTACAGTAGCTGTACTTAGTTACATTTCACTGAGCACTATACATGGTGATGTACAGACTCGAATAAGTGCTGTTTTCCTCTCTAACCTGGTCCAGACAGTGTGTTCTGAGGTGGCTGAGGGCCTGTTGTAAACACAGAGGGAGCGGACAACCACAGCGCTGGACATGGATGATGAGGGGAACACCAAACACACTCTTCTCTTTGTAGTCTGGCACCTTCATGCGCTTCATAAACTTGGGCACAGACCTGGAAGCGATAGACAGAAAACAATTAGGGAAGTGTGTGGGAGAAAGATGATCTGTCCCTTCATGTACATGCTGGTCAACAGAATTTCCCTCCCGGGTACAATAAAAACAAAAAGGAGTGATTGTTAACAACGATGGTTGTGTGGCTGAGGATCTAAAGCCAGTCTTTGACCTACACTGGCGCCTTTAATTATGCACAGACCCATTGCAAGAGCCAGTATCAGTGTGGTAGATGATATGTTATGGTTTTGTGTGAAGGTGTTGGTGCAAGTGGTCCTGCTGTTTTTGCTCTGATGTCGAGAAGTTGAAGGAAACACTAACACACATACAGATCACACCTTGTAAATTCCCGGAATTATGAATAAATGCATGAAATATGAGCTGATAGCCCCATTGTAGAGAAGAGGGGAGAAACATATGGACGACGTATGTGGCAGAGTGGATACCCACCATGTCCAGCCATGTTTATTGGACATTGAGTATTTCTCCATGATGGCGGTGAGGCGGAGCAAAGAGAACTTCTGCAGCAGGCTGAGCTGGCCCGCTGATTGGCTCGTGATCTGCAGTGAAGATGCCGGCTGTTTGAGATGATCAGAGGTCCTGAAGCTGGGCCATCGTAGACTGGGATGGGGGAAGAGAATACCAGTAAAGAATGAGAGACACACAGTGTTGTGGACATATTTCCTATCTATGATAACACGGAATAATTTCTGAGGTCTGGGAATGACACCTATCAAACCTCCTCCAGGTGAGCCAAATTAGTTTTGAAGAGAAAACAAAGGCGAACAGTAAAATGCCCAAACGTCTCATTGTTAACATCCTTTCATTGGGTGCATTCACTATTGGTTTTACTCACCGTGGTCTTGTCAGCGAGGCCCCGACTCCAGAGTCCCGTCTCTCCCGACTGGTTCCTGTCGAATCAGTGTCGATCAAGGAGACCCCGTCTCTCTCGCCTTCACTGGGGGTGGTCCTGCCCTCCCCTTCCTCCTCCCCCTCCCCTGTCTCATCCTCAGGCAGCACACTGCGGCTCCAGTGGTCCACTATTTGCTGCAAACCGCTGACGTGCTGGATGATGTCATCTAGGTGAGGGAACAGATTGTCCTCTTTCTCTAAGTCCAGCAGGTCTCCGGTGCTGGCATAGAGGTGGGAGCCCGGAACGTTGTCATAAACACTCACCCTGCTGCCACGGGGAGCTCCGGGACAGGGGGGCTTGGACAGAGGTTTGCTAGACCAGGGCTGACCCGGGTCATTGAGTAGATAGATTTGGGCCCGTGTCTGGGGGCCATTGTTCCCGTCACCAGGGGAAGGCACCAGGCTCTCTATGGACAGAGCTTTTGGAAAGGTGCCTGGTTTATGGTCTTTGGGGATGTGAACAAGGAGGTTTTCATATGAGTGAAACTGGTTTCTGCCAAACTGGCTCTGTCCGTCAGTCCTCTTGCTTTGAGAAAGCAGCTCAATGTCCTCCAGATACATGCTGCTTCTCTTGCTGGCGGTGCGCTGTTTTGCACACACGGGCTCCTTCACATTGGGCGCCGCTGTCTCGCCGCTGGGGCTAACGCTCACCGGGGATTGGTCTTTACAGTCATTGGTAAGCGAGAGGGTGTCACCGTCAGTTTGGTCGTTGTGTTCTAGTTGGCTGATGGGAGTACACTGGAGCATCTGCAGTGCGTGAGGCTCCTCGCCCTGCAACACCGGCCCACTGATGACCATATGTGCCCTGCGATTTGAGCTTTTCCGCTTTGTCGACGGCCCCCAAGTGCGCATTAATTCCATGCGACGCAAAAACTCCTTGGCTTTACTCCGCCCTCCTTGCCCATGGCGGCTGCTCTTGATTGGCAGGGAGTTGTAGTGTGGAAGATCCCTGGAGGGATGGTAGGAAGCAGAGAGAGATGCCATAGATATGGAGTCAGGCATGGCAGAGGCGGAGTCCTCACTATGCAACGAGGAGATTTCTGCGATCTCCTGCTCGCTCAGGTCCGTCAGCACACTCTCAATGCTCACTGTGCTGTGCAGCAGGCCGTCCAGTGGACTTTCAGCGGTGCTGTCCAACAGGAAGTCTTGCAGGCGCGACCAACGTCGGCTGCTCCACTCAAACGTCCACCTTTTACTGATGGCCAACGGGTCATCTTCATCAGAGTCATCACCCTATGGAACCATGAAGGAGTTATTACCGGGTCAAAAAATTGCAACACAAAGCCCCAAATAAGAGTTATTATATAATAAAGATCTTCTGTTGTGTTCATATATCAAAAATCCCGATTGACTTGTTTTATTTCACTTCTAGGCCATTTCGGATTTACTAGAAATGAATCCAGACTTGTAGAATGGAAGTTTCTATCATTGGACAGATTTGGAAAAGTATCCTTCATCATGAGCACGACTGAACAGAAAATATCTGGACATGAGCACTAGTTGACCCTTCAACTGGATTACATATATATCTATATCTATATCTACTAGATAGATATATCCAGTCTGAATCGTCATCAACTTAGAGTTGTGAACATCAACATTACATGGTGAATCCACTTTGAGGAGCATGGCATCATATTTTCAGATCTACACTGACCAGACAAAGAACTGACCAGCTACACACAGATTGTATGACAAGCAATGAACACAAGTCTACCTATAAAATCCTCCTGTGTCTATTTGTGGCAGCTGACAAAGCATCAGCAAAGCAGCAACAAAGAGTTTGTTAAATTGATGGCTTACAGTTAAACAAGGTTGTCTTACTTTCTTCTTGGGGTGGCTGACGTCCAGTTTCATGGAGGCACACTTGTTCAGAGTATTTAGGCGTCTGCAACATAAACACACAGTAAGTTACATGTGTTGGATATGTTTTGTCTGTTGCAGTGTTAGTTTCCTCATGAACTGTCACATTCTCATTTTCACTCTCTTCCCTCTCATTCCTCACTCTCCTCCTCACTTATGATGTTTTCTGACTCTATCCTTCTCATTACCCTCTCTCTATCCCTTTCTCCCAAACTGACTCTACTCCTCCCTCTCCTCTGGCATCAATCAGCTGGGACTGATCCTCACCCTAAAGGAGTGCATTTCCCCCAAAAAACACAGCTGGCTCCTCCCTTCATCTGTCACCCATCCCCACCCTCCTTCCACTTTCCTGCTCTGGAGCGCTGCGGGCAACCTCCATCGCAAAAAGTCTCGGGGCTCGTGACCGCTGTCATTTGAAAGACTCAGAAATCCTCTTTTGTTCACTGTTTATTTTCTCTGTCCTCTCATGCAAACGGGCAGACAAGGGATTGTTTGATATAAACCAGAATGAAATACCAACAGGAAACAGCAAGCTGTCTTTCTGGCTGAAAGTAAACATTTAAGTTTGAAAATATACAGGGGGAGCCCCTGGAGTCTCCACGCCCTGTACTTCTGCTGCAGGATGGAACAAACAATTCCTCCTGGTTGAACATATCCATCCAGATTTAGAATGATATGCTCCATAAACTATGTATTCTTACATCCATATAGCTGTATATCATCTAAATTTAAGTTCTGAACAAAAACAATGTAAAGAGTGATGCATGAACAAGAGAGATCTTACTGTGAGTGTATCTTCCAGCTTCTGAGAGATTCTCAGGGGGTCCGATACATATTCTCTCACAATATAGCTTTTGGGAAATCACTAACGCTATAATTACCACACCCTCTACCGTAGACATTGAAGAGGCGGGGGTGTGTAGAGAAGAAGGGAAAGGGTAAAGGGTACAATGGTGCGAGGTGCACGTCCATGGAAAGAGAGGAATGGGAGATGTGAGACAAAAAGATCGTAAAGGTGTGCAAAGGGGACATAAAAAACACACTCAAAGCCATCTGATAGAATAGACTGGCATCCCCTCACTCCTTCCCCATTCCCTTTACCCCTCAGCCCCCCCATTTCTTTGCCCCCCGAGGGTTTCTGCTCTTTGAATGGGAGATCAGAGCACTGCAGAGGGGAGGGGAGGCGACCAGATCAAAGCCGGGGCTGTCTGAGCACAAAACAGGAGTGGGGAGTTCATTAGGGGTCGGGGTCAGACATCTAATGATTAGCGGTTAGCACCAGGCCGCAGGGACAAGTACAGAATCTGGGATTTTACGAGTGTTAAATGGGCCCGCCAAAAAGTGAGGTTTGCATGTGTATGGCCGGGTTGACTGAAGTGCACAAATATGAACGTGTGTTTATACAAGTGTCCTTACCGACATAGAGGCTCTACCAGATCCCGGTCTAGAAAGTCGTGGTCCCTTTTCACAGAGGAAATGTCAACTGGAAACTGTGAATCTGTACGAGAGAGAGAGAGAGAGTCAGAGAGGAAGAAGACAGAGATTGAGTTTAAATAGTTAATGACTGGCAGGAAATGGCAGTTTTCTCTACCGGTTAACCGACTGAAGTCTGTGAAGCATGGCACAACTGCTGCCGCCGCTGTTGACACCTGTCTTGCGCATATGAAGTTTAAAGAAAATACACACACGCCTTTTTTAACCCCAAAATAACCTGAATTCCACACAATGCCAATGCCAAAAGGAATCAAGCCTTTTATTTTGGTGATTCTCTGTGTGTGGTGGCCGTCTGCAGGCATCATGTCCACCCGGGAGCAGCCAAAGAGTCCATAACCCGACATTACTGGAGCTCACAGCAGTTCTCAGCACATTGTGTGTGTGTGTGTGTATGTGGGCTGTTAAAGCAGGACTGCTGGGTTTTTAGAGCTACTTCTTAGATTACTGGGGCCATTTCCTGTTTGTGCCTCAACTGTATGAGACTCGATGATCATCACATGAATGAGCGCCTGTAGGCTTCACAGAGAGGTGGGTAGAGGGCAAAACGGAAGGAAGGAAGGAGAAAAGAAAGCTGAATGAAGAGCTAGACAGACAGAGATAGTAAGGAAATACAGGCCAGAGAGAGGTGGAAGAAAGAAGAGAGAAAGAGAAGCTGTGAGAGTCCCAGCAGTGATAACAAGGCCTTTCCCATGACCCCTCCCTCTGGACAGGAACTAGAGCCTGGAAATAGAACGCAGCGGCCCCGCAGATGAGGATATACGCAGATAGAGGGATGGCAGAAAAAGAGAGAGAAGCAGAGATGATGGAAAAATGAGAGAAACTCAGAAGCAGGATTGAACAAAAAGGAGAGATTTGAAGGGGGACGTCTTTGTGTGAAACAAGGCAGCTGGATAAATGCTGGACTTTGGCTTCTGTGTGTGTGTGTGTGTGTGTGTGTGTGTGTGTGTGTGTGTGTGTGTGTGTGTGTGTGTGTGTGTGTGTGTGTATGTGTGTGTGTGTTACCTTCATAGAGCTGGGCGTACTGTGGAAATCCCGCTGCTCGAAGCCAATCACAAGCCTCCTTAGCCTCAATCTCTGTAAAGCAAGAAAAAAAAAAGTATGTGTGAGTGCACACATTAACATATTGATCATATGGATTTGGGATCTATATGAAATCTGAAAACATATAATATCACAACATTTTTGTGGAGGAAAGTCCCCACATTATTGACTTTCCTTCTGAATTCCACCGGACTGATGTCTTTTATATGCACAGCTTGATGTGCCGTGTTAATTATTCGCTCTCTCAAAATAAACACGGATAAAATCAGAGTCATAAAGAGAATAACATCCCACTATCCCAGCATTTGTAGCTTATAAAAGAGCAACATCTCAGGGAATTACATTTTCCTCTGGGAATTTACTGGAATGATGAGATTGGAAAAGCTGGAAGTGAGCCAGTGAGGGACAAAGGAAACACTTTACACAATTTAACCAGCAGTCAGATTTCAGCCGTTAATGCGTAAGTTTAACAGGCCTTACACATGGCACCACACCCCATTAGATGCTGCCGCCAGCACCGCGAAACCTTTTACAGGCATTTGTTTTTACTACTTTTTTCCGCCAGCATATGTATTGCTCACACTGCTAGACTCTGCACCGTTCATGTATGTGTGTGTATGTGTGTGTGTGCGTATGTGTGTGTGTGTGTATGTGTGTGTATGTGTGTGTGTGCGTATGTGTAGGGTCTCTTTATGAGCAGACACTGATTAAACTGCTCTGCAGAGCTTTGTGCTGACAAAGACATTTGAAAGAACTTGGTGCCAGCAATCACATTAGTATTTTTTTTTGAAATTAAAGCAATGTAAAAGATATAATACATACACAGACACGTACATACGAAAAAACGCATTTACACCGATGCATACACACACGTGCATATGTTTAAAAACTGGAAATAACTGTGAGGGGAAAAGCTTCAGGTTTGTAGGTGGACACCGCCTAAAAACTCTAAGCAAGGTTAAACAAATTATGTACGTTTTTTGAAGTTGTAAAGTTAAAAATAATAATAAATTCCACACATAGTTATCACAACACAATAACGTCACTATCATCGAAAACCCACCAACTTTCAACACTATTTCTGCATCATTCTGCAGTCCTGATCCCGTACCTTTCTAAAACCACCCTCCTCCTTCTCACTCCTCTCATTCACTCATTCAGAGGTGCTGGCAGTGAATGGGAGACGCACCGCAGAAACACAAGGGACAAAGTTCAGCAGGGCAATAAAAAGCCTCCGTCCTCACCATCGCAGATGAGAACGGTCAGAGGAAATGATCTTTTCACCGCAATCCAGCAATTACATCCCTCTCCCAGCATTCTCAGCATAACTCCTCTCTCTCTAAATCACATATGAAGCAACAGATCAGGAACAATACTTCTCGTAACACTCTGAAAATAGACAGAGAAACACCAGAGACAGCCTGCAGGGTTGAGAGGACTGAAAACTTACTTGGAGCCCTCATGGTGCAAGTGATGATATGCGTCCATTCATTTCTCCTGTGCTCACTTTCCTCTCCATCCCATGGCACATCCACTCGCTGCTATCCAGCTTTCCATCAAGCGGCAACGATTCTGCACTTTCCTCCTCTCTGCCTTTCCAACCCTTGTGTTTACAACTCTGCCTCCCTCTCTCAGCCTGCCCCATGCAGGGTTTCTCTTCCCTCTAATTTTCTCCTCAACCTCCTCTCTCGCACTTTCTGCTTCGTTAGGATCCACATACAAACTCTCTCTATTTTTACACCTCTCTCTGCATGATGCTGCACTCGACTCTTTATTCTCCTCACTCTTATTTTAGTAAGTCACTTGCTTTTTCCCTCTTGTTTATTCTTGTGTAAATGTATTTTTACTCTGTACTCTCCCTGCACTTTTCTTGCTTGTAACCCTCAGGTTCTCTCTCTGAAGGCAAACACTTCCCTTCATCCATTCGTCCGCATTGCTTCTCCTCATCCTTTCTTCCTCTCTGCTCCTACACGAAGCTGGCCGATGACACCAGCTCCACATCTTCTTTGTCATCACCAGAGCTGCTGCTGCCCGTCGCGTCCATTGAGGAAATGGCTAATTTCAGCTGGTGTTTGCATCAAGCCAGCCCCCGCGGTCACAGACTGAGGACTGGTGGACGCTAACTTCACATGTCAGCTAAAACCTGCTGGCAGGCCAGCAAGGAGACTCTGACCTCGGCCTCCTTCTTTTGCTTTACTCTACAAAACTGCGGAGCAGAACAATGTGTGGGAGAATGCAGTGTGTACGCACACACGTACATTACACACACCAGCGCAGATATTTAGCACAGTCCAGATGTTACCCCCAGTGAGTCAGAGGATACAAAAAGGGTGAGACAGACAGACAGCTGGGGTGGGAGGGAGGGAGGGCAGCTGAGATGGACAGACCCTGTGGGAAAACCACAGGGAGGAAGACATACCACACCAGCCGCGTATTTACTGAGATGCATTACGAGCAAGAAATGTTAAAGGATAAGTCTACATTTTTCTAATTGTCAACAAATCCCATACAAAGACCAAAACCAACAATCAATTAATCCTGCTTCAAAGTACTTCCTGCGTTTCCCGATGCAATAACACACCAGTGAGCCATTGTCCATTCTGTTGTTCTGTGTTTTTGCAGAATAATTAGGACAAACACATAACATCCTCCAGCAATCTTTGAGCTAAAGTTTTAGTTATTCAAGTAAAAGCCATTGTAGATCCACACAAGTGTTCTTACTGTGCTGCAGCATCCTGCCATAGCAATGGAAACACTCAATTTAGTGACTATAATTGAGGGATACCTACACATCCTGCTACTTATCAATTAACCTCCATTACACTGACTTTTCTAGTGTTGCATTCAAAAGTAACTAATAGTTATGAAGCTGTTGTAGTTCCCCCCCAAATAGTTTTTTCTCCTTAGAAGAAGCACACAACAGCGTTTTTTGTAATTGGCAATGCGTCTTTGTGTTTGTGCACAAAGGTGCCAAGTGACCAAGCTCCTCTCAGCACGGGAACAAAGCACCGCTATTCATCTGTGCAGAATTTAATCAAGAGATTAATTAGTACACAAATGTGTTATTAGTGGGCCACAAAACAGACAAATGCACACAGTCAGACGGAGCTAATCCAAGCTTCAGTCTATTCCATGTCCCCGTGTTCCTGCTGTGGAGAATATATGACAACAGGCAGCAACCCAGTAGGATAACAGCGGGGAAGGTAGACAGATGGTATGTGTATGAGTGTGTGATGGGCTTGTGAATGTGGGCGTCCATGTGTGGGACAAAGGGGCTGTAAGGTAGTTCCTTACATAACAAGGACGCCAGCTACGTTACATAATACAAGCATCCCCCTGTCCTCACAGCTTTTTCTCAGAAAGTGTGCCTTTGCCTTTCTTTCTTCTACCTTTCATTTCCTCCCTTTCATCCAACGCCAGTAACCTTGACTTTCTGACAGCCTTTTCTCTGTCTCTGTCTGCCTTGTGCTGGTCTCAAGGGCCCTGAAGTGCCATGCATGACATCATTTCCTGCTGTGAATTTCCCAGGCGTCCAGAGCGGCATGTGACCTAAAAACAGCAACAGGAAGTGGACAACTCAACTAGATTGAACATGTCAGAAGGGACTCAGCTGGGACATATGCCACACAGACCATGGGGCAACATAGATCAGAACTAGAAAGTTTGTTTCATTTTACAAAGTTGTATTCAAACGCTGTTTGTTTAAATGTGTCCTTTCAGTCAAAATCCATTTGATACCTAGAGAAGATAAACCACACTGATAAGGGACTGAGAAGAGATAGCTTATAGTGAGGCTGTATAGACATGACTTGAGCGATCCTTCTACAATACTACACACACACACACACACACACACACACACACACGCTGCCTGGAAAGCAGCCATATTCCCACATAAGCCAAAGCACTTAGTCCTTCATGTTTTAAGGTCACAAAGGGGGGGAAAAAGTAGTGAAGAAGGCAGAAGAGGAGTGATGAGCGAGAGGAAGGAAGGGAGGGAGGGACTTTTAAAAAAAAAAGAATATGTCCGTCCCATCCCATATGGTTCATCTGCAATGATGTAGAGCCCTCAGGAATGTGCTGTAAAACAGCATCAACAAGGCATTAAATCGGTTGAGGCGCAACTTCTCCCGTGCAGCACTCACTGGGGACGGCAGATGTTAGACAGCCCTGTATATATATATATATATATGTATATATGTATAAGGATATGGCAGGACTGCTGTGAGTTAGCAGTAGTAATAGGATGGATTATGAAGATCAAGTTGAGTATTTGGTTATGCCACTTTCCTCCAGCAGAGGTTGTTAAAGCAATGTGTTACAGCAATGCACTTACTGTAATCTTCAGGCTATGATTGCATGATGTATGTGTGCTGCATTTGATAGATTCAGCTATTTAGTGATTGAGCATTTATGGTTTTGGGCTATAATTTCATATTTTTTACTTACTCTTTGCAACTTTTCCAACAAGCTATGAGCACAACACTAAGTTCACTTTCAGCTGATATGGCGAACAGCTGGCAAACAGTTGCATATTTTGTAATTGTAACAGTTTGTGGCCACCTGATGAAGGTGAGTCAGATATTCACTTTTCTTTAAGCTCTGGTTTTGGTCTCCACCAACTCCTGTGTGAAATATCTGACTTTTCAGCTGCTAAAACGTCCACTATCTTCAACAGCTGGTCACTGACTTTGTCTGTCTGCTATTTAGTGCTGAGCAGGCAACATAGTCATTTTATCGTTGTTATTATAACAATACTGGTAACTGCTGCTTTAAATTGTCACCTATCTGTAAATAGACCATGTGCATAAATGTACTTTGAGATATGAATCAAACTATTGCTTTTGAGAAGTGTCAGATTAGGGGTCACTGAGTTCTTTCTTTCTTTAAGTCTGTCTGAGACTCTACCAGCTGCTAAGAAGTGGAATGCAACTTGGGAGAGAATGCGTGAGAAAGGCAGAGAGAGAGAGAGAGAGAGAGTACGATTGGAGGAGAAGAGGACAAAAGTGTGTATCAGTGCAACAGGCAAGGAGTGAAAGCTGAATAGATCATACCATCATTCAAAAACACCACAGGCATAAACTTGCTTCTCCATCTACATTCCTCATCTGCCACAGCTGTCATATCACTCTCTCTCTCCTTCACGCAGTTTTTTTTAGATGCTTCACACGAGATTTGGCTCGCAGAGGATAAAAAAAAAACACAAGACCTGACATGTTTCTGCTTCATCATAAAACCAGAGTTGTGTACCAAGGTACATGAGAACAACAAACACAAACACACGATCTGATCTCTATCAAGTGTACCAACATGGCACCAGGACAAAAACGTCAAAGGAGAGAGACTCATCTTCAACAAAGACCTCAACAAACATAAGAATAACCCAAAGCCTCTTTATGAATGACGGGATGTTCTCTTCACTCCGCGGGGAACTTGAGTCATGTGACAGGAAGTTGAGGAAGTAGCCATGGCATACATGTTGGGTCCCTACCTACACAGACAAAAACAATAACACTACAGTCCTTTATGGTTTGTGATGACTTCTTTCAGATTTATGAAAGACATCTTTGGAGGACGGGAGGCTCCATATGTCCGACTATTAAAACCAGAAGGAAGTGTGTGTGTACAGGCAATCCTTGGTGTGTAAGATCTCACGGAAAAAGAAAGCAAATAAAAAGCATGATGAAACAGAAGAGAGATACTTTACTTCTAAAAGTTGGGTCTATTCATTTTTGGTGTCGAGTAAACCTCTGGTGAACAGGTCAAATGTTGAAGAATTCCTAAGTAAGGAAGACAGAGTCTCACATGAAACAGCTGCAATCAGAGTCCCTTCCTATGTTTCAAAACGGACACACTTCCTTTATCAAAGCATTGTTTGAATCTGCACGCAGTTCAGTTTTTCCACAGGAGAAAAGAAAACTAATGGGGAATTGACAAGAGGTAGACTTAAAATATCCAACTAATCGGATAAAAAGACTGTAGAACCAGTCACGAATCTAATCACGCTGGTGTGATTCAACTCTCTCCAGCTCTACCTTGTGCCAGCCTCCGTAGCAGCTGCTGGCGGGCAATGATGCGTGAGAGGCGCAGGGCAGAGCGCCGCCGAGGGCTGTCGCCCAGCCTCAGGTAGTAGTCCTGCCCGTCGGAGGTCATGGCCCCCAGACAAGATCCCTCATTGGAGCTGTCGCCGTCGCTCTCGCCGTCATTACTGTCGTCCTTGGCACTTTGATCCATGCTGTCCGTGATGTCATCAATTTCCATAGCCCTACTGTCTGTAACATCAGCGCTGTCCTCGGCACAGACGGTGTCAGCGCTCTCGGCGTCGCCCCTCACATCCTCATCTTTGGCAGCTTTCATGCTGTTCCCATTGTCCACCGGGTCCAGACTGTCGTTTGCTGTCTCTCCCTTTCCTGCAGCATTTGCTCGGTGCGCCACACTGTCTGTAGTCGCTGCCACATCATCCACACCAGCCAAACTGCTGTGCACAGCCTCCATGACATAACATCTAAAGCTCACTAGCCTACAAATCTTCCTCCCTTCGCGTCCTGATGAGTTGTTGTGACTGAGTGCACACCTTCTAAATTCCTGTGTCTAACATGCCCTCACTGGAAGCCGAATCGGCTCCCCCCCCTCCCAACTGCCTCCTCCCTCCAACTCAGTCGAACAAACACAAAACTTCATCACACCACCTGACACGGACGACAGACCTTATTCTCCCCACAAACACACAAACACACACACACGCATTTGCCGACCTTGCAGCCGAGATTGGAGGAAGACTCGCAAACTCTTGCTTCCACAAGGTTTTTTTTCCTTTTGGCCACATGACCAGCAGCCAATGGCGTGAGAGCTCAGGGAACACCGCTCTGCTTCCTGAAGCTGTGCCAAAGACACAATTTGGTCCATGCCTCGGGCAAATGTGCACATGTGTGTGTGTGTGTGTGAGAGAAAGGAATATCTGAGATGGAAGATGTGATCAGATTGGGGATAGGCCTGGAAAAAGAAAACACTATCCCAAAGACCATCTGCCACTGTGACATGGGGAAGGGCAGAACAATAGAGAGCTTGTGGGTGTTATTATAGGAGCAAACCTATTGTTACTAAAGTTGAGTGGATTGTTATGCCATTGAGAAAGGTTCTCTAAATCCACACCATCAAGTACATACCACGGAATTCCCCAACCACAATTTTTCACAACTAAAAAAACCCAGCTACACATTCATCATCATCTCAAGACAATCACTCGTGAACAGTTTATGCAATAATCAAACAAATGATAGCTTTCTGTGAATGATATGATGTGCTTTTCCACCATAAGCTCTTTGGTAGAGCGTTAAGATGCCTGCTTTATGTCGAGGTATTCATCATTCTCATCGTCTTTCTTAATCAATACTAAATGCCTGGATTAATGTATGGCCATATTTGGCAGATGTCCTATAAAAGGTTGATTTGCAGTCCAGCCTCACTTTCTCCTCCTTCGTCATCACTTCCTTCAGAGCTCTCGTCACCTCCATCATCATCTGTACTGCTTTCTGCCTCTATCTCAGTCTCTCTCTGGTGCAAGAACAGACCCGTCAAGAAGCATGAAGTTGCCCACATCACGTGATCTAAATGTGGACTTTCGATGAGTTGAATGCTCTGAACACCAGCAGCACTGGATCCTAAAGCCTTTACCACATAATACTAACATTTGAACGTTAATGCTTAGATGTGATTTATTTGACTCTTTTCATTTTGATCTTAATATTTGTCAAAATGTACACTACAAATATATAAAAATTATAAAAATACATTATTTGCAATCTGTAAAAACAAAAGGCCTTTATTGTTTGAAAGCTATTGGATGACTTTTAGCGTGAGTAAGTTATTTTAAAAGACATCACAGGTGATCCGTCTGTCACTTAATCAGAGAATTTCTCCACGATCTCATTAAAAACACGTTTCAGCATCGACTCGCCATTCCTCTTTGATGTTTAACAGTTATGAAGAAACACACATGAACTCCCTTCTATCCACTTCTGTAACATGTTTTACTAGTAGCCAAAGGTCAGAGGTCACCTGTGAAATAGCGAGTGCTTGTGTGTGAGGGGAGGTGTGAACAGGAAGGATGTAGGGAAATAATGAAACAATAAAGAGGGAAGATGTGAGTTGAACTGCTGGTTTTCTTTTAGAACTATACTTGATAATAGCTTGTTTTGCAAACCAAGCTAGGACACAAAGTCACACTCTTTACAAGCGGTTAAGCTGATCCAGCACATATACACCACCCACATTCCCTGCGTGGGCCTAGATACACTGAGAAAAAAAAGCACTTTGCAGAGCACTTTGCAAAGTGTCAAAGTGATGCAGGGCACAGCAGGCGGACTCGGGAACGTGACAGGGAGCTATTTAGATGTGTGTAAATGGATTGGCTGTAGTAAGCAGCCAGTAATATAATATCCATCTCTGTCTCAGTTACACCCGGCCAACCTGGGACAGAAACCGAACAGGCCAACTGAAGAGGATTCGATATTAAGCAAAGAAAATCTATACAAATGTTCAGAGTTTTGTTAGGACTGTGTCACAGGTGAGATCTCTACTTGATTATCATGACCCAAACACTTGCCTCTAATACAGAACATACAATATGAACTAAATCTCTGAAGACAAGTTGCATGTTTACATTCACTGTAATTCGACCATGCGATGCCCTTAAGTGAATGCATGCACTAAAACCTAACCCTCGATATTGTTTACTAATTGCAAAGATATAAGCAGAAGTGAAAGAAATGTCAAGAGACTAATGAGTATAACTTCGTAAACAGCTGCTGGTGTCGTTAAGAAAAAGCCCTTCAGGAGGTTTTAAGTGATCTAAAGGATGAAACGATTGTGGCAGGGTATTTCCAAGCTTCAGGTGACAGTCAAAGCCTGGTCACCTTTAAAGTTGAACCTGTAGACTTAGATACAGCCATGGGACCCGAGTCGTGAGCATCCAAGGCTGCCGCAGGCTCAAAAGAGATTTTCTTTAAAAAACGATCTGAAATGTGACCGGAGCAAAGTATAGGAAGACCTGGTTGCTAACACAGATAAATAACTTTTCCTTGAAGGGAATATGAGAGAATGTAGCTTTTTGACATGTTGCTAAAGTGTTGAACCGAAGATCAAACCTCAGTTCGTTGATTTGGGGTTGAGATTATGTTTGAAAACACAAAGAGGCTGCTGAACTTCAAATGCATTCAGGGCCACGAAATGAGAAATCCACAGTGATCAGCAGGAAACACTGCACATAATTGGATTCATAGTATTTTCAGTACAGCAGCGTACATACAGTTGTAAGGAGGTTCAAGGTAACAGACACATACACCAACACTCACACCAAAGCAACTAAGACCCACAAATCCCACACGCAAAGGGAGACCCGACCCCCACCGCAAACCTAAAAACCTGTGGGATTACATCTAAATCCAGGTGCTATTATGGATTCTCAGTTTACACACACACACACACACACAGATGATTGAATGGAACCATGAACACAATCTAAATTCACTTTAACATTCAGTTCAGGAAATGTGTTGTATTGATTATCCAAAGTTATTGTCTACACAGTTTCTCCAAAATGAAATACCTTAACAATATGCCACAGCTCTGACTAAACCATAGAGCGGAAAGCACACTGCTGAATACCAGCATAACGGTGAGGCCAGATGTGCACATTTTAAGGATCCCCCATCTCAAAATCTGATCCACACAGATGTGAACTGTGTGCCTCCGGAGCTGATGGGTTAAGCAGTGGGGGTGAGTGAGGAGGGGGAGCTGTGGGTTAGAGGGTGTTTTGGGGCTTTGTCTGGAGGACAGGATGAAGGGGTGATAAATTAGAGGAATGAGGATTACTGGGGCAGCAGGTGCTCTCTGATGCTCCATTTGACTGACATCCCTCTCTGACTAATGGTGTGCAAAGCATCACTAAACCAACATATATCATGGTTAACCAGCATACAATAATAGTTTAAATGATCTTCAACAACGCCCGAGTGGCCTTTTGCATGGTCACACAAGAAATGTATCACTGCTGTGCACTTGAGTACGACTGACAGGCACAGAGACTTTGACCGATATCGTGGCCTGGTGGTTTGTGTAGCGTTGTGAATGTGGGAATGTTCATCTTTTAATTCGCTTAAGAGGCAGACATCTCGATAATTACATTAAACGTGGGAGACAGATGCATCTCTCTCTCTCTCTCTCTCTCTCCTTCTCCGTCCTGTCTGACGCACAGTTGACAGCGAGGGAGCGAGAGAAAGAGAGAGAGAGAGAGAGAGAGAGAGAGAGAGAGAGAGAGCGAGAGCGAGAGAGAGAGAGAGAGAGAGAGCTCTGCATCCAGGCCACTGTAAATATAGAGCAAAACGACTGACCCTCTAAACCTGGTGCATATATATATATATATATATATATATATATATATATATTATATATATATGCCCGTATTTGTCTCCATGCACATTTGCATCCAATAATATCAGCCCCCCCCCCCCCCCCCCCTCGCTCTCTCGAAGACACAATAATCATAATCAACCATTATCCAGAGTGGGACAACAAATGCTGAGCAGTTGGCATCTATGCCCCGGCTTGACTCCTGTCCACAGCACATGCCTGCGCTGTCTTCAGCACTAATTTTGACAATGACCTTCCCAAAATATCAGGGAGCGCGCTGCGCGTGACGCTCCAGGCATGACACAGAGGCTATACGTGCAGCCCGATATCAACTTTTGTCTTCTATCCTTCTCATGTTAAGTTGTTCTGCTGGCAAATAGAAATGCGGTACAATTATGTGTCATGAAAAAACTATTTCCAGGCCATGGTTATGTTTAGGGTTAGATGGGGTGCCAGCACTTCACGACTCGTGCCGCTGTTCGCCTAATTGACAGTCAAAAATGAGAATAAACTGTATTCCGCATATTAAAAGAAGTGTCACTTGTTTTTGTTTTGGCTCTCTGACCTGCCAGCCGTCTCTCCCGGACATTCCTCCACAGCAGATCCCAAGCCTTGGACGTGGAGTCCCGCAGCTGCTCGCTGATCGACCGCCGCAGCTGTAGCTTGGCAGACCGTCGCTGGGTTGTCATTGCGGTGCAGCCGGACGCATATTCCCTGACTAAAACCAGCCCTCCGCCAAACACCCGTTATCCCTCAATTGCTCCTTTTATTCCACTGTGAACAGCCCCGGCGGTCTGGCTGGGACGGAGCGCCCCGGGCTGCTGCGTCTGGCTGCCGCAATGGTCGTCACCGCTTCACCTGGTACGAGGCTCCTCTCGAGCTGCGTCACCTTCCTGCACCAGCGGGGGCGGATGAAGTCCTGTACGTCGGGGTCTGGACTCACTGAAGATATAGCGGTTGAATTAATCCAGCAGTTCTGCAGTCCTCAGCCCGACTCCTCCTGGCAGAGCCAAGGTGCAGCAATGGTTCAACTTCTGCATGCGAGTCTGGACCTCTGACATGGCGAGCCAGATGTGAGAGGCGGATTCCCCCCTCCCCATGTCGACTCTCTCTCTCTGACTCTCTCTCTCTCTCACACACACACACACACACACACACACACACACACACACACACACACACACACACACACACACACACAACCTAAACGTTCTCCATGACCCAAACCCACCCACTTACCCAAACAAGGATCTCTTTCAATCCCCTTACACACTAATCACACACACACACACACACACACACACACACACACACACACACGCACACACACACACACACACAAGTTGCAACTGAGCTGTGTTGCCGGGAAAAGCTTTCTTTAGCATCTCATTCAGTCACAAGTCTGACATTAAAGAGCAGCTGTATGAACTGTTGCAACAGACATTTTTGGGCTTCAGCAGCGACTGGCTTAATAAGAGTCCTAATTTGTCCTATTGCTTCCCTTCCTTGCCAATGAATATATTGATGTTTCAAATATTAAAGAGCTCGTGATGAACACAATGCAGAGGTGACCAAAGCTCAAGCTGATGCCTCAACTGCCAAACGGTAAGCAATGCACAAGGACATGAAAAGATGAACGGCGTTGCAGCTGCATTGGCAATCTTTCTCTGTGACGTTAATGTTGTGTCATTTGCCAGTTTATCCTCAGGAATAAGAAAAACACAACAACATGGACGAAGAATTGCCCTCAGTAGGTGACGGCATATGAGAAACTGAATATGCGCTTGCCTGAGAGATAAAGAGGAGCGTACTCAACAGAATACATGCTCCAATCTGACAAGCTGAAGTGAAAGTGCACAAACATCAGCCGCCTGAGCTGTCTCTCTTTGTGAGCCACATTCACCCCTCTGACAGGTCAAGAGCTTCACTCTGAGCTCCGAGTTACTCCCGTGTTATCCAAGGAATGCCAGGCGGAGTGACCAGACCGACCAGGACACTCCCCAGCTGCCGTCCGCCTGACACCGTCGGATGTCCTGTTCGCACGAGTTGAGTTCCAGGTCAGCGTGGATCCATGAGCAGAGACCTGATGCGACATTCCGGCCTGTCGAAACACGCTTGACATCCAGAGTCAGCAGAATCCTGCACTCATCTGGACACAGAATACCACTTTACTGGTGTGGTTGACCGTCATGGGCTATGAATAAATCGCTTGGGGGTGTAAAATTGAACTTCACCCAAACTCTGATTTGTGCAGTTGGATTGAATCCGCATCATGTTGAAGGGGAAGGTTTTTAAGGCTGGGGTTCATGGCCTATACTTTCCCCGCCATGGCCTGGAGTTACCACTGACAGTTCAGCTGTGGAGAGACCCGGTGATTTATATTCCTGAGTTACACTGCAGAGATTCATGGCTGGCACTGGCAGTCAGCAGTGATGAGGGGGAAAGTGACGGGAGACTAAAGCAGTCGATTGATGAGACAACCAACATATAGAACATCCGGTGTGGGTCAAGAGGAAGCAAGAATAAACATGCTACATGATTCATGGAATAAAACTTCTGATGAAATTTCCTTTTCTGTTTACATTCCGATTGGAAAACAGGATTACCAAGCATTATATTAGCAAATCACACAGTATGTTTCTGTCACATATAATTCGATTTAAAAAAATGACAGAGTTGAGACTGGGAATAATGGGACATTATTCACATTATAAAACAAGTTGGTGACAAGAGGAAGATGTTTACAATTACTACTGACATTTAATATGAAGGCAGTCATTGCCCACTATCTACAGAGCAAAACAGCTTTTCTGATTAATTACAATACATCACATAGCTGCAGGGCTAACATATCTACACCAACGTCATGACAGTGCTTCATTTCCTTATGGTTAATTAATACGTTTGTGTGCAGATGTGACACACACAAATGGCAAATATTGAGCTGCAATTTACCTATTTTCACCAGAGATAAAAAATTTGATCAATGAAATAGTGAAAAATGCCCGTCTTGATTTCCTTAAACCCAAGGGGACGTCTTCAAATGTCTTGTTTAGTTGTTAGTAATTATTGATTGGAGGATAATAACTGATGCAAGCATCCGAAAACAGTTGAATGAGCTCTATTTGTGGGCTCTATTTGTGGCACACGGCATTGATCTGTGAGGAACGGTGCCAGGGGATCTCTCAAAAGAAGCTGCTGTGCACAGTTACTTTTTGAGTGAACTAATCATGTTGAGGATAGAACTGGAAAAAAAAGCAGACAGGTGAGGTGGTGAACCTGTGTGCATGTGCCATTAGAAGACCGGAAAATGGGACGGTTTGGGACTAAATCATGTCGTATGTGTGCATTTAAAAGAGGTACAAGATAATCCACCAAATGTCTTGAGTCATGACAGACAAAAACAGACCGAACACACTGCAGTTTCAAGTGATGTCTGTGAGCCTCCTGCAGGTTTGCTGACAGATCTCTGGTGTCTTAGATATTCAGGGAAAAGACAAAAAAATGAACTTCTACCCATGTAACCATCTGTCGGTCAATTACAGACGGGTGACAAATTAAAAGATAAACCTGCACACAGTGCAGAAACATAACGGACGCAGATGCTTCTATTCGAGGCACTGAATAGTTTGATGAGTATGACAATGGTGTGAATCAGGGATTCCCAAAGTGTGGTGCGCGCACCCCTGGGGGTGCGCGAGCTGCCTCTAGGGGGTGCGCGAGAGAAAAAAATGTAATGGCGGTGCAGTCCCGTCTCCTAAAAATTACGTTCCCCCAAAACTAAAATGCATTCTCTCCCAGATTACGTTTGTGTTTGACGCATTACAAATACGTTTCTCATCAACATATCTTTGCCATACTCTAGTCTTTATTATGTTTCTGTGATCTGCCTCGCCTCTACCCCGCCACCCATGAGTTGTTGCCCCGCGGTCTGTTCCGAGGGCTGACAGACCCGACGATCAGGTGCCTCGCGGCGGGGGCGGCTGGAGACCTCGCGTCTCCAGCGCCCGCTACTCGGAACCATAAAAGCAAGTCCCGGATTTCACCCGGGGGATATTCTGGAGGTATTGTGACCGGGTGATGTGCCTCGTTGCTGGGGAGGTGCGTGTGTGTATGAGCGCATTTCTGCCGGAGGCAGGCGGCGTGTTGTGGTAGTATTCTGACCATGTAATAGGGAGAAGGAGAGGCGGTGGTGGAGAGGGAAACGCTGTTAAAGAGATGGTGGAATGTATGATTGGAGAGAGAGAAGCAAACAAGTTGGACGTGATCCCGCATCCAACAACACTGTGTCGCGCGCATCGATGCTTTGTCCGAAGACATCCTGGCTACATTAGTCGGTCACGTGAAGAAGAGTGAGTTTTACTCTCTGCAAGTCGACGAGCCTACAGATGTGGCCAATCTTCTGGTGTACGTCCGTTACCTTTTCGAAGGCACGGTGCAGGAAGAGTTTTTTGTGTTTTTTATCTTGTAAACAAACGCCACGCGCGAGCAAACTGTTCTCTCATTTGTCCGATTTTTATGCGGCTCTGTGGCTCTGGGACGTTTTGAACCAACATCACCAAAACACCAAATGAGGGAATATCTGTAAAGAATAAGAGTTTCAGAGAGTTGGATAATTTATGCGGAGATCAGATCAAAGAGACTTTATGTTTTAAAATCACAAAATAAAGACCAAAAGGTGTTATAAGGGCTGAATGTGTTGTCATGGCATGTTGCTGTACATTTCCAGCAATGTCTTGGATTAGAGAAGGATCATGCCTGCAGATAATTTAAAGAAACAATAAACGGAATTTTTCAGGTGTTTGTACAACTGCATGCGTGTGGTCAATGGTATGTCATAACTGATGCACACATGCACCACAATGGGTAATTTTACAACCATGAAACACAGCGTAACACCAAAGTGTAACATAAACCCTGAAGGTACCAGACAGAGTGACGGCACGGCGACCATGCTTTCTTGTCACTCTAAGAGACATAAACACACTACGTCACGTACAGACAAATGTATGTAAATAACGTGAAACCCACACGAATACAAAGCATGCCTACAGTAATGCATAAGTGGATGCATATGTATACAGTTTGAATACATAAACACATACGCATTGGTTTGTGGACTACAGTTTGGAAGCCTCGAGTTCGGCATTTTGGCCGTCGCCATCTTGTTTTTTTGCCACCAAAAGTGAAAGGAAAGGGTGACGCTATAAGTACAACCGAACGCTGAATAAGACATTTTTAAGCAACCAAGATGTTACAATGAACTTTCATGAACTGAAAAGATACTGTGAAGGGTTTAAAGTTGACCGAACAATGACGTGGAAGTGAAAGCTGCTTTATCACCTATTTTACTCTAAATGGGACAATAATTTCCATCACCATGTCTTGAAAAAGACACTAGCGATTGAGACCATAAAGTCATATTTACTAAGGAAATAAATCACATGAAAACTAATAGGGTAGTTTTCTCATAGACTTCTGTACAATTGGACTTCTTTTTGCAACCGGAGGAGTTTTCCATCATTTTTTTTAAGGAAAGGATCGAATGTCTTGTAGCACCAGATCATTTGCAGCACTGTCTCTATTGATGAAAATACAATCAGACTGGGTGGATTGGACTAAAAGTGATGAAAGAAATTGTAGAAACAGAGGGGAGTGTGAGTTGAGGTCCAGAGACGAGTGAGAAAGAAAAGAAATTGAACACTTCGGTGGGAAAACACTACAAGTGACTTTGATCCGGGGTCAGTTTTATATTTCTCCGCTGTGATGTTGAAGGCTATGATATGTGGATGGTGAGCTGGTCCTTGAGGTCAACCTCCACTCCTGGCAGGGAGAGAAAACACCACGGGAACTATGTCTCACAGCGGCATCCAATCAAAACACCAACCTAACACATTCCAGGGCTTAAACAGCCAATCAAAGCAGCACAATGGACGTGTTCTCCGGACAAACCCGAGATCTGATTTTCAGGACAAATACACAGCAGAGCATGGGCGTGTCCACCGGGAGAGCAATCAGCTACAAGATGGAAAGTTTGAAGAAGGCAGGTTCGGAGGCCGAAAAGAGGAGGAGAAGGTGGAACAGCAGGAGGAGAAGGTGGAACAGCAGGAGGAGAAGGTGGAACAGCAGGAGGAGGAGGAGGTTGAGTTTCTCCCTCTTCTTCCTGTCAGGTAATTTCAGGTTATGAAATTGTATTATCAGCATGATAAGTCAGAAATTCTGCACAAACTGCATGTGATGGTGACAAAGATGCTCAAGGCCCTCTCTTGTATTAAACTGAATGCATTCATTAATGCCATGTTTAGATGAATTTTGAATGCGTTCTGAACGTGAAACTTCTAGTTTGTAGGTTTTTCTGTCACTGACTCTCCTGAACTGTGATAGTGTGACTGTAAAAGGTCAACGGCAGTAAAGGCACACACATTCTGCATGAGCGAGTGCAGGCTGATCAATGATTTAACAGGTCACATGATTAAAGACCAACCCACTCCTCTCTCCCAGCTTCCATATACATGTCTGCTCAGCGACTGTGCAACCTTCCCTTCCTCCTCCTCCTCCTCCTCTTCCTCCGCCTCCTGTCCCTGCTCATTTTTCATCCTCCTCGTCCCTGCCACGGTCTCCGTGGTCTCTGTCTTCTATTTTCAGAAACACTCAGTCATTCAGGCCAAGCCGCTCAGCTCACTTGGCTCTACTGCTTGAGACAGAAACACACGCGCATGCATAATATAAGTTATACCGTACGTCACCTCGACGACTGCTTACTAGGAATCTTTGGTTGCGCTACAATCAAAACTAAACAAAAGAGGAATCCAGACGGAGAATCATCTTCATACGACGGAAGAATTCGTTATCCTATCAAATAAATGGTCTGCAGCTTCAGAGAGCACCACCAGGCTGCTTCAAGTGGAAAACCTTAAGATTAGATGAAACCATTGAACAGATGGCACTGTGTTACCTTGACCTAAATTCCAAGCTTATATTATGATCATGTGGAGCACACACAACCATAGACACACACACACACACCTAATCATCTCACTATGATTCACATAGTAATTCCATATGTTGCTCACTTCCTCGAAAAGCATTTCAAATCCCAACAGCTGTTTGTGAGTTCACTTGTGATCGTGTTCTTTACCTTCAGCAACACAACATGAGCTGAAACTGTATATTTGGCAAAAAAATAGCTTCGTGGACATATAAAGTTGCTTCTGTGTAATTACGTAGAGATAAATAACAGCTAAAAGAAGTAAAGGAACTAACTAAATATCGATTGCACCAAAAAAAAGTATGTCCTTTATCATAGAGCCATGCTTTAAACGTGGGCAAAAAATAATTTAGTATTCAAGCGGTGATACTAACACGACCCTTGACTTTGATACAGCAGAGTGACACTGTGATTGACAGGTGCTCTCTGCAAAAGCAAAGGCAGTGAAGACTCAGCAAGAGAGGAAATGCGCGGGGGAAGACAGACGACGGTGGCACTGGAGATCCAAAGAGTGCAACATCAAAGATGTGAGGTCATCTTTGTTCAAAGTTTGAAGACATTTCATTTTCCAATAGAAGAAAGTCTGACTGGAAACGAGTCAGACTTTCCTTTCAGACATTTGACTTTGATCTTCACTAAAATAAAGAATGAAAAAATGATGCATACTTTTAAAAACATTTTTAGAATCCGTATGCTTAAAGGAGCCTGAACTGAAACAACAACATTACGAGGAGCCAACAATATACCTATCTGTTCACACAGGCTTGAATCAACAGTGTCAGCGTGTCTCTGTCAATATTTCTGCACCAGCCATCAGGGAATGCTGCTCTGGTCAATTCCATCAGAAAAATGGGCCGTGAGGAAAGTGGGTCAGGAGATAATTCTGAGTGTCTTTCCCCCCATACTCTCTCACTCCAGCAACAAAACCTTCCCTTGTCCGGCCTGCAAACGTAAGTCTGTTGACATTGTCCACCTCCTATTCTGAAGACTGGATCACCTACAGCAGGAGAAGGCTATCGCTGCGACCTGTCTGAGGTCGGGGAACACAAAGCAAAGGTCAAGGACCAAGGACCAAGGAGGAGAAACAATACAGATGGGAAATTGAGGGAAACCAGGGTTTAGATATGGGAAGCCCACTCAGCCTGAGGTATAAAGTATGGAAGTTAAAGGGGAGGGGTAGACATTGTATTTGGAGACAGACGTGGGGGTTTGTAAGCCGAGTGCGGAGGGCTACGGGGCGCAGACTGTGGTATGGAAGTAGCAGGGCCGGCAGGGGAAACAATAGCTAATGGATACGGAGGAAACCCCACAGGTCACGGGAGTGCAGATCACATGCTGATAGGAGGCCTTGTTGCTGGGTGTCTCATTTTAAAATGCACTTAGGGGGCGATATACACATAGTGAGGGTTTTAGCTGTTAAAATAAGCATTTTAGCAGGAAAATCCTCAAGGACCAACCTCCTTCCTCAAGCATTTCCTCTGTGCTATAGGGTTGCAGGACCACACACAAACAAACAAGTGTGTACAGGCAACTCACAAATATGCACTCATATCTGTGTCGTCAAACACACATGCCAACGCGTGTGCACACAAATACACAAGCAGTCGAGTTTTTACAATCTTTCAGCTCATTGTTTCGGTTTTATGGCCTGTAACTGTTTTGGTTACCGTGTTGTTTCCAGTCGTAGCAGACAGATGCAATCCGTAAAAAAACCTCTTAAAAAACATCTGTATGCTGCCTTACCAGCAGCTAACAGCAACCAGACGCAGTCAGCAGCTAGTCAGATATTTCCCTCAGAAGTTGGTGGAGACCAAACCAGAGCTAAATGAAGCGTGTGAATATTGGGTATTTGTCATAAGAAATAAAATATATCTCCAAATGAATTTCCATATTGCTCCGTATCTGCTGGATGTCCAATAGACAACGCTTTTCTGACACGTTCCCCGTAATACATTTATAAGGTCATAATATGTCAGTGTTTACAGCTTGTGTGTGTGTGTGTGTGTTGCTAATTTACCTGATAGGTAAGTTTCATAAAAAGTAAAATGATGATTTGGGACTTTGGTGTAAAGTTACAATCAAGACGAGAGAGGGAGTCAAGGTTAGATCATTTGGGATAGTAGCAATATACTGTAGATGCACAGTAAATGTGTGTTGATTTGTGCATTAATGCATTTGCATTAATTCATTTACACACATGGAGAGAAAAGGCGATAGAAGCAACACACATGATTCATAGACAGAAATATGCAACTCAGCAAACATTTACAGTGAAACAAATCAAGATGGAAAATAAAAATCACTGTGGGGGTCGAGTTACAGTTTGAACGGTCAGAAAAGACGGCAGAGGGCAGGCAGAGGAAAAATGAAAAGGGAGAGGTGAGGGAAGACTGGGACTCCAGCCAAATCCACTTCCAGACTTGTTAAAGCACTGCTGCCCACCAATGCAATATTCAACACACACACACACACACACATGTTGACTTACTAAGCCCTGAGTTAATAAGGGACCTCCGAGCATCACAAACCTTTAATGTATGCACTCTGGTGGGCCTACACATGCACGCGCACGCGCGCACACACACACACACACACACACACACACACACACACACACACACACACACACGATAACGCCACAACAAGCCACCGTCATTAAGCTATAAAGGTTTATTGCAAGTTAATTGCTGAGCCAACTGCTTTTCTGTGTGAGGTATCTTATGCATAACACAGGCAGAAGTAGTATGTTTTCATAGTCTCTCACTCACACACTCACACTCACACACACACACACACACACACTCATATATAAACATACCCATGACATAGACACATGGACAGACTGAACCCTCTGACACTTTAAGCACTTTTACGCAAGAAAATGTCAAGAGAGTGAGAGACTTTACAAACCGCTAAATCGGTTAAACATCAGCATGACACCTCCCTCCAGTCAGACATATTAAAAACATATTTACAGACAACAAGCGACACACCAGAAGGATTCACAGGCCTTAGGTCGAGATTACACACAGCTTCCCCGAGCGCTTTCCAAGAACGTGAAAATCTGTCGGATAAGTTTGTTTTTTTAGAATCCTGGACTGCAGTGGAAGTGTAGAGAATGTGTGTCAGTGTGTGTTTGGTTCATGCCGAGGTCATTTGTAGCTTATCAGCTGCTCTAAAATAGCAGCACTCTTCTGAAATATCTTTGAGTGGCAAGTATTACCAGAGCAGTATAGTAGTGTTCCCGTCAGCGTGCCTGAAACAATGTAGAGCGGGAATGAACAGCTGGAACAAAACAACGTCCACGTGCTCGACTCAAACTCCCACTAATGAAATGCAACGCTTCAACTAGAGGGGCCAATGTGTGTATCTATCTATCTATCTATCTATCTATCTATCTATCTATCTATCTATCTATCTATCTATCTATCTATCTATCTCTATATATATATAATGTATATAATGCACATATAGGGTTAATTGTACATGAATAGTATATTCACTCAGAGTTAACTTCAGACAACGCATGAGTGTTTGCCAGATGCATTTATGTATATTTTTCCAAAATGAATTTTCAGTATTCTATGATGAAACCATTCATTTCTGTAGAGTAATGCACTGGAGAGTGACAGATTATAGTTATTGTTGTTGATCAAAGGTGGGGCAAAGTAATTGTTTTGCAAGTCAGAAGTAAATCTCAAGTCTTGGCTATGAAGAGCCAAGTCAAGACCAACAAGTCCCGAGTTGAGTCGAGGTCTTAAACTTTGTGTTTCAAGTCTTAAACAAATGTATTATCTGTCCTCTGCTGGTCACAAGTAAGTCTCAAGTCTTTGCACTCAAGTCCCAAGTCCTAACCTTTGAGTTTGGAGTCCTAAACATGTGCTCTTCACCAAATGTAATGCCGAGTAATACAGAGTAATAATATATTACATTTACAAAAATCATGAATGCTTTTTACAATTTGTATTTATTTGTTAAAACAAGTTTTTAAAACAAGTGCGACTGAACTTACCAAAAAGAAAAAGATCTGGTGAATTGAGTGTTGACTTAATATAATAAACGTCAGGAAATGAATTGATTCGTGCCACACGTTTTAAATGACAGACTTTGTAATCTTTCGGCTTGGAGAAAGTAATCAAGTGTTTTTAAGTCAAAAGGCTCAAGTCCTTGTGAAGTCAAAAGTCATTGGTGTTAAAGTCCAAGTCGAGTCTAAAGTTATCAAATTTGTGACGAGTCTGACTTAAGTCCAAGTCATGTGAGTCCACAGATGTGCCGCATACACCTTTCCTTCCTGTGTGCACAACTTGATTGGATTGGCTGCTTCATTTCAGTAGTATTAAGTATTTAAATTTTAGCTGGCAATGAATTTCATCATTGATTAGTTGGCTCTCTGTTGTGATGATTGGCACGCGCTGTGTCTCCGTGCCAGCCAATGCTGCGTCTTGTGTCGCTCACGTGATGAATCAAAGGAAATGTCGCCGTCTCTCCGTTGTTTCTGGATCTGGAGTGAGCATTTGAAAAGCAGCGGAGGCAGATTACAGGTTCATTTAAAAACAAACGCATGTTGCCCTGATGGATCTATTTTAAAGCTAACGCTTTCCAGAGCTAACGCCTTTCTACATTAGACTACGGATTAAATGCTGAAAAATCTGGTTTTCTGCATGTGTCGTAGAGCTGAGGTGACAGTTGGCACTGTGGAGGTGCCTTTAAAGATTAAGAGACCACTCAAATGCAAACGAATGGGATCAAGTAAAGCGCTTCAGCATTTATATAAAAAATACTCCTCTGTTACTGCATATTAATTCTTCAGAAAAAATATCATTTGCAGGGATTAAACATTTTCTTCAGGGCAAATTTGATTTAAAGCATATATCATCATGCATTCCCTCATACACACACCCACATTAGTCACACTAAGAAAATACATCAAAAGATACACGCTAAGGATGATTTCAAAGACCCACAGCGTGATGAGGAGACCCCCGGCAGAGAACACAGGTATTAACACCAGCAGTTCTGGTTTAATCTCCTGCAGAGGAATTCCCTGTTTATCTGGCAGGGAGCAGACTGAATGTCAGCTATGTGAGCAGAGATATGTTGATATCATATCCTGTCCCTTTGCAGCTAAGACACGGCCCACACAGGAGGACACACGCTTGATTGATTAGACAGGATTTGTGTCAAAAAGCTAATGTGTTTCCTCATATCAGAGGAGAAAATAAACACTCTCAAGTGAGAAAACAAAGCCGACGCACGAAAGACCAAACAATGAAACTAATCTACACTTCTCGCTCAGCGCTGCCATGTTTGTATGAAATGTTTCTGTCTCTCTCACACACACACACACACACACACACACTTTCAGCCTCGGTGTACGCCAGCAACGGCATCACCTCTGACCTCCTGCAGCCTCTGGGGCCTCATTACCCAGACTGCACCTCTCCTCCGTGGACTATTGACAGTAATGTGACCCTTGCTGTGGTCATCGGAGACACCCCGACATGTACACGACACACACACATATACACACATACAGACAAAACACACACAAATATACAATCCTGCAGCACGGCGAATGTGAGGCATCTTGCAGAGTTGCCGTTAACTACAGTCGCCATGACGCCTGTGCATGTCAATCAAAAAGGGACACTGAGGATAAGAGATGTGGACAGGGGTCAGAGTTGGACTCATTAATCATCTCCTCAGACTCTCATATCGCTGTCTCTGGGAACTTGAGTCCCCGAGGAAAAAGCAACAAAAAGAGACAAAAATTCAATCACCAAACACAAAAACACATTCATGCTCTTCTTAAAACGAGAGGTATTTCCAATAAGAACATCTCTGTTTTTATTCTGGTGAAAGTATGATAAGCTTCTGATTGTTATCACGAGACAAAGTCCACCAAAACAAAAACTTCAAAGCATAAAGTCTTTGTTTGTTTTTGTACGAGCTCGCCCGCATATCTTTGTTTATGCACGTGAATATGCATGTGTTGTGTATGTGTACAGGCACGGCCGTGTGTGTGTGTGTGTGTATGTGCATGTGTTATAGTAGAAACAGTATATCAATACTTCTGGGTGGTTGAGGTTTGTCATACTGGCTGGGAATCCTGTGGGAGGCATTCCCCGAAGTCCGGTTTTATCCCAAAGCGGGAATACAAACAAGCCAACTGAATGGATACTGAACCCCCCCCCCCATACCTGCAGATCCACTGGTCATCCTGGCAGCAGCCTGACATGAAAAAAAAAAAAGAGAAGAAAAAAAACACAGTGAGAACCAAAACAAGAGCAATACAATACATTAACAATCACTCATGGATTCACATGAGCGCTCTCAAGCTTTGGAGAATGTAAATTCAATGTCAGCCAAAGGCAAAGACTCCTTGATACACACTCTCCTATAGCAGCAGCAACAGTAGCTACGCTGGGAAAATGACCCACGTTTCAAATGTGGTTCAACCAACAGAAACAGATGTCCTGAAGTGTGTACGTCATACGATCATATTAAAAACCACCAAGCCCCAACGGCTTATTTGTTTGAACGTCAACCAGAGTTTGAAATTTGAAAGGATATTGTGTAAGTGTATATGTGTGTGTGTGTGTGTGTGTGTGTGTGTGTGTGTGTGTGTGTGTGTGTGTGTGTGTGTGTGTATATATGTGTGTGTGTGTATATATGTGTGTGTGTGTATATGTGTGTGTGTATGTGTGTATATATATATATATATATATATATATATATATATATATATATATATATATATATATATATATATATATATATATATATATATGTGTGTGTGTGTGTGTGTGTGTGTGTGTGTGTGTGTGTGTGTGTGTGTGTGTTTCAGTGATCTCTTGGGAATCAAAATAGATGATGGTGCCTGGTGTACAAAATAACAATAAGGGTAGACGAAGAAAGAGAGCGAGGGACGACAATAGGATCAAGAACAGTAACGGTAAAACCCACCGGCAACAACCCATGACGCAAATATTCAACAGCTAGAATACACGGGAAATGTAAGTGTATATGTGTGTGTGTGTGTGTGTGTGTGTGTGTGTGTGTGTGTGTGTGTGTGTGTGTGTGTGTGTGTGTGTGTGTGTGTGTGTGTGTGTGTGTGTGTGTGTGATGTCTGATCACGAGGCGTACGTCACACACATATTAAGTCCCAGAATACACAGGAATTGAAAACAAATAAGGTCAGGGAACTTAATATGTCATAGTGATATGTCATATTTATTCCCTTACCCGGGTGTGAAACATAATAAAAACACAGACTGTGCAACATGAACACTGCCACTGTCATAGGAAAACCCCACATCCTTCCAAAGCGTGGGATTGGGAGCAAGAATTTGCCAAATGATGCACCTGCACTTTTGCAATTACACAGGAAATTCCACATGATTCCCAGTGGGCTTCCCCCAGCCCTGTGATCATATACTGTACATCACTAAACACACAAGGCATCATCTTACTTGTCAATTCAAGTTTTAAAACAACAATGTCGTCAAATTTGGAATGATTTAATTATTTAATAGTGAAAAATATATCTTATCAACCAGAGGAAACAAACCATCACTCAATTCAATTGTGTGTTTGTAAAATGAGGATTGATAAACAATGTAGAATTCTTACTCGGGTATATTATTAACCATCATATTTCTCTAGCAGAATGTAACCAGACAAAACCCTAAAATTGACACAAAAGCAATCCTTTAAGTGTGGATAGCTGTCTGCAGTAGCTGGTTTCACGTAATGATCAGAGGATCAAGAAACAGCAGGTACGAAATAGCAACAAAGTAAAGGTAAGCAAACAGTGAGAATGACCGAGTCATCCAATCATCACTCGGAAATATTACTGTACTACAGGTGAATATTGAACAATGATCAATGCTTGCTTAAAATTAAAATTAAACAATGACAGCGATATACCGGTATTCAAAAACAACTGAATTACTAAAATCCTTCTACAAATATACAGAATATGTTCTAAATTTGGAGCCGAGAAGAACAGTATGTATCTCTGTGTGCGTGTGTGTGTGTGTGTGTGTGTGTGTGTGTGTGTGTGTGTCCGTGTCAGTTTGGACAGCTGTGCTTTATCAGTCACAGTTGGGGGAAAATAAACCCACTCCTTAGCATCGGTCTGATCCCACGGGCCCTGATGCTATCTCCACCGACCTACACTTTCACATATAACACAGACACTCACATGCACGGACACACATGCATATATATATATATACGCACGCACGCACGCACGCGCACGCACACACACACACACACACACACACACACACCTAATCATTTTGACACTTCAGGATTGACTGCACTCTGACCAGAGGCATGCCATCTTTTGTGAACACATACGTGAGCAACGATTTGCTATTTTTGTCTTTTTGCTGTTTAAAAGATTTAAAGACTTCTTGGTAAAACTGGGATATAAAGTGACATTTTGTCAGATTTCTTTCTTTCATATAAATGTTGAAAGCATACTGTATGCCATCTAACAGGTCAACATCCATGACAACTGAGTGAAATCCCTCCACTGATGAAGACCAGGTGATGTGGTTGAAAGCTCCAAGAAAAGCTAGCAAGTGGACCTTGACTTGGCATTGTTTGTCAAACTACTATTTACATTGTCAAGACTAAACAGTCAAGCTTTATATTTATGTTATTAACAATTCTGAAATATAAATGAAACCCATTTCCTTGCTCTGTACCTCCCTTCATCTGTCTGACAGCTGTACCTGCTAAGCAGTGGTGTATTTGTGGTTCACTGTTGCCGCAGTCAGCAGTGCTGACACAGAGAAAGATGACCTCGCACACTGCTGGATGGAGCAGAGCTGCCTCATCCTTTTACTTTCACCCTATTTACCCAACAGCAGACTGGACCGAAGCCCAGAGAGAGGGAGGAGAGATGACAGGAGAAACGGAAGGGAGCAAATTGAGTTTTTTCAAAAGCGAAAGTCAGCTTTTGGGTAGACGTTACCGGTGTAAGGCAAAGCACATACAAAGCAGTGCAAAGATCAAACTGTTTCAGCAGACTCTGTCTGACGGTGTCACACAGAAGATGTTACAAATAGAGTTTGATAGACTTTTCTCAGATGGTTAACTGGTCAACTTATATCAATCACACGTGTCTCTGGAGCTCACAGTCTCGCTCACCCTGACCCGTCGAGCTTGGAGATGTGTAGGGGACGAGAGGGACGAGCGGGTCAGCGGCCTGCTGCGGGTCAACGGTCGGGAGCCCCGCCTGGTCAGTGGCTCAAGCTTCTCCGGAGCTCTGGTGGTTCCCGTATCCCGACTCGCCGTCCTGCCCACAACCGAAGCCCCCTGTGAGGACCGAGAAGGAGAAGTCAGAGAGGGGCAAAGAAAAAGGTGCTTCTTTAGAACGACCCATGACCCTATCACGCTAATTCAGGTTGAAAGTACCTTTTTGGAAAAAGCAGTTGACAAAACCAACCTCACCAGAAGTTCCTCTCAGTAGCTTTTCTGGAGCTTTCGATCATATTTACATGATTTTAGGTGGATGAAGTTGCCCGGTGGTGAACATTTTTGCTTTGCACTGAAAGAATTTCTCGACCACGTTCGGTCTTGTACTTGGAAACAGCAGTTGAGAAATACAATTTCCTCAAAAGGCCCATCCTGTAACGTTTAAGCCAATAAGAGAAATCCTTAAAGTCCCCTGAATAACTGGAACATCTCCTGGGAAACTCCAACTGCGTAGGAAAATCATGTCATCAAGAACAGCTGCTGAGTGGACTTTGTGAGTTGTTTTTGTCAGCTATAAAACTAACGTTTGATAGAAGTTATGAATAAGCCAAGCCAGTCAAATAAAAGAAGGTCCATTCCTTTTCCACATCAGGTCTTCAACACAGACACATCCACCACTTTGCCCTCAGTAGAACATCATCAACTAGTTAGAAATTGGTAAAATGATCACCTCGGTCAATCATACAAACGGTATTCCCCCCTTCAGTTTTTGTTTTCCCTCTCTTCTTCCTCTCCAAAGATAATATGCATTTTGAATTTTTCCACGATATGTAAAAAAAAAAACTCCCCTTCTTCATCCTAATGCTGACAGGAAGAAACTGCTACCGGTTCTTCTCATTTATTGTTTATTTGTTTGAGTTAATTGCAGTTATGTCTCAAAGACATTGATGCTGTAGCACCATTAATATCAGTCTCTATGTAGCCCTGTCTCCTCCAGTCTCTTACCCGAGTCCCTGTCTTCATGTCACCTGCCTCTTCAGCAGCTCTCTGTGTCTCTGTTTGGTTTCTGAGGAGTATTTAGTGGAGCTGGTGTCGGTGGGGGGGTGTTTGAAGATACAAGACACTGCTGATGATGCGTCTGCCCTTCTCTCTGTCTGAAAAATCCCCCCTTTACCCAGCCCGTCCTCTGCCCTCTGTATCTCCGCTCAGTGACAACACTGGAAAGTCCGTCCCTGCTTGACCTCGTGACTCAACTACTGTACCCGCTTCAGTGGGAAGAGCCGCTGCTGGGCTTCCCGCTCTCCCCTCCCGTCCAGCACTGAGCTGATAACGTGGACGTGTGTGAAAATGTGAGTGAAGGAGGAATGACATACATTTCCGTAAACAGCGTGCAAGAATCCAATCTTCAAATGTATGAACAGAGAGACACACTTTCCCTTTCATCACAACATACAATGCTCGTCTGTGTTGAAAATTCCCTTTCTGACCCCGTGGAGCACTTCCAGCATAGAAATAGCACGATGCCGTTGCTAATTTTCTAACTATGCGGTCAGAGTTAGAAAGCAACATCAAGGACACTGTATCCACAAAACAAAGTGCAGTTCAAACTGAAAGTCTAATTTTGCCATGCATTTCCAATTTGCCAATTTTCAACAGAATCTCTATCTACTAGGTCTGAAGTGTGAAGAACATGGAGGTTATGGCAGGCGGGGGACCTTCCAGAAGCTGAGCTGCTGAGGGCGAACACCGACTGGTGCAGCCAGTTTGACATTTTGAGAGTTTATTTTGTTTATTGATCAGATTGAAAGGGAGCTTGTGTAACGTAGCAAACCTTCCGCTCCAGCGCAATGCTCATCTAAACGCAGCCGAATGCTGAATAAGACAAGTTGTAAGACGTACACACGGACGGCTTTTTTCTTTTATTATACAGTTAATGTAATTAGGAGGGATGGTGATCAAAGGATATTGTGTGATTACACTACAGTCACAGAATACTGGTTGCTGGAGTGAAGTCAGTTATTTCTGCAGTTTTTTATATATTCAGCCTTCGACCTACATTAACAAAAACGTCATTGTTGTTGTTACTGTCGAACTGTTATTTATTTATTCCAACAAATCTTTATTCTTTATTACTTTGCCCTGCGCCCAACTCTGAATGCCTTTTCCTGATAAAAGAAAAAGAATAAATTCAGGCATTACCGTTCTGGGCCGGGGTCATTTCATCTTTATTACCCTATAAATATTTGACATTTTTGGGATAAATAGTCTCTTTGCTCTTCTTCCACTAAAGGCAGGCAGCTGAACAGAACATAATCATTGATTTTTCTTTTTATTGATCATAATACTGTGTTGTATTTCATATTTTACCTGAATGGGTTGCTGCAAATAAAAGTTGTAGTGCTACGTAAAAATACTTGACAGATAATATGACACACAAAGCTAAACGTGTCTGTTTGGCTCGCCAGACAGTTTGATTAAGATTAGCTTGATTAAATGCAGCCTTTTTATAAGAATTCCTAAAGTTCTGTGCTGTTGGTTTAAGAGCTATTTGAGGTTACCAGATTTACACTTGGTGAGCATAATGAGGCAGCTGGAATGTAATGTGAGAGGAGAACAAGAGGAGCACGGCACAGGAGTTGGCTTCAGTCTCCTTCCAGAAATGATTTTAAATAAACTTTGAAAAGAACGGTAAACTGATGTGAGCTGAGCTCTTAATACCGGACCTGTAGTTCCTGGAGGATTGATGCTGTTTCCAGATGGAGGCCAGACGAGTAAGAAACAATGCGATTTAGGTAAGGCGGAAAAACAACCATCCAAAAACAACCATTCAAACTATTATTCTTAATTTATTCCACCCATATTAAATAGAGGAGAGACTGTAAGCCTGGCAACCCATTCCACTAAGTGGGCCCAACATGTTTGTGGTGCACTGTATGTTGACTCAGTGGTAAATCTTCACACTTGAGTGAGTGTGTGTGTGGCCACGATTGGTGTGATGAAGTATCTATGAACTTTGTCTATATTGGTATATTACTGCAACACTGCCGTCGAATCAAAACAATTTATTTTTAAGTTTAATTCATATGTTACTCTAATGTGATTTATAAAGTTATGATTTAAAAAAAAATACAATAGTAGTGATTACTTATGAATACATATGCCTACATACATGCAAAGACTATCTTATTTTCGATTCCCTTGTCCTGAACAGAAAGTCTCTCCAGACTCCATGTACATGTGCAAACAACTTCCTCACGTCACCTTTATGATTGGCCTGTTCATTCATTCATTTAATCTTCGGTTCATTTGTTTCTGTCACCATTCATATCCAAAGCCGGTTTAAAGCACCACATCAATGAACCAGACTTGACTGTACTTGACTGACCGTGCTGCTCTGCTGCTCCTCGTCAGCATCGGCCACGTCTGAATGGGACGAATCAGCGCTTTGGACTTCCTGGACGCCCTCATTGAGGTGATCCAACTTTTTCATCAGCAGGGTCATGGAGTCACCCTCAGCAGCCTGAACACACAAGTTAAAGGACACAAACACACACATGGTTAAAGGACCTAACCTTCCACTGATGTATGCTGGTCTCAGAGAAACACACACTCCTCTTCCTCATCCTCCTCCTCCACCCTTCATTGCCTCCAGCCTACTCACACGAACATTGTGCTTTTTCAACCCGACCAGGGCTACACCACCCTGCACTGTGGAGGAGGTGACACCTTCTTAACGAGATTAATTTAGAGCAAGGACGAGAGACGCTTTTGATGGAAGAGAAATGCTAAAGCCAGAGATAACCAAATAAACTGCCTTTAAATAATGTAAAAAAACAGCAGTGTGGCCAACGCACATTATTTAAATGTGTTGTAATATCTGTCCATTCCATACAGCTGAGTTATGCACATACCTAAACCCTCTCTTTCCCTCTCTTTCCCTCTCCACCCATTGGTCATGGCCTCTGACTGAGACACTTGTTCACTGGCCTTCCAGCAAATGAACAAACTGCTTTGTTTCTGGGCTCCGCTGCCAATCCCAGAGTCCCAGAGGCTGATAGCAGCACATAGGGCCCCTTTGAGGAGCGTGAAGTCCAAAAACAGCCCCCTCACTCACACACATACATACATGCATAGACACAAGCGTGCCCTCGCCCACCCAACCGCCCACCCACCCACCCACCCACCCACCCACGCACACAAACACACCCTTCTGTCCACTCCCATTCCCAAACCCATCATGTTGACCAGTTTAAAAAATATCTGCAGTAAGAGCTTTGGCAGTAAAGCCATTTCCTGTGTGTTGCAGCCCCCACATCTCCAGATTCCTACACACAGAAGGCTGTCTATGTGCAGCAGGGTGCTATTTTTACCCTCACTATGGGGGACAGGGCCGGGTAGAGGGGAGAGCACAGGGAGTGGAGGCTTTTTCTGTGGCATGAGTTACTGCAAACATGAACGCACGCTGAGTGGCGAGTAAAATGTGCGACTGTGAACACAAATGCACACCATGGCATGCGCGCATAGACTCCCGTTTGCACACTTTCTGTTCACAGCAGAGTGCTCTCACAGTTCATGAAATGTTAAGGGGGGGGGGGGGTAGAGCTTTTAATGCATCACTATATCTCTACAAGACCATTTCATTATCAGTCTGAAAGGCTAAAACATCCATTATCGTCTAAGTATGAATAAATAAAGAAGTGAGGCTATCCTTGGCCTGTGCAGTAAGTGTGCATGAATCAAGGACAATATCATGTTGGCACTGTAACTAAATTATTGCAGAGGGGACGTAAGCTCCAGTCACTTGCAAACAAATTCTGTTGATCTTCCAAATCCAAAGGCTTAATATACCACTGGAGATGACAGACTAGGTTATGTCTTCTGGGAATGAAAGAATGAATCTATGAGATAATCAAGTCCCACCTTCTATGACAAACAGATCATAGTTTGTATGCTCAAGTAAGAAAACATTCAATATTCTGTAACATTTTGAACTTTGGTAAAAACAGCTGAATTAGTTGAGACAGTAATGCGCCCAATGACCGAGGCTGAGATTCAAAACACCAGAATGAGGGAAACTGTCTCGATAGCGGCCTCGAGTACGACAGCCAAGCTTGTAAGATTCACGTCACTCTGAATGCAGCTTAAATACTTGATTTTGACCCTAAAGTATTGTGGAGTGTGACGAAACTGCCTGAACCAAGATATTCCAGGAATGTGGAAGCACGGCGGGGCCTCTTTGACTTAACAGGTATTCAAATGAGCACTGCCCAAGCCTGTCAATAAGTGACTTTAAAAGCTACTTGGTCAAACTCTAAGAACCAACATTACAAAAGGAGCGCGGAGAGAACAAATCCTTTCATTTAGAGGGGAGAACAGTGTGCAGTGTGCCTGAGGACTGTTGTGGGAACGTGCCAGCGTCTGAGGGCTGCTCTGACAGGTGTGAGACCGCCGTCAGGGGCACACTCACACTGTTACCACTATGGATGCCCGCTGGTGCGGTGCATGCTGGGAGGTGGTGATTCCAGGCCAGGCCAGGAGAAAAATAAGAAGAATTTATGATTACATTCATACCTGCCAAAATATTCCTTTTTCTTCAGTTCCCCTTTTGTTTTAACACGTTTTTCTCCTTCAGTTCAAAAGTAAATATTCCCATTATGAACTCTTTGTCTCTCAATATTTTGGCAGCGTAACAGGCAATGTTATGATTAGATTCATTTTTGTCATTTTCACCGTAACTGCCAAACAAGAAAGATGCAGAAGAGGGAGAGGACGATGACATGCAACAAAGATGGAACCAGCCAAAATCAAACCACGGACATTGCTACGACATGCTAGACATTAAACACCAATCCATCAGGATGCATCAACCACACTACTGCAAGCTGTACGGTGCAGTGTAGCCTCAGTGTACGAATGTGAATGATGCAATCATAGACACTGTTCCTAGCTGATATTGCAACTTTAATGATATTCAATATATTTACAATTACACTATTTAAAATATCTGGGGAAGAAATACAACAAGCGGCAAAGTAGCCTTGCAGTTCAGTGGAAAGAAGCTCATGCTGAACAGTTTGAAACGATTTGCTTCCGTCTAGTGGTGAAAGTAGGTTTCACAGTTACTAAATAGGCCTTTTTAAACTGATGACAGTGTGTCACATAATGAAATTAATCACGGCTCAATTCCATCTAGCTGCTTCAGTTTCAGGCTCGTGGATTCCTGAGACACTTAAATAGAGCAGAGCCGTTGTTAATGTCATTAGTGCTTCTACTCTGAGAAGTCTGAAGGCCCATCTGCAGTGCAATGCAACACATGCAGCAACTGAATTGCTTCCAAAGGCAACTCTGCACAGTGAATGAGACTTCTTAGTCTTTGTTATCACTCTGCTCCTGTCTTGTTTTTCTTACCTGTTGTCCATTGTTCTGCGGTGTTTCCTCTTCCTGCTGGCTACCTGTGAACTCAGGTCTTCCCTTGTTGGTGGGCTTTTGCCAGCTGCCAGATGCTGCGCCATGAGGCTGTGCTTCCTGTCTCTTCCTCGAGCACTTCCTGTTCCTGCTCAAGTTTCTACGCTGACGACTGACCAGGAATTCCTGATATTGTGACGCCCGCGGAAAGTCGTCGTCCTCTCCCTCCTCAGTGGTGGACGAAGAGGACTCTCCGACCTCAGAGATCACCTGGTTGTCAGTGGTACAATCGTTATCACAGAACACAATGGCACTTGGCTTGTGCTTTACTATTCTTAGCAGATCCAAGGAACAGTCCTGTGATGCGTTGGCAGGTGCTGGGAGATGGTTGCAGTTGCATTTATCCACGTGGCGACCTGTTCCAGGAGCCATGTCTGAACTCTGTCTGCGTTCACAGTGTCCATTCCGCTGTAAGGCAGGCTTTGTTGTATTACAGTGGGAGCTGATGTCCGCCTTCAGCTCCTTCCATCTTTGAGCATGACTGGCAACAGGACCCGGAGCACAGTGCGGCAGAGGAACGGGTTCAGACATGTTGGAGCTTTGAGTCAAGAGGGGAACTTGAACGTGCAGGTCACCCAATGGGAGACCCGCAGCCTGGGGGTAAATATGCTGCTGAACAGGCAATGCAGCTGCTGGACCTCCATGCATCACTGGGGAACCATGTCCTCATCTGTTGAGCCCTTTATAGTCAGTGCAACGGAGGCTCTTTCAAACAGAGCCGGGTGAACGGTCATATAACGTACAGCTGCTAAACTCATGTGTGAGTGGATGATATTTACACTTTGGCCCACTTTCGGATGGCCCCGAAAATTCCTTTGATACCTGAGCTGGAGAGAGATGGAGAGAAAGAAAGAGACACAGAATATAACTTTAGGTAAATGGGTTCACACGTGCAAACATTATGGATATATAATGCATGTATAATCCAGCGAAATTTGTTTCTGTGAATGGATGATGTCTGGATTTGCTTACAGACTCAACTGCTGCTTAGTTTATCATTCAATCATCTCAGTGAGACGTGGTGCAGTTTGATTTAATCCTTTTTCCCCACTATTTGGATTCTGTGAATACTCTTCTATTAGTACTAGATACTAGTTTTTTTGTGCCAAAATAATCACAAGTGTGACTGGCCTATGCCAAAGTCAACAAAGTTTGTCTTCATAAAAACCCCAGAGTGCACCACTCTGAAGCTCTGAAGACTTTTCTTTTGACAAATGCATTGTGCTCAAACACATTGTTTTTTTCCTGGTGGATATTTTTGGCTGTGGCCAGCACACCCTTTCCTTGCCTGGCTTTTGTTTCTTTGTTTTTCAAACACACAGTGGCGGGTCCTAAAATGAGCTTCAAGTGATATCACTGTAAAGCACAGACAGCATGTAGAAGCAAAACAAACAAATGAGTTTCTGACCACACACTTTATAAAAGAATGTGTCCACTGATCTGTGAAAAAAAAAGAATCTTACATTACAGTAATTTAGCAAACGCTTTTATCCAAAGTGACTTACAATAAGTGTATTCAACATCGGTATTCAAGAGAACTATAGTCACCAGAAGTCATAAGTGCATCTCCTTTTTTAAACAAGCATCTAAGAGCATAAACCAGAGCAAAAGTACAGCGCAGAAACAAACCAATAAGTGCAATAAGTGCAACAAACCAATACGAATACAATAAGTGCTATTGTTTTCTTAATCTTAATCTCAATATTAACCCTAATGGAGCATCTGTGCCTGCAATCTGTTTCTTGAAGACATTTTAGGAACTGTAGGCTGCTTTATAAAGAAACACCAAATTCATATTTCAACATACCAGATATTTTGGTGCATGAGTTGTGTCATCGAAGAGCACCTCCAGCGAAGCAGTCTGAAGGCAACACAAGTATCCAGCGGAGGCAAAGGTAACGCTGCCATGCTGCACGAAGCCGATGACACAGAAAGAGTGAGTTTACCTCTGAAAAGATACGAAATGCTGCGAGGGGAGGAGAAAGAAAGAAAGGGCTGAGGAATGCTCTTCCCTCCTACAATACCTCAGCAAGAAGACAGTGAGTTCCACAGGCAGGTGTTTGTGCTACCTGTGCAAGTGTGTGTGTGTGTGTGTGTGTTATTTTGAATGTAAATGCAAGCTCAAGAGAGAAAAAGGATCAATTATGCACTCAAAGCAAGTGAAATATAAAGTCCTGTTGTGGAAATGATCAAACGAAATAGCTGCACGTAGATTAGGATAATAAGACTTTGATTAACAGGCTCGGGGCCTTTCTCTCGCCCCATTCCACCTTTTCACTCAATGATGTAAAATACGACTCGAGGCAACGGATTTTTTTTTGCCTTTGAAGCACATTCCTCAGCGACACATGAGGTAATGCTTTTAACATGTTCTTATCCTCTCTAGAAATCTCTCAGTTTGTACTTTTTGTAGCTCCAGCAACGCTCTAAGCCTTGATTAAAAAGAAAGGACTTAAGGTCCTTACAAAACGGACGAACTGTGAAATTCCTCAAGCTCGCCAGCAAACACTGAATTTGATGTTCTGTAGGTCAAGAGTACAAACCTGTTATTCGTACGTTAACCTTGAGGACGATTCTACCTGTTGAGGCCTGTTCGACCTCGGTCTGGGGGAGAAGAGATCTGGTCATGGTAGAGGTAGAGGGTGCACTAAGACTTAAGAGTTAAGTTATTCTAGTGTCTCTCCACCCACAATCACATAACAATTTATTATTCACAGAGTAATAAATTGCTTGTTGAGGTATGAAGATAGTGGCTACATTCAAATAGAAAGGAGCGGAGCGATGGAAGGTTTGCAGCAGTCTTTTTTATGTTGAATTCATCAAACGAAAAGGCCACGAACCAAGTGTGCCATTGGGAATTCCACTGTGTTTTTGGGTGACCTGAACCTTTAAAAAAAAGACCATAGAGCATCAGCACACGTTGAACTATCAGGCAAACTTATCATGAGTACAATTGATACTTATGAATGAACATCATACGTTATCTTGCATGAAGGAACTTGATAAACTTCCACCATCCGTCCCAGATGTTTCACTGTCCCACATTGCTGTGATGATGGATGCTAATTAATTTAACTCAAACATTTATTTCGATGCAAGCTGCGCCGACCTGCTGAGACATGCTCCTAAATGTACAACATTCCTGCATTGGAAGGTATATTTACCCGAAGGAAAGCAGGGGGAAGAAAAAGCTGAGATAGGATAAAGTATACAATAAAACAATTAGAGAAAAGACAGAAGGGGATAATGAGTATCTATAACAGGGTTACATCCTTATGTTATGAAGTCTATAAATCAACTCCACGCAGGTAAAGCACATGAAACGTTGATCAAGACGAGCTGCAGAGAAACCTGCACTGAATCGTGTCAGCTGTGTTATCTTGGCAGTGTGTACAGTAGGTACAGTGTAAAATATTAGACGGAACAAAACTTAATTTTGACAACAAACATTCTCATGCATGAAGTCAGATAAGCGAAGAAAAAAGAAAATCAGCTTTCCAACTTTGTCACTGTATGACAGAAAATATTGAATTAATATTTGGGCACTTTTCTTGCCTGGTGGCGGAGGGAAAAATGAATGAATGCACTTTTCAGGTGGTGATCATAGAATACTGACGTTTAATAAGAGTCATACATAAAGCTTAGTGAGCTCCCCCAAAAACGACCTGCTCCCATTCTCATCACGGCTTGAAATGACCTTTCGGTGACGTTAAAAGCTTTTGTTTTTGTTGAATGGAATTAAATTCTCACATTCCTTGGTGGTATCAGTTCAGCTTTACTGTCCTCACTGTAAACGCCTGCAAATCTGCTGCAATAAATAAAAGATGCTATCTTTAAGATTAATCTGCTAGTAGGTGAAACATTTGCTGCTGAGTCCCTTTTTTTACTCCTTGTCCTCCACTTTGATTTCTCCCAATAAGACTTGTCTTGTCCAGGACTGTCCTGTGTGGTGTACACACACAAATCTATCTACACCTGACCATAACAACAGAAGTCAAGAGGGACACTAGTGGAGGGCATCTCTTGGTGCTCTGCTCACGATGCATTTACCACTCGCGTGTAGCCTTTTTGACCCCTTCGACTCTCCGTAGCACAGGAGGAAGTAGCAGCGCGGGTAACTTACTGGTTGCTTATGAATACTATTTCGCGGGAGCGTTAGACCAGCTAAATCTAAGCTGTCTGCTGTCAACACGCACGATTACAGTTACTAAATTAATAACACAATGAGTTTGTGGGTGGACAAATACCGACCGACTGCCCTCGGGAAACTCGACTATCACAAAGAGCAAGCGACTCAGCTGAAAAACCTGGTAAGAGAAACAGCTGCATGCTATGTTAACTGTAATCAGGCTACGTTAGCATTAGCATCATACTCAATAGCAGCATATCAATGTCAATTAATTTAGTTTACTTCACCCAGATACACGATTCCTCGTTGTTGACCCGGCCATTTAGGAGTCAGGTTAACGTTAAATATAGTGTGGAGGACAACCTGAGTTAAACTAGCAGGTTAATGATGATGTGTCCATCATAAAAGAGTTGTTTTGAGGTAACGTGGGATGCATAATATGTCAGCTGATTTACCTCACAATGCCCTTCTGTTTGGGAAATGTTTGCTTCATTGTAGGGTATACAGCAAGTCATCCAACATGACCAAGTGTCTCCCAAGGCAATTAAAAAAAAAAGTATATCTAAAAAGCAAAAACTCTTAATTTGTAATGTTTTTGTTTCAGGTTCAATGTGGCGACTTCCCCCACTTGCTGGTGTACGGGCCATCGGGCGCGGGGAAGAAGACCCGCATCATGTGTCTGCTGAGGGAGCTGTATGGAGCCGGGGTGGAGAAGCTCCGCATAGAGCACCAGACCATCGTGGTGAGAGGGGACATGATGCACTACTAGCATGCAGTTACTCCGGACACCTCTCGTCTCTCCGTCTTCATGAGGACACTGTCAAATTGTCTGATGAAGGCTGACTTGCAACCCTGTTTTGTGTTTTTTTTTCCGTCCTCAGGCTCCCTCAAAGAAGAAAATAGAGATTAACATAATAGCCAGCAACTATCACTTGGAAGTCAATGCAAGGTAACCTAATGATGACTAAAGCGCTATGTATACGTACTCAAGTACTGCACTTCATATCAGAGAAAATATTGTATTATGTTACAGCTGTAGTTGTTGGTTGCATTACGGATTAACATTTATTAATAGGTCTTCGTGGTTGAGTTATTATTAGCTATTTACAGACTTCTGTTATTGGTGCACTTTTCCCCTGTGAATGGTTTGTTTGGTCACTCATTCAACAAACTGAGGTGCAGGACACGACACGTGTTGAATTTTTATAAGTCGGGTGAGAAAGACTTTAGCAGGAACGATAATGTCGGTTCTTGTTCAAAGTTTGTGGCTTTTGTGTTGTTTAGCGGGTCGCTGTCTGGCTCAGTGAGACTGTCTCAAGTGATTTACAGAGAAGATATGTGTGCTGTGGCAGACCAAAAAAAACGTAATTTCTGTTCTGTTTCTAACAGTGATGCTGGAAACCAGGACCGTGTGGTGATCCAAGAGCTGATTAAAACTGTGGCTCAGTCGCAGCAGATCCAGTCAAGCGCCCAGAGAGAGTTCAAAGGTCGGGATACCTTTGTGTCGCGTGCACTTGTGAATGCTGGTCCATGTTCTAGAATGGTCTCAAAAATCAAGAGGATCACGTCCCTCCATCAACTAACTGGCACATTTTGTTTTGTTGTTGTTTTCAGTGGTGTTGCTTACGGAGGTGGACAGACTCACGAAGGACGCCCAGCATGCTTTGCGGCGGACAATGGAAAAGTACATGTCCACCTGCCGCCTCATCCTCTGCTCCACCTCCACCTCTAAAGTCATCGGGCCGATTCAGAGCCGTTGTCTGGCTATCAGAGTTCCTCTGCCGAGCACAGAGGAGGTAAGGTGCTTAAGATTGTCTTTCGTAACGAGTGCTGCATAAGTCTTGATCAAGACTACATTTCACCTTTTCATCCCTCGTCTCTGTGTTGTTGTTGTTGTCTGCCAGGTCTGCAGTGTTTTGACATCGATCTGTAAAAAGGAGGGTCTGCTCCTCCCACCTGAGCTGGCCAAACAAATCACTCAGAAGTCTGGTCGCAACCTCCGCAAAGCCCTTTTGATGTGCGAGGCGTGCAGAGTGCAGCAGTAAGTTGTCACAAAATGTACCATCTTTCCTCCACAGCATAATCCTTGGATTACGATGGGATGTGAATGGAAACGATTGGCTTATTCACACTGCATTCGTCTTTTCCCAGGTATCCGTTCTCGGCGGACCAAGAAGTCCCGGAGACGGACTGGGAGGTCTACCTCCGAGAAACCGCTAACGCCATCGTCAGCCAGCAGAGCCCTCAGAGGTAGGAGAGGCAAAAAGGTGTCGTTTGTTATGCAGCACCCACGGAAAGGTGATCAGATTAGTGAAGATATTTCACTGCTGAAAACCTTTATCTGTTCCAGGTTGTTGGAGGTTCGCGCCAGGCTGTACGAGCTGCTGACTCACTGCATCCCTCCTGACATCATTATGAAGGTACCGCTCACATCATCCTCCGTCAAAGTGTTGAAACGGTTTGCAGGGATGTTTGAGATTAAGGAGTGTTAACTTCACTCGTTCCAATCCTCTTAACAGGGTCTGGTAACGGAGCTGCTGAGTAACTGCGACGGTCAGCTGAAGACGGAGGTGGCCCACATGGCCGCCTACTACGAACACCGACTGCAGCTGGGCAGCAAAGCCATCTACCACCTCGAGGCCTTCACCGCCAAGTTCATGGCCATCTATAAGAAGTTCATGGAGGACGGTCTGGATGGGATGATGTTTTGACTCTGAAGAGCATACGGATACTTTTGTTGGAGTTCAACATCTTGTTTTTTTGTTTGCTCCGACAAGACTTCCAGTGGACTTGATACAGATTTGTATTCTGTGAGGCATGGTGGCGACATTAACATAACTCACTCCAAAAACCTCAGCACTGCACGTAGTTTGTAAACGTTGAACGGTCACTCTAGTGGAGTAAAATAACCCAAGCAGTTGTGATGGTAGCAATTCTTTGTATAAAAAGACTAACGATGAGATGTTTCCCGACAAATCTGCATCAGAACATAACAATAAATTGCTTTGTTTATTAAAAACAAAAGGTCTGGTGATGTTCTCTGGAAAATGACCAGAAGTTCTTTTTATTATTATCAACAAACATGAAATAATCTGCACTAAAACACTTATTGTTGGCTGTTTTATAACATGACAGTGCCTACATTACTGTCTGATGTTTCCCAGTATGTGAGGCAGGCAGGAAACAAGAGGAGAGAGCGAGGAGCATTAATGCAACGGCCTGAATTAAACCAGGGCTGTCGAAAGTATCTAAATTTCAGTTCTACCAAACCAAAAAAACGTTTGTTTTTTCACCTTCTTTAAGGAAATGTCAAGTTCAGCACGAAGATAAGCAGAACAAATACTCATTACAGTCACAAATAACATTACAAAGACGTAAAAAAAAAAGTCTTGAGATGTTCCGTCGACCCATAAAGGCAGGTACGAACATCTAACTTCAGCTTTCGCATCAGAAGTTTCCTCCCTTTGGATTCTATGGATAAATTATCTTGTGGAGTGCAAGAGGTCTCAACAAATGGAAACCCCTAATGGGTGACTCTTGACTTTCTGAACGGCAGTAACTCACAAGGCCATTCTGTGATAAACATCTGGAACTGACAACAATCGGCTCAGTTTTGTTTTATAAAAAAAGAACAAAAAACAGTCATCAGTAACAGTCTTTGTGTCTCTTGGCTGTGTAGTAGATAATGAGGCCCAGGGTGATCAGCACCCCTGAACCCACCAGAGTCAGGAAGCCCATCACAGGCCTATTGACCAGCACATGGCAGCCCAGGCAGGGCTGAGGCACGCTGGGACACTGCTGGGGCGCAGCTCCCGGAATGGGGAAGCCGTTGTGCTGGATGATGTTGCGATAGTTGGAGAGAGAGGCCTTGACGATGACCTCGTCGTGAACGTGGCCGTACAGGCCAAAGCCCGGGTCCCTTTGGTCACTCAGGGCGTAAGCAAAGTAGCCCTTCAGGTTTACGCCGTCCAGAGTGTACGCTGAGGAGGAGAGGCCACATGTGAGGAGGTCAGGATTCATTCTCACTTACTTGTATGTGGAGGCGAGCAGGATGTGTTTAACCCCTCATTTACTGACTACCAGTAGCATATAAACATATAATGAAGTTATAAACTGATCTAAGGACAAGTATTTAACAATTACTGAAGTTATAACTTCTACGCAGACATGTAATATATTGTCGACAGCTACATCAATACATATTTATAATGTTTCCATTCTGCTTATAAATGTTATCATATGGAGGGTTGAAATAAATTGTTCCCAAAAAATGAATATAAAACACAAAGCCCCTGTTTAGAGTTTTGTTTTTAGCTGTAAAAAGTAACTCTAATGATGTTAACAAGGAACATCTCGTCTGAGTGTTTGTTTATTATAAACCCAATTTATGCCACTTTAAAAAAATGAATAAATAGGAAGTAAGATAAGACGTTTCTCATATGTAATATATACACTAATATATAGTGACGTATACTAACTGTTTTCTGTGGGTGGTTGCCCCCTAGTGGCTGGAGAGCACACTAAAACACACAATGACATGATACGATGTGCACATCATGACACTGCCAGTCTTCACTGAGTTTAACCCAACAAACTTTGCAAGGACAGCTGATTGGATAGCGAGTGACCTCGACTCCACAATTCAAGTGAAGAGTGCATCTCTGTTGATATTTGTGTCTGTTCTGAGTCAGCGGACTGTTCAGGGGTCAGTGACCTAAATACCTGTCTAATAATTAAGCTCCGCTGAGGCCAGTAAAGGGGGAAAAACTTCAATCGCCTCTAAAGGACTCAACACGCAGTACACAAACACAGTGGCTCAGCAGTTTTGCATTAATCGTGTAAACTCTTAACAGCTAGATGTGTGTGTCTGCAGTCTCACCTTTCAGCGCCTCGTTGATGTAGTTGTACAGGTAGTAGACTCTGAGGCTGTCTTTGAAGCGGGCCGGGTCTTCCTGTACCCCGTTAGCCATCACATAGACGGGTACGTCACGGTAGTGCTCCCTCACCTGACACGACAGAAGAGCAACGGCAGTTTTTAAGTTTAACACATCGAAACAACAGTTGACTTTTCCTCCACTTGGTATGAAAACACTTCGAGTAGACTATGAAGAGTCTGAAAATACTAATATGAAGTTATATTTTTTTTTTTTCCACAAAGAAAACAACAACCTGGTTAAAAATGATTAAAGTTGCATCCCTCATTGGAAAAATCCAGAATCTATTAATATTCAACTATTCTTAACATCAAAGCTTTAACTGCTGGACACAAGAAGGCGTCTGTGATGTCCCTGTCAACTTGCCAACTACTGGTTTAAGTAAAGAAAAAAAGGGTCAATTAGCAATATATTCAACTTTGTATCTCTTCACAACACCAGTCTCACCATGGAGGAGATGGCGTTCATCGCTAGTAGATGGCCCTCCGGCCCAACGGCTAAAATCAAGAAGAAGCTTTCTCAGCCATGTCCAGCCCCGAATAAAGTCTCGGGAAGAAACCAGACTCCAACTCTGGAGGGAAAAGCTTGAGAATGACCCTCCTCCAACTGTCATGGAAATACCGCCCACTGAAAACCTTCCCCCTGGCCCAGAAGCACCATGGGCTCAATGGAAAACACTAAACCGCCTCAGAACAAGAACGGGACGATCAGAAGCTGCTCTGGTCAGATGGGGCTACAAGGCTGGCCCAACCACATGTGAATGTGGAGAAGCAGACCATACTATGGAGCATTGTCTTGTCTGTCCTCTACTACCCAACCCATGCAACTCAAAAGACCTTGCAGTGTTCAATGAAAATGCAAAGGACTGTGTAAAGAAATGGGAAACTGTCATATAACCATCACGCTTCAGTGAAACGAAAAGAAGAAGAACCAGTCTCACCCAGTTGAGGGCTTTCCTCAGACCCCAGGGCACAACAGGCCTCGGGGACATGATCCATGTGGTGTCTATCATGTGCTGGACCTCCAGCATTGCTGTGTAGGTGTACCTGCACACATGGACATGACACAGAAGCTGAAGACAAAATCACATTCTCATTAATATCTAATGCCTTTGAGATGCTGGACGTATCACTACATCGGGGCTAAATGTTCGTCTTCAACTAAACACTATAAAGTGGTGTTCAGTGGCGTAGTAGCTTTTTAAAATGGCACACCTCTCTCGCCCCCCCCTCTTGTTTCCAATAAGGGCAAAAAAGTGACTGTATCTTACGAGTCCTCCATGGCGTGTGTCACCAGCTTGGTGCTGAAGTGACTGATGGCAAAGAAGTCATACGTCCCTTTAACCAGCAGTCTGTCATCCTCGTTGAACACTGGCAGGCTGAGGAAGCACACAGAGAAGACGTCATTTCACAGAGAAGACACGTTTCTGAAGTAGTTATCGATTTGCACCATTTTGTCATTAATGATATACTGCTACGACAACATCCGGCTCAATGATACTGATATCTCACCATATTACATCTTTGAATAATCCCAGTTTAACTCCAACCCTTAAATCCTGTTGCAACACATTGATCACATCACAGAGCCTATGTGATCTCTTAACAGTCTACAGCCAACAAAGTGACAGTATTGAAGTATGAATGAAGTATTCGTACTCGAGAGAGTTGAGCTGCCGCAGCCAGCTCCTCATTCCCAGAGGATAGTCCCCGCTGCCGAAGATCGGCTCTGCAAACCAGCCGATACGGAAGTCTAAGACCCTTTTAGCCGGTTCCACGTCTTCCCGGCTGAAGGAAAATGCCGGTTCCACCCAGTCCATGTGCAGAGCCAGAGACACCTGAGAACACAACACGAAACATGGCGGCACAGGTGTGACGTTTTCATTCTCCTATTGACCGAAGGGATTCATGAAAGCTTTTACATTTACTTTAAAACACATTGTCAAGTGCTCTTACGCACAAGGAATTGCTGTATTTTACATGAATTTCATCAAAAAGAGCCAACACGCCAAAAAAAGAAGAAAGAAGATCCATTAAAATGATATTGCTGTACTGACAACGATGACTGTTTGAATACTTACATATCATAAAACATACCGGTAGGATGAAAGTATTCAAGTATATATAATAAATACATTCCTCCACTGACCTTTCCTCCCTGTGCGCGTCTGAACTCGCGGTCATAAACGCGCCAGGCCAGCGCGTGCGCCCGCAGCATCTGATGCCCCTCCTGGTAGCTCACCATCTCATCGTTGGGCTCATTCAGGGTGATCCACATCTTCACATGGGCACCGAGCTCTCTGTAACAAAGCCTGGCGTAGGCTGCGAACGCGTCTGGAGTCCCTCTGAGAAAAAAGAGATAAAGTCGTACAATTTGAATTACGCGCCATGTGTGCATTAATTCATACCAGGCACATGGTGGTTTTCATTTTACCATGAAATTTGCATATAAAGCAATCAGAATATAACAAAACAATGTATTAAAAAACAATGATAAGCCCACACACGCAAATAAATGAATAGTCTAGATCAGGGGTCTCAAACTCCCGGCCCGCCACGTCATTTTATGTGGCCCGCGAATCCGCCAGCAAAAAAAAAAAAAGTAAATTATTATTATTATTTTTTTAATTAGACTTGATAATAAAAATATCCCCATAGTCGAAATTATGAGATAGAAAGTCGAAGTTATGAGATAGAAAGTCATAACTATGATAGAAAGTCATAATTCTGAGATTGAAAGTCAAAATGATGAGATTTAAAGTCAAAATTATGAGATTGACAGTCAAAATTATGAAATAGAAAGTCAAAATTATGAGATTTAAAGTCAAAATTATGAGATTGAAAGTCAAAATTATGAAATAGAAAGTCAAAATTATGAGATTTAAAGTCAAAATTATGAGATTTAAAGTCAAAATGATGAGATTGACAGTCAAAATTATGAAATAGAAAGTCAAAAGTATGAAATAGAAAGTCAAAATTATGAAATAGAAAGTCAAAATTATGAAATAGAAAGTCAAAATGATGAGATTTAAAGTCAGAATTATGAGATTGACAGTCAAAATTATGAAATAGAAAGTCAAAATGATGAGATTTAAAGTCAAAATTATGAGATTGAAAGTCAAAATTATGAGATACTTAAACACAGTCATAGAAGCAGCTCTTTGACTGGTTACTGTACATTTAACATGGAAATGTATTGTGAGCACATTGAAGGCTACTTTAAACTGTGAATGCAGAGAGTTATTTAACAATATGTTACGAGTAGTTACATTTACAACCGGCCCTTTGTGGGCGACCGTGATGCTGATGTGGCCCGGAGTGAAAATGAGTTTGAGAGCCCTGCTCTAGATGAATCACAGGAGATCTAGTGCAATCTAACATTAAACGTGCCAATACAGATGTAAATGCAAACACATTAGATTGTTCCGTTATATAAATATTGTAATAACTGGTTTTAGTGATATCTCTTTATTACAGGAAAGGGAAAGATGATACCACAGCAGCAAGTGATAGCGGTTCCATGTTGATGGCACCAAGGACAGACTGTTCCTGGGAACATCATTGCATGTTTACATTCGACCAGTCGGTAAATTGTAATACACCTTATCTGATAAAGATGGGTGTTTATCAGTTCTGTGTTGGGAACAGATTTTCAAGCTCTAACATGACGCTTGCTCAACTTTCCCGTAAAATAATCTGAAAATGAAAATGAGACACTGGATAAGAATCAGCAGGGCATCTGACCTGTTCAGCCACTTGCTGGCGGTATCCAGCGGGGCCGGCAGGCTGCTGCGCAGGCGCGTGTGGTGCCACAGAGTGACCACGGGCGTGACGTTGGCCTGCAGCAGCTGACGGGTGAAGCAGCGGTAGTAGCCCAGCAGGGTGGCGTTGGGATGAGCCACGTCACCTGTCGGCACCACGGCCGACCAGTTGAGGGAGAAGTGGAAGTGGTTTACCCCGACCTGCCGGATTTCATCCACCTGAAGAGAGCGAGGAGGATTAACCTGTGGCACAACGTTAACTTTCACACAGCTGGAGAAACAGCACAAATCTATCGAAAGAACTGGACTTTTTAATGCAAAAGTCTGCTGCTGAGGCAATAACCAATACGAGAATGTTACATTCAACTTTCCTGCAAATCAGTTGTTGAACTCCTACAATTTGCACCTAGAAAGTATAAAATCCAGCACAATTCATCAGTGAGATCAAAGAAAGTGACTGAAACAACCAGAAGATCCTGCGCAGTGCTGGTTCCTTCATTATTTTATAAATATGTACCCCAAGTGACAGAAATGTTACTTTAAACATTTGTTTTACTAATTATTAAGGATTACTAAGAATTTTGTGCTGCAAAGTGATTTTTATTTTTCTTTATTTTGCATTTCGGAGTTACTTCGGAGCTGTAAAACGGACACAATCCCTCACTGTCTTCCCACACAAACACACTGATGTGTATATAATGTGTCAATAATGTGCATTTATGTTATGATATCTGTAAAATGTACTTTTCATTACAGAAGTGTTCTTTCCCAGTGTTTTACCCGTTTGACCTGTATAGAAGCTACCTGCTGTCGGATGGTGGCGTAATCAGCACAGTGTGCGGTCCGGCGTACTGGTGGTGCACTGAAGCCCTCCAGCCTCATCAGCTCTCCGTTGTTGGAGATGTTCCACAAGTAAACACTGGGGTCTGCAAACTGGCTGGGCGTGGTCTCCACCTATGACACGAGGGAAAAACAGAAGTAACAACACCAATGTAAACACGCACCGAGTCACACGAATGCAAATAAAAACCAAATGGGACGGATCGATAAGAGTTGGTCGACTGCCGTTTAGCCCAGCTGGCAGAGCGAGACGCTGGCAGGTTATGTGGTTTATGATTAAGAGAGGATTCGTCGTTGTGGCTGATTCTGAGCTGGACTTTCACCGTGAAAACTGTAAGTTCAAAATAATGTGATCAACATGCTGCAACTTAGGCAAAGCGGAGAGGAATTGCAGCTAATGTCCTTCCTCACAACACTACATCAGACAATGTCATATAATATTAATTATGATAATACTGAAAACAATACAAATACTGATAATACTTCACGAAATATTACTGAGGTTTGTACTGAATCGCTCAACCAGAATACAGTGTTCATGTTTTCTCAAGTTCCTCTGTTTCTGAGGAAGTTGAGTTTCATTCACTAACAGACCTCTGCCCTTTGGCAACTCCCCCATTCTCCCACAGCACACTCATACATTACACACACTCCTTCCTCTCATCCCAACACACACACACACACACACACACACACACACACACATATACCTGTATGGAGTTGGCTGATACCCCCCAGGCAAAATCACAGGGGAAGATTCCTTGTGCTGGTCTGTTCTCTGGGAGTTCTGGGAAGCCGTTCCTCTGGATGACGTTTCTTTAAGAATGATGAATAATCATCAATTCAGGAGGAGCTGAGCTGAGAGGGGAACGCTATCTCTGTAGCTGTAAGGCATCATTACATGCGCCATTATGTGGACACTTTCATCAATAAAGCCTTGAAAGGAAATATTAGTGTTGTTATTGCACACATTACAATATTGTGACACCACTGGTCACATGACAGCATGCATATACCTGTAAAAGGTGGCAGATGTCTTCGGCTCTCTCTTCATGTCAAGAGTGTTGAAGTCAACGTAATACAGTCCCCGTCGTATCCCATACTCCCTGTGCCACTCGAAGCCGTCTATCAGAGACCAGGCTGTGTATCCGATCACATTCACTCCGTCTATGATGATCGCTGACACAGACGGATGGACGGACCAGATTGAAGTCACTAGCTTCTCCTAACTTGAGATTTCAGTTTCATGTAAAATGGCTCACGCTCGTATTGGAAAAAGGGAAACAACTGTTGTGGTTGATGTTTGATATCAGACTCTTATCACCACTCACATTTCAGTGCCTCTGCAATGAACCTCTTGAGGTAGTACATGTGTTTTGGGTCTTCTGTCTTAGTGTTGCCAAGGACGTACCTGTGTTGAGAAGTAGTAAAAAAAAGATGTTCCCCAACACCAGAACAGCACACAAGTACATCACAGACTGATGGATAAATCGTGACAACATCCAAACCTACCAACCACTCTGCACCACAAAGATGGGCGGCCTGTCGTACTCTGCATTGACCCAGTACAGCAGCATCCTCAGGTCCAGATCCTCCTGCTGCCCAAACTTCAGACTGTCGTTGATGAGCTGGAAGCTCAGGGCCGCTCCGTGAGAGAGGGCGAAGAAGTCGGCCGTTCCCCTCACCTGCTCCCTCTCCTCCGGGGTGAAGGAGGGCAGGCGTGAGCCCAGCCTCGCCTTCATGCAGGGAGGGTAGTCTCCGTCTGTGAAGAGAGGCCGGGCGAACCAGCCCAGGACGTGGTCCAGGGAGCACTGGCACTCTCGCAGGCTTTCCAGGCGAGTGCGGCTGGGCTTGATCCAGTGAGAGGCCAGCGCCATGGACAGCTTGCCCCGCTGACGGGGTCGGTAGTGGCGATCGTAGAGATGCCATGCAGCCGCATGGGCCTGGAGGGGAAACAGACGGACAGAAAGAGAAATGACGGGCAGACCGAGGGGATGGAGAAGAGGTTGGAGAAGATGGAGAAATGATCATGGAAAGAGAGGGCGAGGGGTGAGTGGGACAAAACGAAAGAAAGTCAAACTTTATATTATTCAGGTCAGTGCAGTTTAAAATACTTCACAGGTGACTGACAAAATAAGACAATTTAAAGACAGACAAACACAGGAGACTTCTTCACACCAAAGGACAAATATAGAGATCAAAATTAAAAATCAAAACATTGATAAAAATTAGGACTAAAAAGCAGTTTGGAACTGTACTCAAGTAAATACATTTAACGCACCTTTTTTTCTTTTTTTTTTTTACACCAATTCATAGAAAATTGCCCCTTATACTATTAACTATACAACTAGAGTTGCTAGATTATTTTCATTTAACAAACTCACCTTAAGGAGATTGTGTCCAACACGGAACGGGAGATCGGGGTCGTTCTTTATCCCGGGCGCGACCACCCCGGTGCCATACCCGTGCCGCGCCACCACAAACGGGTTATCAATGGTGATCCAATACTTTACATCATCCCCGAAAGTCTGGAAACAGAAATCGGCGTAGTCCTTGAAGATCCCCACAAGCTCCGGGTGGCTCCAGCCGCCGAGGGTCTGCTGGAGGTGGTCTGGCAGGTCCCAGTGGTAGAGCGTGACCACCGGCTCCACGCGGTACTCCTTCAGCCTCTTGATGAGCGTCCGGTAGTAGTTGGTGCCGATCTCGTTGTAACTCCCGCGGGTGCCGTTGGGAAATATCCTGGACCAGGACAGGGAGAACCTGTAGTGGCTGACCCCAAGCTGTTTGATGGCTCGCATGTCCGTGTGGATGTTGTGATAGCTGTCGCTGCCGACGTCCCCGGTGGCCATTCGATTCCCGCCGCGCGTAAAAGTGTCCCAAATGGAGAGCCCCTTGCCGTCCTTCTCAAACGCGCCCTCCACCTGGTACGCCGCCGTGCCCACTGCCCATATGAAGTGCTTGGGGAAGGTATCGTAGAGGAAAGCCTTGTCTCCCGGGTAGGGCAGTTTACTGAAACGACCCCACGTTTTCAAACCAGCGTTGGGCTTTGCGGCCGCAGAGGTTAGGGCGAGAAGTGTCAAAAGGGCGAGCAGAGCATTCATGGTGCCCGTCAAAGCTGGCCTCTGATGTCCAGTGGTACACTCTAATCGTCATTCAACCAGGCTTGGGGCTGTCAGTGACTATATAGCGGGCTGTGGAGTGCGGTTAGCCAGCTGTGAACCCACCACACGTCGCCTCTACAAATCTATCAATTATTAGCCAAAGCACCTGACGCACGAAGGTCTCCAGGCACAACATGATGTTAAGAGCCCGAAATGATCAATCGCTTGCTATGCAGGAAGCATTAGTTTAAGCTTCAAGGGGTGAATAAGGAACGCTCATTTCAAATGTAATTCCTTTTTCTCTCCATTCTGTTTTAGTAAAGCCTCAGAGTGCTTTTTCTTCAAGATGAGCATTTGATTCACCTCCTCCAGAGTGACCCAGGTGCAAAAAAGCCTTAATTTGATCTCAACAGCACCATTATCATACATCCTCCACTGGCAGATAATCTCATAAGTCCATTTAAACGTCACATGTCAAGAGCAGAGAAACTCATCTGCATTTCTCACTGGATCAAGTTCAGTCAGGGAGAGAGAGGGGCGAGGAGGGGCGAGGAGGGGAGAGGAGAGGAGGGGAGGGGGTGAGGGGAAGATATGCAAACAGCAGAGTCAGTGTACCCTCTGCTGCACCATGGTCACATTACTTCCTTATCGTTCTGCTTTCAGCACGGTTGCTTGGAAACTCAGGCCTCTTACTGCTGGCCATCTTGGTCCATATATAGTGTGTGTGTGTGTGTGTGGCAACAAAGGAATAACCATTTGATGGATAGGTACGCTTTGAGATATTAAGCCTATAGTATTTACTTTTTAATAAATTATGTTTTTGAAATAAACATTTCAAAGTAAATTAGGACTAATCAAAGACAACAAACAGTAAGTTGTGTAGAGTTGATATGATTGGTCGATTAGTCCAATTGTCCTTAAAACGGTAAACATTTTGATAATAAATGAATCGTTAAAATATTTTTTCTTGTAGAAAATGCCAAACATTTCCTCCTTTCAGTTTTGTGCTTCATGTTTTATGATTGAAAACTCAAATATTTGGGTTTTGTTGGTCAGACAATCACCTGATCATCCAAATGCATTAAAAACACAAACGTCAACAAATATTTAAAAATAAATCACAGCAGGTCTATTTTTAGCAGCTGGTTTATCTGATGCAGGAAAATACGTGAGTCAGCACGTGACTGTGGTCGGTCATGGATCATAACCAGGGGCAGAACACGGTGTGTGTGTGTGTGTGTGTGAGCTGAGCTGCACTGGAAAGTTTAGCTCTCAAGTGTACATGCATAAGCAATGTGGAGCACAGTCTCCATATTTACCACAGGGACAACACCAACTGATGCTCAGCACCACAAACTGGTGGTGATGGGGTGGCTTTATGGAAGCACTCGCATAGTTAATTAGAAATCTAAATTTCAAGTTGGCTAAAACAATTCTCAAGATCGTGGAGAAGTTAAATCATTTAGCCGGTTGATAAGTTTCCATCCACATCAAACATGTAGTGCGTTACATCAAGCAATACCTTGTTTAAGCAAGAATCCACTCCTGGTAGACCACGTCACGTCCCACTTTCCTTCTTCTTCTTTACATCAAATTAATGTTCCTATAGGTTTATGGCATTCAGCAGCTCCTCCATGGTGAGCAGCTTTTGGACAAATTAGTGACACATATTGGAAGTGACAAAATATAAGTATACTTAAAACGGTCAGTGTGCACACTAGGGGAAAGTGAGTGCCGTTGATGCTGTACACTATTTTATTCCCCACAATTCAATTTACAAAGGAAATTAAGAGGCGTGAAACTAAGAAAACAGTCATTTTGACACAATAAAGATGAATACTGTGTAGAATTAGAATAGATTACTGGGAAAGATAGTCCCTTTGACAGGGTCGTCAGTTAACAGTTCACAAAACACCTTTTGACTGCAGCAGTCACATCTGCCAAAGTCTCCTACAATGCTTAAAACAGTAGCCTATGTTTGTGATCTGTTAAGTAGAATGCATCAACCCTTACGTACCTGAGAAGTTTCAGAGCATTGCATGTAGAACAGGCTAACAATGCTCCAAAAAGGCTCAATTGCAGATATACTTTGAAAGTTTCTGAAACACTGAATTCTAGATGAACCTTTAAGCTGGTTCCGTGATGCTATTTGACACGTTGTTCTTTTTACTTGCGTCACAGCTGAAGGCCTCACAACCGGCGAACTGCTTCAGCCAAGACTTCCAAAAGAAATAAAGAGAAATCGAGCATGTAAGGTTTTATAGAGAATTATATTGATACATCGGAGGATCTGACTGGGTGGATGTGAAGTTAATCAGCAGTGACAAACACTACAACCACAGCGGCTCAGGACTTCCATCTACCAGCAAGTACAAACCTACAAATCAGACGCACGCTACAATCTTTTCCAGAGGCAGCCCTACATACAGGTTTCGGACAATTTTTTTTTTTTTTGGAATTTTTCAACACATGGTAAAAAAGTTTTTAATATACAGAGCTGTAAACAAAAACGCATGTTTTCTTTTAAAGTAAAATGACACAATTAACGTCACAAAAAGAAAAAAAAGATGGTTAATCTCTTTCAGTTTTTAAAAGTGTGACACAGGGAATGATTGATAAGCAATACTGCTGTATGGGAGCATTTTAATAATAATAATAATATTGGCAGGTAAAAGGCTTTACAGCATCCCCCCCAGTCAGCATCAAACAACAACAGAACATGAAACAGACATAAGAGACTATTTACAAGTGATCTTTTTTCGTTTGTTTTTCCGTTAAAATTATTTCTACTTAATGTGGCGAACATCATCACAATGCAACACGATGCAACAGCCCACGGCTGATGAGGATGGACTGATGTAGTGTGCATGTGGCATACGTGTGTGAACTTGTGTAACAGTAGGAGCGTCGGCGTAGGAAAAGTTTAAAAAGTTCAATGTCCATATCTTCTTTTCTACGTCGTTCCTCCTCAACATTAGAGTAGACGCCCCGTTCCTGTTTGTCCTTCCTCACTGTTGAGCTCATCTTCTTCGCCCCGCTGGCTTCTTGCGACCCTACAGAAAGAGGGAAGGGACAGCAGGGTGAAAACAATGGACAGGATGCTTATCAATTCCTCCACGCTTAGTCTAAAACTTAGAATTCTCATATACGATTCATGTCAACACTTTCAGTACCTTCGGTGTTGGCTCCTCCTCCTGCTGCTCCTCCTCTTCATCTTCTTCCTCCGCCTCCTCTTCTTTAGCAGCAGCTGCCTTCGATCGCCCAGCACGCCTGGATATCACAGAGGGGGAAACGCTCAGAGTCAGAATGTCTCAGCATGCAGCATTTCACACATTGTTATTATTATTTTGGGCGTTTCATGGAATTCCATACGAGCCATCCTGAGAATAAGTTAAAACAAGTTAAAACATTTCTGACCTTGTGCTAAGCTTTCTTTCTCAAGAAAAAACGATTCTAGGCTGCTCCACTGCAATTACTTTACCAGTCAGCAGCAGGTGAGCGACCGTTTTAATTCATGGCGCACAAACAAAGCTGGTGTGCATCTTACGCTGGTTTCTTGGCCGGCGGCTGAGCTGACTTGGGCGGACGTCCTCTCCTCTTCTGCGGTGTAGACTCTGCTGACTCGGTGCTGCTGAACGAAGACAAACGACACCAGAGGTTGAGACAGAAATTCATCTTGCAGACGGAACTCTCCGTGCCAACAGCAGATGTTATTAGTGGAGCTGATCCAACTTCTCCGTTTGCATTCCCTGCATGCGGGTGCTTACCCTTGTGATCTCCGCGGCGCCCTGGCCTGCCGGCCTCCCTTAGTCTTCAACTCCACATTTTCACTGCTCCCGTCGTCCTCTTCCTCCTCATCCTCTGCTGCTTCCTCCTCCACCTTCTCCTCTTCTTCCTCCTCCTCCTCCTCTTCCTCTTCCTCCTCTGGCGGAGGAGCTGCCTTCTTTCGGCCCCTCTTCCCCTTGGCGGGAGTATCCTGACTAGGAGCAGCGGACTTCGGAGGCCGGCCCCTGCGTCCTTTCTTCGGCGGGCTGTTCTGTTCGTCCTCCGGTCGATTGTCCTCGTCCCACTGGTCCTCGGACTCGACCACTGCAGCTGTATTGGCCGCCGCCTTCTTGCGTCCACGCTTTGGTTTGCTGTCCTGGTCTTCACTGGAGGCCACGCCTCGTTTGCGACCGCGGGGCTTTTCAATATCCTGTAAAGAAAAACAAAAAAAGAATAGTTGAAAAGGGCTGACGGGCTTCCTGCTGTCGACTGTGTGAACCATGATTTCTCATGAACGAGCCCGAGCTCTTCTATTAGTTTGAATGTTGTGCTTTTCTGAATGGCGATGTCTTTCCACCCCGGAAAACTTGTTGATTCTCTGGTTTCCACAATAGTTTTACTTGCTGTGTAGATAAACTGCTTAAAACCTGCTTTCTACTTAAATGAATGTGAGACACAAGTTGGAACTTTCCTTGTAAATATTAGTAAAATCCTGTGAAACATTTGAAAGGTGAGCTGCTTCAGAGCTAAGATGATGTCGGCAGCAGGTCCGGAGGCTGCTATGAATGATAGTGGACACAAAGCGTACTTGCTAATCCTATCTCGACTTGAAGCCAGCGGGTGTTTGCACAGTGGAATCAAAACACAGTCACGAGGGTTTATGACTGGAAACACTCGACTGGATCACAGCAACAGCCCTCTCTACTCGTCCTCAGCTACCGTGTCATTGCTGATCATGTTTTGTGTGCATTAGTGGAGTCGTACTATAAAGCAGGATGAAGGAAATGTCAGTTGCATTGCTTTTAATACTTAAGATCATAGCGTATCAACAAAAGGCTATTTTATTTTCTCCTGTTCATCCTATCGGTGTTCTCATCAAACACAAGTCAGAAGAAGTAAATAAAGCTTCAGTTTCTAGAAATAAGGTGCAAATATGATGAAAAAAAACCTACAATACAGCGATCTGAGGGGAGGAACATTATCGAGAGGATTATAATAATAACACATTATATTTGTAGAGCGATTATGGCCGGGAGAAAATGTCCCAATAGTTGGATCAAATAACTCTGTAATATGATAGTTTACTGGAGCTTTCAGACATCACACACACTCTGATAGAACACACAAACAATGTTTTTTCTTTTTCCCGAAAAGACCACATTGATGCTCTTTTTGCCACAATATAAGAACCACTCTCCCGTCACAGAGGGTGTTCCAGCAGCACACAAAGAGGCTTTGATACCTTGTCAGAGCTGTCTGCTCTCTTTAGGCTGATGTCCTCGTTTTCACTGTGATCCATTTCTGTGCTGTCGAGCCTGAAACAGGAATTATTAATCGTTACTATTTCACATAACAACAAATAAACGCAGCTAAAGGATACAAAGAGCCACCTATGTGTGTGATCCTGTGTGATCTATGAACATATAGATCCAGAGGTCTTTCTATGAACATTTGGATCTGGACTGGATTCAGTGTCTCGCTCCACCACACCAGACTTGGTGACATCAGGGTGTGAATGTAGGCTTGCTGGTCCCTCCTCTGGCGTGCCGAGTCCTTAAAGGAGTGCGTGTGAGCGTTGCGTGTCTTGTACCTGGTCTTGCCGTGTGGGGAGCCTGGGTTGGACGAGGGGTCGTCGTTGCTGGTGGTCTCCATACGTGAAGCTTTGCTCTGGATCTGTTTCCCCGCCGACGCCAGCGGCTTGTTCACTGCCCCCAAAACGTTCGCCGACTTGGGCTAAAGAGGGAGGGGCGAGAGAGGAGACGGAGCTGGATGCGTGTTCAGAAATGAGATGCAGACGCCAACCGAACGGTTTCAGAGGTGTGATTGAGCTCACCTTTCCAGGTGTGAAGAAAGACTTCATCTCTGGCGGGAGGAAATTTTTTGTGTTGCTGAAATTCTGAAACGGGGAGAAATCTTCTATCAGAGAGCTCGTTTGTGGAAACAGAACAAGCGGAGGATTATGAGAAGAAGTTTTGCTCCCGACAAACGATCTCATTAGTCAAAATGTGTGCCAGATACGCTGATAATTAGTTGACGCCAAAAACTGGGGCAGTGAAAACCAGGTTACTACCAGCTACCACAACCAGGAAACACAAGTCTGTCTGTGCACTTTTAAAAAGTCAAAGAGAAGAAAAGGTTTCACACATCTCACAAGCAGCTCAGCCATTGCTATTAACATATACGTCGAACAAGAAGAATGTAAAAGAAACTGCTCTGCTGGAAATAAAATACATTCTTTGGCGGGTAATGCTTTAGGGTGCAGACACCAACCTTTTCGGGTTTGGTGAAGAAGCACGAGGGCAGCACAGGGTCTTTTGGAGAGTCTAGGCTGTAGGTGGTGCTCTTTGACATGATAATGTGCATGGCTACGTCACACACCGTGTAGAGTTTCTGCAGAGGGAAGGCAATAAGAGCAGTGAAGAAATATGTGCTGTCCATGTACCAGCTATTACGGGAACGGGAACTTGCAGACGTCAATATTTACCTCGTTGGTTTTGGGATCGGTGGGGGCCTGGGCATCTTTTGTGTTTTTCATATTCTCCACCATCTTCCTTATGAAGGCATGGCTGTTGTTCTCATTCTTGGCCATGATAATCTCCAGGACAAACCACAGAGCCCTAATAAACAGAAGGGAGGTTTGACATCAGACTACCGGACTTTGAATTCTAGAATACATGACCCTACAGCGTAAACACCAGGTTGTAATATTCCACATTCATCCAAGAGGAATTAAGAAAAAAACGTGCATTTTTACAGTATTCTTTTTGTCATCACTGTTACCAGCGACCGGCAGCGTCCTCACATACTTACTCTTTGATTTCTTTGAGCTGCTCGATGTCCTGTACTTTGACGTAGTCTGGGTCATGTGCCAGGAGGTGAATGGCGTAGGGCACCACGTACTCCGGCAGCAGAGAGAACAGCTTGTCTGTTGTCACACACAAGGTAAATACATATTACATCAACATTTCCCATCACAACAGCGATCATAATTACTGCCATGTGCACCGAGGTGCACGTTTAATTTCCTCTTTACAGTCATATCATGGATATCCGTCCCAGCCGTGCATATATTCTGCTTTTAGATATATACTGTACAAATTAAATAGGGCGGGACTTGCTTTTAAAGGGGCGGGGCCCATATTTATAGAGGTTTTTATATCATTCTGTAGCTTCCCAGTGGTGTTCCTCATATATTTTCAAAGTGTGTATGTTTTAGCATCAAAATGATAGTTTTCAAAGCCCTTCTATACTTGTCCCCACATGACCTAATGTGGGTTTCTGCATGGTGATGCTGCTACATATACATCCTGATAGTCAGTGTATTACATATAGTAACTTTGATGGCAATTAGACTCTACGGTGCCAGTCTAGAGGAGCAGACAGGAGTGTTTTGTTCAGTTTCTTTACCGCTGATGGCAGCGTGCTGTTTGAGGTACTCTCTGCGTATGTTGACATTTTTCACCAGGCACTGGCGAGCGTGAGCCCTCCTCTCCTTAACGGGGTCCTTGGCACACAAAGCGAACACCGCCATGTATTCCAGAGGCAGACGGAGGCGGCACAGGCCCCGGTGGAGCTTCTGGGAAAAACACTGTCGCACCTGGTAGCACTCATCCTAGAGAGCAAACGAGAGAAAACAGTGACAATGATTAAAATAAGGGACAAAAAAACAAGATGCAGAGCCCTGAATCGAGCAGAACCGTCGCATGAAAAGAGGAGACAATCCATACGTTGATGACGAGAGCACACAGCTGGTATTGCTCCAGCGTGATGATTTCGTGGTAGCAGGGCTCCTGGGCCAGCTTCAGCAGGGCGCACGCCGCTGCCAGCCGCAGCCTCGACATGTCTGGTTTACTGGAGGCAGAGAGGAGACGAGAGTAAACGAGGATTCCTTCATTTATCTGCAAATGTGTTTGCGATTAAAGCCTAACCTCCCCCGAGGGTCCACAATACCCATTAAAAATCCAGCACTTCACTGAAATTTACATGATTATGTTTCTCAAGACAAAGCTTCCTCTGAGCTGCTCAAAAGGCTGACACGTACACACACACACACACACACACAATGCCGTGTTGTTTACCCCATCCTGCCCTGCTCGGTTAAGTCTCCATCACTGTGTAGAATAGCAGTCAGCATCCTCAGCGTGGAGTTGCCCGATTTGCTCTGATTGTTCTTCACTCCTAGTAACCACCGCACCATCAGCTTTATGCCCTGGATCTGAATGGACGAGGGTGGAAAGATCATTTACTGGTCAACGAAAGTGCATTACTTGAGATACAATATCCACAACCAGAGGGAAATGTCTCGTCATGTACTTGTAAAGATAAATACATACAGCAAGATCAGGTTGATATGATCCATTAACATTGCAATTCTTTCTCTGAAAAATCAAAAACACACACACACAGAGTTTCTATAACTGCTGACCTTGGCCAGAGTCTCTGGGGATACTTCTTCATCGGGAACCCAGAGTTTGGTCGTCTTCTTGCCCGGGACCTTCAGACGACACAAATAATACTTCAAGACTTTGATCTGCCATCGTTGGTATTTTATGTCTAAAATCTGTACAACATAAGCCAAACGTTTATGATAGTCAATAAACCATAATAATTGACAAAATTATTTTTAAAGTATGTAAATACATAAATACATCAATTCTGAATGTAGAAACATGAATACTAGATTTGCAATAAGAATGAATACTCCGGCTGTTATGGCTTTTGATGTACAAACAACGATCTCCCACAGCTGCCTCTCGGAGAAAAGAAAGAAAAAGATGTGTACCCGGTCGTTCATGAGCAGATCCTTCACAATGAAGTTGGCGACTAGAGATTTGAGCGGTGCAGCAAACTGCTCTGGGGCCAGCTGAGCCAAGTGACCCAGGGTGGTCAGAGGGGTGATGAGCTGCTCGAGGTTAGCGGGGTCCAGGCCTTTGTTCAGAGGCTGGAGACACACAAACACACAATCCACGTCACATTGTGTTTGACAATGGGAGGCGTCTCTACCATATAGCAGCAGTTTAATCTGGTTCTCTGCATAAAAGTGCACTTTAATTAAAAGAACACAACATATGTAAACGCCTTGCAGATTGTGTCAAACCAGGAAATACACACACAACTTTGTTTCCTTTAATGAGTAAAACAAATGCAGGGACTGACTAACCTCGAAGATTTGGGCGAAGTGCGTGTCTCTGTTGGTGAACATGGAGTTGATGCAGTGGATGGCATACTTGGCCTGGCGAGGCGGCCCTCTCTTGGCTTTGGCCTGCAGTACAGGCAGCAGGACGCTAGGGGGAGCAGGCAGGAGACCAGCGTTACAAACCACAGAAAGCATGGTCACAAGTCAGAAAGAGCGCAGCATGCTCGGAGCCAACCGCAGCCATTTCTATGTCCGATGTGTGAGACTGCATACATCCCGCTGTACGCTGGAGAAGGAATGAAAGCGTCGTTTAGCCAATGAAACGTACGATTTGACGTGAGGGAAACTCTCTTCCAGCTTGCTGCCCGTGTTCTTGAAGATCTGCAGCGCGGCCTCGGCGACCTTCTCGTCGTCCATCTTCAGACAACCCAGCAGAGACTCGAACGTCTCCGCCGAGTGGAACGACACCGGGTGTGTGAACGAAAGCACCTGGGATGGAAAACACAACGGGGCAAAATATATTCTGATGAATAGTCTTCAGCCAAATTCATCAAAAAAAAAAAAAGTGTTAAATGTACTTTAAGCAGATTTGTTTTGTGTCACTGTAAGGACGACTGCTGCCAGCTTATGTGTCTGTTTCTTACCTTCAGCAGCTCCAGTCCTGCTCTGATGGCCTCTTCAGTGGGGACGCCCTCATCCTCATCATCAGCTGTTCCATCTATAGATTTGTTGACCTGCTTTATCAACGCACTGATGGATGATGGTCGAGATAGAAGAGAGCGATTTATAAAAAAAAAAAGGTCAAACACTACACAATTTAATCAATCATCATCACTGCCATTTGAAGTCTCTGCATCAATGTGATGACTTAAAGTGTGTGTCATCGGCCTTCCTACACACATACACGCACACACACACTACCTGATGGATTCTGTGTCGATGTGTACAGGAGCAATTCTCTCCAGAAGGAACTTGACCATTTCCAGGAATGGGTTGCTGGGCTGTTTGGGGCTGCCGAGCTTTTTAGTGATGTCTCGCTGAAAAGGGGACAAATGTTTGTGCACTGTTGGATTTTATAATTCAAAGAAACGGGCAGCAGAGTTAGGCATCAAATAACGTGTGCCGTCCTGTCTGAATGAAGCTGTAAGGCACATTAACAGACAGCAGGGCGGGGCGGGGCTTCTCTTGAAGCTCGTCTTTATGATGCTATAAAACATTTAGTACCACCTTCATCAGTTTACATGCTCTTTGACTATTTGTTAACACAAAATATAGACCTTATACAGAGATTACTGATATTCTAAATGATTAAACTATATCTTTGAGGGCATCACTTAAACCAGACCAGTGGAGGGATGACAGCGTTGATGAGAAACGTCAGCACTCACCACACACACTTCAGCTTGCTTGCAGGAGCACGAGGGGCTGACCAAGGTTTCCAATTGATCTCTGATCCGCTCGTCATCATCCAGGACCTGAGCCAGCTTCTTCACAAAGTCCTGAGCCTTGCCCGGGTCTGGCAGGTTCTCTGTAGTCACACAGTATTAAAAGCTTACGTCTACAAGGAATACATTTGAAACCAGGGTGGGTGGGTCAGGCTGCTTCAGCAATGCCATTAAAAAGGTTTTGTTCATTATTTTCTTCTACTTCAGCTACGCGAAGTGGAAAGATCCTGTGGCTGTACGTTAAAGTTGGGAATTCAAACACTTAAATGTGTGTATTTAATGTGTGTAAAGCCCTTACTTGTGATCACCATGACTTTGGCAAATACGGCCTTGCTCGATGCTTCAGACTAAAACAAACGCACACACAAAAGAACAATACATTTTTTTGAGAAAACACAAGACAAGAGAATATTAAAAATCTGCTTTTTTTCTAGTGTGCTTCAGTTCGTTACCTTGGGTTTTTTGACCAAGTCCAGCAGGTCTTTGACATTGTGCCTCAGCAGATTCTGGCACTTCCACATCTCGTTCAAAGCTCTGAGAGGCACAGGTGAAGAAGAGTCAAAGGACGGAGGAGGAGGAGGAATCGTAGCCGTACAGAAGGAAAATAAAAGAGTTTCCTTTTGAACATTTGTTCCAGACAGTTCAGTAGTCGTCTAGACTGAAATACATCATTTTTTTACAACGCTAATGAAAATGACAAGTCGTGTTTTGCAGCTGCATTAATCTTATATTTGTGAGAAATGCTTACTTGACAGCATTTGTGTCCAGGGTGGCGTACAGGTAGTAGAGACACTTCATCCTCTCAGTGGTTTCCAGGTTGTGAGGCACCATGTACTGGGCAAAGACCCGCTCCACCAGCAGCCTGTGCACATGGAGGGAATCGCTCAGATTTAAAAGGAAGAATATCCTCACATAGGTTTTCACATCCAACGGTTTGCGCTGAGAGGCCCGACAGTCATTAAGCTACCGTTGGATTTGTTTAATAGGATTATCGAGACCACGGTCGGAAATTAAGGCGACAAAGTGCCGTTGGAAATTTGGGAATGCCCTTAAAAAAAACAAGATGGGGCCAAAAAAAAGCTATTCACAAGTTCCCTCTTGAATTTGATCAAATAATTATGCGTCAATTAGATAACAGTTCCTCACTGGCCAACCAAACATATCAGAGACAATCGGATTAAGTATAATAAGATTTGTCAGCGGTGCCGGTATAATCTCACAATACCCCTCATAATAAAAACGGGACATTTTTAGACATTTATTGTCCCTAACATTTGTATAATCAATTTCAGAGGTTTAAGAGAGAATTTGCTGAGTGTGCATAAGTATTTCAACACTGCCCTGTTTAACACACACACACCCCTGTTGGCAGCTGAGCAGCTCCACTGCAGCAGAGTGATTCAAAGGACAAATGCACCCTCAGACACTTGTTCAGCACTTTTCTACATTTGAAACAATGTTTTATGAAGTTGTCATTCAGCCGTCTGGCTCCTCTAATTCTCTCAAACAACACGTTATAAGTGCATCTGAAAACAGCTGCGACTGCTTCACATTACGGAGCCCGGAGGCTACGGTAGCTGGCGTACGTACGGTTGTCAAACTGCAGCGACAAAACTGTTCCGAGTCGAGAGAGAAGCCTCTGCCATTCTGAAAAGCTGATATAAGCCGTTTGAGAGGTGTTTGGCTCACTGCCAAAGTCTGCTATGAAATATCTCAATGCGATGTCATTATTTATATCCGTCTGGTAATCCAGGGAACAAGACACGTTAATCAAACTAAATTAAGTGCAGAAATCCAAGCTACTTAGCCAATAGCTCAAGGCACAAACACTGTGATTCAAGGAGCTCACTGGTCTTAAATCAGCATCTTTAAGGGAACAGATTGAAATGCTCTACCTTTGGAACAGTTAGCCCCAGGTTTGAAATGTTTCATTGGAATTCATAAAGGGGACTTTGACTTTCCTAATGTAACAGCCAGGAACACATTCACACAAACCTGTCATCGATGCTGTTTTGGTAGTAGATATGGAGCAGCTTGTCTTTTATCCAGGAAATCTGTTTCGAGGCCTCCCTCCCCCCTTCTCCCTGTAGAGAGTACTTCCTGTAGATCGATGCCAGGCCCATCATGGCCTCCTTACGCACACGCCACTGATGAAGGAGGGCAGGGCCAGATAAAGGGAGACAATTACCAATCACGAGTTAAATGAGTACTATATGAGAAGCTACAGTGGCTGCAGTCCATCCCCAAAACAGGATGTTAAGACTGATCACGACAGGAAATGTTCTCAATAAGAAAATCCTTTTCGGTACTTTCCTGAGTATATTTTGTGATAAGATTTTTTTTTTTTTTTCCATATTGCCGAGGCCTTCATACAACACAATGACAAACAATACAAGTCCAAACACACACACACAAAGTTGTCCACTTACTCTCTTGTCCAAGGTCCTCTCCTTCACAAAATTGAGCAACGCATCATTCACGAGAGACAAGTCCTTCTTGGCAGCAGTTACTATAGACACGATGACATCGTGGCGGATGGCCTCCTCTGGGTCATGTGATCTAACCCGCAAGAATTCTGGGAAAGAAAACAGGAACAGATGAGGGGAACGTGAGAGAACCAGACACCTCGAACAATTACTTCATCACACAAAAACAACACGTTTGTTCAGGAACAACAATAAGCTTGTAACTCATCATTAAGAGCTTGTAAAGTGAGTCTTGTGGTATCACAGCCGTATAGAGGCACAATAACTCAACGCTCAGCACAATTAGCAGGTTTCAAAGAATGCATCTGCCGAGAGGTCGGAGCATCTCGGCTCATTTACCTGTGAGGTCTTTGGCCAAGTCTGGGTGGTTCATGAGACAATGACTGGCAAACTTCACACACTCCAGCCTGATGGGCACATGGATGTCATTAAACCTTTTGGGGAAAAATAAATGAACGTTAATACCAGCAACTCAAGACGGCAAAAACATTAACAACCCAGCAGGTGTTTGCTGCATGCACGCACTGTAACCCACCTGCCGAGGTAACACTGCCACAGCGGTTTGTTCTGTGCAGCCAGCTCGGAGTCCTTGGCTCCAAACATCTTAGCCAGCAGCTTCACCACTTGCAGCCTCTCGTCATTATCGTTACTCTGCAGAGACAGAGCGAAGGAGAGAGCGAGAGAGAGAGAGAGAGAGAGAGAGAGAGAAATTATGCACAGATATTTGGCTGTGTTGAATGGACAGACGAGCCAAGTCAATTACACTGGCTCCATTACCACCTTCATAACACAAAGGCAGCAGTTTTCTTTGGTATCAGTCTTGTTTTCAGAATGAGAAGTGAAGTAGAGGTAACAATGAGACGTAAAGACAAAAGGAAGACGGGAGGTAGGAAGGAGAGAAAACAAGCAGGGAGAGATAAAGATGAAAATAGCGATGGTGAGACAATGAATGAGAGAAGGGGAGACAGAGGGAGAATGTGTAATCTGAGGGGGGAGATTTTATCGCAACTATTATTTTGAGGAGACGGCGCTGATCTACACTCCCTCTGAACAGTTAATGAGTGTTATCCATCAGCAGGAGGCCTTTATGAGACACTGCAGAGGCAACATTATGCTGACTGCTGGACTGCTGCTTCTTTCTAATGGGAATCCACAAACCTGCAGAGAAAGTGAAAATGTGCAGTTCTGCTGCTAATAGGTTGGAGAATTTGTTTTTTTGGGGTCTGGTGTGTGAATATACTCAGAACATTAACCCAAGAATTGCTGCTCCTTCCATCTCTAGAACTTAATATCGCAACAAAATCTAATAACAATAACGATAATAATGCCATGTGTTAATAACGTGCACGAAACAATTATACTAGCAACATGAAATGACAAATGTAAGATGCTCCATTTAATGTGGAAAACAATGTTGAACTGAAAGTTGTTTTTTTTTACTACCTTGAGTTTGAACTCGAGCTGCGGCAGCACGGAGAGCAGCAGGTGGCTGTCGATGTTGTAAAGCTCCAGGATGAGGTCGAAAACATGCTCGGACAGATCGCTGACCGAGGTCTTCCCCAGCATCAGCACCTGGTTGAAGAACTGAAGGAGAGGACAGAGAGGGAGGAATGATGGTTTACTGATAGAACACATACAAATAATAGAAAGAGAGATCCTGCAAATCAAGCTGTGACTGTGAAACAGATGTAGAGGCAGACGCTCAGATTCCATTAGCTGCCAGGAGACAATAATAACGCACAACCAAGAACACAAGGTGATTTATTGACATTGTGCTCGTTGCACAGTTGCAGCATTACAGCTGCACGTACACAATGTGAGCCTCGGCACGAATATTTGAATGCATCAAATGTTTGATGTCCAACAGCTGATTTTAATACCAACGTATCACTTAGCGCCGTCGTTGGCCCAGATATAAACCTCTTGCAGTGCCAAGACATTTCTAGCATGGTTGGCCTTGGTTCAACTACACTGGCAGTGCTAGAGTCTTCCCATTAGGCTACGTGAGGCTTTGAATCTACAGTATGTACTGGTAGAGCTGGAGGATTTTGTTTGTTTGTTTAGGACTACTACCGGATACAGACAGCTGCATGGTGTCCTGTGTTTAACTCAGGAAGAAGGATCTCCATCCAGCCAGAGATGTAAAAGTGTATAAAAGACAAAAACAACGAGTGTGTCAAAGATTGTATCTTACGTTGGTGATGTAAGGTTCAATAGCCTGAGCAGTCCTCTTCAGCAGAGCTTTGGCCAGGTCATACGCTTGTTTATTCAAGTTCTAGACAGACAGAAAACACAATCGGTGAATAAAATAGCAGGTCAGAGAGCATGTTCAGACAGATGTCAAAAACCACACATGATGTCCAAAACACAGGTGTGATCCATCATTTCTTGTTTTTCCACTCGACGCATTTGGGCGTCCACAGATGTTTCTGCACAAACTCTAAAGCTGCTTTACTTCTTTTCACCTGCAGGGGTCTCATTGAATTACAGCGTATGGAAAATGATATACTGACAACTTAGTTCAGACTACAGTTACTGAGTGTTCTCTACACCAACATTAGTGTGTGTGTGAGTGCTGTAAGGTGTTCTTTATGTGATCGTGTTGAGTCCATAGGCGTGATTTTGTGCACATACCTTGTGTGCAGGCACCAGGTTGACCAACACGGTGTCCAACAGCTCCTGCGACACGGTGTCTCCCTCGCAGATGATGGAGCTCATCAGGTCCACCATGTGCATGTGCACCTTCTGGTTATGGCCGTTGCTAGGAAGACAAAAAGACACAAGGATGTCATCAATGTAGCATTTAAATACAAGACTCCACGCTGGTTCCCTGTTGAGCCAGCAACTTAACATGACCAGATATTCCTTGGGGAGTTTTGAGATTTACTTTTCTGACAGCATGCATTTTATAGGCAGCCTGCGATGCACTGATCACAGAGGGTGGGTGTACTGACTCATAATGATCTGCATTACAGCACGAGGTACCGCTGATTACCTAGATCTCTATCTCGGCGACTGCCGTCCTCAGAGCTGCCAAACATTACTCGTCTTATTACCTTCCATTCACCGACAGTGTCACTTACACACAAACATGAGGGCTGCACTCCCTTACACCTTCGAGCTCACTGTAATATTTCAAGCAGAGCTCTTTAAATTCTCCCTATATAATAAAAAAAAAGAAAACGCATTGTGCTGGCACAACCTTGACACACACAACCATCATTTTTGTTCCAATGGCAAAGAGCCAAATCCTGCACTGCAGAATTCAGCCCACAAGGTTGTGTTCAGAGGAGTGAGATAGAGAGTCGGGAGAGGAGAGGACTGCGGGCAATCAGAGACAAACAACTGTGAAGTTTAATGGTGTTGCAGTGGAGACAGATCGAGGTGTTCGAGGGCTCACTTCTGACATTGAGGACTGCTGCGGAACAAACAACAAATATGAAGACAAATAACAACCGCGCTGAGGCGGCCTTCTGATAAACAGACTTACTTGATGACCTGGAAGAGTGTTCTGTAAAGCTGGGTGAATATCTCATTGCTGTCTTCAAGCTCAAAGCAGATATTGTAGGACTTCACCCATGCTATGTTCTGAACAAGAAGAGAGGAGGCTGTTAGTGACAATGCAACTTACAATGCAGCAAATTAGGAAGAATGTGGTGAGGGAGGGGGGTATTTACACACACACACAGCACTTACAGAACAACATGAGCGATCATTTTGAGATGCGTTTGTGGCCAACTGATGAATTCAAGTGGAACATGCACCATCTTTTAGCTCTTTAGCTGCTAAAATGCACCACTATGTTCACCAGCTGTTGGCTGCTTGGTGCTGAGCAGGTAGTGTGCAGTGGGTTACAGCGTTTTCCTTGAAAACAGCTGCAACAACACTGAGGCCAGTGAGTGAATTAAAACAGAGCCGGAGCGCTAAACAACGAGCTGAAACTCCGGGTTAAGCTTTGTAAAGCAGAGGGGATTCTCTGTCGGTCCATCACTATTAACATGCTGTCTGTTGTCAGAGAGCAGAATGAAAAAACAAAACGTGTGAGGGAAGCCTGTGACAGGAATTGTGCAGCTTTAATGAGTGAAAAGCAAAGAAAACCATTAATAAAGACCATCAGAGTAACATTTTCTCATTATTATCTGTTTTAAGGTGCTCAGACGGAGAGTCTGCTGCAGATATAAACGTGCATCCTTTAAGCTTCTGTAGCACAGCAGAAGAGAGAGCGTGTCATTCAGCCACCACTGCATCTCGCCCTCCACATCATTTATTTAATACAATACATTTACATAAGAGCTTGAATACACACATGAATTGGTGAATGTATTCAGAAGACCAGAGGTCAAATGCTAAACAAGATAAAACAAAAAGACAACAGCCCACACCTAGTCACAGAACACCAGCTGTAGTCCTGCACAGGTTAAGGTGTTCACATTAAGCAGACAGTAAATATCACTCCACCAGCAATAATGTACAAAAGAGGAGCAAAGAGCTTCTCTTTCCAGACTGATGTACAGTGGATTGCTTCAATACAAAGAGAACGAAGAACAGTCACGAGTCGGACCATTTAAATGTTTCAGCAGGTGAACAGCCTTGCAGTGTCAAACTCTGCAGAGTGAAGCTCAAACATGAAGTGAACAAAACATTCGTGAGCAGAGAGGGGCAAATATCTTCTTCACGGCTACATTGCGAGCATGATATTTGCAGTAAAGGCCAGATAAGCCCGGCTTTTATGAGCATTATGAAACACCTGCAGTTAGGGATGGAATCTGTCTCTTTGCATACAGATGGTTGCGGTTCGGTTCCCAACTGGCAAAATACCCAGATTTGGTCCAACAGGAAGTAATCTCTTATTGAACCGTTTATCTCTCAAAGTTACTTCTATCGGCAATGTAGAACACGTTTAGGGTCGTGGACTTCTCATTCTCACCACGTACGAATATCACTGGCTGAAGATTAGATTTGCTCGTGAAAAATGCAGCGTACAAACTCATTATTATTTCACACATCATAGTTTTTAAGTCGATTCATATTTTGCATTAAGAATCTGTAGTAGCCTAGTTAGTAACTAATGTGGTCAAATGAATAGTGAAGATAAAAGTAAAATATTTCCCTCCGAGATGTAGTTACACAAAATGTAAATACTGAACTAGAACTAGAACATCAACATTATACTTAAGAACAGTACTTGAGTACCCTAAATGTACTTCCTTAAATTCCACCACTGACAGAACAAGAGCACAATGTTGTTCACAAGAACAGTCTTCATGGATCTAGCCTCGGAATTTTGCTCTCAAAGATGATGAATTGAACTTTAAATGTACAAAGTTTTCATCCAGAGGAGCATGCACCCAGACCTCTCTAGAGCAGGGATTCCCAAAGTGTGGTGCTGCCTCTAGGGGGTGCGCGAGAGGAAAATGTAATGGCGGTCTAATGGTGTAATAATTAATATTTAATATAATTTTCACAAAATAAAAACATGAATGTAACAGACTGTCTCATGTTTGTCATTCTGGTGTTGACGATGATATGTCCCTTGAGGGTTGCCGTAGCGAAGGCGCAACCCCCGCCTATGGCCAAAGGAGAAAACAATCATAAAGAGAGTAGCCGTGGGCTGATACAAGATGTCTAATCTCCCGACTCCAGTTACTACTGTACGATAAGTGCCCTTATACACGAACCCAAGACGCTCGGTTACATGTATTGTAAAAATTCCCCTTGTAAGATTTAAATTTAAAATTAAAAACGTACAATTTAATAAATAAATGCACTTCAGCTCCTGCCGCAAGACTGTCTTTTACGTACACTAACTAGCCTAGCTTGTGCAGCTAACGTCAGCTAACAGCTAACTTCATTCATTCAGCAACATTCATGCAAATATGCTAAACTGGCTGAAAATCAGTCTGGGTCTGGGCTTCACTTGGATTGCCAATGCAGATTCCCCAAAGCCACAGTGCGTGGTGTGCAATGAGGTTCTGGCTAACAGCTGTCTGAAACCCTCTTATTTACGTCGCCACCTGAACACCAAGCATGCCAGTGCAAGTCAAAAGCCCCTTACATTTTTATATCGAAATTGGAGGAGTTACAAAACAGCCAAAAACAACTGCAGTCTCATTCTATGTGTGGTTAATTGTAAATTAAATGTGATGCAATCTGCCTCTGAGCCTGTGCGTGTGTGCTCGCCATCCTGATTGCTCTTTAAAAGTGATGCCTTGCGTAACTGAATGTTATTGAAACTTTGTTGCAGTGTTTCAGGGCGTTTTCACACCTTCAGTTTGTTTGCTTTGTTCTGATTCAGGGATTAATATGATACAATGTTGCAGTTGCCCCTTTGTTCGGTTTGTGTTCACACTGCAACATTGAACAGCGGACTAAATATTGTAAACAAACGCCACGCGCGAGCAAACTGTTCTCTCATTGGTCCGATTTCTATGCGGCTATAAATAGGCTCTGTTGCTTCTTTTATTTAAGATGTGTGGGATTGGGGGTGCGTGAACCCGGTCGGGATGTAGAAGGGGGTGCGCGGCCTAAAAAGTTTGGGAACCGCTGCTCTAGAGGATCCGAGGTCCACCATCAACTTCATCCAGTGAGTTCCTATGGTGCAACATTGGCACTGAAAATGATTTATCATGGTTTAATGGGATAGAACGACGGCCCCGCCCACAGCTGCAAGATTCTGACAGTAAACAGTAACACGCTGTGGACTACTCCCAGCCGTTAAGCTCTATTGGTCCAGTTTAGTACTTCTTTTTTTACCTTGACTCGGGCATGACGGGGCGGATGATTATCTCAAAGATGCTGGAACATGTTCAAAGCGTTGGACCCCTGAGCATTCACTTTTCATACGAATGCTTTGCTAATTGGATTTCCATCTTCCACAACTCTCGGGTCATTTTGCGGATATCGAAACGCTCCCACGCTGCCGATCTAAGGCGCTTCCTCGGAGGATATAAAACTTGTCTCATCTTCACGTTTGTGAGTGTTAATTAGGCCGCCACCCTAAAAAGTTTCCTCAACCAACAAAAGGTGATGATAGCTCTTTCATTATTTTTGCCTTTAGTCATTAGTTGAAAACAAGTCCCTACTAATGTTGAAAGTCAAACCTAATGAGATTCAACACTGGATTAAAATGTAATAAAAAGGGATCTGACCCCAACACTACGACTGATCCACACACATACAGTCACGTACCTCAAGCAGATAGAAGTATCTGTTGAACTGAGCGCTTTTAGTGTCCTCCAGTCCTTTCAGCTGTCTTGTGATGAACATGAAGATGTCCTGCACAAGAAAGAAACACACGAGTGAATGCACCACACACACACATAAGTATATAGCAATTCATCAGTCAATATTAAGTGAATACTCCAGAGAAGATGCAACAAGTTGTGCAGTTAAACCGGCAAGTAACCCCAGTGGAGCACAGTGATCTCGGTGAAAGTCTTCACCAGCGTACCTTAAGTTTATCCGGGGAGGTGTAGGGCGCCTCTGGGGCGTAAATCCTGAATATGTCTGCCAGACAGCAAGCCACCAGCAGACGCACGTCCTTGTCCGGGTGCTTGAGGAAGAAGTCTGAGGCCAGGTGGAGGGCCAGGTTCAGGTAGAGCTCCTTCTCTTCCTCAGAGTCCTGGTCCATGTCCATGAAGGTCTTCACGACCATCTGGAAGAATGGAAGAACGCTTAAAAAAAATCCTGTCTGCTGTCAAAGAAATTATACCAGCATGCCTTTGGTGATTTGACAATATTACATTGAGAAGCCTGACGATCCCCCACACAGTAAACAGAGAGGCGCTGCAGCAGCAGACACTCACCTTGAGCCTGCGGACCATTTCCTCTTTGGAGATTTTGTCAGAGATCTCCTTGACCCCTGGAGGGTAGGTCACCTTCCCATCTGTGACTCGAGCTTTAGAGTGAGCCATTCTCTTTAGCTCTTCACTGCCTGGGGAAAGAGAAAGCACCGTTGGCAATAAATTAGAGGAGATGAAACGGAGAACACAGACAGAGGAACTAAAACCTTAAACCTTGAAGAATAGCTGGACCATAACCCCAAAAAACAGACCGGAAAGGCGCACATTAACTATATGGAACCCGGGGCAAATCTTTCGAATGCTTCAAAGCTTGGAAAGCAGGCTGCAGAAGAGACTTCTGAAATAGTCAGCCAGGTATTCACAGCACACAGAAATAGCTTTCTAGAAGCTGAATCAGGGATGAAAGTGCTGCATTCAGACAGCAGGCCGACGGTTTCACTGCGATCATGGTGCTCCACGCTTCATTACCACCAACACCAGTCTGTCAAAGGTTATACCCAATTCATGTTGAGGACGTTCACATAATGCAGAATGTGCTTTGACTTTCAACACACGACACCGCTCACGGCCAGATCAGCAATGCTCTCTGGCAGCGCTGATGAACTGATCCGTCTCACCTCGCTGCTGCTTTTTGTCTGTCAACGATATTAAAAAGGGTTATGACTTCATTTCACTTTCTACATCTCACCGACGTCAGACAAATTAAAGCCTGACTCATAGTTCATGAATCTACAAAGGTTTGCATGGTGAACTTAAGCATGCAATGATTTAAAGAAATATGATACTGTATAATGGGGGGGGGGGGGGGGGTCGTAAAATATCTAAAGCATTAATTACAGCAGCAAGGCTAGAGGTCGAGAACTCACCAGGAGTTTTAAGTACGACAAAGTCTGATGATTTGCATTCAATGAATTAGAAGACGACGATCAAAAGAATTGCTTCAGAAATAGTGCGATTAACAAAAACAATACTTTGCTCCAGCCTCCACGTGTCTGGGTCTGTTTTGCTAGTTTACTCGACTATTGACATCAGTTGTTGTTTTATACACGATGTGATAACTCACAATTTAGACATTTTACACATCGTGCAAAAACAAATCGTATGGATGGGAGGAGCTCATCGAGCGGTGCACCCTGTGGTTCGTGGACGACCAGCTCTGAACACTGAGTCACAGCTGATCGTGTCGTGTCGAATCTGATTTAACTGTTTTGCATATGGAACCAACGGGCTCGTTCAACACAAGGCTGCAACTGACAACAACCACCGTCAATTATACTGCCGAGTTGATTAAAGGGTTTAATCAGTAAACTAAATAAATAAGACTGAATATGTTTTTTTTGGTCTGTTGGTCGGATAAAACAAGAAGGTTGGATTTGGAAACTGTGATGAGCAGATTAACATTTCATTAACTAAAGTATTATTGTGATATATTTCTTTGCATCATCACAAAAACCCACCACAAACTGCACATCAGTGGAGAGTTCAGATGGCTGATTAATCAAAGCATTTCAGCCCACGGGGAAGATTTAGCTGTACATTAAGATTTGTTGTGATTTGTAGTGTTAAACAACAAACAACTGTAACGTGTGTGTTTTGGGTTTGTCGCACTAAACTAAACATGTATAGATGTCACCATGGGCTGTGGAAAATTGTATCAAGTATTTTCCACTATGTTTTACATTTTATAAACAAAACATTAATTTATTGATTAATATCAATAAATTAATTTGCAGATTAATCGATAAGGAAAATAGGTAGTTGCAGCCCCACATTGCTCTCCTTCATTCTAAGCTCCTGTTATCCTATTGCAACATTATATAATAAGTAGGGGTGTTAACGGTACGCGTATTCATATTGAACTGTTCGGTACGAGGCTCACGGTTCGGTACGCATGACGAACCGAATACTTTTGAAAAAAAAAAAAAGGATTTTTTTTTTAACCTTTATTTAACCAGGTAGTCCCATTGAGATTAAAAATCTCTTTTGCAAGATGTAAGTAACAATACAAGATGTAAGTAACAATACTACATAACATTTAAGGAGCAGTTTTTGTTTTTTATGCTTATGTGTTGCTAAGAAGACACCCCAGAAGATGGGTCACTCAGGTATAGTTCCATCATTGTTCAAAGTCAAAGAATAACTTTATGACGTTAGTTGTAATGAATAAATATATTCTAAAATAAAGTACCGTACATTTCTCTGGCATTTATAGTTTTCTACTGTACCGAAACGTACCGAACCATGGCTCCACTGTATCGTACCGAACCCAACCGTGAATTTTGTGAACCGTTACACCCCTAATAATAAGTATTTCATCAAACAATCTGCACCTTGTTTATTCGATCATGTGAAAGACATTTACTACTATTTCAAACAAGTAACAACAAACACGAAGCTCCTCCACGACCAGCAGCCCTGTTCCATTTCAATCAATAACAAACAAGTCTCATTTTGAACAAAAGCTTTGATCTGTGATATAACTGCAGTAGAAATTTCATAGAAATAAAAAAGCAGAAGTGAACTACACGACATGGTGTCAGACATGTCCCGCATGACAGATGGATGGAAAGTCAGGACGAATGAGAAGACAGATACGAGTCTGGTCCACAGTCCTTTCCCAGTCTTTACTGGTTAAGTACCAGTCTGGACTGACTGTGGGACACCTCAGGCTGCTGGTGTATTTTCTTTGTGAGCTCCAAGATCTCATTTCACAACAACCACCTCTCCCAGGGGACTCAGCAAAACAAGCTCATACTACCTTTACAAAAGCATAAATACGGTTACTAAAAGCATGAAAATAATGACAGATCACTTTTCTTCTGTTACTAAGTCTTGTTTGTGACTTTCCACAAGTTGTGCTGCTTTCCTCAGTGATGGAGATCTGATTATTATGAAGCTCGGGGAAGTAGGTCTGGCTTTGATTTAAACAACCAAACTATTTTCTGCAGCTATACTTGAGGTTTTAGAAAACACAGAAATGCAAGCAGGGCCGAACCCCCCCCCCCACACACACACACACACTGGCAGGCTGCCAAATTGTTTGAGTATGACCTTCTTTTCCACCCCACAGCTGCTGCCAAATTTGAGTACCGGTACATCTCTCTCTTAGTCTACCACACAGTGAGCTCTGGCAGCCAATCAGAGTAGAGTATTTCCCGACCTGTGGTGTCTGTCTGGGTGCCATCCAGCAGAGAATATTACACTTTCAATAAACGGCAGCAGAAAATAATCACACGCAGGCAACACTAAAGCGCTCGTACGTGGGCTACCGTTGACTCAGTACTGGTTTATCAGAGTAAAACACATTTATTCCCCCGCTGAGGGTTTCCTATCGGTCTGCTGCTTCACTCTCTCACCGCTTCACCCCTTTCGACACAGCTGCCAGCAGGAATATGAAGACTGTGATCGGCTCGGCTAACCTAATCTGAACCTTGACACAGAGCTCCTTTTGTTTTAACCCTGTGGGTGATTAAAGGGAAGAGAGTGACTGTCAGCAAACAGAAGCAGGACGACTGGACACCAGCTGGTTATCGTGGGTGAACTCAACAACCTCCACATTTGGGCCCTCACAGATACAACGCGATGGAAACTGGCTGAACAACCGGGAAGCACTATGAAAAGAGTTTTCCTCCAAATTAAATGAGATAGGCATTTTCGGGAACAGAGCACATCTCTGCCAAATGTGAACCAGCGAAGGCACACCGGCCAGAAACAACAACGAAGCAGAGCAGGAGGGTTTGAAATGAGTCCAAAGGTTTAAAGAAAGACACGGTTGGAGTAAACCTTCATGCCATCTACAAACAGACAACACAGCGTTGAATGACATGTCTATATAGTGCGGACAGGTTTCCTCCTCTGTATCCATTCAACACAAGCAAACAATCTCAGAGAAACAAACTGTGGCTTTGCAGACCAAACATAACTTCTTTTAGTTGGAAAAATAAATAAAATTTGAGGGGCTGCAAACAAATAACTCCAACCAGGAATACTACAACATGATTTCTGATGAAACACTAGCCGGTGGGCTTCTGTAAATACCCATTCTAAAACTATAATTGAGCAATGATATATGTACAAGCTAAAACACATTTGTATTTGGTAATGCTACCCCAAATGAATACATGACATTCCATATTGGCTTTATGGGACAGCTGTCTTGAACATTACTGATTTTAAGTGTTATAAGGGAGCAACACCCCAATGACCCTTTATAATAACACTTCCTAATAATTTAAATATGTCAGAGACTTCTTACAACCTGTGGTCCGTCGAACAATCAGAGGTGTTGATGGTGAAACGATTCAACAATCACATGCTGATAGCTGTCAAAACAAAGTCTAGTGCCCTCAGCTTATGAAACAACACGCTGCGTTCAATTTCATAATTCTTCCCGTCTTGGTGGCTTCTAATGCCAATATTAAAAATAATAATGTGCACGAGATCAGGTTTGTTGCAGTCATCATCAGAAAGAGTAAAATATTACTCAGATATTTGGTTAATGTATCAATTCTGGAGCAGAGTAGCTACTAAATAAACTATTAACGCTGCGAGAAGACGTCTGCAATAAATGAAAAGCAGTGTGCCTTAACGTTAGTACACTTAGTTAGCGTGTAATATGGAGTCACAACGAAAACAATTTAGCATAGGAAACAGCCACCGGATTACCGTTACTTGAATAGGTTACCGTGAGATAACGTAATTTAGCGGACAGAGAAGAAACACGCAACGAATAGAGGTGCTTTTTGTTATGGTACAGCCAGACTGCCTTGTTGTTGCCGTTTTGTTGGCTAATCTAGTTAGCTGCAGTTAGCTAGCGTTAGCAGTTATGCACAACACTGACTTAGCGTACCCGAGCTAACGTTAGCAGCAGTAGCAATCTCAGTGACAAGAGGGCGGACATGTAGTAACGTTACGCTGAACAAAACACCCCGGCGAACACCCGTTATATCGTCATAAATATACCGACCCGAGTCGAGTCCTTGTTTGCTCGTGCTGCTGGGACGTTGAGCCTAGCACACCGGCTAGGGTTTCACTAGCTCACCATTATGCGCCGCAGGACCAGGTCAACCAGCGCTGTGAAGCGGACACGGCAGCCGAGAACACAGGCGAGCAAGGCGGGCTGCGCTCTGCCTATTCGCGGTGGAAAACATGGCTACTCGGCTGGATTCATCCCGGACTCATGATACCGCATCGTTCGCAACGGCACTTAGAAAATAATTCCCACCTTTCAATCAAAAACATTTAGCTTATTTGTGCATTGTATTACCTGTTACGGTGAATTGTGATCAATCGTGTCCTCCTCTGCAGCTCTCTTCCCCCTCCTAGCTCCAAAATGGCGCCAATATGTGTGGATTCACTGCCCGTGGGTACAAACGACCAGTGAGTGTGTAGCGCCACCTATAGAGCGAGTGTGTGTAGGTATTATCCTTTAAAAACATAGATTTAACCAGATTTGGTTTTTTTAAATGTAAGAAAATTGACTATCACAAGTTTTACTTCCCTTCAAAGATGTCTAGCATTGATATATTTTCATGAAAAAGATATTAATAATAATAATAACTTTATTTATATCGCAACAGAGCCGCAAAGGCATGGCAATAATAACAGCAGAAAGCTCAGCGAGACAGTCGAAACGATACAAAATAAACAAAATATATAAAATCATATATATATATATAATTAGTAAAATCAACTAATACAAATAAAACAGAAAAGCGACATCAAATAAAAGCCAGTCTGTAAAAATGTGTTTTAAGAAGTGATTTAAAAGAGATTACTAAGAATATACAGTATATGATATTACACAGAATAAATGATTTATTGAGAGAGATTAACATAACAGAGTATTGTAGTTTCATAGCATAAAGTGGGTTTTGTTCACCCAATGCTGCTCAGAACGTGAATCATTATAGTTTCATATAAGATAGCCTAATATAATATTAGTTCCTTTGTGTTAAGTAGCCTACGTGTTATAATGCAGTCAAATAGCTAGGGCTGCAAAATAAGGAGCATTCGCTGTAAATTGAAACCTAACGGGACTTTCCGACAGCAATTGAACGCAGCAACCTGCTGTGTTTTGAAGGAGCGTTTCTTTTTGTAAGGAAATTATATTATAAATGAGACACGGTCGCAATAAACATAATGATCTCATTAAAGTGGTTCTAAAACTAAATATTCCAAACCAAACGTCGTTTTTTTTTGTCCCGCACCAAACACTATTCCCTGCTACAGTTTTCCTGCTTAGGGTCATTTAAATAAAAAATATAAAAATTCAACCAATTCCAGTTGAACTAAAACATTTTCACAATAAATATATCAGTGTTCTCCAAAAATCAACAATTACACATCGACTTAACACTTAAAATGATTAGTGTACACTTTGCAGTACTGTTTGTAAGAAGAGTAGTTCATGTTTAATACAGCATGTACCACAGAATAACACGAGTATAAAGTAGATAGATAGATAGATAGATAGATGTAAACTTTATTTATCCCCAGGGGGAAATTCGTTTGTAGCAGCAGCAATTTACATAGTAAAATATAACATGTTAGAATTCCAATATGGTACAGGAAATTACGATCAGTACAATCAGTACAGATTCATAAAAAATAAGCTAAGCTAGAATAGAATAGAAAATAGAAATGCACAGTATATACCACATAGTGGTATTAAATACAATGAACAACTAGTAAACTAAACTAGACACCTGGACAGTAGAGCCAGGATCACCAACAACAAGCAACAACTGTGTAGCGTTGTTGTAGTCACGTGAAGGACGATGATCTGGCCCGAGGTGTTTTGTTATAGAATTAGAGAGTTTTAGAGAGTTTTTTAGAGAATTAGAGAGTCTAATAGCAGAGGGCAGGAATGTTTTTCTGAATCTGTCCTTGTGAGAGCGGAGCTGCATCAGTCTGTTGGAGAAAGTGCTCCGCTGTCCCTGCAGGAGGTGGTGGAGAGGGTGGTCCGGGTTATCCAATATGGATAATAGTTTCTTCAGTGACCTCCTCTCCACCACCTCTTCCAGACTGTCTTGTTTGCAGCCAATGATGGAGCCGGCCTTCTTAATCAGTTTATTAAGTCTGTTGGTGTCTCCGGCTCCAATGCTGCTCCCCCAGCAGACTACGGCGAAGTACAGTGCACTGGCCACAACAGACTGGTAGAACATCTCCAGCATCTTGCTGCACACGTTGAAGGATCGAAGTTTCCTCAAGAAGAAGAGTCGACTCCTCCCCTTCTTGTACACAGCGTTGATGTTGTTCTTCCAGTTCAATCGTCTGATATTTTCTAGTGGTGCTGAGGGTTTCCACTGTTTGGTTTACATTGTGATTGTGCAGTTTTCTGTTTGATCCGCGCTACATTTCTACATGTAGCCCCACATCATGAAGTCTACTTCAGGAGAAAACCCCCCAACTCCAGATGACCTGATACCAGCGTCAGATCCTCCATACAGTAGTTGCCCACAGTGTCGGCGTGATCATCGTGTCGCACAATGTTCTATGTAAAGCGTCTTTGTCGCTTTGTCGTCCTCGTGGACCTGTGAGTAATCTCTTCAGACAGTTTGCAGGAGCCAACGAGCGCTCGCGGCGTCTGAAATGGCGTCGAGGTGCGTTTCCATCCCCGTGAGCGCCAAACAACACCGGTGTTGCGTAATCCCCATGTTCTGCTGTAGTGCTTCAACTTCAATATACACACATATGATGCAACACTGATCCCAACACTCAAGTGCTTGTTGCCACCTGGTGGTCGGACCGCATCATTGATTGGAAAAGAAGTAAAGTGATATAAGCAACGCAAAAACTAACTCGGGAACCAAAAGGGAGAATTATATATTTTTACAGTTTCATGATTGTGCCTGAATCAACCAGTCACAAGGCTGTTCATTCTCATATCTCAGTCATTTTAAACCACATTCGCAGCACGCAGTTCTATCTTTAGGATAAAAACTATGGACGTGGACGTGTTGGCAAGCCGTGTATAGTTGGCATACGCTGACAGCCAATGAAATTGCAGCATTATTAACGCTGTCCAAGGTGCTCAAAATCCACTTTCATATCGCTGGTTTCAGCTCCTGGACGCAGGTACAAGTCCCACTTGGGGCAAGGCCACTCATCAATAACAAAGAGCTATTTATAAATCAAGAAATGTTTCTCCAACTTTACCTTTTACTGATTATCACTAGATTGTAGTGGCAGATAGATTATCAAGTACTTTAATTATTTATGGCTATTAACCTATTATATTGCAGTTTTCCTAATTATGAACATTTAAATTGCAATCACTTAATTAAATATGTATTTACTGTTCACTATAATGATTCACTTATTAATGAGACATGTAGACATTAGTGAACAGAACATCATTTATTAAACACAACAGGGACAGTGACTGTTGAACACAGAGCCCATATTGCAAATACACAACACAAATATGTACAACAAATATAATAATGAATATAATAATGAATCCAGTAAAAAATTATCTAATTATTAAAATGAGCAAAGATATACAGTATATACACGACAACACACTCCCCCTTTCTCTTACTTTCCCTTTTCCACCTCCCATCTCTTTTTTTCTGTCTCATAAAAAGCAGGTCGTCTGCTTCTCCATGCCCTGGTCTTTGTAAAAGGAAAAGACTTTACCAGGGCAGTAAATGTACTTCCCTGTTAGTCCAGGGAACCCCGTGTGAATGTGAGGACTGTTTGGATCCTGCTTCAGATCCATCTGACAGAATCGACACTTGCGACCTGTGGGCTGGGATTCAGTCCTCTTCCTCTTCTGCTGTCCTCTGTCCTCCACCCTTTTCCTGTAGCATCCAGTTCCAGCTGAAAGTACTTTGGAGAAGGAAGATCAGAGATGCTGTGGATTCATTCTGGCTGGGGAGGGAGATGCCACAATGACACCATCTTCATGAGGTAGGAAAGGAAAGGAAAGGAGCCTGGCCAGAGACCCGTGGATTCCAGCTCTGTCTTCATCCAGATCCTCTGCTGCTGTGAACGGGTCCACTGGCTGACTTCATGCTCGTAGCCAGGGAGCTGTGGAGGAGGACGGGTGGGGACAGCTAACGGCCTGGGTGATGGCTCACCTAGTCAGACAAGAATAAACGGAGCAAATGAGTACGATTTTGGTTGCGTCTTGATTTAATCTTTTGACATGAAAAACCTTCTAATACTAACTTTGATCTCTCTGTGCAGGTGACAGTTGAGCGGGCTCTGCAGACGTCTCAGGAGAAATCAGGGGGGCCTCTGACACTATGGAGAATATTAAACATGTTATCATTATTATTGACAGTAAGATGAAGCAAGGATGTAACATGACAGCTACACTGTAGTCTGTGAAACTCAGCAAGCTGGACACTGGAGTGCTGTCTACCTATTGTCTGAATACAGTGCAGCAGTAACTTAATTAACAACAGTTTTGATGAACACTACATATCGCATATTTTTAAGATGCAAATACAGGTCAAATAACACACACCAGGGACTGTGACAGTCGCCTCTGTTGCTGGACGACCCGCTCCTTCTGGCAGCAGACACGTGAGCTCCTGAGGAACAGGCACTGGTCTCCTTACAGTTACAGCGGCGGCTGCAAGGAGAGAAGGATCACAAAACATAATCAACCTAGGCAGGTGAAGCAACATGGCACACTTCAAACACATGCATTCAGGTGTTGGTAACACAGCAGTTTCATACATACTGTTTCTTTTTATCCATATAAGAAAACAAAGAGTGATACGTACCCTCATCATGACTGGTATCAATTCATAGTTACGAGGACAACAAGCAGAACACCTAAACATGAGACAGAACGGTTCAAGTCATGCTTCATGTGGGATAAGAAGTCATGCTCCCAGGGTTGTCGGTTGACGTCAGAACGTTTTTGGTGAAAAACCTTTCTGTTCCCGGAGCCAGTTGTTGTCTGGCTGTTTGATGATGCAGAAACAGCTGTTAAACATAAACAAAAACATATCATATATACTGAATAGAATACACGATTAACCGTTCAGCAAACCGGCTGAACTGTTACTGATTTTAAATCTTCAGGTGGTAGAAATGAAAGACATCAAATGTTTACTCACAGCTCTGCACATGTTGCTTGGAAGGAGAGATACGCAGCATCCCTCTCTCCAGCTCTTCATCTTCATCCATCACTGAGATGCAAACAGACGAGAATTAGAACGTCATTAAATTAATATCTTCTTGCACTTCTTGTATAATGTAATAAACATTATTTTAACAGCGATGGAGAAAGTCTACACATCTTGTACTTCAGTAAAAAAAGATGTATTAATACCACCACATGGTGTAAATACTCTTGAAGTAAAAGTCCTGCATTCAAATCTTACTTACTCAAAGTCTGACTGAAGTAAAAGTACAAAAAAGCATGTGTTCATCACTTTAATGACTTTACTGCTGGTAGTTTAATCTGTAATAACACATCATTTATTAGTTGAGTATATTTTGTCTGATATCCTTAATCTGCCAAGTAACTAACGTTAGTAACTAATGCTGTCAAACACACGTGGAGCAGTTAATGTACACAACTATGAACTAGCTACATGCATTAATGACGATACGTGACGTGATACGCGTGATACTAGAAGGTTCTAGAACCCACGCGTGCTCTGCAATAAATAGAACGAATGAAAGAATGGAACTATAAGGTGAGGTAGCCGAGTGGTTAAGGCTGTGGAGGGGTGATCCATTGATCGCGGGTTCGACTCCCGTCCTCATCTAAATTTCGTTTTGAATTTTTATTTTTTGCTAAATAATCACATGCGAGCGGACCGTACTCGTATATCTGTATATATAAGTACGGCGTACTGTATCATCGTCATACAGAGTTCATATTAATCTTAGCAATAAAACAAACTAAATTAAAAGCGGGGTGTCCCAAAAATGTAGTAACATTTTCCACAAACCAACAAAAAGGGCAACATTGCAAGTTGCTGATATCTGACACCCATTTAAATGCAAGCTTATTTAACCACATATGCCCATCATAGGGACACACAAATACAATAGGCAATTTTATGAAGTTTTTATCTTTAATTAAAGAATCCAAATTCACTTGTCATTCAAAACTCTGGCCAAAAATAGAACAAATGAAGGCTTGGAGTTCTACACGGAAATGTACCAGCAGAAGAGGACTGCAAAATGCAAACAAGCCAAAAAGTGTTTGAGAAACATAAGTGATTTAATGACTTCCAATAAAAATGTAAATTCAATGAATGCTGAGCTTTTTACATTCATCAAGTGTTACCAAGATGCAGATGACATGCACACATCTTTTGTGAGCTTACCTTTACCTCAAGATGAAGTTACAAGGCAACATCTGTACTTCAAAGATAAAATGACAATGTTCTATGACTTCACTGAAAAGGTAAAAGGCTGGCTGTCTGAAATGGGTTACCCATATGTGCAGCCAAATAAAGATTCTCTCGACCACCAAAGTGTTGCAGATGAAATAAACCCTGAAGACAGTGCTTCTAATGTGTTAAGTGTAAAGATGAACTCTGTAAAGACACATTCCCAGCTATCACGGATTTCATCAACATCATCTGCACGCATTAGAGCTGAGGCTGACAAGGCAGCTCTGATGGAGCGTGTTGCTGCTCTACAAAGGAAACATCTAATAGAAGCTCAGGAGGAAATGTTGGAGAGGGAAAAGGAAAAGTTGAAGAAAGAAACTGATAAGTTGAAGAAAGAAAAGGAACAATTGGAACTTGAAACGGAATTGGCAGCTACAAATGCAAAGCTTCATCACCCTGTAGGTTTAATAGAAATTCCAACAATACAAATCAGGCAAACGAAAAATAGAGAAGAAAAGACACGTGAGACATAAAGTAGCACAGTCTCACGTCATCACACAATATGCTGAAATTGATCTCACTCCAAAAATACCAAATGAAAATGATTTTAGGTAATATTCATGTTTCTTCCGCGTAAACTGTATTAACGATCAATGTAGCTGCTTCTCAATAACGCCATATTCATATCAGAAAGTATCCATGTATATTAAAGGTTATTTAAACAAGTCAATGAGTCTATTCATGCAGCCTTTTCTCGGATAGTGCTATGGAGCCTGTAATTTCTTCCCCCTTTCCGTTCCCTGCTATTCATTAATATGCACGTTTCAATGTAAGAACATCTGTTCCTGTGCAAACGTGCATTAACTTTGATTACACTTGTCGTTGCCAATTATCCTGCGAAATCCACATTTTAAGCCACTACAAATGGCTTGCCATACTGGTTTACAGAACATTAAACTAAAAATAAATACATGTCTAAAAGATCAGCAGCGTGCTTCATCTTTCTCTGCGTCCCTGTCCAATATGAACTATAGGGGGAGCTCCAATGCAACGTTTCAGATTTGCACCCCTCAAAACCAAAACACTGCAGCAGGTGCAGAACATGACAGATAGCATGCACAGTTAACCAGAGTAATGCGTGGGGAAAGGACAGCTTGAAAGCATATTGTCTAGTGTGCTTGAGGCAGGCCACTACAGATTAGTGGGCACATTGTCTGTGAACTTTAGCTGTTGAATGAGAATTTAACTAAATAACAGTAGATTTAATGTAATGTCAGCGTATAAATACCACAGACCATAACCGTGAACATATGAATAAAACCATTTGAATTAAATCCACTTGAAATTACAATTACAAATATTGTTGGATCTTAACATTTAACACATTATATTAATCAACATTCATTATTTAGGATGAACAATATAATTTAGAACTACGAGCTTGTTATGTATCCGTGGTTGTCAGTATAGTTTAAGGTTGATACATTGTTTTACCACTATAGGCATTACATTTTATTTTTTTAAACCTATCTGAATATTTCTGGATAAGGCGGCTCGACTGGAGGACGCACAGCCCTGTTCCCAATCAACCAATTAGTAAGCGACTGCTTAAATCCCAGCTGGAAGAACTTGGACCGGTTTCACGGCTCCAGGATGGAGGGGTTCCTGTCCACGTTTCCACCGTACAACGCGTGCGCTGTCCCGGCTCCGGACAACAGCGGCTGGGGGAAGAGAGAAGGCCGCTTCATGATCCCCCATGGACTGAACTACCTGGAGCTCTACAAGGCCATCCTGTGCCAGGTCAGCCCCAGTGTGCCCCCTCTACTCAGGAAAGCCAACACCAAAGATTGCGGCGTGCAAGTAAACGCCAAAGTGGATAAAATCGTGCAGTGCTCGCTGGGTCCCAAGACGCTGTTCTGCGCGGAGGGCGACCACAACGGGTCCTCCAAGTCCCCCAAGGGCCCGGAGCCGATCAGGCCGGACGGGAAGGCGCTCTACAACACGCCGCCGCTCAGCAAGCTGCGCTTCCTGAGGCCCGTTTCCATCTACTCGCCGATGTTTGACCGACGGATCTTCACGAAGACACTCGAGGACGATGGAAGAGAAGAAGCTGAAGCCGCAGAACAAGCGGAGTCTGGTAAGGAGGATGAGACGGATCACAGCGGGGAGGACACGGTGCGGGACTTGAAGACGACTCTCCACAGGTCTTTGAAGGGTCCGTCCAACTTTCAGGTGGGTTTCTAAGACCTAAGATCAAGTCTTCCCCAAACTTTATTCTACACATAGACCAATACATGCTGTGTGGTAATTTGATGAAAATATATGAAATGTACAGCAATAAAACAATTGAGGTCTTAAAATTAGATTTGTTAAAGGACATACAGTGCACAATATGAGCCAATAAAGACTCACCTTAACTATCATGTTGGTTCATTCTGTGCTTTAGAAAAGATAGGTGGCACTATAGGTAAGTCTTCTGTTTATACCTTTCAACAAGGCAATTCAACATGTTTTTAAATAAGACGCAAAAGGGCATTAAGTCGAGATGTAAAAGAAACAAGCCGACACGAAATTAGAGGAAAAACTGAGCTCAAAATTATCTAAAATTTACGAATATAAACTGAATACGTGGAAGAATAAAAATTGCAGTGCAAGAAATTAATGAATGAATGGATAGATTTCATAAAAGGCAAAGTCACAAAGCAGTTAATACACAACGGGCCCTCTTTTTCCCCCCGGTTTGTGATTGAGCCCTGGTTGTGACTCTAAATGTTTGGGTCTTTCATTCAATATGAATTTGTCTTTATTTCAGTTCCTGGAGCAGAGGTATGGCTTTTTCCACTGCAAGAAGTGCAACATCCGGTGGGAGAGTGCTTATGTGTGGTGCATCTCTGGAACCAGTAAAGTAAGTGGTTTATTGTTCACTGCACACATTTATGTTTGGCAAAATCTGCATTCCAAATAATAAAGCAGATTTTAAATATTGTTTTTGTGTGTCAGGTTTACTACAAGCAGCTCTGCCGGAAGTGTCAGGTGGGCTTTAACCCCTACAGAGTGGAGTCCATCCTCTGCAAGGTACGTTTACTTTGTGGCTCCAAGAGCAATGTGAATCAAGTCTCAAGGTTCTTAAAACTTGAGACTTGATCAGGGGTCGGAAGCATCCTCCTGCTCTTTTGTTGCTTCTATCAGTCACTAACGGTCTCCTCCCCTCTGCCTCAGGGCTGCTCTCAGACGAGCTGCAGTTGTGAGAAGAAGCAGAGGCACATCAACATGAAGAGGCCTCACCGCCAGGACCTTTGCTGTCGCTGCAAGGGCGCGAGGCTGTCCTGTGACGCCACCTACAGCTTCAAATACATCGTCTGAACGGCCGCGCGCGCTCGCTCTGGCCTGGACACCCTGTGCGTGTCACGAATGGAAGTCGCCTCCACTCAACAGACGGAAGAGAGATCCGTGTATTCTCCTGCCAGCGAGTAGACGGATCTCTGTCTTGGTTTGTTAGTTTGAAGCAACTTCTCAAAAGAGTTGCCTTTTTGTTTCCCTTCATCAATCCGGGAGCTTAAAACGTAAATATGAAAACTATTTTTGTAAAAAGAAATAAAATTTATGAAATAAAGAAATTGCATGTCAGAAGTTGAAGAATTATTCTAGATTATATTGAATTAGCATGCATTCATTTAAAACCTTCATCTTTATAACTTTGCACCATCTTTTTCTAGCGCTAAAAGCTCAGTTTGACTTTATGCACATGTGTTGAGCCCAAAGATTGTGTTCAGTGTAGTGTGAAGAGACGGTATGTTAAGATGCATACGCAATCTAAAAAGGTGTAAGTGAAATGCAGAAGAAATAACTTGATATGTCTTTTACTTTGACACAGACTTGTACAGAGCATCAACTCAAAAACAACTTCACAAAGGCTGTAAAAGTATTTACAAGGTGGAAAAAAAACAACTACAGTCTTGATCTAAAAAGCTTTAAAAATGTGCAATTTCTTGTTTGGCATGCACACACACGCGCGTTCTCCCACACACAGGAAAGAAAAGAAAACACATACCCGCATGAGCTTAAAGCTCCCTTTTGTACCTCATACAAACATATCTTTCAGATAAAATATGATTTTTGTTAATAAATATGTCAAACACCATACAGTACACTGAAGAGTCATGCATGGCAGTTTGATTTGAGGGAACAAACATCAATATAAAATCTAAGTCAAATGAGTGATTTATAGCTGATCAGATACAAACAGGGACATTTGTACAGTAAAGGGGCGGGGCAAACGAGGGAGTCACAAAAAAGGGCTGACGACGGGACTTGTTGGACTTCAGTAGTAGCACAGGGTTTCGTTTTGAACGCCAACAATGAGCGCTGAATGTCAGCGTTTCCCCTACGTGTAAGGTAACTACAAACCACACACAAACGTATGCTGCAATAGTTGTGTGCCCGTAACTATTAATAGTATACAGACGGAGAGACAAAATGTTTTGAGCGTGTACATGCACCATCCTCCTAGCATGTCAATGCGTTACAGTGAGAAATATACAGTGTGTGTACGCCCGCTAATGATGCTACAACTTGCCACAGAGGAGTGCACGGATAATGGCATGATTAGTGTACCAATGTTTACAACAGTAGTCGTGAGACGAGCTGGTTCACTGATGCAGAATATAAACGGAGCGAGGGCAGCACGAGGAGGTACGCTTGAGTATTCCGCTTCCGCTCTTTGTCGATTAGTCTTTCAGTCGGTCTGGAGAGGTCAGACTTTGAGGGAGCGAAAGGGACACTAGTACAGTGAAACGCATTCATCTGGGCCATGCATTGCACAATTTCCTCCAAGAGGAGTTCTCAAAACAGGACGCAACAGGAGAGAGAAGTTATTCCAGCTTTTGTCTTCTCCTCCTCAGCGAAAGCCTTTTCTCTCACAGTAACAAAAAACAAACCTTTCTGTAACATCTTTTTAAAAACTATACCAAAATTCCATTTAGTGCAATAGCGAAAACTCTACCAGTGATGTCACGGGTAGTCTCCTCACTGTCTCTGGCAATACTAACAGCAGAACTACGTCCTTTTTGACGGAGGCAGTCGATCAAGTTCAATCAGTTCCATCGAGTTAGAACTCACAGGTCCTTGGTTGCAGAGTAGATTCAGTGCTGAATGACGAGCCTAAAGCAGCACTCAAACTCACAACATGTAGCCGTAGCGAAGTATCAGCTCGTCTTAATCAGCAGGCAGCAGTCTGTGGTATCTTGTCGGCTCAGTGATCCCATTGTGTCTGGGACATGATGCAATGTTCTTAAAGTGTAAAATCTGAAAGTATCTCTAGGATGTCATCTTCTCCTTTTCAGATATAAAGATCTGACGGTGGCTCATGGTTGGTTTCTTTCAGGATTCATAGAAGTCTGAGCTCTTTAGGTCCTCTGGCACGTCTCAGGTCTGGACGTCTGACGGTTCAGCATTCAGGAGCCCCCCTACATTCAGTAGGGGCAGGGCGGCGTGCCCCACCTTCCCAAGGTAGCGAGATAAGGGCGTAGCAGCTCCACCGAGGGAACAACAGCAACCCCATGCCGCAGCCTCTCCTAGGCCGGTGGGGCAGGGAGGAGGAGGAGGAGGAGGAGGGAGAAGGGATGAAGATGGGGCGGGGCCATGGGTTAACACTGTGTCATGGCCCGGGTGTACAACTGGGGACGGACTGTATGGAGAGCGGGGGAAATGAGGGAGATGCGAACCTGGAGGGGGATTGAGAGATGCGTTTGTGTCCGAGTGCGTGAGCAAGGTGGGTTCTGAGGCCACAGTCGGGAGCATGCTAGATGTACGAGATGACATCAGGTGTTTGCTTCCGTGTACCGGTATATGTAACAGTGATGAACGTCCTCTGAAAGGATAGTAAAGGTGAGTGCTCTCATCGAGATCACTCCTCCTTGGCTCTTGTGTGTGCGGCATTGTGAGACTTGGTTGGCCTGGTGCGTTTGAGAACAAGTCTGGGGGTTCGGGAAAATCAAATAAGGATTCAGAGTCTACGGTGGATGAGGAGAGCAGATTATTTGTTGTTTGTTTGTCGTGATCTAAATATGGTTCTGGTGTCGGGCCGGACTGTAGGCAGGTATCTGTCTGTTGCTGTGCAGCCGGGGCAGCAGATACACAGGAGGAGGCAGGGGCCAGGTGTGTGGGTGCTGGGCCTCCTCTGCGAGAGCAGGCGGAGATGAGAAGGGATGGGGAGATGGTTTTGGAAGCGTCAATGGTTGCAGGGACGGGGGAGGCAAGGGTGGGGAAGGAGGGGGCGGGGGGCTCCTGAGCTCCTGTCAGAGGCTGGTCCCGGAGGTGCTGGAGTCGGGGAGGTAGGTTGTGACGACCCGGTAACCCTGGGCGCGGCGGATCATCTCGCGGATCTCCCCGTTGAGCTCCAGCAGCTTGGAGCAGATCAGGCTGAGGTCCTGGCGGGAACCGACCAGGGCAATGGTGCCCGTCTGGCCCAGCGTCTGGTGGCGGAAGTAGACGTTGAGCAGTGTCTGGACCTCGCTCTCTGAGCTGCCACCGAACACGCCGCTGGGCCACTGCCTCCTGCAAGCGAGACAAAAAAAGATCTGTCATCTGGCAACCGTCATCTAGTGTAAGACTTTTGGGAGAATTGCTACGGACCTGCACTCCTGGATGTAGCGCACAGCTTTGGTGAACTCATGGTTCTTAAGGCACTCCAGTATGGCCTGCACCGCTGCCTCCGAAGTGGGGAAGCTGGGCACAACCATGGCTGCCACCTGGGTAGCGTGGGATCGAGTGTGGGCCAAGTGTTTGTGTTCCAGGTCGCTGGCCACAGCCGCCTCCGCCACATGCAGGCTGGTCTTCAGATCAGTGAGCTCTCGAGACATGTTCAGAAGCTAGGACGTGGGAAGGAAACAGAAGGAATGTTTATGTCATTTGACATCAAGGTTCACTGTAGGAGCCAGAAAAAAAAGCTTTGTCTCCTCTGTGAAGGCTGGCATGTAGTGTCCTACTTTGTTGGATCTTTCGTATGATTATTTTGATGACGCCGTGGGTGCCAATGGACGGAAATACATTTTTTTAGCTTAATTTATTTTTTGTTTGTTTCTGTTTTGAGGAATAGTTGTATGGGGTTACTTGTGCTTTTGTTTGGTTTACAGCCAGTGAGCTTCTGCCTTGGTGTTTTTTCCCATCCTGAACAGTGTATCGACTATAAATGATGTCTTGGTGAGCTATGATTTGGCTCACCTCAGGCACAGAGCTGACAGCATGGACTTGACCAATGAGCGAGCAGTAGGACTGGAACAGTAGGAGAAGCTGGAAATGCAGCTTGTAGAGCTTCTGACAAAGCTCCAATTGCTAGAAGACATGAAAGAAAAAAAACCGGTCAGTTTCATCATTAGCAGAGAACATGCACACACACACATAACACCACCTATACACACGCATGCAAACACAACATGACTAGCGGATTGTCTTGTGCAAAGTAAATTAAGCAGTTTATCAAGAGGTAGTGAAGTGAGGAAAGTTGTAAGAGAACTTACTGCAAGAGACTCCATTTGCTAGACAGCGAGAGAGCATGTTAGGGCATCAGAGTAAGGTGAGAGGAAGACAAAGCATCAATCAAACACATGCACAGCCAAGTGTAAACCATGACTATTCAGTTAGCTAACAAGAATTAGTCATCAAACTCGATAACACACTGCAAACATGCAAAGAGAGCAGAAATCTTAGTGTGACGAACAGAAATAGAATTACAGAGCACAGATGCTGAAGAAGTTACCCATATGTTGAGCGTGATTGCCGGTAAACCGTAGATTACTTGTAAAGTTGCCTGTACCTTCTCCTCTGAGTCTTCAGGCTGGCAGGTAACCACACTGTCACCGGGGCACCTGGGAAATGTGTCCTTACAGTTCCTCAGCCACTGAAGTAACAAAACAAAAGAAAAAGGTGTGGGTGGAGAGATGGTGAATATCACATTTACATGAAAAAACAAAACAGATGTATAAATAACGTGTCGATGTTAGGTTACCGACACAGCAGCGTCCTCTCTGGTGTTGTACGTGTCCAGGTACTCCTGCAGCTCCAGCGCACTGAACTTCATTTTCTCAAGGAGGCCATACGACATGATCTGGAAAGATCCACAAATGAGTTCAGTGCATGAGACAAATTCAACACAAATCCCATTTCCCGCTGTTTACAGACCACCAACATGCTGTTGTCACGGTCTAGTCAATCGTGTCTCACCGTGTCCGCGTCGATGTAGATTGTGGGACAATCTGAGCATGTGGTCAGCATCTGTGACGACCTGAGGAACTTTGAGCCAATGCCCCTCAAGCCCTCCCCAAGGTAAGTGGCAACATCAGTGGTCAGGAGGCAGAATTTTCCCTGGATGTTCTGGGAATGAAAGAAAGTTTGATGAATGGTTGTACATACATGCGTGTTAATTCCACTGGACTTGAGAGTTTGCTTGAAGAGAAAAAAAGAGCATCATGGTTACTAACAGGGACAGAAATGTGCATGAATTAATAATTCCATCTAATCCTTCCCGTGATTTACCGTGAAGAGAGATGAGAAGACTTGAAAAGTGTGGACGGCACAGGATCCATCCGAGTCGGTCACAAGCTGGTTGATGTGACAACGCCACGCCTCCTCAGCATCGTCACACACTGTGGGCTGGAAGGCTGCCAAGATGGCGGAGAAAAATGGAGAGGGGGGAGGAGGAAAACCGAGGTCTTCCAAGTCATCTACATCATCACGTAAGCTGTCGCCATGGCAATGGGAAAGATGTGGGGGTACAAAGAAAAAAGGTTTTGATACCTTCCCCCCAAAAAGGTTTTCTATCAAAATCAAGTTCCCAGCAACCTCATGGAATTATATGAGTTGGATAATGCGACTGCCTCCGCTTAAAAGCAGTATTTGGCGAAAAATGTTGAATGTTTTTCAAAGCTAGCCTAATGCACGGATTACAGGGGGCATCGCGAGGGCCAGGATTAATAGAATTAATTTAATAGGAACTATTTAAGAGGATTATTTAATATTGGAGAAAATACCTGGAAAATCAGGACAATAAATGCCAAACACAAACTACGGCAACAAAAACAATGTACTGAATCTTACTCGCAGGGATATAACATGTACAGCTTGTAGGGGTTGAGACATACAACCTAATATTACCCACATATATCGTTTTCATTTAGTGATTTAGTCACTTACACAAGGTTTAAAGTCTATTTTAATGAAGCTTTTTCATTATTTAAAACTGGGGGGGGGGGGGGGGGAATTGCATATATGCAAATGAAATTGGATGTCTGAGAAAAGTATTTACATCACGTTGTGAATAACAGCATGTAACAAATGACCTAATCTGTCCCAATGCTATCTGCGCAAGCATTCTGGGTGTGACAGATTAGAGTCAGTGCTTAGGCTGCAGCTTAACCGAGGTTTAGTCCCAATGTCAGTCAATCTGCCGGCTGATAAAAAGTTCCAGTGAAACAATACTCCATATTGTTTCCTGTTCTTTTACTCCTGTCTGTCACATTCACCTGGGCAGACAGTTGGGGTCTAGAAAGTCCAGCGGTGGTTGGCAGTAGTCTGCGTTGAGGCTGTGGTCCAAATTGGGCAGATGATCCAGACGCTGCCCCGGCAACTCCAGGGTGAGACTCTCGCCGCAGTCCGAGCCGTGAGGGAGCTCGTTGGCGCTCAGCGACAGTTCGTCATCCTGGGCCTGAGTGTCTTCATCCTCGCCACACGCCGTCCCCTGAGGAGACAAACATGTTACATTTCATAGGGGATACAAATGCATCTGTATTAATACACTCGTATATATGTTTATGTCTTTTAGTCCTCACTTGTAGGCTCCCGTGAAAATCGTGGAGTGCTCCCTGTCCCGGTGTGGAAGCATTGAGGGATTGTAGGTCGGCAGATGAAATGTCGTAAGAGGTAGATAGAGAGTCAGTGTGATTGGTTTCCTCCGATGGAGAAGGGTTCGTCTGAAACAGGAAGGCAAACAAGGGACGTCTATCGTTTTGATCGACTTATTCTGTCAAACCCGGTCATTGCAATAACACACAATGACGTTTGTCAGGCTTCAGTGGATGTTAATGTGGCATTGATCCAACAGTTAAAGCTACGCACAAGCTGAGAGTGAGAGAGGCTCTGGCTGGTTGACGACTCGTCTTCCTCTGAGGACTCGTCTGAATCGTGGGGGTCCTCGTGACCCAGACTGGGGGTGCTGCCTGAGTGCTGGCTCTCCTCCAACATGTCACCCAGCTCTGTGCTGTCCAGAGAGCGCCGACGCACGCCCCAATTAAAGTTATCGACGGTCTCGCCCTGGATAAAACACACACACGCACATACACATTGGAAGACAAGGGCAGAGGTGATGGGAGCAGTGAGTTTCACTGCTGTGACGAGAACTTTGTCATGAATAGTTGCCGTCTAAGAGCGCCCGGTGACAAGCAAAAGCTGCGACATGTTATTCGTGGCGTGAAAAATATGCTGGAAAGGCGGTCTGCATTCAATATAATGTATCTCCATTATTACAAATAGCAATAAGGTCAGAAATGTAGTTCTGCAACAAAGCACAGAGCAAAATGAAGCACAACTATCCCGCAACACCACAGTGCTGATTAAAGCTAATGTAAGTGCTCAGTGTGAGAGAGCTTACCTGGAGCTCCTAGGCAGCGAGGGGAAGAGAGAGAGACACAGAGTTAGACATAGAGAGAGACAAGGAGGAGGGACAGAGAAATACATTTCAAATGTATTGATGTCAAAGAAAGACAGACGGATAAAGTGAAACACGCATCAAAGGTGAAAGGGAAAGGAAAGAGACTTTACTATCTACAGTTAAAATCAAGTGACATACGTTTAGCACTCATAGGGACTCAAAGTGTGTCTGTGAAATATAACTCTCACCTCTCCGTCCTCCAGCTCCACATCCAGGAAGTCAAAGTCTCGGAAAACCCTGAACTGCTGCTCGCTGGCGGTGTCGTCTTGCGTGTCCTCTCTGGTTCCGCCCTCCTCTGACGACACACCACTCTCCCGTATCTCCATCATGTCCAAGTCGCCACACGATGAGAAGATCACCTGACGAGGAGGAACAAAAAGGTATTTAAAAACAACTTCCTTATGAAATAAATAAATATCTGGAAGGATATATTAATTTATTCTATAAGGAAGGAAGAATAATTAACCTTACTACGATGAATAATTCCAAAAGATATACAGAGAACACAATTTCCTCGAAAACAAAAGACACGTCCGCTCTGTAGAGGTTTGTATACTGTAAACAAGTCGACAGTACGGGTTTTGTGAACAAGACATGGGAGGGAGCTTACAGATGGGTTCTTGGTGAGTCCGACTTCTTGTCCACAAAGAGACAAAACATTCACCAGCTTCTCTCTGGTTCTTTTCTGTATGAAGGAGACAGACAGGAAGAAATAAAAGACTATAAATCAAAGAGGGAATAGACATAAACTCTTCTCGTTCTTAGGTTGTTTATTGTTAACTGCCTCAGAGGTTTAAATATCACGAAATCAGTTGAGAGAATTCAGCATTTACAGTACAAATATACAAAGTCTAGCACATGGTTTTGCTTCTATTAAACTAAGGCAAGCATGTGCAGAAATAAGATGATGTGAGTCAATATGCATTGGGTATACAGCAACAAGTAGTGGCAATTCTTTTTGCAGTCGTATATTACAATTTGAAAATATTAAGCAGCATTGCGATGCCACATCCCAACACAAACAGAGTTACGCAAAGAAATGTACATAAACCGAGTGAGAGCTGAAAATGCTGATGTGGCGATACCTTAATTCAAGTGTCTAACTCTACCTGAGAGGACTGCGGTCGCCTCCAGCTGACGGGCACCAGGATAGTGTTGGAGTTGGACCCAGAGGAGGTGGAGGAGGTGCTCCGCGTTACAGCCATGGCTCTGGCCTTCCCCTCTCTACCCCCCGAACCCTGAAGCTCGTCGAACCGACGCCCAATCACTGGAGTCTGTAAAGAAAACAGCGAAAAATATATAAACATATTTGACACGTGGTCCTCTTTTTTTCCTCTGATATTTTTGTAGTTTCTTCACCTCAGAGATGTCAAAGGTGAAGTCCAGTGTTTTCCCAGGCAGAGCCTTGGCTGAACCATCCCACACCCTGCTGACCTCCAGGTTGGACAGGTCGCCCTGCGAGTGGCCGTACACCGGATGAACTAGGCTGGCAGAGCGCGACACCACCAGCTTCAAGATGTTTAAGGCATCCTTCCAGTGCACCGTCTATAGAACCACAAACACAGTGTAGAGTATAAAAGAGACAGCAGTGCACACTTCATATCACACGATAAAACACAGAAGCAGTGGAAAAAGGATTTGGCAAACACAAAGGACTGCAAGGACCGTGTTACCTGAACAAACTTCTCAATGGTCTTGGTGACATCACCGTTGAACAGTTTTACTTGTACAGCAGTCAGGTCCATGTGGCTGAGCAGGCAGTAAATGATCTGGAGGAGAGACTGTTGCATGCTGGGAAGGCCCTTATCCAGCAGCTGAGAGATGAAGAGAGACATTTAGTGAGGGACAAAGCATGCAACCACTAAATTCATCTTGCTTAGCGGCAACAACAGGACCAACAGGTCAATGCAGATTACTCAAAAAGATCACTTGGTAACTGTCCTTACTTCACAAACGGCGACACTTTCCACCAGAACAATACACTAAACTTTGAGGGATGCAATGCATATTTATCAGCACTTGCCTCAGCCATATAGGTGACCATGTTGAGTGTGATGTCGGAGAAAGCTTCATGGAGGTATCGGCAAACCACACTGACCCAGGAGAAAGGGTCCCGTGTGTAAGAACGCGTCTTATAGAGCGTCATCACATGGGCCAAATGGGACAGCTTTGTGTTCTTCTCCATTAAACACACCTGAGAGAGGGCAAAGGGAGAGCTTGTACTTATCCTTTCTGTTTATTCCTCAGACCTTTTTCAGACAAACTTGCTTCAACACTTTAAAAAAGCCGAATACAAGCCACAGGAATGTGAAGTAAAAGCAAAGAGTGAAGAATTGCATCGTACCTGTGCGATCCTCTCAGCGCTCTCCTTACAAAACTGAGTTGGATGGCCAAAGTGCTGCACCAGGTGCGGCAGCAGACACAGCACATTCAGAGGGAAACCTGCACAGGGGGAGAAGAGGTTGAACTTCCAACACCACCCATTTGTTTTGAGCTAATAGAATAATACAGGATGAAGATCACCGTGACCCCCAGTACGTACCTATAGACTGAGAGCTGTCGACAACGGGCACGCGGGAGACTGGCGTGAGCTGGCAGAAGAGCTGTAAGGTGAGGTCAGAGGTGGCCTGGGAGGTAAAACCTTTCAACAAAAGCTGCTGAATCCCAGAGAACCCGCTCCACCGCAGCTGAGCCTGCAGCTTCTCGAGGCGTTCGCGGTTTTCGGCTCTGTCTAAGGGCACCTGGGGAAAGAGTTTTTTTTGTTTTAAGTGAAACTGGATGTTGATTGTATTATTTAGTTTCCTCCTGAAATACATCAGTACATGTCATCTCATCTACCTTTGACAGCAGCTTGTGGACGAGGCGTAGTGACATCTGATACTCAAACTCAAAGTCTGACTCCATGAGGGCCACCGCCACCCAGAAGACCGTGGCCAGTATTGTTGAGGGATGGGAGACATGGGCAGGATCCGATAGAACGCTGGGATCGATGCGATTGGTTGATGATGTGCAGGACCCGGGGGTCCTTCCCATTCGGGCGAGGCCATGACTGTTGCAGGCCTGTAGATTGAAAGTTAAATATAACACTGAATTACTAGTCCGCTCCAGCATTAAGGTTGTCACACTAAACAGCAATCTTCCTTTCTTGCCTGTATGCGGTCCAGAGTTGCACTGCGGGGAGGATCGCTCAACTGGTGCCCGCACTCGCCAAACTTCTTGGGGACCGAGTAGGAGCGCTGGTGGCGTTGTGACGACAGACCCACAAATCCCGGGCCGGGGAAGTTCAACTGACCTGTGCTCTTTCTGTTCATAAGTTTTTCACTAGTCACGAAGTCTGGTGAGGATGTCCTGTGAATCAAACAAAAATGAATGTACCCGAATATGGTTACATATGTTGAGGATGGTGTCCTTGTGTCGCAACATAAAGGCTGGCTGAGCATTTTTCACTCATAAAGAGCAGAGGCCTACCTGGTTAGAGCTGCCATAAGGTCACTGTTTTTCAGACACTCTGCTAGATTCACCACCACTGACTCCAGCGTCAACAGCACCTCCATCACATAGCCCTGAAACACACCAGCATGCATTCTCATTTACAGATTAAAGAGGGTGTTAAGTGCTGTCGTGGCGCTCTCATATACCGCCATTGACCCGCCAATCCCTCGCTCTCGCTCACCTGCACTTCGTCTCCGTGCTCTCCCACCACCTCAACGAGGCGCGAGACCAGGTCAGAGACAGCGTGGTTGTTGATTGGCTGTTTGAGGGCTCTGAAGATCTGGAAAGAGCGGCCGGCATAGTGACGCGAGGAGCTGCACAGAGCCGTCTGCAAAGCCACATCGCTCAGCTGATGCTCCAGGTGGAAGTCTGTGTAAATAGATGGGTACAAAGACACACACATGCAGGTTTGTTAGTAGATATTGTTGAGAATGTTAGCAGACTCTATTTGCTCATTTTGTGCCAATGTGATTTTGCATTAAGTGTAGTGGATTGCCTTATGGCCGAACACAGAAGAGGGATTCAAACAAATCCATCTGGAAATGGAATATGGATTTTCAGAAATGCTACATGTGAGCCCTGATTTTTCGGTTATTTAGTGAAAGACATTTTAACTTTAACGTGAGCCGTTTCTCACCTGACTTTGACTCCTTAAAGACAGAGACGACGTGGCGTAGGAAGCTGGAGAGCTGCTCCGTGCTCTTGGAGTTGGGGTTCTTTGGCGTGATGTCCTCGTGCACCCACAGCGGCCCAAACGCTCTGAGCAACAACAACACAGTACTCCAGGCACTGTATACCCACCACCAGTAGCACCACATACACGTTACACAAGCACTTAAGTATGTGCAGAGTGCACACGGAGTGCACTACAGTGAGTTGATTGCTAAGACGGCTGCTCGAACATTTGTACGGCAAACTTCTAGAATTGCGCGAGACGTCACCGTAGCTGTGCGTACCTGGTGGTGAGGAACTCGATGAGTTTGTTCGTCTTCTCGTCGGTTTCATTGGCCGTATCCTCCAGGTCCTCCAGGTCATCGGGTGTTATGAGGGGCAGATTTCCAACACTGCCTGCAATGCTGCCGCCACCAAGACTGGCAGAGGACGAGTTGGAGGTGGAGCTGAGGCCGGAGTCCGCCACCGGAGAAGCCTGCCACTCTCGCAGGAAGTCAGGTACGTCTAAGTGAACACGATGATGGAGGATACAGAGTATGCTATTAATATATTGCCCTGCAGCTTTATCATATTGTTATATACTGCACTGTTTCAGCACATTTATATCGGTTCTCTCGTGTGAAAACTAATCAAACAATCAATTCTATACACCAGTAAATATCTCTTAGGATTAATAAATGTGTGTTTTCTACTTACGCGACTGCTGGTACTCTGTGTGGTAGCTGGACTTAACAGTGAGGGTCTTGTTGTCACTTATCTCTCTCGTCAGCATCAGAACTGAGGCGATTACCTGGAAACACAAAAAGGAAGATTCTTCGGTGGCTGGTAAAATTCATTTTTGACCAAAAAACTTTCCATTGCCACTTTATGCAACGCTCATTCAGGCTGAAATAACATCATGACAACAAATGTGAGGATCCCACTCTGACCTGGAAGTTGTTGTTGCAGGAGAGAGCAATGAGGAGGTGGAGAAGGAGACGTTTACTGTGTTCATAGACCTCCGGTCTGTAGTGGTCCAGACCTGCCAATAGAAAACACATGATTAATATACTATAACAGACAGGTACAGATACATACAAAGTATTCATTATACATGCTGATCTGCACATCTGTCTCACCGTAAATACAAATTTTAATTCTTATGAATTCTTTATTTCTAAGGATAAAACATACGAAGAGAATTTAAATATTGCAAGGCACTGCTACTGTGTCCAGATATGTTGGTGTACAGTTTCTTAAAGGGCCAGCTGTATGGGCGCTTGTTGTGCTTCATTGTTTGCTATGACAACATTTCTCCCAACACACTGCCGGTATTAATGCATGAAACATCACAAGATGATTTCTTAGACACACAGTCGCACAGATTGGACGATAACTTGAGTGTCACTATGGTGAATATCCATAATAACAATACAGCTGACAGGGTAGGTATGCGTCTACATGTCTTAGAGAGAAATGCAGGCCCAGGGGAATGTGTCTGTGATGGTGACTCAAGAGAACGGTCTGTCCTGTGATGGATGGAGATAAATCCTCACACTATCACGTCATGATCTTGTTGGACGTCACAGAAAATGCCTACGCACCTCAAAGTTATTTTTGTGTGTCTTTGTTTGTTCCAAGTCCCTTTTTAAGTCCACCTCATACATGCATGACATTTAGGCTGTTTTCCTTTACCTCATTATTCTCTTTTTTTCCAAGATGAATCACCGAATGGCTGGACTTGTACCAAGAGAAAGATAGATCGTATCTGAGTTATGTGTATGTGTGTTGTGTGCGCCTACCCAAGAAGAGGGCATGTAGTAGCAGGGGCAGGTGTAAAGCCCAGTCTTCTCTCACGCTGTGGTCCACCACCATCTCTGTCATGAAGATCACTGCAATGTTGCACCTGAAAAACCAACACACACAACAGATCCAGTGAGTGCACAAAATAGCAACAATGCGTGCTCCATCCATGGACTGTTGGGTGGTGCACTGAGGAGTGTGATTATTGTCAGTTAGGCCACATGTAGTCTCATGGAGCAAGAGAAAACTAGTATTGGTTTCACCTCTTAAATGTACTTCAGTCATGAAGAGGATTACATCATCATGCAAGTCTTATTCTAGGAACTGCTTTTGTGTGTATATTGCTGCTGGGATTGAGGCTTCTCTCGAACAATAATTAACATGAGAAACTGCACATACAGAAAGAAAATTCCCTGCACCATTAGTGTAATAAACCAAGCCTGAAACTCCTCTTCAGCAATGACTTTTGAGGTGTCGAGAGAGATGGAGGAGATAGGTTAGTAAACTCCTTCTAATATTCATTCTCTGCACAGCAGAGACAGAGCAGGCGGGCTGGCTGTCTCTCATCCTGTGGTGGGGTTTATCAGACCATCTGTGAGAGTAGGTGTAACTCGTCTGTGTGACAAAATACCTTTCTTTGCCGAGTCTGCTGAAAGTAACATTGCTGTTTTCTGAGTGGATTGTCTGTTCAGTGTGCGTCCATGTTTGTTTGTGTATACCTATGCAGTGGTCCTCTGGGTGTGATGGTTTCCGGGAGGTAGTCAACCAGAGGAGCCCAGCAGCCCCCGTTAATAGGCATGGGTAACGGCTGAGGATGGTTGGTTTCCAGAACACCCAGAATCCAACCAGCATACGGGGGGAGTGGGTCGGCTACAAAAACAGACCAATCACAATATTCAGTTAATTGTAGCATACTGTATATCTCATAAACACAAGGCTCTCCTCCTTAACTTTAATGATGTCTATTCACAATGCGTTGACCATGGACGCTCAAGCACAAAAAGGTTCTCTCACGTGACTGTCAGAGCAGTGACAAACAGGGAATGTGACAGGTCACTTACACAAAGCAGCTCATTCAAAGCGTGTGGAAATCCAAACATGAGCTCAGTCGCAGACGAGATATTTCCACAACAAAGTGGTTCTTCAGCATGTTTGCAGTTTAAGTTACTACAACTCTAAACTAATACAATAGTTTATTTTATCAACTAAACATACTCAGTTTTGAAATGTATTCGTTTTATGATGTTTATTATTTAGCTTAAATGTTAGACATTTTGGGAAATATGCTTATTTGGCAGCCAGAGACTACAGGAACATATGGTCCCAGTCAAGATATATATTTTGACACATAACCAAAAGGACGTCTTGTAATTTTTCAGCAGGAAATCCAGAATGCGTTTCCAAAAAAGCTGAACCTTTTTAAAAAGAAGAGCACATGTACTGAGGAATACATTTTCCTCTTTAAGGGCTTGACAACATAACAATACAATACTTAATTGTCATGGTTAAGCATGAAATAATTATCTCGTCAAACACTGGCGTGATGAAAGACGTGACAGGTCCGGCTTTTGAAAAATGGCCCCACGCTTGTGCTATGCTGGTTACAGCTCTGCTTGGTCACATGAGTACTACCAGCAGCAGAGTCACGTGTGGACGCCTGCCAACACAGAAGCTCGCTAAAGACAGACCGGGCACCATCAGTGTGTGGTTGAGGTTAAATCTGTGTATCTGTGTCAAAGGGGAGAGTGGTGGGCCTTGGTTTGTGTCCAAACAACAGGTTTTATATACAACTACAACATAACCAACAAACATTTAATGGAGTGAATAAGACACACACACACACACACACACACACACACACACACGTTTTAGCAGAAGTGGTGAACGTTAAGGACTGACAAGAAGAATCCAAGTCCTGAAGCTCTTTCCAAATAACAGACAGCTGTGAGTCCCCTTGGGCTGTGTGTGCATGTGTGTGTGTGTGTGTGTGTGTGAGAGAGAGTACACATTATTAATATAAAGCTAGTTTGTCCATTCATTCTCATGAGAACCAAGACAACTTACTCTTTTCATCCTCGTAGGAGCCCCCGGAGCTGTTGCTGTAGCGAGACTCCAGTCTGTTGTGAGCCCTGGCCATGCTGAGGCAAACGCGTGACATTACAAGTTCAAAATACAGAATTAGTCTTATCTCGTGACTGAAAAGTTTGAAAGTTTCTATTTAAATGAACTGCATATGATGCTGACATGTTTGGCATATTTGATGTACTTGTTGCATGTATTTAAAATAATGCATTGATACTAACCGCTCTTCACTCTCTCTGACCAGCTTATTCTCATCCGTGTCTGTCAGGTTCTCCTGGCCAGCCACCACAGTGTTGCTGCTGGACGTGGTGCCTGAAAATAATACATTCCAGAGATACAATCTTCAGAAATACAGTCAATCATCCGTCACATAAAAAGCTGTCAAGCTCAAACTGAAAGTCGAGGTTGAGATGAGACTATGACGGGGCCGTCTCCTCTTACCCGTCTGTGAGGTGGAGCCTTTGTTGCTGGCAGCAAAGCGATAGAATGGAGGGTTGTCACAGTGCAACACCACAGGGTTGACCGGGTCCGTCTGTTGCAGCTCAAACAGGAGCTCCTCCATCGTCTGGATGGTGTTGTTGCGACACAGGTAGATAACCACCTTCTTTATCTAAAACGGACACAAAGACAGTATTTTTATGAGAGTTTTTACAGGGGGCACACCAGTTCAATTTCATATGGGGCTTTCATTAGCATTGTGTCGGTGGGTACTGACGGCACTTACGAAAGGCAACAGCGTGGTATCACTGCTGACTCCACACAGGCTGATGAGGAACTGCAGGGTGATCCGCAGGTTGTTGCTCCACCTCTCGTTGGACACCAGAGCGTTCCAGGCATTCTCAATCTCCGGGCCAGGAACCTCGTCTCCGTACTGATAATGTGAAGAGAGGAAAAGAATCAAGTTGAAAGGCAGGAGATTTCACTGGAAAAGGCGGAGTCATTTCACAAACAAGCCCAAACACAGCTTCATACCTTAGCAGTCATGAACATGAGGTTATTGAGCACCAGCGATGTCGCCTGTAAGGAGCCCCAGCCGTTGCCTCTCAGACTGGGGGACATGCCCTGCCCTTGACCGCGTGGTTCTTCCTCTGGTGTGCAGGGGCTTGAGGCTGGGGGTAGGAGCCCCGTGTCCACCAGCTCAATGTTACTGAGCCAGGGTAGCAGGTAGGATAACATTATCTGTCTGCCGTTGGAGTGGGTGGTTGAGAAACGCTGGCTCACCTCTGGACGGGCCAAAAAAAATGTCGGAGGAAAAAAAATGTTAGAAGTGCCTTAGGGAAGCTGAGCGTTCTTTATAAATGTGTTCAATAACAGCAGAGAGACATTGGGAGCAAATGTAACCGCTATCTCAGGGAGTATACTGGCCTCTTGGGAGTTTTCAATGTGAGAGTTTAAAAGGATTGTGCTGTTTTGGGGGTATTCTTACCTGGCTTTAAGATTTAATTGAATGGGGACACTACATGCAAACATTCAGTGTATCTCACTGTAATGTACACAGTCACCCTGAAAACATGTACCTGAGAAAAGAGGCAGAGTGAGCTCGGGGTACATGCTGGCCAGCTGGATGGAGAGTTGAGACAGGTTGACGCTGTACAGCGGAGGCAGAGGACCGTGTGTTCCGTACAAAATATTCCCAGGCTTCTGCTCCACCATTCGCTTCGAGTACGCACACAGCTTAGACTCCAGCACCTGCAGACATATTGTTTATCTTTTACTGTGATAATGCATTGCAGGTTTTGGCTAAATGCTTGTGCTCGTCTTTCCCACCTCTTTCACACCCTTTGTGTATGTGTGTATGTACCTGCATCAGCTGCATTGAGATCTCGTATATTTCCCTGCTGGTGTCTGAGGCCTTGAACAACACCAGATTGAGCAGGGTCACAAGATCACATGGGTAATTCCTGGCACAGTGAGGAGGAAATAGTCATTAGTTGCTGGTTACTAACTCAATGGATGCAGACTACCTAGCCTCCTACATGGGGGGGGGCGTAACAGGCAGATTCTAACGAAGGTAACAAACGCTTGATTCCCCACCTGTTGCCGCAGACAGTGGCGATGGCCTTGAAGCAACCAGATGCTAGCTGGTAAGATCCAGTGAAGCAGCGGTCCACGGCCCAGTTGAACAGATTGATCTGGTCTGGGTTTAGTTCTAAGAGCAAGATGACCACCTCACACCCCAGACGGTGCACCTACGACAAACACATGCCATTATGTAGAGGTACGAATCCACACAGATCATGTTCATCATACTTCTTAAGGTTATGGTAAATAATATCCAACAACACATAGAAAGTTAAAGGCAACAGTGGACCTACCCGTAGGTCATGGCAGGCCAAGATGTTGTCAAGCCATTTGTAGAGATAGCCGTCAGTAGAGAGACCCACATTGTCAAACACGGGGCCGCAACACAGAACTGCTGACATGGCCTAAGAGACAAAAAGTTAAATTGAGTTAACGCTGAAGTTTCTGTAAGAAAATGACAGAATAGCTCCTGTCGTGCAGCAGGGTCTGGGCCGTTTGGGTATCGGTACCTTGAGAGCGCAGTACTGGTAGCGAGTGATCTGGTGGTTGCGGTCGCTGTACCGATCGAGGGGAGTGAACATGACGCTGAAGGGTCCAGCCCATTGGCTGAAGAGGATGAAGAGATGGTGTCTCAGAGACTGTTGAGGGAAGAGAAAGCGCCTGTGGTGGACTGTGAGGGTGAGGGAGAGAGAGAGACATGGAGGGTCAAAATAGAAGACAAATGAAAATGCTGATAGATTACAAATGTATATTTAAGTCTGACTAGAACGTAGCTTGTCAAAACACGGCGAAAGCCAATATATTACATCATTAAAGAGTAATATAGTGATTTACCAGGAACACACTGGATGAGATTAGCCACCATCCCGCTGAAATGGGCTCTGATATCTTTAAGCACGTCCATCTCCTTCTCATTCTCAGCCTCCAGGAGCATCCGGGTCAGATCCACATACTCAAGGAACAAGGCACCCAGGGCCAGCGAGTCACGCTCCAGTGCTCCATTAGTGCTGCAGGGGAGGAGAAGACGAGTTTACAGGTGCATCAGCAGGCAAGAAACTACGCTCTGGATAATAGGCGTGTGCTACCTGTCGCTGATAACGGCTGCATTAGCCAGCAGTTCAAAGATCCTCAGCAGCTGCAGCCTGAGAAGATCCCTCCTCTCTCTGCGCCGCTTGTTCTGAAAGCACAGACAGGTTTTCCATTTACTGCTCAATGTCAGTCAATATATGCGTGTTGTTTCGTGTATACCGGATTCTGAATTTACAGAGACTGAACATTAGCGTCAGCTTTCATAAATAATTTGACATTATTGACTATGGAAAGCATCTCTAATAGCTATAAGCATACACTATGTACAAGTACAACATAAAAGACAACTTCTAAACTCTTAGTACATTACATCAGGAGTAGGTTTTCACAATGTTCTGTCTGATATCAATAAAGTTAATCTGATCCTCTCTCAGTGCTGTCGGTGTGTTTCTCTCTCGCTGTGTGTTACCTCGGGCCGACGTTCCAGCGCCTCCTTCATCAGTGGATGGAGTTCTTCCACTAGCTCCCTATAAACAGGACAAAGAGGGCAAAAATCAATTGATTGCTGAAGGAGAGTGATCAAAACATCCTTCCGGCCTGATTTAAGGAAACAGAATGGTTTGTAACACATATCTATCTTGTCCTAAACACCACTAATCCTCATACAGCCATGTTAGACAAATTCGTCTGGGGAGACCTTAATCCCTTTGACAACAATGAGCGCCCTTTTGGAAAACATTTTAGATTATAAACAGATGATCTCTTTAAAAATGAAATACCTCACACACACAATGGAACTGTTGTCCTTTGAAAAAAAGCGATACATCTCTGTCCCTCTAAAGACACTTTTTTCTTTTCTTTTCTGAATGTCAAAGAGGAATGCAGCTCAGTTATGAAGAGCATGTAAGGACAGATGGGATTCAGTAACAGAAGAAGGCAGCGTGAAAGGATTCATGGAAGAGGAAAGGGTCAAATCTAGCACATCATCCATTTTCTGTTGTGATCTGTCTACTGGCATTCCCTCCATTCAGGCTTTGTGTGTTTATTGTTATAAACAGTTTATGATTGTTGAACATCTGAGCATTACATCAGAAATGTGTTTTACAAACTATTTGACATCTTAGAAGGGAAAACAACATCTAGCACTGATGAGAATGATGCAACCTTTGTGTGTAACGTCGGTGCACATTTCTGAACGCTCCTGCTGCAGTACCTGAAGACCAGAGCGTTTGTGCATCCGAACCCGAGCACCAGAGACTCGGTGATCTCCAAACTCTCTGCTCTCATCAGCGGGACGAGCTGTTTCAAAAGCCAGGCTACCGAGGGAGTGCCTATCACCTGAGCAATGAAAGGAAAGACACAAACATTGATCAGAAGACATTAACAACATACAACTGATCCAAATCTGTCTTTTCAGAGAAGTAATTAGCAGAATGGTCTATAACAACAATACAAGTTAATTGCAGGGCCTCTTTTCCCTGACTGTCTGAGAAATTCTAAAGCTTTTTAGGACATGGAAATAATTCAAATGATCCCAACATTTCCAGCACAAACACCCACCTTGTTGTCATAGGTGACGCTGCCGTCGGGCGTGGTGGCCGTGATCTCCGGTGTGGAGGCTCTGAGGTGACCGGGGGACATGATGCTGGGCTTAGCCACACCAAGACACAGGATCAGGTAGTTACGCCACAGAGAGATGTAGCTGTCACTGGAGCCGGCCGTGCTGGTCTTCTTAGCATTCACTGGACTGCTGCAGGAAGACAAAAGGAGAAAAGGCAGGTGGTCAGATATTTGAATCTCCCATACACATGGATCATTTGTTGTATGACATATCATTCTATGGTCACAGACTGTTGTTAAAGCAACAGTTAAATGCCTGAAAAGTACAATATAATAATGCGTGTTCTCGTACTTGGGGTCAACCAGTGGCAGCAGCAGCTGTAGCCGTGTGAAGGCGTAGGGCCAGGCGTATCCCAGGGCGGTGGGGCAGTGTTTGGGAAGGTGCTCCTGCCGCAAGAAGATGTGCAGACAGAGCACCCATGGGTCCTTCACACACTGGGCAAAGATCCAGACGTGGCTGGGGCTCTTCACGTCGTAGGAGCTGCTCACCAGTCGAGCCGTCCACTCCACCAGCCACTGGAGGTCAACATGGTGGCTGAGGGGCAAGGTAGACTGAGGGAGGGGAGAGGAGGCGTTTAAGAATGATAAGCCGAGGAAGTCATTTGGAGGATTGAGATGTGAATAACGTATCTGATGTGCTAATGTTACCGAGTCAGACACAGCCACATGAACAAAGCTGTCCATTACAGCTGGGCTCAGCTGGTCCATGACCTCTATCATGGGTTTGTCATCGTCCTGGAGGGAGATTCATAGAATCAGCTATTTATATAACAGCGTCATAGGATGTGAAAAATACATGCGCCGTGTATGCTGCATATCTAATGACAGCTACAGAAATTGGCTACGTGACGCACGATGGTAATATCTGTCAAAATGTCATAGAAGCTTGTGAATTATTCTCCACTGTGTTTGCTCGGTGACGATGTGAGCTTCCTGTACTCACGTCAGCATGTCCCAGAGCTGTGAAGAGGCAGCGTATTTCTCTTAACACTCCGACGGCCAGCTTCCTCGTGCTGATCTGACACGAGCAGAGGAGCAGCAGGGCCAGGCCCTCGACCGCATGGAGCACTGAGCAGTGAGGGCTTCGCTCTGGCAGTCTGGGGCTGGACTGATGGAGAGGGAAGACAAAGAGGGAGAGTAAGTAAATAGTACAAATATTACTGTAAGTCACCTTGTTTGACCAGTTATTAAACCTATAGTTATGGCAGTTGACACTTTACATCGGTCAAATTGACATACTTGAAGAACCCCAACCTGCTTTCAGCTCATCACTGCCATTTCAGTGACAAGCTACATCATCGGACCAACGTATTTCAACACAAGGAAACTGCAATCAACTCTCTCTGAGTAATCTCTGAGATTTTGATGACGTGATGGGTGAACAAATAACCAAATATGTCTGTAAAGTAGTAGTTTTAAAGTACAAACCTCAGCTCCACCTCGCGTCTTCCCCTGGAGCTGCAGCGCTAACCTCCACTGAGTGAGCAGCTGGAGGAGGAGCTTCACTGAGGCATCCTGCAGACCCTGATGGGTGTCTTGAACCTGGAATCGTTAAGAGAGGGACATTTATAGAAGGTTTATATCTGGTGTTTGTCAATAAACCAAGCCGAAAACACACGTGTAAAGGAAGTGTAACAGTTGCAAATGCAGGATTAATATTGTATTTGTGAGGTAGCTGCATGTTTCTGCCAAGTTCAGATATACCTCGCGCAAAAGGAAATGTGTGTAACCAAACAGGACGTCCTCCCTCCAGTCGGAGAAATCGAGTAACAGGCTCTGCAGGGAATTCTGGGAAATAAGACGAAGCTCATCGTCCATGTGCACAGTAAGTCTGAGGGGATAGAGGAGAACACATGAACAGAGTTGAATGAACAAGATCTTGTTGTACGGAACGCCATTGAAAGAAAGAAAAACCACCGGGGTTCCAACACAAATGTATTTGTCTCTTAATCACCGTGAGAGCAGGTCGATGAGCTCAGGTTTGGACATGGCATCAGGAAGGATGCGAGGAATGGCAGCCACACATGTCCTGAACAAGTCGATTTTAGGCTTCCTTTCGCCACTGTCAAAGATAGAGGGGGATGTTGAGCACGCTTGCTTATTAAGTCAGGGATAGTTAGGTAACTCCAAATACCGATAGGTCAAAAAAGAAAAAACTGGACTTTGTAGTTACATACGTGATCATGTCCTCTGGTTCTTTGTTGAGCATCTGGACGCTGGTGAGCATCATACAACGACCCACCTCCTTGTCCAAGTGTCTCAGGATGTTGTCCAGAGCCTTCCGCACCTGGGAGTAGTACAAGGACATGCCTGTGTAGGACAGGAAGAGACAATGCACGCAGTCAGAGGCTACATTCACATTACACTGTCTTGAATGGCTACGGACACACACACACACACACACACACACACACACACACACACACCTATAAGTTTGGCTTCCTCTTCAGTAAGTGTCTTGCTGAGGTAAGTCTTCTTCTTCTTCAGAGAGTTTCCAGAGGGCAGAGTGGCGCCTGTGTTGGGCATAGGAGGCTCTCCGTCCTTCTGTTGCAGAGCGTCTGCAATCACCAGGAACGCCCGGAGACCGATGTTCATACGCTGGAACACAAAGACAGCACAGCAGAGAGAGTCTGTGTATCAATAGCAATGGCACATTTGCGCAAAACACACTCACGGCTTTGGTGATTGTTAATAATGTCTTTACGGTGGTTAAAAGATTACTCAGATGAAAACTGATGCATAGATATCATCTTTTTTATTCCATGTTTACTTCCCTGGCCGGGTTGGTTGGAGATTCAGTAGCATTATGCTAGTTGAGGCTAATGTAGCCTCGAGCCACTAGCCTCAAGCTGAGACGAGGAGATGGCCAAGAGGCCTGCTAAACTCACTTCTATCTAATTCCTCCAGATTTATTTAATGTTCAAACTCAAGTGTCAGCACTTTGGGTAATTAATCGGAGATTTCCAAGCTCCCTCTGGAGATCTCCCCAAGACCTCTAAACAGACTTAAATGAGTAAAATCGGTTCCCCTTTTAAACTGCATTGATTCAAATGATTTATTTTGGTTCATAAGACCAGAACCTTGTAATCACATTACACATGATCAACCCTAAGTGCATCTCTTTGCTACAGCTGAAGCAGTGCTCCAACAGAGAACATGCCGTTCTTTACCTTCCTCGCTGACTGAGGACTACAAATACAAACTGGAATGCTCATCCTTGTAACGTGGCCCACTGTGTGCGATTGTGTGCACGTGATTGAATGTCTGCGCTTGCTCTCTTTACCTCTGGGTTGAGACTGAAGGCTTTGGCAGGTTTCCCGACACTCAGCAGATCAAATATGATCTCCTTCATGGCGAAGTCCAGTCTCTCCTGAACAGAAGGCAAACAAAGTGGTGTTACAAGATTTCAGAGTTATTGTGGTGTGAGGCAGCGAGCCCATCGACTGTATGGCACCAATAGGACATGTTTAATGTTTATAAAGAGAAATAAAAAATGGAAAAAGAGATGCAAGGACAAGGCAATGCATGGATATAATAAGTTATTTATCCATACGTGTTCTTTATAATAAATGTCATAAATGCTGTTTTAGCTTTTGACCAGTTTCCAGAATGTTTGATTAACCAGTGTTTGTATTTCTTATTGATAGCAGAGAAAGAAGCACGGAATAAATCTTGGACGTTGGCACATTGTTGGCTCCAGACTTAACACAACAAGCGCCACTTCATTTCTCATGGCCTAAAGCAGAGTGTACCAGCTTTGTGTGTGAGAGTATGTGCAAGTGTGCTACACACCTGTGCAATAAACTGGATAATCTTGACGAAAATATTCAACGGCATGTCTCTGGGCACGACGCTCCGACTACCTTTGGGGAACAGAGTGGAGGTGATGGACGTGAGACGACTGGGGGAGGAAGGAGAGAGGAGAGAGAGGAGAGACAGGCGGAGAGGGAGGGGAAAGTGTTGAGACAAGTTGAATACCTCAGCAAAATCACAACACGTTTAATGATAACACACAACACCATAAAAGGGCCGTGCAATTGCTAAAACATCATAAAGAAGAAGCATAAACAGAGTTCTCTTTGTGCCCTCATTTGTTCATAATAGCTATAACAATATAGGTAACAATGACATATTGATGCTAAACACTGACACAGTTTGAAGTTATATCTTACATCTTGTTGGTAATAATTATGTCATGACATGTGGCGGTTACCTCTGCGTTCCAGTGTTGCTCTCGCACTTTATTCGGATCATGTAGACCCACAGCAGGCGGTAGAGTGATTCTAGAGCCACGCGGGCCATCTTTGGATCTCTATTCTGCATTCAGACAGAGATTCATCGTGTTTCACCAGGTGCAGCATTTCACGAGACACAAACATGTTTCACAGGGATTACTCTCAGCCAAACACACAGGCATTCCTCACGTATTGTACCTTACAAAGGCTCGAGATCACAAACCGATTTCCCAATCGACTCCATTCCGATTCACGAGGTTTGGATTCAGCGGACTAATGCTGTAATTGTACAAGGAACCCTTTAACCCAGTGCACTATTAAAAAGAGCGACCGAGAGCAGATGAAGTAAACAACTTGTAAACCGCTCGCAGTACTACTGTGTGAAACTGGCCATGGCCGGGTTTAAGTGCAATCCACATGTTTACAGATGATGTCAGACTGAAGAGCACCGCAATGTGCCCAGAGCAGATCAGCTGTTGTTTACGATCGAAGCAGAGAAGAAGTCTGCCGTGGAGTCGTCACCGCTGCTTGATGGTGCCTTCGGTGGAGCAGCTCCCGGCATGTTCTGACTCCACCGAGGTTCGCTTGTTTTCACGAATCCACGTGAAAAGGCAGCTATTAAAAATACTCCATATCAGATCATTCAAATGAAGATCAATTTGAATTGTTTTTTAAATAGACCCATACTTTACATACACATGATTTACTTCATGCACTACATACGCTGCTTAGCAGAGCGTATACAGTGACGTTCATTGTGATCATAAATCAAAGTCTTGATGAGCCCCCATCAATCACTATGTTCTTAACCTGCAGTGCTTCCCTCGGGGCAATACATACTGATGGTTGATTGTATATGTCGTGCTGGTGCAGCAGTGTGACGTTCAGTGCTGTGTGCATGTACAGATACTTGCACTGGCTGCATTGCTTCTGTGTGTGAATACGACACACACACACACGGGGCATGGGGCAGACAGGAAAGGCTGACCTTGAGGTTTGAGAGGCAGTTGTTGAGGAAAATGTGCCAGCGGCCGAGGAAGAACTGCTTCTGACTGACACACAGCAGGCAAGTCACCAGAGGATACAGAGCCTGGGGGTGGAGAGAGAGGGAGAGAGAGAGAGAGAGAAGACAGATGGGAGACATTTGCATCGGGCACTTCAAATTCAAAGTTCATTCATTGAATGTAAATATAAAATAAAGGACTCAGGCTGTCTGCCTCGCCATTTTTCTACATGCATGCAAATGACTTTTCAACTGCTTTTAGATGTTGAAGCATTGAATGAAGTCAGTCATTAAAAAGGATCATTCATTCTAAACTGAAACCTCATGTCTGAACTCTTCCTTTGTCATCTAACAACAATGGGCAATCACATTATTTCAGATTAAGCTTTTCACAATCATGTTCCACTTGTTTCAGGCCTCCTGTCTCTGGAATTAAACACTTGTGTATCTATGCATTATATTGCCACAAGGTTTCTTTCTGGCTGTCTGTTTAATTCATTCATGGACAGGTTTATAGAATACTCAACACAAAGTTCACAGACAGGAATGTGAACTTGGTGTCTAGTCGGTTCAACCAGCTGCATGCAGACAGATCATTGTTAAACAGGAAAGCCTTCAATGACCCGTGTGAGTCCAGGTACACCCTTGTCACGAATGGTTATGGAAATGCTAGGTTTTTAGGAGTGCATCATTTACCTGTCACTCTTTATCTAAGTTGGTATCTGTTATCTGTCCTCCTCGCATTTCAGTCTATCTCAGGTACTCAGATTGCACCACATGACTGTCATTCCTATCATACCTGCCCTTTATGCTCCGACATGGCAGCCTATTGTTTGTGTGTGTGCATGGATGCACTGTTCGTTGAGAAAACGTTTGTGTGCAGAGAGAATCTGACAGAGGAAACACGCATAATGGGCGAGTAAGACGTCTGCAGCCCTGAGGACACGACTCCGTCACAGCGGGAGGGAACCACCAAAGGCGGGGCAACATTTTTGGAGAAAACTAAAAGGGGAACATTGTCTCAGAAAGCATTGCTCAGCTGCACGAGAAAGAAAAAATCACTACCGAATAAAAATTTGGTTTAATACTTTAAAGAATCTTCTACAAATGAGTGTTTGCATCTTGAAACAAGAAAGATTAAAGCTGGTTACTGCACTAAAATAATTACTGCATCGCCGTCGTATGCCTGCGCCAACCGGTCACGTTGCAGTTTACGTCCGTGTCTGTCCAAAAAGTCCTTTTATTATGAGATATCTATGTGAAAGTGTTATAATGATCATATGAATCCTTGAGTTATGGCCAATCAGTACATTCTTGGGTCCAACAAGACTTTTGTGCCAAATAATAAAAATAAATCCCTCAAGGCGTTCCTGACGTACAGCGTTCACGAGAATGGGACAGACGGACGGACAATCCGAAAACATAATGCCTCTGATGTGGAGGCTGTAGAATAAAAGACTTCAAGAACTAATACAATAAAGTAAAGATAAATAGAAATGTATCGTAAGATTTGTGAGGAAGCTTTTTGTTACCAGGAAATAATGTAGTTATCATGTGTTACACCTGCATCAGAGATTATTGCCTTCTTCTATCATTTCCTTGACATTCATGGTTCAAACTTTGAAGCAGTGAAGAAGGTCCTTTTCACAGCAGTCCTGAAGATGTACAGTTGTTTTACAGCGCGTTTGTTGCTGACAGTATCTCAATAAGAGAGGTGTACTGCACACTGCACTCCTGTCTCCTTTCCATGGCAAGATAAAAGCCCGCATGTTGAAGAGTTACAGTAAGTGCTTTCACCAATCGCTGTTAATGGAGAGGAAATGAGGAGAGAGGAGCAGGGATGAAACAGAACAAAAGGAGAAACTTACCAGAGAGTGTTTCTTCCTTGAGGACAGGTCCAGTGTGGTGTCGTACAAACTTTCTACGAAATTCCGTAGACACGGCACGTTCACCTCGTTCTTCACAGTCTGGGAGGAAGACGATGAACGCAGAAGTTAGCTTCGAGAAGTGTTTTTGTCAAACCCCAACACTACTAAGACACTATATGTTCAAGCCTAACATTTGTATTATTACTCTCATTACTCTCCTATGATTATTCGCAAGATATAAACACTATATATTCAGACCAGCAGATATACTGTGAACAGGGAGACAGACGTTTGTATTTAAAAGACCAAAGTACACTGAGGTGCTCTCAGCAGGAAGATGAAATGAACTTACAGCAGCTACAGGTACAAGTATCTCCACAAAGAGTCCGGCTAACGAGTGTTTAATGTCTTTGTCCTTCACTTCCAAGAAATACTGCGCACACTCCTGAGGAGACAAAGAGAGTCAGAGATGGTTATAGAAACAATGTACGTACTTGATAATGCAGTGAATGCAATGTCACCGGTTCTAATCCCTGTATCGCTACGGGTGTGCGGAAATGAGACACATTCTCACCACTGCAATTACCATCAAAGGGAGAATAACAAAGGCACATAACCCCTAATTACTCTGGGGGAATCTGTTGATAGTCAGCTCTTTAATAGCATTAAACTGCTTCCGGAGATGAAGGAAAGAGCACGTCTGTCCTGTCAAAAAACCTTTTTACAATTTGTTGGAATGTAAAAATCAGGTAAGGGAGCAAATGATTTCGGCTCTACCTGCATGAACTGGAAGGAGGCTTCAAAGTCTTCCACCGGGTACATTTTGATGCGGAAGAACTTGAGTCCCATGATGAGGCTGATGGTGGACTGGATGACGTAGGGGCTCTGCTCCTTCTGTCTCAGCTCCTTCAGCTCGGAGATGAACTTCTTCCTCACTGCTGGGAACCTGCCGAGTAAATGGCCACCAGATGTGAACAGTCGCTCTCTTTGGAAGCGTTAGCAAATGTTTTTTCATTCCCAGGTCTCAGGTGAGTGGTGGCATGGTTAGTGGAAGAACTACAACAAAGTGGCAAGTGTGTTTATTTGCTATTATTTACTCCTGTATTCAACGGTTTGTTTTTGCATGTGCAAAAAAAAGTTGCGTGCGCTTGTGTGCGTACGCGTCCAAATAGATTTTGACCAACACTGCTCTGCAGGCCTATATTTAGAATGGCATCTGGACGGGTGATGTGGAGGGAATGTGTGTGTGTGCGTGTGTGTGTGTGCGTGTGTGCGTGCACTGATTCTTTGGGGCGTCTGCGTTTGTTTTGCGCGTGTTTTTGCACGCTTCACAGGGGGGTTGCCACAGCAGTTCAGTAAGTGGAACAGTCGTCGGCCTCGTGTTTCGTGAGGAGTGTTTAAATAAGATACACATAAACACTGTGATCCATAAACCAAGCTGGAAAAACACACACACACACACACACACACACACACAATGCCAAGAATAAAGTATGAGCCAAGATTGATTATGGTCTGACTCAGTGTGTGCTCAACCTAAAATAATGTACTACAAACAAATAACAAATAAGGAGTGTTAGAAATCATCCAGGAAGCTTAATCAACCACACAGTAGCTGGGCTGCATTTGCTAAACCAGATCTCAATGTTGACTTTGATCCAGCCGTGAGGGTGAAGGTTAGGGGAAGGGAGCGAATTATGTCAATGAGATAGAACGATAGAGGTACGGGGATGTGTGTGTGTGTGTGCACGTGTGTGACAGTAGTGACTGAGCCGCCCTGTGAACCTCCTCCATCACAGTAATAACCTCCTGGAAAATGGGAACAGTGCTCATCTCTCATCACAACATTACACAGACAGAGGACCATCATCTGGAGTGTCATTATCATTAGTTGTCATGACACACACACACACACACACACACACACACACACACACACACACACACACACACACACACACACACACACGCACACACACGCACGCACACACACGCACACACACACACACACACACACACTTGTTTCTTTCCCTCACTTGTACTCAAGACAGAGGGGCAGCTGAAGGGGGGTCAAGAGGAGGACAGGCAGCTACTGTAACTACGTTATCACCTGGATCACACATCTGCCTTCACTGTGACACACATTTCATTCTAAGATGTGGAAATAAGGAAATAAAGCCACATTTAAAACTGGATTGTAGATATTTAAGTGCAAACTTGTAAGGCCAATTGTAGTATTTTCAATAAATGTAAATTAATTTACTGTAACACTCTGCATCTTCATTAGCTTTGAGATATTAAATGAACTTCACATATTACTTATTTTCACTAACTTGGGTATGTGGCAAATTACCTCAACAAATTTATGTCGATGCTGTCGATGTACAAACATTTAAATTGCATGCACTCATAAACACACGAGCAGCATGAAGATGAATTTGCACATTACCTGGACTGAGCTACAACTCCCACTACTTCAGCATAGAGGTCAGCCACTATGTGCATGTTGCCTGTGTTGGGGCCCAGATACCTAAGAAGTGAACACAAGACATGAATATTATATATATATATGTAGTGACTGAGATAACAATACACACATTTGCTATATTTGTGAGAGCCGTTGATGACAACACTGCATGTGAGTATGTTGGTCAGAAAGTGAAGACAGTATTTCGCTGAAAAAGATTTAGTGTTTCTACATGTGATCATTTTTACCCTTCTTTGTATTTGAAGTGCTTGAACGTCAGGTTGATGACTTCTTGGATGAGTCCATCCAAAAGAGGATGGAGGGGGATCTGGATTGAGAGAAAAAATTTGTTATTATTTTGTTAAGATTTCAGTCTTTTCACTTGATGAATCTGAACATGAAATTAAAACAATACGTCCAAATAAGTTGAGCTATTTGTATTCTGCTCACAGTCTGGGGAACTTTTTGTAGTTGCGTTAACACGATGTTTAGATTTTAACATGAGGAGGGTGGGAAATACTGGACAACTGATATCAAGTAAGTAAGTGTTAAAGGGGAAAGGACCTTACAGCAGGTTTAGGAAGTTCTGTTTCCCCCGGGCTACCCAGAGGTGGACACTAGAAATACAAGCTGAAGTCGCCTGTAGTTGCTCCTTTGCATCCAACTACATCACTGTCACGTCAAATAAAGACGCTGGATGCAGGGAGAACAGATGTCGACTCAGCTTTCTCCGTCAATAGAGCACGGAGTGAGGAATTTATTGCTTTAATTAACTACTCACCTGCTTCAAAACCTCTATAAGCACGAGAGAAAAGATGAAGTCTATCGCCAGATCTCTCCTCTCCAATAAGTAGTCTTTCTGTTGCTCATCACTGAAACAGACAGAAACAAAGAAACAGTGTTGATCCTCTTCTTGCCTTCGTACTCAACACACATGAGAATCTGCTTTTATTAAAGTTCTGATAATGAATTAATTGAAGGCACCATCTGGCTCACTGTGTAGCAGAGTGTACTCGGTGTGTTTGACATTTGGAAACAAGCTTCTGCCGTTTATTCGTGTATTTTTTTTCAATGGCAGCATCATTTTAATGTAGACGTTGTTTTTCTGCTGTTTGTGTGGGAGGGGGCTAAATGCAGTTAGTACAGTATTGCTTATTGTCTTAAGTTAAAAAAAACTTTACGAGCCAGGACGAACACACTAAATAATTCATAAGAACATATTGAAATAGTCCTGCACATCCGACATGCTGGATTGTTGTGTGTTTTTATTTTTTGACGGTGCATTTTCTGTTTCTAAATCTACTCCAACTTCTCAGCTAGGTGCAGAGAAGAGTTTTACAAATCCAGTGTGTGTGGCGTTTGCATCCTCTCACTTCTTGGACTTGGTGTTGGCCCGGGGCCGATACTCGTGGGACTCGTCTTCCAGGCCGTTCTGCCTCTTGTACCAGTCGAACAGAGTCCTCAGGATAGACGGCAGGCAGTACTCTGCTAGAGAACTCATACTGCTGATCAACTGCACCGAGAGAAGGGGAGAGAGAGAGAAAGAGAGAGAGAGAGAGAGAGAGAGAGAGAGAGAGAGAGAGAGAGGAGCGAGTGAGAGGTTAATCCCAAAACAAAACAAGAAGTGGACAACAGAGGAAAAAACGGGTTTGGACGGGTAGAATGTGGCACCTGGTCGAACTGTGGGTCCTCCCCTCTCTGCAGAGATTTGTTAAGAGGCTTTTCCTGTGAGACAAGAGCAGACAGACATTAATGTAAAAACAGGAAGACATTCTATTATGAAACTTTGTAATCAGAACTAGGGCCGAAGCTATCGATCATTCTAGTAGTTTAGTATTCTACAGATCGACCGTATACTAATGGTGTACCGGTAATAGGATACAAAATACTTTTGCTTCATTGCATGATGAGACTAAAATGCATGTGTTCCATAAAGGTGGAGCATCTACCTTCCTTAATAAACAAAAAATAAATGCACCAGAGGTTACAGGAAATGATAAAAAGCAATGCAATATACGGGAGCATTGTGCACCAGCGGCAGAAGTCAATACGCCTTAATAGCTGACAAATGATCAAGCCTGCAAAGAGGTCGCAGTGAGTGACTAAAACAACTAGTTCCTTCTCAAAAAAGACGAGATATTACTAATCATCAGTCAGGTTTGTTAATATGTAAAACAGTTTGTACTGTGATCACGAGGGGAAAAGAGATAAGGCTCAAATATGACCCTGAAGAAAAATGAGTAGAAACAGAAAGCACATATATTGAACATTTGTGAGGCCGTCTCTAAATGATGGTTATATTCTATATGAGCCACACTGCTGGGGATCACTTCCTCTGTTATAGAAGTAAATGTCAACATATCACTCTGAATAACACAATCAGAGACAGTGTAGCCCTGAATGATGCTGTAACCTGAGAGAGACGGGATGGGAAAGGACTCACCAGTGGTTCGGCCATGATGATTCGGATCTTGCGTTCGGAGAGCAGGGTGAAGTTGGCAAACAAGCTTTTTAGGACGAACTCGCCCGGCTTACTCTCAGGGTCCACGTTGACGGGCGCCATGACGACAGGACCCTTCCTCTCTCCCGAGGTTCCACTGACTGGCGGGAGGGGGGGCTTCAGTCCCACTGGAGAGGCTGCGGGGGGACATTATTATTATTCTTTGTCTTATTTCTATTAGGGGCATATTCATGTTTTAAGATTTTGGAACCACAGTTTCCATAATTTGGAGGTTTGTGGGGATGCAGTAAAAAAAAAAGTCAAATATTTTAGCCATCGTTTTAGCCATTGTTTGTTTACATTTTTGCAAATTCGCACCGCTAATTATGCCGAATGGTGTAATGGCGGTTCCTGTTCCTGCCATGTACCCATAAATGTACAACTATCACTGGAGTACTTTCACACTGAGAAACTAAACACGTGATGACCCTCTGGTTCTGAATCTCAGGTTCTGAATCTCAGGTTCTGCTTCCATGAGGAGGAGCATCTTTTTTTCAATGATCTCTAAGCAGATATATGAATGATATCCTCAGAAAGTGTGTGTCACACTTAATATAAGAACATGTATATCTGTCTGTTATGACTGAGCAGGGCCACAATTTATTTTAGGTAAAAGGGTTTTAAAGAACCATAGTTGCCTCCATGAGCTTTGTGTCACAACCACTTCTGCAGCGCCGACTGCTACAATACAAACTGACACGCTGCTGTTACCTTCATCAAAGAACCTCCCAACACCGTACAGCTGAGACACGAACCCTCACGCTCATTCTCCAGCCTCTTGCCTCAATAAACCTCATTCTTTGAAAATCTGATCATCATTTATTTTTGTGAAGTCAAAACTCCTCAGTCAGGACTTATTTGTGGTGAGTGTGTGTCCAGGTTTGACAGGCAACACTTTCCAGACCCCCCTAGACACACACACACTTGCACACACTTGCGCACACACTTGCTGGGCAGTCCATGTTTTCATTCCTCCTTCTGATTCCATCGTTAGGGAGGCTGGGAACCATCAATTCTTGCGAGACGTAATGATAAACACACAGAGGGAACGATAGATAGGGAGCGGCTGAAGTCTCCGAGTGAGAGACAGACGACAGACGGACAGAGAGACATACGGATGGAGAAGGAATTTCCTGTCATGCGTCTCTAGGAATATTGACATGCCCTTAAAATAGAACAAACTCATCGCTGTAAGAAATGGCGTCGGTGACTATGCAGTACAAGAGCTTAAGCAAGACTTTGTGGAAGTTCTGCATTCACGATGGATTATTATCATTAATCATGTCATCCAATGCAGTATAGGAAAAAACTAAAAACTCACACAAAGGTTACTTGTACGTAATGTACTTCCCTGAACATGCCGAGAAGAACAAGAGCATTTCCCAGAAGTGGCTAGAGTGTGTGAGTTAACAGTGTTGGCTCTAAACTGACCTTTCATGACCACGTGACCTGACCTCGCTGCAGAGGTGAAATGTAAACACTAATTCCCGGACAGAACAGGGGCCCCCCGGGGCCTCATAGACAGTGACCCTGTTTGTGTGAAAGCCGAGCACTCGAACGAGGCAAACATGCATGCGTGCACACGAACACACGCGCCTCCTGCGTGCTTACCAAGGCCCTTGATGAAGCTGATGACACTAGCCCTGCTCCACTTAGTTGGCACTTCCATGGTGCAGACAGCCAGACGGCGAGACAGGGATACAGTGGGTGGACGTGGGTAAAAAAGGGGAATGCAGGAGGGACGGGAGAGGGTAGCTGCGTCTACGAGTTGTGAAATACAGCTCCCATGATAGACAAATAAAATAAATTGCTTGCGGAGTGATTAGCGGCACAGGACGAAGGTTGTCTTTAATATCCAACTATTCCACCATGACAGTAAATACAGACATCGGAACAACGTCTGGCTTTGGCACGAGGCAGGTTTAACCAAAGCTAAACGTGTGAAGCTCCATCCTTCAGAAACTGACAGACGGGTAAAGTGAAAGACGTGAAACTCTCATGACAGCTGTAATTCCACATTCAATCCAAAACAGACAGGACGATATGCGGCGTCCGCAGACCGGGAGAGCCATAGCTCGAGACGACTCGACTCCTCAGTGCCGTGAGTGTTGCAATCGCGGAGGGAGAGATGACGCCAAAGTGTCTTCTCAGAATAGCAGCGGAGACGACCGCCTCCGTCATGAGTGAACTCTACCGACGGGGATCGAGTAAATATTCCACTGCACGGCTCCAGCAGAGGCCTGGGTCGATCAGAGGCTGCCTATAGGGCCCCCGTGCTTGAGAACTACATGAGCCTACAGACCAGCTATCAGTTTCAACTTCTGCTCCTGCTGCCACTCCAGCCTCCCGTTGCTCCCGCGACATTGGAATCCTTGCATTGGAAAGTTTGTATTTGCAATAAAGTGCTTCCTTCAGAGTGGGGTTTTCGTGGCTCAACCCTTTAGTTGTCAGTAGCAGTTAAGTAAAGTCTGCTCCTTGTGGAGATCTGACCAGAAGAGTTGGGTTAGGAATTTCAACACTGCCCCGAGAGAGAGGCGAGGGGAGGAGGGAGGCTCTATATTTAGACCACTGGAGGTCACTCTCTTACATACCCACCACTCCCACTGACCCCTACTCACACACACACACACACGAGTGCCGCGCACACACACACGCAAAATGCCGTCAACACTCACAAAGACACACACGTACGCAACAATGTTTTTCCCGATGCAGACGGTGACAAATCAGGAAAACTTGGTAATGTGATTAAACTAGAAAGCAAACGGCGCTGATCTAATTCAGTGCATATACGGTTGACTCTAAACAGAGATAATCCAGTAAGGCTTCTATGTGACATGAATTTAAGACGTGTGTGTGTACACGTGTGTGTGTGTGTGTGTGAGTGTGTGTGAGCCTTGGGCTTTAGAAGAAATGAGAGCAGGAAGACTTAACGTGTCCAATAAAGCTGTCGATACAGCACACCGGTGCACTTCCCCGGGACCCTCGCAGACATTTGTTATGACTCAGCATTTCAAGAGATTAATCAACAGTAATCTGCCACGTCTAGTCCTTACAATTCTACCTTGTTTTAATTACATTTTATATCCTAAAAGGTTTATTTAATCGACCGAGATGCCAAAAAAGAAAGATGAGAAAGAAGCAGATAGACAGCAGAGACGGGGGAGGATGTAGGAGAACGGCAATGATTAATCAATGTACAGGAAATGGATCAGCAACTATTTGGATGCTAAAACAAAACGTTTGATGCTTTTCTTTGTCATACCCGACAGTAGGGATGTAGGAAAATATGGAAGCACATGAATAATCAATATTATGTAGCCTACTTACTGGTAGAGAGACTACTTCACATCTAGATTTAGGTTAACCTTCGTCCATCACGTCATAAACAAGCATACTGTAGTGATGAATCATGACTAACATGTGAGGACACACAAACACCACCTGACTCATCAAGAACACAGCTTTTCAAGCTTCAGTCCTCATATAGAGGGTGGAAATCCAGACCCCAGGGCGTTGACCTGGGCTCTTGAGCATCGGAACAAGTCGTCTCGGCTTGTAAAAAGATAAATCACTCTTGTACAGCTTGGACAGTTTGTTGGCAGTGCGATGAGTCATTTTTTTTTTTTAAAGCACAGACGATTACCACAAACACACCGACTGCCCCCGACAAGACCCAACAGAACCAAGCCTGTGTGTTGTCAGAGAAGGAGGCTGACAAACACTCATTGCATTTGATTTATGTATTCTGGCATTTCCACCGCGTTACTGTAGGTCCTTTAGTCACTTCCTTATGGCAGCTTCAACGACAACAAAGGTAAACAAATAGGCTTGAATTACAAGTGCATTCAAATAAACAATGGGAAAGTATGACATATAGCTGAATTATTATTTTTTTTAACATTACAGATGTAAACAAACCCTTCAGAGCATCAGAGAATTATAATAAGCCAACAGTTACAATACCAGGTTTCCATTTTGATAATGGGGTGACGCATTTGTTTACATTTGGATTCAGGGTTGTTCTTTTAACCAGCTAGCTTGTCTCAAGTGTGTGTGTGTGTGTGTGTGTGTTAACAGTTATCTAGCGATTTCATTTGATAAGTAACTCGTGCTTGAAGCACAAAGCTAACTCGGACTTCTTGTGCCTGTTCTTCTGACTGCGTTCATCATCATGACCTTGGGGCAGACACACCTCGGCAACTGAATGAGGAAACACACACACACACACCATCTCATCGTGGTTCCTGTGATTAATGTGGTTAATGACGTCGCATAAATGGCTGAGGAGGGGGGAGGGGGGGGGGGGGGGGGTCCATCAACACATCCCCTGCAATTCCTCTGTATTCCTGACACCAACACCACCCCTGCTGACAGTAACCTTCAGCACAGCCCTAAACAGCTTCCCTGCCAACCACACACACACACACACACACACACGGAAACATTTGTATGGCGTCTGATGGAGGGGACTCGTACAACACAGACCGTTTAGCAAACAGAGCGCATTGAAAGGCATCTATAACTAACAAAAGCAGCGACCCAGTCAACAAATAAAAATCACAATGACAGCAAAGCCTGCTGTCAGGAGAAAGAAACATTAAAAAAGGTAAACTACAGGCTGCACGGTCACGACTATATTAGAGTGACAGTGGTAAAACAGCTGTGCGTTGTACTCACTATCGCTGAGAGTGGGGAGAGTACAGCATGTCCAGTCGGGGACGATGCTGTTGTTGCCTCAGCGTGACATACAGCAGCTTTACTCTCTGTTTGGTAAACACTGACTGGAGAACTGATTGAGATGACTTGACTTCTATGACTGTCAACAGCACATGTAGTTCAGTCGACACGAACGATAAAACATGTCAACACGATCTGCGTATTTAACTTTCAGTGCGCAAAGATTATAAGAAAGTCAGAGACAGACTTCGTCTTTTGTGGAATAATACGCTGTATAATCCAGATTTACACCCAACTAAACCCTGGAGCAGTTTTCTCTCGCTCAACCCCCTTGTCTTTCATTATTCCGTTACGTAACATCACCAGATATTGACAGTGTGGATCATGCTGCATGTTTTTCCATCTCATCCGAACACAGATTAACAAAAACAAAGTACACGTAGTCTGTACGCTGCAGGAGCTACGGACTACTAGTCACGCATTTGTTTGGCACGCCAGCATCGACAACATGTGACGTCGGTAGCTGTACTCACTCCCTCCTAAGGACTTGAGCAGAGACTTGATGCTGATGTCAAAGAAGCCCGAATCCTGCTGGCTTGTCGCCATGGCTGCAGAGGCTGTGTCGCCACGGTGACAGACAGCAGAGGGAGGACCGGACGGCAGGATGAGGCGTTGCGGACGGAGCGAGTGAGAGAAAGAGGAGAGAACGACTGGGAGAGAGGGATGCGGGTGGGCAGCCGGTGATGCGGATGTTGCGGCTGTCTGCTGCTGCTGCTGCTGAGTGTGTGTGTGTGTGTGTGCGCATGTGCACGAAACAGAGTGTGTGTGTGTCAAAGAGAAAGGAAAAAAAAACAGCAAGCAGCCTCGCCTGCGCTCTGTATTGCTATATTGCTGGCTAACACTCCCCATCCCCTCTCTGTTTTGCTCTCTCAGGACAGTGATACACAGATGTTGGTAGACGCCAGCAGCCAATCCTCTTAGAGGAAAGACGGAGAGGGAGAGAGAGGGATGCAATAACATACAGTAGATGGTACTGCACAGGGGGGAATGTGGGAAAGAGTGAGGTACAACGACCAGACAGTGGGAGGAGGGGATGATGGAGTAATAGACAGAAATCCAATGTTTCCTGATCACTTTTGTTCTGTTCTGACTCGCAATTACTGTCGACCAATGAGAGCCAAGAGAAGCATTGATAGGCAGTCAGATCCAGCGAATAGCCAGGATTAACAATAATGGCGTCACTGCCTCCACACGGCACATACAGTACATTCTGACTTAGGGTTGATATGAAGTGCGTGCGGCATGCAAACAGTAGTACTTTTAGTAGATTCCTGAGTGGGGTGGACAATTTTGTCCCACAATGCAAAGCACAATAAATTACCTTTACAATACAAACATCATCTATCTTTTTCTCTGTGATTCCCTTATTCACTATACGGTGCACAATGAGATATTCTGTAGTTTAAAGGGTAACTTCCATGGGGGATGGAGGGGGCTTCTAATATAAAACATCCAGTATCACAGACAGTATCAAAGTGTGTGTGTAAATACTACCACTGTAACAGACACGCTCCCATGGGAATGAACAGCTTCCACCTGGGGTCTGTTTTACCAAGTAGCTTCATTTGATGTTTGGGTGAGTCAGATTTATAGATATAGCTTTAACCAGTACATGTGCTTTACACAATCAACAGAGGTAGATGATGGTGTATGACACACTGTAGGGTGGTGCTGCGCGGTAAATTAACTTGCTTGTGCCATTTGCAGTAATTACTATACAATGTTAATGTTTGGCAAGCTGCTCAGCTAAATCCACTGATTGGCATTTAAACTAATGTTTGACGTTCACTTCAGGCGCAACGATTCATGACACTGGCTGATTTTGCCAACACAGTTTAGCTTTAAGAAATCAGATTGAAAGGAAACATCTGCTGCTGCACTAGCGTATCTCTTATCTTGGCTTGAGAGATTTTAGTTCCTGGGCTTGCTTGATAACTAACATTTTTACTGGTTTACCACCAGCACGCACTTTTAATTTGTTCCTTACTTCCTTAAGTAACAATGTGGGCCGACACCAACATTTACCAGCACTTTGCTTGCAGCCAGTATTAACCTTCCACTCCACGGCTGTGGTTACATCCTTGACAAATCATTTTAAAGAGATGAAGCATTGTTTCCTCACAGTTAGACAATAGGTGAGTGAAAGTCACTTCCCTCCCTTCACCTTAAACAGTCACACATCCACTTGGCCGTCCTCACAATTGTCTGCCAAAGCATGAAATGTATATGATGGCCATCGCGGGCAACGACACTATGGTTGGGTGACTATGAGTGGAAGAACAAGTGGATAATTAGGGTCATCGTGTAATTCCCGGCCGGGATGAAGCGCGGAAGTGCCACAGGACATGTGGACGGGTGAGGGAGGGGGAGACAATGAGAGTGAGGAGGGGAGCAAAAAGTGCATAAGATACGGTATCATGCAAAGCGGTGGCTCGCAGGAGAGCTAGCGAGCACAGGATGGCCTGGTTCACATTAACAGACAATTACAGTCGAATCTCAAAGGAGGAGGAATATAGCAGAGAAGCACTGCAGGGCTATTCCTGTCTGCAACTTCTGCTTACTCCATTACAGTCCGGGGCCACTAGGTACCAGCAAATAACAACCTCTGCCTCTGTGTTAACCTGCTTACTTTGGATAATTCAGACAAGTTGACGATCCGAGAAACGTAAACCCAAAAGCTGACTTTCAAAATGTTCTCCGGCAACTGAAAGTTGTCTGTGTGTACCCTCCGCTTGCAGCTGAACTCGAAGATGGTTGCTGAATACTGTTTGACCGAGGCGGTCCGTTCTTTGTTATCTCAAACCGCCGCAACCTCATCTCTTCTTGCTCAAGAGAAAGTATACGGACATGTCACGGATTACTGTTTGTTGACCCTGTTTCTCACATTTCTCATCGGGTTGAAAAGCCACGTCTGCCAGCTGTGGGACCATGGGAGGTTTTAGTTGTTATGCATGGGCAAACTAAACATGATGACACAGGTAGTTCTTGTGGGAGTGGCGACGAGGCAGAGTAAGAGCAACACTTCTTGCGAGATTAAATAGCAAAGTCAAGAGAAACAGAGCAGAGAAGTGTGTTTGTTAGTGCAACTCATCTTCTCATCTATTCAAACTCAGGAACTAAACAGGGAATACGGACAAATCTGCCAGAGTGACTCACATATATTCAGCTTACAAATCAAAATCAAACACTTAAAGACACACACACACACACACACACACCCTTATGGAGGTCCGAGGATTCCTCACATTCTGAGCAGGGGCCTGGGCATGCCAGCTGTTGGAATGTGACTCTTCCCCACACACACAAACACACACACACACACACGCGCACACACGGACACATACACACATTCATGCATGCACACAGACAAATGCACAAAACAGAAATTGCATTGCATTTAACCTCAACTTTTAAGCAGTTGCATAGTCAAAAATGTATTGACCAAAGCAGACGCACACACACACACACACACACACACACGGACTCCTATCTGGCCTTTCTGGATATACACTAAACACTAGCTGTTATTAGATCTCTTTCTTGTCGTGATTTTTTACTAAGCTACTTTATCCAAATCGTGAAGACCCTAATTCAAATCTATGAACTAGATAACTTATATTGTTGATATGATATGAGCTGGGAGAATGCGACTCTTGAAAATGACACAACGGGGTCAGAGAGGATGTGAGAGAAGAGAGAAAACAAACACGACAACAGCCAACTTTCATTTTGGCATCGACTTACAAAAGGGATTAACGTTGACAGCCGAAATGACATGCGATGATGACACACACCCGGTGGTGTAAGCAGAGCCCAAAACCCAAAATATAGTCCGTTTACAATCCCATCTGAAAGAGCAAAGCAGCGGATCTGTAGATGTAGATGCTGGAACAAGGGAATGTGAAGCGTCTGAAAGATTATTTTAACAATCAATCAACTATCCAAATAGTTGATTGATGTGGACCAAATAGTCCACATAAATCGCAGTGTGGTCTGTTAAACAAGACAACATTGAACACTTATGACATGTGCGTGTGGGTGTTAACTGGTCCATCACATACACAGCAGATGAGTACTCACACACACACACACACACAAACACAGAGGGACTGTTTGAGGGTCACAGTTCACACAGTGGTGTCTCCTTGACACAGCTGCGCTGATCAAATAGATACCTTTAGTGAAGAATGTGTGTGTGTGTGTGTGTGTGTGTGTCAGCAGTTTTCATGCCAGGCATACCAGTCTCCCCAACATCGAAGCCTCACACATTATTAATATGCACATTATCACAGCAGCATAGAAGCCCCATACAATTCAGTTTAATTGCACTTGTTGTGTTGACAATTTGAATTTTATGATCTATGTGCTCATTTGTTGTTTGTGCAGGTGGTATTTTGTTTCACAGGAACCACCTGACTCCAGACCTCACCTTTCACTGCACACCAACTCCCACAAAATACATGTTGTCAGATACAAAATGAACTCCTTTCTCATCTCTCCTTTAGTTTGTTCTAAAGACACTTCTGAACTTTTAAGTCTTTCCTTACTCTTCATTCGATTGTAATGTTGGTGACATAAGAATAAAAGATTATTCTGTTGATACTGTACCTTTGATATACTTTAGACAATGGCATCATCTTAGTTAAAATATGAAACAAAAGTACTGAGAGTGTGTGTGGCCTCCTTATGATTTCCCTTTCCAGGAATAGACAGAAATTACTAGACTACTTAAGGTTTTGGCATTCTCCCACATGGTGGTTGCACATGAAGCTTCCAGAAGGTAACATGAGAGAGTGAGTAGTTTGGGAAAAACGAAATACTCGTGCTTTAATGTGAGGCCAGAAGCATCGGCGTGTCTTCCCCCCACACACTATATGATGAGGATTAGTGGAGTCATTTTGTGCTGTTTTTCTCAAAACAGAGAAGGTATCACTTTTCACAGGGTCTACAGAAACCACAACAAAGACACTTGTCAAGTCAAGTCCTCACTTCACAGAGTAGAGGAGCCTTGGAGGGACAGAAGGGCTGAACAGGTAGTCAGAGATCTGAGACGTTTACAAATCCCAGGCTGGATAAAAGCCCAGCCCACATTCCAGTTGGTGGGGGGGGGTTTGAGGACCAGTATTTCAGCTGGATGTTCAACCAGCCTTTCCACTTTTTTCCAGCATGAGAAAAAAAACCCTCAGGTCATTCCCATTCACTCTGAAAAAAACCCCAAAAACAAATGATCGCAAGCTTGTCTCCACCTACCTCGGAAGATCGTGGTCCTCTTTCTGAACTGGATCTTGCTAAACCTCCCGGTGAAGTCACTGGCTTCAAACATGTCCAACGACAGAGAGGCGATACGCTCCATAACTATCCCATCCTGGCCTTGGCTCTGGTGGTCCAGATCCTGGTCCTGACCGTGGCTCAGAGAGTGGCCATTGCAGCGGTCTGAGGCAGTGCTTCCTACATCTTCTAGAGACATAGTCTCCACCAAACCGCAGGTGCTCCACCTCCTCCTGGTTGTCTTTTGTCAAAAAAATGTGGCCCACCTCAGAGCTCGTGAGGAACCAACTACATGATGCTTCTACAGTAGACTCAGCAGGAAGAAACACAAAAGGAACATGGGTTGCCTTGTTCCAGAAAAGCAACAAAAAAGATTTAAACAGACTGTTCAGGCAGTCCTAAAAAATCCCTGTTTTCGTTTTCTTCATCTCCTTTTTGGTGTCCAATTTCTTCTCGCGCGAGGATTTCTTGTCTTTAGGACGACTTTCATTCAATCCAGAGCCAGTGAGCTCATTGCTTTGTTGTTTTCAGATGCACAGCTCTCCTGAGAGTTCAGGTTCTCCCCTCCAGAGTTTCTCCCTCTTGCTCAAGATAAAAGAAAAAACACCTCTGCGTCCTTCTTTTTGTTCAAGAGGCAATTTTATATTCCATAAAAGTTCAGCTGTCATCACCGTACGCGCTCTTTTTGCTCTTACCCCGGTCTTTCTTTCTGTATCTCTCTCACCGAGTCTCTGAGGCTCAGCTGTGAGTCTCCGCTCTCAGGTGATGAAGAAGGGAGGGATCCAATTCCAGCAGCGCACCTTGATTGGGTGGTTTGGGAAGTTTGGGTGGTTCTCTTATCCCCTCTCTCGCTTACCGTCTTCTTTCTACTTTTTTTCTGTCTCTGGGGGGGGTTTTCAACCACCTCCCTCCTTTGACAATGAGGAAATGACTTGTTTCTCGCTCACACACCTGATTCTCTCTCTCAGTAAAGAAGTACAGAATGGCAATGGTGCGTGTGCTCGATTCAAATAGGCAAACACATGGCATGTGGGTGTGAGTCTCTGCACTCACTGGTCGAGGCTGTTTAGCCAGTTACAGTCAGCTCAATGAGTTAATGGTGTAGGATTACCGAGGGTGGACACACCCCTTTACAGACAGGGGACGGGGGACGGGCAAAGCCAAACACAAACAGGAAGAATCCAGACAGACAGTGTTTTTGTGGAAGTCTCGATTAGCGTATTTTAGAGACAAACTTGAGGTTGCATTGTCAAGCAGTTCCAAATCTGCCCTAAATCCCCCCCCCCCCCCCCCCCCCCCCCCCGCCTGCTTATCTACAAAAAACATCTCACAGGAAGTACAGTGACTGTTTTGGTCTGGCCCTAATTACATGTGGTCCTGTAATGCTGCCAATATACAACAAAAACACAGAGATTTTACTAAAGTCTCCCACATAAAGTTCTCTCCAAAGAGTAAAGAGAGGCCAGTTAACACAGAGTAGATTATAAATCCATCAAAGGTGAATCTACTCTCACAGTTGTCCGTCACACTCCTGTATGTCACGCTCTCTTTCTCTGTCTGCAGGCTAGTGAGTATCTCTCAGGAGACGCTCACCCCGAGGTGACTTCCTGCTGTTTACGCCGCTATTGTCATGACATCAGCTCCATTAGAGCCTCGCCCGAGAGCCCATGTGTGTAGATTTCAAAAACAACAAATCTTTCAACGTCCTCTTATGAGTGAACATAATGAACAACATGACATGACAGCCAGAAGAACATGTCAGCAAAACAGCCTTAAAACATCAGTCTTAAGATCTTACTCTTTACTTAAAACAAGAGAGTAAATATTTTTATTTTCACTTTTTTATCGAGCGTAAAATAAGTTCCTGGATGCACATGAAAGAACTTCATATTGATGGCAGATCATTTCCTCACTTCTTTATAAAAAGATACCCTTTTAAGTGAGATGTTTACTTTTTTATTTTCTACAGCAACCATCTGGCACGGAAATAGTTAAAGGTGGCAAACAAGCTGAGGGAGGCACGGTGCCAAAGTCAGTTAGAGAGGCGTGCCATCCCCATGGGGAGCATTAAGACACACTCACTCTTACACACATGCAGACACAAACAGGAGATTATTTTTTGTTTTTTCTTCCTTTCATTAACTGACAACTCCGACCAACCAATGAAAGGCAAGACACACAGGTTACCCAATCGTCTCAGGAATGTGTTGGCAAACAAACAGCAGAGCGCTGGGGAGGTGATGACAAGAGACGGTGACAACGTCAAAATATGCAAACAGCACATTTTAATCACTCTTCTTCTACTACTGAATATGATAAACTACAATATGCTGATGGGAAACGTTACATTTGAGGTATCTTACCAGGTTGCACTCTGGTGTACGGATGATAATGGGTCCTGTTGTTTGCTTGACCTGATTAGTCGGTTGTGTTTATACCCATCTAGGATAACCCCGTCTAGTCTTCCCTTCACACTCTTGTGCAGTCGTCTCTTGATTGTTTCTATGTGGGTGTGGGTGTGATCTGAGATACACGAGGTGCATTAATGACAAGATTCAAATATATATCATCAAGTCTAATAAATCATCGAAGATAAATACATTTTTTTATTCACATACCCAAAATAAATCCCTGAGGGCTAATTTTCACGCCACATACGTCACTCATAATCACAGTTATTCCCTTTTGATTATCATAACCTCCTTTAATGAGGGGTTAGTAAGCAGATGTTACACATAAATCAGCCCGAACTTGAATCATGAGCTAAGCATCGCCTTCTACCAGCTATGCAGACATGCTTTTGGGTGACTGGGAGAGCCAAACACACCCAAACTGGCACAAACACACACACACACAAACCACGGGCTGAAAATCTGGATAAACAGCAACAGTATCTTTAATAACTATGACTTCTCTGCTGCCTCAGCGCCCCATTCATTCATGCACGTCTTTCTTTGTCTAAACCCCAACTTTTCCTCCCGTCACTTCAGTCACTCTTTGATCACGTTTGATGGTCTCCTGGTTTCTGTCTTTGGAGCCGGAACTAGGAAAAGGTTGAAGAAGACTCAGTGGTGCCAACCAGACAGAAATATAAAACTAGAACCTCTCCCACGCAGAAATGGTTGAAGTCAAAAGGAGGCCACAAGGAATGTGCCATTGATTTACTTGTTATCGTTATACTCTAAGATGCTATTAGCAGACACCCAGTGGTTAGTAACGAAGTACAAATACTTTGTTACTGTACTTAAGTCGTTTTTTTGGATATCTGTACTTTACTTTACTATTTATATTTCTGTTGACTTTTACTTTTACTTCACTACATTTTGCAAAGAAAACTGATACTTTCACTCCGATACATTTCCCCTGAAACCTTCGTTACTCGCTACAAAATCAAACGCACGAAAAATGAGGAGTAACTTTTTGTAAGATATCAATCAAACGGGGATGAATTTATATCATTGTATAAAGAGAGTGACATGAGAAGATCAATCTCATGTCTGTAAGTTAAATCAGCTATAATCACTCTTTTAAAGTGATTAGTGACTCGTCTAAAACATTTTAAAAAGGAATAACTTCAATAGAATCATTCTATACACTGTAGCTTCTTTACATTATAATAGAATGTAACTTCGTTACATTCTAATATAATTGTCTTTTGAAGATGAACAGGACATTTTTCAGTTTCAAGTAATGACTGGGTTACCTTCGGTGCTGCTTTAGTATTGATCATGTTTTGATATCTGAGTCATGTTGTGGATGATTAGATGGAGTTATGATGGTAGCAGTCGCCCAATTGCAGATTCAGCTTGAGCAAAACTTTTGCCTATTGTGTTCAAATCAGGCCCATAGGAGTTTACAAGGCAGGTGTCCTTTCTCTAAACACTGACCTGATGCATCAAGTGGATATTTTTTGCAGAACATAATATTATGCACTTGCCCTCTACAGCCTCTAGTCGGAATGAGCAGACTTATAAACGCACTGTTACAACTCCTTCATAGTGTCATATTGCTTTTCGGAGAATTATGATGATAAGTTCATAGTAGATGCAAAAGTATACTTATGTACAATATATTATGTTGAACATTGTTGCTCCTGGATGGATCACAGCCAACCCAATTATGTTCAACACAGCTCCATGTGCTTGGTCATGGTGCCACAGCACTTAAAAGAATAAACTTCATCATTCTCACAATTCTGACCCTTTGCTTTTTTATTAACAGCATTTACTTGTACTTTTACTTTCAATACTTAAGTACATTTAATATCAGAAAATTACTTTTGATACTTAAGTACAATAAATATCAGATACTTTAAGACTTTTACTCAAGTAGTATTCAAATAGGTGACTTTTATTTTTACTGGAGTCATTTTCCAGTAAGGTATCTTTACTTTTACTCAAGTATGGCTTTTGGGTACTTTATACACCACTGCAGACACCACACATCTTGTTATTTTGTCACTCGGAAGTAACCGCACCCCGTGAACCACCTCTTCGCTGATTATCATCCCTCCACTTATCATTTAAATTGCTCCCTCCGAGACCTCTGCTACAATGGGAAACCTTTCATTTCTCCCGTCACTCAAACATGTTAGCACAGTTGCCCAGATGGTCCCGGACGCTCAGCCAACCCGGTCTAACAGGAGAACTGAGCGCACAAACAAGTGCACTTCAGTTCAACGTTATTGTTCTACTGACAGCTGCAGCCTGAGATTTATTCTGAGTAAACATGATTTTATTACATGTTGAGTCAACACCAGCGCAGATAAATACATGAAGACTCTTTTAATGGGACGTATTGGCGGCATGTTTTAACTTTATCTTTTCTTTAACGTCTCTTTGCACTGATTTATTTTAAACTAAAATTAACTCAACATATTTTGGGTCTTTCACACATCTAATAGAATGGAATGTATCTAGTTTAAATAATTGCAACACAAATACTATCATACGTTGTAGAAATAGTACAACTGTTACACCTATGATTACTGCCACTGCTGATCCAACCGATCACAGTCGACATCAAGCCTCCTCACCGGCTCTACAATGGTGCCCCCTTCAGCCCATGAGAGAAATAATGAGTCCGCTTACGCAGCTGGTCACAATGCGGATTCAGGTCAGTCTAGAAGACACCTTCAGAGACATTGTGTTTGTTTGTTTTTAGACTCGACTGTTCCTTTGTGGGGGAAATCATCTTGGGGAGGGAAACGGCATCTCAGAGGATATAAAAGAGACAAGATACATAAAAATGTCCGGTTCAATTTTGTTAATGTTTGTCTAGACTCTCTAGACTGAAGGACCTGAATTTGAAAACTCAAAGAGAGATTAAAAACCCATCAATGGTTGAAGGAAAGAAGGGGGACATGCACTCCCACATTTAATAATTCAGGCACAAATATTAGCCCAAGATATAAAGTATGCCCCTCAGTCTTTCTGTATATATATATATATATATATATATATATATATATATATATATATATATATATATATATATATATATATACATACATACATACAGTATATTGAGCTGCATTAAGCAGATATCTTGGGTCTCCAATGTGCAGACTAATGCATCTGCAAACAGCCTCAGAGCTATCACATCTAACAGCAGTAAAACAACATTCCCTGACTAATTATCAGACGTCCTGAAATCAAAACCTAAATCAAACACACAAGTGAGATTAATTAATTCCCAACCAAACGTCGCAATAGTTACATCAACACACACGGCTCAGCCAGGCTTATCTGATTATTTGAAGTATAAGAGATATTCTGTTCGCAATATTCAGGAGATGAGCTCAACCACCAAAACAATCAAATCTCTTCCGTGTGACGGTGAGGAGCGCGAGTGTGTACCGATGTCTGTGTGTGTGTGTGTGTGTGTGGACTTGTGTGTGTGTCTCAGCAACATCAGTATAGTGATCGAAGTGATCAGTGGCCTGCACACATCACTGAGCAACAGAGCTAGAACAGTGCACTGTGGGTAAAAACATTGACCATGAGCTTGAACACACATGCCTAACCATCTAACCACAGCGTCACTGCCTTGAGCCCAAGATGTTTGTCACTATGTCAGACTCCCTCTCCTCCTCCTGTTTCTCGTCACTCTCGACTGTCAAGTAAGCACTAAAGAAAATGCCAAACATTTAAAACATAATAAATAGACTCTCGTAGGTATTGTGGTCCTGTCATCATGATTAGATGGTTGGTTTGTAGTCGTTCCTTGTGGGCGCACCATAGAGAATAGAAGACTGGCACCACTGCAACCACACTGAAACTATAAGGTCTTCCTCGCTGTTCCTGAAAAAATGGCATTTTCAAGGTTTTGACACACCAACATGCAACGTGTTGATTAATCCCGTTTATTACACTGAATTGGAAATGAAAAGAGACCAAAGTCACAAAACTACCGGACCTATTTTTTCGATTAGTTTCTCATCACCTTTTTTATCCTTCCATGATGGTATTGAAAAACAATAAATTGATACCTGCTAGTGGTGTGGTATATATTGCACTAGCTCTAATGAACCCCTCCACATGCTGCCCAACATACATGTGATTAGAAAAGATGACTACATCTAAGTCAGTAGGAAATCCTCACATTCTTTAAAACGCTTTAGCATCAAGCTCCACTGAATTCTTACTTTATAACTTAAAAACAACCAATTACAACTGTATGATAATACTTTAAGGCAGTACAATGGTCTAGTGTAGAGGAGAGATCTGCTAAGCTAGGTTTTCATAAATTGAGAACAGATATGGGAGTGAGGGGAAGCGCTGTGACACACATGACATGCTGTCTGTCTGTCTGTGTGTGTTACTCAGTCCAGACACAGAACAATGGAGATAACTAGGTCGCCGTTTGCCGACTGGCTGTGCCAAACAGCTGGAGAGATGGAGAGGGAGGTGATTGAGTTATAGGATGGGAGGGAGGGTGAATAATGAGGAGGAATTGGCTTAAAATAGGAGCATGAAGGGATCCGGATGCAGGAGGAGATGTAGGCAAAGGGAAGAGGTACGATCATCCATAGCTACTAATTAACTTCTCAGGAAACTCACTGAAGCATGTGGCTTTCCAGCGTCAACCCAATCACAAACGAATATACATTTAAATCAATATGATTCAGTTTTGCGAGATTGTGCAGCCCACAATGGTGCCTGCTGCATATGAGTGCATGTAAATAATACATGCTGTAACACTGGCTTTCTCTCACTAAATATTCACCCCGACTCCTGAGCATCTCAGCTGCTGAATAATAAAGTGCCACAGCTACTCAGGCGGGATGATGGACCATAACCCATTTTAAGTTTCACAATGTGAAGGCTGTGTGTTAATCCACCAGCTAATCATCTCCACAATGAGGGAAAAACACCACACCAGTGAGTGGTCCAATGGCTCAGACATGTAGGTTATGTTACCCCATGAGATGGTATATATATATATATATATATATATATATATATATATATATATATATATATATATATATATTGTGCTTAAGCCCCCAGACTGTATTCGTTATAGCAACTAGCAATGGTGACCTGGTTGGTTGTAAGCTAACTAGCTGGCAGCTAATGTTAGCTTTATCTTCAACCGCCATCACGACGTGTGTATTTACAACCACACCGTCTCTGTCAACATGAAGACTGTTGCTGCCTCACAAAGCGACGCGGTCTTTGTTCGTTGTGTGAGTGCGACCAAGGGAAACGTGGAGCGCGTGTAGGATAAGTCACGTTTTAGTTTAAATTGTAATAGGTGTCGACAGCTATAACCAGCTATGCTAACTCGGTGACGTTAGCCAACGAGCTAGTTCAAGCCCCTGTGGTAGTTATATCGATGTTTTATCCAGACATTGTCTTTGTAGTCAACACATCACCATTAAACACTCAGACACAGCTCTAATGCGACATTAAACTCAACCGTACCTTTCTCTGCGTCGACCTCGGCGACTACAGGATCATATCCTTGTCCCTGGCTCTTTGTTTATGTGATTTATTAGTGGCCTGTTTTCATCAATCCGTCTCGTCTCGTCTCGTCTCTCTCTCCTCCGGGAGCCGTCCGTGCCGCCCCGGCTGACAGCGCTTATTGCTAGTGATGATAAAGGGCCCCGCCCCTAGCAACCAATTGGATGCCGATGTTCTGGAGACTGACGTTTCCTATTGGCCAGGCGGCGGTGTCCGTCAACGGTGTCGCTAGGGGGCGCAACATGGTCCAAGGGCAGGACACCTGCCACGGAAGGATGCTGAGCGCGGCAGGTGCGGTCAAACCAAAGGATGAGGGGGCTGTAGAAAGAGGAAAAGGATGTAGGTTGTAGCATGATACACAGGCAGCTTCACAAGCACATTTAGAGAGGAAATAGTCAGCTTCTCTTTGAGAATGCATTTGTGCTCATCTCTTTGTTTTAAATATCAATAAAGAGGCTTAGTCACACGTCTAAATAATAACATTATTTCATAAGGTGAGCACTCTTATTTTTTTAAATTAAACTCCACATAGTTTTCATCCTGTAAATCTAATCTAAATATAACCTTTCAAAAGTATTCAAATGTATCAAACCAATTAGTTACTGATGTTCCTTACTTCAGTCATCTATTTAGCAATGTAAACTTACAATTTGCTCATATTCTTAGCCAACTATAAATCTGAGGTTTCGGTATAGCTCATGGGAAATGTAGTGTTGAGTGACATTAAAATAATAAGTTTTAGTGAAATGACAGTAGATTTGACATTTAGTTTGGAATATGAATAGAAAACTCTGATATCATGTTTAAGCTTTGCAGATGAAAAGGACAGGTAAGAAGTGGGTCAGTGCTTCAGCTCTCTATTGGCTGCATTTATGGAGCTTTATAATTTGAGAACAGAACTGCTTGCTCAGCACATCTTTCGAACATTGTGTGTGTGCATGCTGGTGTTTCATTTGTCAGCTGGTTCCATTTTCACGGTGTTCCTTTTAGGTGTAGCATTAATGAATAGCTTATTGTTCACACAAAGGGGCTTTTAATGTTTTAATGTACTTCAAGTTTTTTTTATTTTTATTAATCCAGTCAAAGGGCAATCTCTGTGTGGAATCCAATAAACAGGAAATCACCAACCTGACTCCAACAGACACAATACATAACATATGACAAGACAGTCTCCTGTACCAAATATTATACAACAAATATAAACCTGCACAGCATAATATGATAGTCCTCATTTCATGAGAGTGGACTGCTTGGCATACTACCATAGAAATATGTACACCTGTATAACATTCCTCGTCTTGTTCCTCTTTCATCATCATCTCTGGTTGCTGATTTTCATTTACTCAAAGCAACTGTAAAAAGGCAGCAAAAATAAAAGTATATTGCACAGTTTATCAGTATAAAAAGTATAAATAGAGACATGAACTTAAGTCCAGGTGACGTCTCACAAGCCCATGACAACAAATCTGAATTGAGCAAAGTTCTCATGTATGGTAGTGAGTTACGTAGCATGCTCTAACCGACCGTTTTGATCCAGTTCATGTCAGTCACCCAATCAGGGGGGCTGAACAATAAAAGTATGATTTAATGGTATCAGGATGCTGCAGCATATTGGTTCAGGTTTACAATTATTCAAAGCACAGTGCTGCATTTTATTTTTCTTTGTATTTGTATTCTATTGTGCTACGGAGCCCCCATGAGTTATTTCCTTAACACGGTTAAAATTGAATTGTACATGCAGATGGATTGCACAAAATGTCACAAAACAAATCACATAACACTCATTACATCAGAAACACGTAAAAAAAATATGGCAAAAATGGGCATCAGTTTACATTCAGTGGGCAGCGGACGCTGCTGCTACACATAACTGATGCACGACATTCACTGATTGTCGATGGTTGAGTCTCTCTCGCTCATGTTTCTCTCCCATTGCCTGGTTTCTCTCATATTTGTACGTGCCTTGCACATGTAATTATAATCCTGCCTTCATTCAATAAAATGCACATCGGCAAATACATTTTGACATAATTCAAATGCAGAATTCCAGTTTACATTGTCAAAACACGCATGAAGGGTAAAATTATTTTAAATGTCTTTGTTATTAGTAATATCAAGATTTGCGATTCAAATGATAATTTAATGTGCTATTGAACATTTAATTTGCAGATTTGTTTCATGAATTAAATATAATCTGTGGAATATATTTAACAATTTCGCATGCAATACTGTATAATCAAGGAAGCTAATAAAGTTGGCAATAAAGCCAACAATTGATGGCGCAAGAGACATTAACAGAGAGAAATAAGTAAACAACAAAAGACAGAGAGAGGAAGCAGAAAGCATAATAAATGCCATTGAGTATTTGGATATAGCATACCTTTAATTGGCTTACTAATTTGAATCTTAATTGTTTCATAGAACATATTAAAATGCCATGTGCTTTTAAAAATATGAGGTGGATTTCGGCATTTGAATTTCAAACATGTACTAGTTTTTGTGGACATTAATTGAAAATAAATACAACCGCTGATTTGCAATTTTATTTGTATTATGACAGCATTATAGTTCCATAAACCATGTTTGAGTTTATGCAGTCCCAGACTCTTTCCTTGTTTTCTTTTGGACTGAAACCATTTGTCGTTGAACCTATATCTCAACTCAGCGTCTGATGAGTGTTACATCTGTCATTTAAGATATTTTAAGTCCATCGTGATGGTCCTCAGGGTGATAATGAGATGGACAGCATCTGCTGCTATTTATCCTCTCATCCATCTTCTTAGTTATTCCTATCGTCGCTGAACTACAAAGTGATGTTCCAGCGTGTATAAAGTGTAATTTTTAACAAATGCGGAGAACGTCAGAGCCTGTGATTGTTAATCTTGTTCCGCCAGTTTCATTAAAGCAGCGCTACTTCCCTGTAGGAGTGTAAAGATAAAACCAGCAAGAGGCCCCTTAACCAACAAGTCTACAAAGCGGCAGGAAAGTCCCTGCCTGGCCTCAGGCGTTGTGAGGATCTGTGCCGGTCAGTGACAACTGCTGAAGATAGGCTGGTGGCTGGTAACAAGGAGGCCGCGGTGTCTCCATGAAGATGGTCGAGGAGGTGAGGCTTTTGCGGTCTTTTTTCGAGATGTGTCTTCTCTGCCAACGACAGAGTAAGACTTCCACCTGCTCTCTGAAGAAGCTGGTGGTCAAGGTGTACAGGATGGGGTTCAAGGCGCTGTTGATGGGAAGGATGAAGATGACTATCCAGCTAGAGATGGTGCCTAAAGGAAAACAGGAGCAAAGTCGTCCACATTTTAAAGCAGGATGTTTTTTACTCGGCTATTCCATAAGTAAAGGCTTCAAACACTAGTCACTGATGTGTGGCAGCTGTTAAAGTAATGCAACACAGAAGCATTTCTTACCAGGTATCTCCACCTCCAATAGTGAGAGGATTTTCACCAAAAATATGGGAATCCAGCAGAGGGCATCAGAGAACACTATGAAGAAAAATCTGTTGGCCACAGCCACATCTGTGTGCAGTCTGCTCCTCATGTCTGTGGCATTGATGCCAGTTTTATAGATGGAGTAGAACATGCTGGAGTAGGAGAGGGCAATCACCAGGAATGCCACCAGGTTGAGACCTAAAGAAATGCACATACTATTCACACACAGGAGCACAGTGGGGCATATTCACATCCTTTACTTCAGTAAAAGTACCAATATATTAATGTAGAAGTCATTCAAAGTAAACGTACTGCATTCAAAATCCTGCTTAACTAAAAGCACAAATATTATTATAAACATGTAGTACTCATTCTGCACAAACAAAGCTCCTTCCATTGATAGATTAGGATACAGTACACTATTCAATTGTTAAATCCTGATGAATCAATGATTGCGCAACATTTGAACGTTGTAGCTGGTCGAGGTCGAGCCAGTTTTGATGACATCATACCAGTTAGATAGTTTAGTCCTATGGTCTCAGAGGTTGTGAGATTATTTTATGGTTCAGGGAAAGAAAAACAAACATCTGCTTCACATTTGCATTGGTTTTTGGCCATTTTTTCTAATCTTAGCTTATTTTGAGACATTAATTGTAAATTGGATAATTGTACTCCTTTTGGGGCACACGTAATTGGATAAATGAAACCATCTGAGATATTTCCAGGATGTATTACGAGAACTGGACACAGCGTCGGAGGCAACTCCCTGTTCATTCCTGTGAAAAGTGCTTATTGAAGCAAAAAAAGTTCAACTTTCAAGTATATAATTCAGAGGAATCTTCTATGGGGCCCCGAGGAAGCGCACAAGCATTTCCTAAAGCCCCGCTTCGCATCGGTCTCGCCCGTAGAGAGTTCTCAGGCTCATTCACATGAACGGAGGAAGGAAAATAACTCTGGATTATTAGTGGATTTTACAATTTGTAGGGCCTAATGATTTATGATCTGCTCATAATGGGAAGTTTACCGAAAAATAATTTTACGCTGAGGTACAGAAGCCTCTTGATCAATGCAAGTCCATGGGGAAAAGTGTTCTTGTATAAGACTGAAATACTGAAGCAAAATAGCAGAAAAATAAGTCGCGTTAATCTGCTTAGATACTCCGCGCCACTGCATACATGTACATTTTTTTTCACCCACAGGTTTTTATGTGCATGTACACACACACACACACACACACACACACACACACACACACACACACACACACACACACACACACACACACACACACACACACAGAATGAAAAGCCAGTGACGATAAACAGCAAACTATGGCACCTCATTAATCAATTCACATGATTCTTATTTAACGACCTGCTGGCACCCTTTCGGAGAGAAATGTTTCCCAAAATTCATTTAGCACTGTTGCCAGACTTCCGCTGGTCCTCAGTGAGAACATTGATTAATAACAAAACAATATAGAAAGTTTTATTTTCCATGTCTCCATGATGAGCAAGAGAATGGCTTATTTGATTTGAAGCTCAGTATTTTGTCGCAGTGTTTTGTGCATTTAATTCAAACTGTTTTTTTCATCTTTGGGGCAAGAACGTTTCATTCGTTTTATTGGTTTGACAAAATGAAGACTACCGGTTTGTGCCAAACAACCTACCAATAATTGAATTCATTGCTAAAATCAGCATTCACTGAATAATGAGTTTACATGAGAACAATAAAGAGAAAATAGATTTTGTTTTCCTTCAATTTACCCAGAAATATCCCTGTTGAATATCCTTTGGCAGTAGGTTTTTCTTGCCTGTCAGAGTGCAGGGGAAAGCAGACCCCATTACGTCCATAGTAGTTTCCAAACACATCCTCATTCATCAGGGGCACAGCAGCAATAATGAAGCCCAGTAGCCAGATAGAGGCCAGCACCACCTTGCAGCGGGACGACAAACATGCTGTTAGGATTTCACTTCAAACATCACGATTAAAAAGGCAAATTTCAGTCAGACTGACATCAAGGACGAAAGAGCATTACTAGCAAATGGTTAGAGTCACATTAGGCTGAAAATGCTCTGCTCTTTGAGGGAGCCCTCGAAGAATCCCCCAAAACAAACACACATGATACTCTCATAAAGAGGAGGCTGGGGTGGTGGAGCTGCAGCAGCAAAAGGCTTTAGCGCAAGTATATCAGCAGAGTAATGGTGAGAAGTGTTCAAATGGCAACGCTGTGTTTCTAGTCAGCCGCTGGCTACACAGCTGTGAGTGAGGCAGTGGTTGAGAAGCATCAATGAAAAAGCTATATTAATATTCTGTTGTCTTTATGTGGCTATTGTGTTTTTCAAGTTTGAAGAAGTTAAGCTGAAGCTAGAAGTACTCTAGAAGTACTTGTTTCCTCCCTGAACAGGTAAAAGTGTCAAAAGTAACAGTTGATGAGAATCTTCTTTCATCTTTTAAGAATTCCCTAAAGTCTAAAATGAAAGCTGCTTTTGCGACCCCCCTATGACCCAAAGCTGGAAGGCCGCACCTCCTCGCGTTGAACATGCTTTCCTGGAGCTCTACTTGGCTGCTCTGCCAATTGATCTGCTCTGCCGTATGACTGGTATATTTCTAAACGTATAGCTACAGCAAAGGCTCCGAAATGTTTCACACTAAGTGCACTGGCTGAGGACAAAGCAGAATAATAATAAATAATAATAATACAGTGTTTTCCTTCGACAGCAGATCATTACCCACACACAATATCAAGAAGTAAAAACAGCAACATAAAAGCAAACAATTAAAAGACCGTATAAAATACATTTGCAGATGAATCATCCCAAAACATATAAGTAGGACAGGTGAAACCATAAAATAAACTTAAAATCAAGTGTTGCACAACAGAGCTATATTTAAAAATAAATAAATAAAGTGAATAGCTCAACACAAAAGCTCAGACTTTAAAAAAAGACGCTAATACAGGACGGCAAATCCAATGATTTCACACCATAAGGTTGAATGATTATTATACACACTACACTGTGCAATGTTAAGACACTGAGCGGTCCTTGTTTCAGTATTAGTATTATAAAGTAGCTCACCACAGTTTGACGTTTGCCCGGGCGCAGGTTGCTGAAGGGGAAGACAATGACCAGGAACTTCTCCAGAGTCAGGTAGGTCAGGAGGAGAACAGACACCTGAGGGAAAACATTCACCTTAACTCTCAAAGGATTTAACTCGTAAACCACCTGCAGTAACATTTGTGATGACCATTTTCCAAAGAATACCATAAACATGTAGACTGACTTAAATAATGCTTAAAACATGCTTCAGATTCTGATAAAAAATAAGGAACATAAGATAGCGCTATACGCTGATGATGTATTACTATACATCCGTGACCCAGATATCTGCCTTCCCAACCTTTTGGAACTCCTTGATAAATTCGGTACATATTCAGGATACAAATTAAATATGCAAAAAACTCAAATATTACCATTTAATTACAATCCTTCACCTTTTATAAAGCAAAAGATCCTCATTAACTGGTCACAAAAAGCAATTAAATACCTCGGAATTTGGTTAACTCACTGTACTAGTGATCTGTATAAAAAAAACGATGAAATTGTAAACAAAAAAATTAAAGAAGATCTGAGTAATTGGTCAACACCGCGATTGAATTTAAGTGCGAGAATTGATATTATAAAGATGTCCATTTTACCTAGACTACTGTATTCATTTATGTCACTACCAGTTAAAATCCCAGCCAGACAATTCCAGGACTGGGACAGACAGATCTCCAGATTCATTTGGAACAGAAGGAAACCAAGGGTTAAATATAGCACGTTAACCATCAGTAAGGAGGGAGGTGGTAAGTCTCTCCCTAACCTTAGGGAGTATTTCCATTCCGCCCAATTAAAAATAATAGTTCTTTGATGTGATAATGGATACGAGGCTAAGTGGAAGGAGATGGAAAATGAATGCAAAGGTATTCCAGTACAAGCAATGATCGCAGGCCACAAATTAATGTTAACTTATCGTGCCCATCTGAACCCCATTGTCTCATTCACCCTGCACACCTGGTTTGACGTTGTAAAGCAACTCAATTTGTGGACCCAGTTAAGAAAACATAGATGGCTTGCATATGACACAGAATTTAAACCAAATAGTATTCTAGATTCAGGTACTGGACCAAACAAGGTATTACTGCTTTCTGTACAATAATGGAGAAATGCACATTACACAGCTTCCAGATATTGAAGGAAAAATACAATTTAGAAAATTATGATTTCTTCAGATATTTACAGTTACGGCAGTACTTTTCAAAAGAAATTAAGAGACATGAGGTAAATATGGAACCGAATGAAATAATAAAATGAATAGTATGGGCATACATTGGCAGCTCCAAATCAGTCATTTCAAAACTTTACCAGGGAATCACAAAGGTCAGAGGAACTACCACAACATATATCAAGGAGAGACGGGAGAAAGAACTAGAGGATCAAATATCCAGTCAGCAATGGGAGAATATGTGTGAAACCGTGTTCACTACTTCCTGCTCAATGTATTGGCGTGAATTTAGCTGGAAGAACCTTGTTCGTTTCTTTGTTACCCCTAAAATGAAGACATACTTAGTCTCAATAAACCGTACATGCTGGAGAAATTGTGGGGAGGGTTGTGCAAACCACCACCATATCTTCTGGTGCTGCTCCAAGATACAAACATTCTGGCAAAACGCTTGGACAATTATGCAGCATATTCTTGGGCAGCAGATCTTATTCACATGCAAGTCACTTTATTTGGGCGATCTACCAGAAGGAATAACAGGAAATTACAGATACCTCCTGGAAACATTAACGGTAGCAGCAAAAAAAGCAATTACTCGTAAGTGGCTACAAACCGACCCACCTTCAGTCGAAAATTGGATTGAAATCATGAAAGAAATTCATGATATGGAAAGACTGACTTTCCGACTGAGATTAAGGAAACATAGCAAGATGGACAAAATTATTTCTTACTTGTTTGGGATTTGTTTTTCTTTGCAACAAAAAAAAACCTCTTCAATGCAAAATAAATTTTACCCTATAAACAACTTTCATGTTTGTTTACTGACCATGTGCTTTCATTTCCCAACAACTTTACTTGTGAATTCCAATCTGATTTAGCAGTTACGTGTCGTTTCCATGATTTATAGTCAATGCGAAACCATTGGTACGGTTCATTAGCCCCTGCTCAGCAGAATCATGTTTTGACAGTGAAGTAGTCCACTGTTTTCTGTTCACAAATATCTTCAACACTCTGCACAACATCAGAAGTCAGTTAAGGGTGCACCGATCCAATCAGATATCAACCACATGTGAACAATCCACATTAAAAGGTGCCTTGTTTCGGTGTTTCTTACCAACACACTGTGTGTCCTTAAAGTCCTTCCACAGAAAACATTTGCAATCACGTGATCCACATTCCTACCGTTGGTTTCACAAAATCAAATTGTCCCTCGGAAAAACTATAATGAGAGTCTACATACGGTGGCTGGATGCTGATAAAATGCAGTAGCAGCAACAGCAGTGGCTGATATGGGATCAGTGCAAAAGCAGCATCAGCAGAAGAAGAGTAAGTAAGTGCAATCGACAGCTTGAAGAGAATATAGATACTGTATATATATATATATGTATATATTTCTTGGATATGTATTGCGGTGAATACATGTCACAGGCAGTGTTGTAGTCAACCAAGTCTCGACCAAGAGTTTATTGACACCGAGACTTTCAGGGGTTGAGACCAAGTCAAGACCAAGACGGAGACAAGGCCGACTAAAAACGTGATCGATTCCAAAAAGAGGCCTTGAGCTTGAGTACTTAAACGCTACAGGTTCACCTTCACACAGCAGATTAGCGAGTGTGTATCCATAACAAGTTACCTCTGAGGAGAGCATGGCCAGGAATCCAATGGTCCGACACTCGACGCTCTCCATCCAGAGCAGGGCGTTACGATTGTACTGCCCGCGGAATTTCACATCAAACACTCCAATGAAGAACAGGTACACACCCATGAGGCAGTCTGCACCTGAACGATAGGAGATGATGACAGAAGTCCATTTACAGAGGTGCTCTGCGTGGGTTTGTTAGAGGAGTCCATCTGTCAGCTGCTGGCACTGCAGACCCAACGTTTCTCACCAAAATACATAATTTCTACCCTCCGGGGCAGGCCAGTGTAATCACTCACTCATGAGGTGAGTTATGGGTTCATTAAAACACTGTGACTCAGTCACTTTTTAAACACAACGTGGATGAAAATAAGGATTTAAGGAAATAGGGATAACAAGACAAAACATGTCCTTTTTTTCAGCAAAGAGAGGGAGAGTCTGAGTGATGGGGGTTATACAAGTAAAACTGACTGAGAATACAAAACCTGTATGGAGCAGTGGGCTGCCCATGTCTTGCTCAGGGACACTTCGACACAGGACACGTCCCAGCCGATCGAACCGTTGACCTTCCGGTTACCAGACAACCGTCTTAGCCTAGTGAGCCACGGTCGCCCCTAAACTTACCCAAGATATTAAAAATGAAACTGAAATTTACATTACTTATGGTCCTTGTACAGCAGTGGACAGACATAAGCAAGCCTGAAGATATTTGCATTTACTGTAAGATCCTTCTGTGTTTTGTTAGACGTTACCTCCCTCAATCTTGATTATAAGGTGCGTTGCTCCAGGCTTTTTCAAATGTTTATGATGCTGTAGGTGAGATGTGGGTCAGCTGTATGTATAAAACAGCGAACCCACACCTTCCCCTCTGCAGTTCATTTTACACTTCTCTATAAAACTCAGAGAGTTCACTGTGACAATAAATGTCTCTGGATAACAAGACGCAGAAAAAAAATGGAAGCCGTAACTATGAAGATCAAGATCACTGCCTTCATCTCAAAGAACCTATTAAGGAAAATACTGCCTCACAAAGGCTCCTATTTCGTGGAAATTGTCTTCTCTGAGATTTGATAGACGCGATTTCACAGAATCTTGATCACATGTCGAATTGAATTCAATGTGTTGATTAAGGATGTTCGACAGACATTATTACCTACTAAATCTTGCCCCAGAAGCAGCTGATTGATTTGCCTTGATTCACTGCACTATGACTCGCTCACTCTGCGGCCTGTGTGACAAATCATTTGTGCAGCAGTTTTGACTACTGCTTACAAAGTCAGGCTAGATATCCTCAAGTCACCTATTCCCTTTTTCCAGGCCGGATTATTGCAATATTACAGTAATGCAAAGAACTTGCTAGGCAATGTTTTTAATGACATACAATGTGGATAATCTTGCACCAAGGCTGGATAACAGGGCTTGTATTCCCCTATAAACTCCATTAGATCCCTGCTACTGTTTTAGCTACTTCAGGCTGAAGTCGACCTAGTTCATGCCTCTAGAACAGCTTTCCCTTAAATATTAAAGTATTTTGCTCCAGACTGATTAAGAGTTTGAACTGCGATTATGGCTCCAGGCTACTTAACTCCATCACTTTTTTTTCTCAAGAACAGATTTACTTTTATAGATTTTTTTAATTCCACATCTACTGTTTACTTTTTTACCACTGTTAGGATAAAGTTGACCTCCACCCTTACATGCACAGCCGTATGCTACATTTCTATTTGTATTTCTGTATTCGCACATAGTATACCTGAATGGACAATGGTGTGGTTACTCACAGCAGAGGACCTTGATGCAGGCAGCATGCAGGTTGTTCTCTGCTCGTATCAGAGACCTCATGCCGATGACAAAGAGGTTACCGAAGCAGGTAATGAAGGCCATGACCCAGACAGACACCCGCAGCACCATGTTAGCCAGCAGGTCCTCAAAGGAGGAGATGCCATCCGTGTTGGGCTTACAGGACCTGACATGAGGCGCATAGGAGCAGTACTGGAACGTCTTAAAGTAGCTGGCAGAGAGACGGCGCGAAGAAAAATAGAGGATGGCAGCAGAAGAAACGAGTGAGAGAGAGAGAGAGAGAGAGAGAGAGAGAGAGAGAGAGAGAGAGAGAGAGAGAGAGACAGAGTTGGACAAGCAGTGAAACATGAGATTCATCATGTTGAGTTTTTCTGTGGTGACAAAACACATGTTAGGATTGTGATACTTGTGTAAGATCGTACGCACATGTGGGAGAGATTCTTCATGGGCAGGAACATCTTAGTCTGAACATCTGGGATCTCTATCCCTTCCAGCGCCCTGCAAAAAAACAGAGCATGTCTCAGCAGTGAACAGAAAGCAGCAACACGTTTCTGTGTGTGTTTGTTTGTGTGTGGGTGTGTCTGTGCTCACAGAGACTGAAGATGCGTCAGGTGACTGAAGTGGCTGGGGTGAATCCGGAGAAGGGGATTGTGGGAAATATCTCTGAAACAAGAAAGAGATTGTAATGAAGTCAGTAAAGGCAGCCTGGGTAATATATGTGAAGTGTGGCTGAAAGATCCAGATGTCCTTTGTCTTTTGCGAGTATAACAACAGGCAATCCTGCTCCACACTGCATACAGAATGCATTAATGTATTTTTACACTGAAATTACACTGAAGTTATACCTGTATATTAACCTACAATGAAAATACCAAGTACTTCCATTCTTTTCACACGTAGAGTACAACAACCTTTCTGTTATATTGTTTGCAATAAGGCATTGCTGCATCTGCTTCTGTGCATTTCATATCCCGTCTCTTCCTCGTGTTTATAGCAATAGAAAACCGCAAGGCTTTTAAGCAGGGTTTGTCTGTGTTTGGTTTGACCCTATGGTCACTTTAATCCAAGTTTTTTTCCCCCAGTTTGGCCACAGTTGAAAGACAAGGACAAACCTTTTTTTTTATAAATAAGGTGTGATTAAATGGCCCTTTGCAAGACAATATGAACATGCTATTGTTGTTAGGAATGTGGCTTTAGAGACCACAAACGTCTGAAGTGCTGCTGGCATAAACATCACACCTGCAGACCAAACTGAAACTCAAATCCACATACAACCTATAAAGTCATAATGAGGTTATTAAGAGGTGGTTCAACTGTAGGACAGCACTGAAGGCCCAGGTATAAAATGCACGGCCCGCCACTGCGTTTTACATCATTTCGGACCATTATTAACTGTAGATAAAGCCCAAAAAGCTTCAACACAAAATCTGCTATAGTTGAATAATCATTGTAATATGTACGCATATCACAACCTTTATCTGAACATTTGATTCTTCTGGAAATGTTTGCCTTGTGAAAAACATATTCTGTAGATCAAAAGAGCAGATTCAGAAAACTTTTAAATAATGTTTCAAAATGTATTAAATAACAGTTCACAAAACAGATGTGAACATTGAACCGATAAATCACAGCAACCTCTGTCTCTGTGTGTCGGCTCGTATAAATGCTCGTATAAATGTTTTTATGTAGCGCAGTGTAAAAACACTGCTGCTGCGCCACAGGGAAGAACGAGTGATGGCAGCTTGTGAGAAGTCCCTGTGCGCAAGAAAAAAAAAGTCACATTACGCCAAAGAGTAAAATGTAGAAGTGCCGGTATGCGTTCCGGTGAGTACCGGCCCACTTTGAGCACTGAGTACAGCCGTTTCTAATGGAATGAAAATATATTTGTGAACGTATTCTGGGCATCAGTAGCCTACATTACATGACCTGCAATTTTTTGACTTTGGCATCGATAACATTTCTGCACTGCCTGCTGATGTTCCAGAGGGCGTGGTGTGTAATAACATTAACGATGGCTGCAGGTGTGCCATTTCCCAGGTCCTGGTGAACATGCTGGCTAACTGGTAAGGCTTACACTTGAGCTTTTTCCTGCAGACAACAAGTCAAAAATGTCTGAGGTGAAACAAGTCTATTGATATTAAAATGTAAATCATTGGTGATGTTTTTCCAGACAAGCAAACTTACAAAGTAGAAAGCAGCTAAAGTTGTTTTTGACGCATTTCTTGCCCAAAACATGTAGAGGAGGTTGACATGTCCATCACAGACAGCCCATTCAACCACTTTGTTGTCCCTAGTAGTGTTTTGAACTACAAGATGCACATCTGCTCTATGTTTGGTTTTTCTGTTCATGGCTGCTCATATCTTAACCAGTGATGGAAGGAGCATTCAGATCCTTAGCCAATTCTAGAATGGGCTTTGCTTTGCTTTTGCTTTTACACCACAAAAACATCTCTGACAGCAAAGTCCACCACAAGACTGAAACTTTATTTGTTTATTTGTACTTTAATTTCCTGTGGGAGGCATTAACAGAAAGATGAAAACGTGTTCTCTGAATCCAACCTTGAATCTAGAGATCCCCAAAGTGTTTTTACATTTAATATGCCAGAATCCCCCTCTATTACGCACGCCTCTCCGCGAAGCCAGACGATGACGTACTCACAGTTTAAGGAGGGACTTGGAGACGCTCTTAAAGGTGTTTTTTGGCAACTCCCTTATCCTGTTGCTGGACAGATTTCTAGATACAGTGAAAAACAGAAAAATATTCAAGAAAAAAGAAAATGCAAAATGGGAAACATGCAGATATACTTATATTCATTGTTTACTCATTCATTTCCAAACATTGATTGTGGAAAGTATTGACCAAAGCATAGATAATTCATGTTTACAGGAAATTAACCAAAGTTAAAAAAAACAATTTGAATAACCATAGTAGCAGAGGATCAAATCAATGAATACTAACCAATGGAAATAATTTCAGCATTTCTTTCTAAAACGTTGTTTCGCAAGGATTAATCAAACATCTCGAGAATAAATCTCAGCAGAACAAAACTACACTGATTCATTGAATCTCCATCCATGACCTTAATAACACCCATACCCAGTTTTTATAGACCTTTATGTGAATTCCTGCCATTGCTGTAAAATGTATTTTAAGGTGTCTTTTCAATCTAAACCATGTATTGGGTTTGCATTTTATGCAATTCTGTGATGTTATATATTTGTTCATAATTGGGTCTTTTGAAAGAAATGTGTACAGCTGATGAAAATCTGCTGATGGGAAATTAATTACATTTGAGAAAAAAGAAGAAGAAATCTATCAGCCATAAGAAACTCACCAGAGCATTCAAAGGGTCTCAAAAATACATTTCAAACAACTGCTTAAACTGAGCTCTTATTATTATGTACTGTCAACATTACCAGAGACATACAAACACATTGGCTGGTACTCACAGCTCAGTCAGTCTCCACAGAGACTGGAACGTGTTTTCAGGAATTCTTCTGATCTGGTTGTCCATCAGTAATCTGAAGAAGACAGAGCTGCTGTCAGAAACTATGTGCAAATTGTTTTTTCAATCTCAGTTGTTGCAGTGTCCGGACATCGGGCTCCCAACTATCCCAATGCACCATCTGTTAACAGTCGATGCTGACTCAAACAGCTCTGCCCGACAAACAAAACAAAAACTGGAGTTTCTGCATTGCGAGAGTGAAAAACTAACTGAAAATAAGAATTCACAGTTCAAATGCAATTGGTTCGACTTGGTCATTATTACTCCAATTGATAGTAACACACAGAAGATCCAGCTGACCAAACTGCATGTTAAAGAAGAGTTCTTTAAAGTAGGAACATTTTATAAGTAAAGTCTGACATTTTTTTGCTTTTCAACTAATTACCCGAATTTAAATTAAAACTCAAACCTTTATTGAAAAGTTGATACTACTTTGAGATATATTTACCTTTGATTATCGTGCAACCATACAGAGGAGGAAAGGATGTTGTATTGAATGAGGCGGAAAGTAATTGGAAGATTTTAACATAAAACACATTCATGCTCAATTGACGTCGTTTTGTGCGTAAAAACAATATGAAATCATTGATAGCTAAAACACAATTACTGGATAAATGTCTGGTGTAGTGTGGATTTCAGATGTAGCTACAATCAGGACAGCGATTCATGTCTGTCAGTGAACAGATGGGAATGCACCTAATTTGGAGTATATGTTTTGGGAAACTTCAAAAGCTCCCTAAACGGAATGGAAACACGCAGATGACTCTCCGCTCCAAAAAAAAGGAGTCTGTTTCCATCATTTTTGACTTTTACTAAGTTCAAAAGTGAAGTGGGATACTCACAGAACTTCAAGCCTCCTGCAGGTCTTCAAGATAGAGTAGTCGAGAGTTTGAATCTGGTTTCCCTCAAGATCCCTGAGAGCAGGGAAAAAAAATGGGGAACTTAACCCTCCTGGAATCTCTGTCTACCATCTGTGTTTTTACGTATGCACACAAGCACACACATCGGTCTGTCCGGCCTATTATTTGGAGCGCAGATATCTACTGAATCACAGAACACAAGTACACTGTCACAGCAGACTCACAGCCAGTCCAGGGCAGGCATGTGTTGACAGAAGCTTGGATGTGGAAGCTGCTGCAGTGAGGTGCCCACCATGGATCTGGAGATGAGAAGGAAAACATGTTATTGCAAATAAGAGATTCAACTCACACACTGCAGGAATTCCCACCGTTGGAGAGCGGAGGTGATGCACGACTAGAAACAAAACCTTTGTGTGGCTGACCTTCGCTAAATAGACATCAAACTCTGCAAATATAAATAAATAAATCACTGATATTGAACCATTGTCCTGCAAAAACAGGGCAACACATCAGTAGTGCATACTTAAGCTAATTTCATTAATATCATAATCTCATTCTCAATCTCATACTTTCGGTAACTACCCAAAGCTCATGACCACAGGTGAGGGTCAGAACAAAGATGGACTGGTAAATCGAGAGCTTTGCCTTTCGGCTCAGCTCCTTCTTCACCTACTTCACCTACTTGTGCTTCCTTGCTTGGGGCAGTGCCTTCAGCATCTCAGTGCGAATCTCATCCACCCCTGGCGCTTTGCTACCGGGGGGCTTCTGACTAACTCAGCGACCTCTGCGGGGCTATAAATGAGTTTACCCCCCCCAAGTCTTCAAACTCTGCCTCCTCAGGGAGAACATGTCGGTTGGGTTCAGGAGTTCCTCAAAGTGCTTTTCCCCCCGCTCGACAATATCCTCAATCCGACTCCACAGTTCTCCCCGGCTGAACACAGCCTGAGCCAAGCCCCGCCTTCCCTTTCTGAGTCGTCTAACAGTTTGCCAGAACTTCCTTCAAGCCAACCGAACATCTTTCTCAATCGTCTCATCGGACTCCTCTCACACCTGGGTTTTTGCTTCGGCGGCATTCAAAAGCTACATTCAAATATCTTCCACCATTGCTATGCTTCTCATACTTTCCCTCGTGTTTCTCAGTAATAGCTTTTCCCCTGGTCACGAGGACATTGTAGTCTCTTTGTTGTTTTGCCTGGCCTAACTCGCTGGCCCTTGATGCCTTCAGACTCTCTTGCCAGTTCTTCTCCCCTGACATACCCTCTTACACAAACCTGGGCTGCATTCAAATTTTGCAGAGTGAAATTACCCAGACATATTAAGCATTGACAAAGGCTTGTTGAATTCTCTAAATGCTCAAGTGTGTTTTTTAATTGCTTCCTTGCTTATCTCCTTTGGCATTGGACAATCCTTTATGAAAGCAAAGAAGAGAATGATGTTCCCCAATTAATTGCAGCAGCACTACAGCGGGCCTACTACTATAGAGCCTATAGTGTGGTCAGATTCTCTAACACAGTTGTTATGAAATTCTCCTTCATATATTTTCTTGACCTTATGACATTTTACAAGGAGGTGAAGGAAAAGTGGTTGGGAAAAGACAAAGGATGCAATTTTTATATTCAACTGAAGCCCTGTTGCCATTTTCCTCATCAGCGCTGCCATTTAAAACCAGAGACTAGGCAGAGACTAGGGACAAGGGATTTCACAGATGCATGGAGAACCCAAAAGAGGGACATGTGGTCAGACTCGAAAGGTACAAACGCTCTTTGAAGAGGCAGACAGAGTGCATTCATAAAAGACTTTTATCTTTCGGCCATGAACATCAAAAGGACATTTATTGAAGTGGATACCTGTTGTGGATAGAAAAGCAAACAGTGAGAGATTGAGTCAAGTGGAAAGATGAACTGTGGGTTGACAGGTGTGAAGCGGAGGACAGCATTAGTGAACAAAGACTGGGGTAACAATATTGTGTCCTCGCTATCGTACGGAACAATACCGTCTGCTGATCCAAGCCAAGTCAGTGAAGCAGAGACTGGATGGACAGAGGGAATTTGTGACAACGAGAGATAAGAGGAAAAAAAGGTAACGACAGAGACAGAAAAGGGACTGCAAGGATAGCTCTCTGTCCTAGATGGACACACAGATGGAGCCATTCCTGCTCACCTGACTTACCCGCCCACATACGCATCTGGGTTGCGGTCACATGGTCCTTTTTTTGCTTGGTAAGGTTTCTCACAGAGTGAAATCGCTCAGTAGTATCGAGGCATGTGAACGAGGATGCTTTATTGCTTCCTTTCTTATCTCCTTTAGCACTGGACCATCCTTTATGAAAGTAAAGGAGATATTGTGTCTGACAATTCATTTTAATTGCCGTGCGCTTCTTGTCTGCGTTTCCTGATGTCTGTTACCTGTAACTTGGCTGCTGAATATTATTACCACCTGCCTTATTGCCTTTTGCCTTTTGATTTAATTGCCTGCAGCTCTTCGGATTTGTTTGCCTGTTTGGATTGCCTTCCTGGTGTTGATCCTTGCCTCTCGCACAGTTTTGTAAGCCTTGTCCAAATACAACCTTGAAATTTAACAGTCAGTCTACATTTGAATCTTATCCCACACATATAAAATTGCCAGGAAGGATTAACACTTTGACACCCTCCTGATCACCTCTGGCGGAAAATGAGCTCCGCAGGCATTTAATAGGCATGCATCTTTGTGGTCTGAATAAAATTATAATTTCCCATATTAAGTTATTCAGTTTAACAATTACTCTCAAAGAGTAGGCGTTGGTTTTATGTATATTCACAACTGATATCCAATGCATTTCTCATCTCAGACACAAATGTTGGAATCACTTTGATATTAGAAATCAATCAACAATAAAACACAAGATTGTTAAGAGAAAACCATGCAACTCACAGGTACATGAGAGACTGGAGCCCGATGAAAGTGTCCTGGGACAAGCTGCTTAGCGGGTTGTGATCCAACATCCTGGCACAAAGAAACATTGTTATTTATTGTTTTCAAAAGAATAACTCAACATTTTGGGAAATACGCTTAATTGCCGTCTTTCGAAGAATTAGACAAGATGATCAATACCACCATGTCTGTACGCTAAATATGCATCCAGCCGGGTTTTACCTTCGAGCATAAGGACATGAAAGCTAGAGAAGCTGAGGACTCTTCCTACCAGCACCTCTAAATTTGACCAATGAACACGTTGCATCTCGTTAGTGTAATGCAGACTCTAGCTTAACATTTAGCATATAGATATGACAGTGGTATCAATATAACCCCCAGCAAGACTCGAACTTCCCAAAATGTCAAACTATTTGAAGTATTACAATGTTGCCTGACAATGACACTGTAAAAATACCACACATGCCTCCGACACTATATCCCTGTGTTTTCTGACGAGTACTTCTTCTCTGGCTGGGCCTAGATGGACCTCACAAAGTGTCACTAGATGGACCTCACAAAAATCCTTCTATATCAAGACCTGATGTGATGAATGCAGAAGACCTATAGCCTGCAGCAGGCCTAACAAAGGACGCAGTTTAAACTCTGGACCAAATACAAAATAATAATCCGCTTCCATAAAACTTGGGAGCATTTCTATTTCCCCTCAACGTGCTCTCAACATGTTGACAGCGAGCGAGGGTGGGCGCTACGCCTCAGCATCGACGGCGTCTGTCTGGACGGCATCGTCAGCTGTAACCTCCTGAGGGCAGTGCAGAGCACAGCCAGTGGGGGCACGAACATGCACGAACATGCACTAAAAGCACCCGCGGTGGGCTCGGCTATGTAAACAAAGCAAGAAGACTACAAACACAGAGGGAGAGTGACTTCATTCTGCACTCAGGTAGACATTGCTGCACATCTTTATATGGCAAATACTTGTTTGATGCTTTATTAATGTTTACAATGTTAAATACAGCTCCTTTAAACTCTTGACATCATGGGATCAACAGAAATTCCTTTTTTGTTACTGGTTTATTGGACTCAAAATCTTTTTCACAGGGAAGATAAGACACACAGCTGTACAAATTGTATGACCTCTACAGGTGCAAAAAAACAACAACTACTCTCCCAGCTCCCAAAAATAAATTCAACTCTCCCAGCTCTCAATACTGCAACCCAGATGATTTCAAGCACGTAGAGAAGATTTGCTTTCAGGACCCTAAACCACTAAATCAAATCTGAAACTAAATTCCAGATGCCTACAAGGATACCCACTTTGATAAAAGGCAACACAAAACAGAACATGAGTAGAATAGAATAGATAGAATAGAATAACTCATACCCCATACAGACACATAAAGACTGCCACATAAAATAAAACCTGCCTCCAAATAAACTAATATAAAACCACAGCGGAGTTCACGACATCATAACTTCCTCATGTGTAGGTGCGTGTGTGTGTGTGTGTGTGTTTAATACTCACAGCCACACTAACTGATGGAGATCCCTGAACACACCAGGACTAAGAGAAGATATCAAGTTATTGCTGAGAAACCTGAGAGACAGAGTGAGGTGAGAAGCAGATTATATCTCAAATATAATATAATATTTCACGCAACAATAGTGTTCTCTAGTTTCAGCTCGTCAAATGTGAGGATTTGCTGCTTGTCATACTTGATAGCAAACTGAATATCTTTGGGTTTCGGTGAGATAAAACAAGTTGTGTAAAAAAATAACCAGGAGATAAATTGATAATTCAAAAATATGTCCAACTCTAGAACACAGTTACAGATTGCAACATAAAACCTGTAAAACTTCAGTGACAGCTATGCCTTCTGACTTTCATATACGTTTTGAGTAAATCTGTGCTGTCTCACATTTGCACAGTGTCACAGGAGCCTTTTTCTATATCGTCTGAATGAAGAACTGCTCAGTGGAAGATGTTCACCCCATGAATTTAAAGTGTTTGAAAGAGTTTAAACGTCGATAACTATTCTTGCCTAGGGTTCAGGGTTTCATACATTTTTCACTTTTTAATAGCTCTGTTAAAACCCTTGAATTCCAACCTTTATTTTAAGCAAATTGAGTTGATAAATACAACAAACAAAACAAATCAATTTACTATTTCCTGCCCTTTAGTTCTTCATTTGATACCTGAGAGATGCGCTCATCAAAGACAAATGTAACGATAAGGGAAAAAATGTGAACTGGAAGGACAATAAAATCCATGTCGATATTTCAGGAGAGATTACCCCCATTAATGAAGTGAGGAGGGTACTTACAACTTCTTTAAACTGTGCAGGCCGCTGAAAGCATGTTTGGATATGAACTGGAGGCTGTTGTTTTGTAGAAACCTGGGAACAGAAAGACAAAATAAATCATCAGAAACCCTACAGCTCTGACTGTTCATCTCTCTTATGCACATAATCACCACCCACACTCACATTGACTTCATTAGAATGTAAAAGAGATTAGAGTAAAATCATTATTATCCTCTGCTGCACTATCATCCATTTCTCTTTTTACACTTCAGTAAGAATGACAGGATAACACTCTCACCGGCATATTCTCCACATCAACTCAGAGGACAGTCGAGTGCAGGGGACAGCCATTTACTCAGATGCAAATTATGACCCTTAAAAACACACTAATAACAAGCCAGCAATTACTGACCTTTGGTCCGTGAATATGTTTGTGAAGGTGTGCGTTCCCTACTAATTAGATTCTGCAGGCGAGAGCAGCTTGATGAAAACTATAATTATAAGTCATTATTCATTTTGGTAATACATGCAGGGCAGGAGGACAAAAAGCTCAGATATAGAGGTACTGGACTGGAGGAAATGTTGTGTGCTTGCCTGCTAACCATTACAATTCGTTAGTCTATCTACGGTTTGCCATTTGAGTCTCAGAACTAAACAAATAAATTACATAATTTCTTGTTAACCTATGTTGTGCGTCGCTCTATCTTGTTATGGATCTTGAACAACAAAGAACAACAATGCCAGTTTGCGAGTGTATTGCATTATATGGGAAATTAAATCTAATTGTACTCAGCCTGACGGTTCTAAAAACGTCAAATGTCTTTCAAATGTGTTTCAGTATTCATCAGTAATTAATAGGGGTGTAACGATACGCGTATTCATATTGAACCGTTCGGTACGAGGCTCACGGTTCGGTACGCATGACGAACCAAATAAAAAAAAAAAAAAAATAATAATTCTTTTTTTTTTAAAACCTTTATTTAACCAGGTAGTCCCATTGAGATTAAAAATCTATTTTGCAAGATGTAAGTAACAATACTACATAACATTAAGGAGCAGTTTTAGTTTTTTATGCTTATGTGTTGCTAAGAAGACACCCCAGAAGATGAGTCACTCAGGTATAGTTCCATCATTGTTCAAGTCAAAGAATAACTTTATGATGTTAGTTGTAATGAATACATATATTTTTAAATAAAGTACCGTACATTTCTCTGGCATTTATAGTTTTCTACTGGTCTGCTGAGACCCTCAGTTCATTTAAATCAAGATTGAAGACTTTTCTGTTTGCTGCTGCCTTTAATTGAACCACACTCAATTAATATATTAATCAATTTCCTGCATTTCTGCATTTTACTTCTGCATTTTATTTCTTACACTGTTTTTTAATGTTTTAATGAATGTTCTTAATTGTTTTTAAATACGCTGATGTGAAAGGAGTACAAGTGGAGACTGCACAATTATAACGGTATTTCAGAATTGGCAGTGTAGAGGTTTGAGTGCAGTGTAGATGATCTCTGGGAGACATCGATTTTTAATGGTTTTATGAATGAATGTTCTTAATTGTTTTTAAATCTCCTTTTCTTTTGTCTTATGTTTTGATGCTTTTAATGGTTTTATGTGAAGCACTTTGAATTACCTTGTTGTTGAAATGTGCTATACAAATAAACTTGCCTTGCCTTGCCTTGCCTTACCGAAACGTACCGAACCGTGGCTCCACCGTATCGTACCGAACCCAACCGTGAATTTTGTGAACCGTTACACCCCTAATAATTAAGGACACTATTCCAAATTCCCAACACGGCTTTAGTTCTTCACCAACAATAACTTCCTCACGAACGTCTTAAACTGATTAGACACTCTGTATCCGCCTCTTATGGTACCAGGATCGGAGGATGATTGTTTGTAGTGTGAAGTCACAGTCTGGTAAAGTTGTGTGGGTGAAGTTAAAATGTGAAGTTTAAACTAAGCAGCAAAAAGATTGTTACCTGAATCCACACACAGGATAGCATCAGATATGAAAGCAGGATGATACAACAGCGTGAATAAAAAGCGATTGCAAAATGTGTCTGTTTTTTTTTTGTCAGAGGTATTAACTCAACTTGATTTCTGAGGCTTTGGTGTGTAGTTCTGGTCAATAACTATTACGTTAAATGTCTTTATGTGTGGGTGAGGGTCTTGTTTTGCAGGTGGCCTGCGCTTACTTAAGTATTTGTCATGTTGATTTATGAATGAATGAATTTTATTTATAGAGCGCTTTTCACAGACAATAATATCACAAAGTGCTTAACAGAGCAGACTTTTAAAAGCCTAAAAAAGACAAGGTGACCCTTTTTGAGGCCCGTCTGCCTGTGTTTTCAAAAGTAACATGATGCAACTCACAAACGGCACCAGAGATGATTCAGAGGTAATAAAAACTGCATTAGCAAAGAGCTCATTTGGCTCTCATACAGCTTACGTAACAATCACAATGTGCATTTATGTATAATCTTAAAATGATTATTTGAGCAACCACTAGATAAAACTTGGAGACCCCAGAGGGACGTAACGGACCCTCTGGTTGCCTCATTGTCAGTTAACAGCATTACATTACTTACTAAGGCTTTGTCTCACGTATACTATTATCAATGCAAGATGATATAATTGATTTAATATAATGACACCAGCTCGTCTGGTTCAGTCTGCAGAGACATGCCGTAACTTTTACAACAACAGCATGACCACAAATTATTTTTCAAAAAGTACAAATGACAGAAAGAGATTTACTGTGGCGCAGTGAAATCATGTCTTGCGCAAAGCATTAGTACTGTCAAGTAGTCAACGAATCATTCATTCATGTTTTATTTTCTGTTGTGAGAATGTTTTATTGACACCTATACCATAAAGTCTCCTCTAACACATTCTGAGGATGTAGCCACATGTACTGTGTTTCCACACCAAATGCAGAAAGATAAATAATGAGTGAACCAATCAAAAGTATCTTTCGTGAGGATGTGGAAAGAGACGTAAGAAATGACTCACAGTTTCTCGAGGGAAGAGTATTCTGAGAAAACAAAATCAGACAACACTCGGATCTCATTGCTCCTCAGCGACCTGTAACAAAAGCCATGACATAGTGTTAGAAAAACACAACGCCTGGTTCACACAAACAGAGTGCAGATACACTCAGATAGAGACAGGCAGGTCGTGTCTGAAGCACTAGGATGTATGAACAGTGACGTAAAAAACACAACTGCTGCCATTTTATCAATTGCTTTTAAAGAGCTGGCATCACATTCCCACATAATAGAAGCGACTTTAGTTGGAGTAAAGACTTGAAAAGGTTAATACAAGAACAGGGACATAAAAGTGGCAGAGCACACACACACACACACACACACACACACACACACACACACACACACACACACACACACACACACACACACACACACACACGGTTAATATACTACAGATATATTTAGGATGGTTTACAACCTTGTAACCTTTACATCATGATAAGATAGATAGATAGATAGATAGATAGATAGATAGATAGATAGATAGATAGATAGATAGATAGATAGATAGATAGATAGATAGATAGATAGATAGATAGATAGATAGATAGATAGGTATTTTATTCATCCCCAGGGGGAAATGTGTATGTTACAGCAGCAAGACACACCAAAAAGCAAAGTAACAGAGTAACCAAAATATTAAGTATTAAAAATGCACAATATATACAATAGAATAACAGAGTATGACAAATTAAATATCAGAATATAGAAACAGAAAATAGGATAACAGAAAACAGGGTATCTACGGGAATAAGATTAAGCAACAAACATATAAATGTTAACTAAACTGAGGAGATATCCCTTTGAGGGAATAGGTTCTCATTAATAAGCTTTGAGAGGCGTATTAATGAGAACAAGCAAATGTGAACAATAGCAAAATCTTAGAAACAAACTGAAATATCATACAAAGCGCAGGAAGAAAGAACAAAACTCAATGCCCCAAAACATCCTAATATCAGCTTGTGATTGTCTTTCAGTTACAAAGTCGACTCTAGACGACCACAACAAGTCTGGAGAGTTTGTTAGTGAGCTCTGGCAGTAAAGGCTGATTGGTGCAGAGAGAACAGGATGTTTGGCTCCTTTCTAAGAAACCAAATTTAAAGGGAATGAATTATTCAATAAAACAATCAGGCCTCAAATTACAACGACTTTTCAGAGGCAGAGAAGCTGAGACTGAGATGAATGTGGGGACACTGCAGTATATGAACATGTCAAAAACAAAATTGATCCACTCAGCCATCTCTGTGACTCTACAAGTGGGTGTCGATAATGATTGATGGATGCATTATGGATTATCTTGTAGCCAGAGGCTGCTGCTGGAAAATGTACTTTCAACTGTACACACTTATACACACGAAATAAAAGAGATAAATGAAACAATTAATGCATTAAATGAGAACACTAAATAAGTGATTAAACAAGTTATTTTACGAAATAAGATTACTGCAGGAATGCTGAAACCAAATTAGTTTGTAAATAGAAATTGGCAACCAAAATAGGCAAATTAGCATTTTAATTGGTGAAAGGAGAGAAGCAAGTTGAAATGAATAGTTTGAGTAGCATAACAACTGGAAGCTGCTACGCTACTAAAGTTAGCCTGCAGGTCACCAGAGCTCAGACAAAAAGAGACATTTTTCACAGCAGACATTTGGCTTTCTATATCGGAGAGCTAAAGATTTAGGAGAGCCGTGCTGGCTCACCGGTTGTAGTTGTGTAAACCATATACTTCTTCTTTCATTGCACCCTCTTGCTCATACATCCGCTGCACAGAGACTTGAGGGTCAGAACAGCCAGAAAAAGCGTGCTTGATTGCACACTGCAAAATGCGACCGGATGTAGTAGAACATTGTGGAATTTTTGTCATACTGCATTTGAAATACTGTGTATTGGGACATACTAAATATCTTTCTGGCATACCACATTGGAAGGCTAGTCTGGACGTTGGAACATGCATAAAGTGTCTGCCATGGAAAAGGTCTATAAGCACTTTGTATCTTTGTATCAATCCTCAATTGATACTCAATCAGGTCAATTGAGTATTGCAGCTGTGGAGACACTGACCAGCAGAGTGTCTGACTTTCTTTAGTAACTGTACTGGGGAAAAAATCACTTAATTATACTTTTTTAAAGTCAGGCAAAGGGCAAAGGAAACTTTGGAAATAATTTCAAGAACAGCCACGGCAATTGGTTTGGCCTTTTTTCCGTCTTTATAAGGAAAACATTGATTCACCATATTTAATGAACCACTTACAGTTATGACTCACACACACACACACACACACACACACACACACACACACACACACACACACACACACACACACACACACAGTAATTACCGTACAATCAGAGGACACTTACAGAGAGGTAACATTTGGAGAGAGCAGTGGAACATCCTGCAGGTTGGCCTTCACACACTCCACATCTGTCTGTATGCAGTCACAACTCTGTGGATAGTCCTGCAAGACTATACACACACACACACACACCCACACACACACTCATGAATTCTAACTATAGAGGCTTATTACAGAACAATAACAATTGATAGAAGTAATCCTTTGGGACACAACATGAATCCTTTGGTGGCTATTAAGGTTACAATTAATGATTATTATCCATTATGGAACAACTGTTGAAATTCAAAATGCCGGTCACAATTTCCCAGCACCCAACAGTGATTAAATTAACGATGATTCTGTCATAATGATCCTCATCTCATTAATGTCTGAACACATAAATATACTGTACACACACACACATGCTAAAAGTAAATACAATACACACACGCACAAACACTTACAGCACTCATTCAGGAAGTACTTGTCCACGTCATTGGCATCTTGTAGTGTTTTTCCAATTAAGTCGGCCCATCCGATGTTGTCTCCTGCAAAGCCAGACAAGGAACAATAATTATCTGTACAACACAGACATGTCAACAGCACGTTTCATGGTGGTCGAACGTAATGTGGAAAATTGCATGCAACCACTTTGTTTGATCAGAAATGTTGCTGAATGTAATAATATATCATGAGGCTATTGGTATGTCTACTGCAAAACAGATATATTACACTTACAAAGTTTTGACGAAGCAACTGTCATATATGTCAAAATGAAGCACTCACCACCTCACCGGTTTGAGTCACTTTTATGTCTGTAACCAAGCAACCTAGCAACGGCAATGAACTAGACTACACACTCATGTTTTAACTTAACAAAAGGGGATTATAACCCATCCATCCTTTATCTTTATCTGCTTATCCTGTTCAAGGTCATGGGGGGACTGGAGCCGATCCCAGCTGACATTGAAGGCGAATGCAGGGTTCACCTTGGACAGGTAGGGGGCAGTCATTTGTTAAATCGGGTGCAATTTAGACAGTTCTCTTCTTCACTTCCCTGAAGTCAACACGAGCTGATTGACAACTGGAAGCAGAATCGAACCGGAGTGGACGTGTTTTATACCCCCTAAATGAGACCGTGTTTTCACGGCTTGTTACTTGATGCTAGCTTACAACACTAATCACGTACCCTCCAGTGAAATACAGTGGTTGTGTCAAAGCAAGCGAACATAATACGCCTGTTTGGAAATTACCAATGTTGGTGTCGTGTTTCTGACTGTGAGAAGCCAAGTCTCAGGTGTGTTTTTTAGGGGTGGATTTAGTGATTAGAGGGCCCCATTCCAACACTGTCTTGTTTGAGTTTTCTCTAAATGTTGGTATTGGCAAGAAGAAATACTCTAAACTATTACCTGTTAATGATAAAACTATTAATACTGCACAATAAAAGTCTTGCATTTAAATGTTAACTTCAAGTGAAGAGGGAAAGAAACATAGTATCATTATTATTATTAACACAATGTACTTAACGTCTGCTTTCAATTCTAATGTGATGCTGGATAGTTTAATAAAAAATAATGAATCATATTTTACAAAAGATAATATTTGAATTGTTATATTTTGCGAGTAAATATGGAATGTAATCAGCAACATTTCTCTGTAAGGTGAATTACTTTAGGGGCCTTTTATTAGATATTAGTAGTTATTCCATGTACATTTTTTTAAATCGCAGCATCATAATAAATCTCAAGCTGTCGGAGACCCCTAAAGTCGGACCGCCAGGCGGTAACTGGTGAAGTCTGCCCCTGGTGTTTTTTCCTGAACCAAAGTTGAATTCACTGACCGTGAAGAAGTCACGACTTGGGTGCGTGACGAACAGGTTCTATTGCTCTTGGCCATAGAAAGTGCCGTGTTGAGCATGAAGGTGTTTGTTTTAACGGGGTTCTTTTTTTTTTTTTGAGGAAGCCGCAAGCAGCAACGCCACCACAGGCCAAGAATTCAGTTCGTTCTGAAGAGGCATGTGTTGAACTGGAACTGCACTACAAAAAATCTCAATGAGGCTCCGTCAATGTCATTTAATGGAAGTCAAATTTGCACCAGCGGAATAAATTAGAGCCAATTGCGTGTTGTCTTTGACAGGAAGCCAGGACATTCTGCGTGCACACCAACCACAGTTTACAGTCAGCTAACATTGAAAGCCTCCCTGGTGCTGTCAGTGAAAGTAGATACGAAACAGATTTGAAGAGTCACAGCTGATCATGAGCAGATGTGATGGAGGGATATTTGTCTTCGCTTATGGAAGGCCATTTTCGAACATTTTCGTGTAGTTCACTACTATGCAAGTGACATTTATCCTTTAAAGCGGTGAAATGTGCCCAGCGTTGGGTAAGCACCGCTCTTGAAGCCGAGTGCTGAGGTGAAAGTATGTTTTACCAGATCACTCGGGGCCGCAGTTGATGTCAGCCTTGGCTGTCATAGAATCTGCTGAGTTCTCGTGAGACCATTCTCAGACCGCATCTCTTTAGGCTTCACTTTCAATTAAGTCTCCAGATTGAAGCGTTGCCATGTTGCTTTTCCACAGTTGTTGCTTTGATGAACTGGCTGACTCGCAGAAGAGCAGCGCACTCCACTTCAACAGCTAATCATAAATGTCAACTAGAAACTGTACAGCAATAACACATTCAAGGCCGTCCTTTACCATCTGATATCGACACTGATCTGACTCAAATCCATCCAGCACTTTGGGATAAAAGGAGCTCTGGCATTGCCTGTGTGCATTACTGTTTAAATATGACTCAGACTGTCTTTGAGCCATTCTTTGTCCATTGATCATCTGAAACCAGGTCTGCAACTTCTCATTCCCACTGACAGGGTTGTTCACTCCACGTTTCAGAGCACGCTGTAGTGCAAAGGAGCCCCTGGAGGACTGAATGTAACAATCTATAACAGCAGACAAATTCACACTTAGATCTACACCCGTGACTAAAATATAAGAGCTCGTCTCACTGGAAAGAGCTTGGATTAAAGAACAAGTGGCAGATGCAGCTGTTAACCAGTCCTGCAGTTTTACAGACGACAGGGAGGGACAGACGGTGAGCAGCTTTTATCAAAAACGTTCAATTAAATGAAGTTCCCCCGTGATTTATGCAGGTGTTACCGAAATGAAAAAGGCATTCATGTCGAATAACTGTCTACGCCACAGATACGAGTGCATGCTTTCAGACTTTCATACTTTCAAGCTGAATGCTGAACTCTGATGAAGATGTTTGTGTACAGATAGACCAATGGCGGGGCTCAAAATCTGCCGTTTTGGCCTCTGACTAGATAAGAGAAAGAACAATTCATTGATCTCCATTGACTTGGTATTTCTTCAAGGCGACTCCTGTCACTTTCGTCTGCTGACGAACAACAGACAAGCTTGCTGTGTGGCAGGATGCACGAACTTTTCCAACATGGAAAAGAACCAAGAACTAAGTTTTTAGAAGTTGCTGAACTCAAAAACTGAGGATACAGGCAATTAGATGTGAGGCATCAGCAGGAATAATGGAAAACTGAGTGATCCCGACACTCAATACGCCTAACGTTTCGTGTGCAGTAAGCATTTTGTCCAAAACATCAGTTTGAGGCTAACCATAATTCTGTCAGTTTAGCTAAAGCATTTGGACATTATGCAACTTCTGTTATATGTGGATAGTGTTACAACAGAAAGCGATGCAGTTTTATATCTTGCCCAACAATTATCTAACAACAAGCAAGCTAGTCCAACGTAACGTTGCGTTGTCAATGAAAAAGAGTGAAATCTGGTCGGCTAGTCACGTCCTTTGTCGGGCAACTGAAACAAGCAAATATGCATTACGTGGTTAATATGCCGCTCCCGTCACTTGGAGAGAGAGACACTTTTGTTTGTGCACTTTTTGTGTCAATCATTATGCATGACATTCACACTGTGTATATTTTAGGCAGGTGTTGGAAGGAGAGAGAGTATAGCAGCTGTGCTCAATGTGAATTTTAGAAGTAACAGCCTGGGGAGATGCCCAAGGGAGACTACGGGTGTGATGTGTGGAGAGGAGAGGAAACGAGAGTAGAGGAAAAGAGAGAATAGCAAAGTGAGGAGAGGAGAGGACAGGAGAGCTAAACGAGACCATAGAGAACAGTCGTTTACATTTTTTTGTAAAAATGTGTTGATTTTGAATGGTTATTTATTTCATAGATCTGTATGAGTGAAATAAATATAAGTAAAACATGTTCTACACTACAGTATGTAACTTTATTTTTTAGAAATAATTAAAGAATTCTCTGTGTTCGCTTTTGTTTCCCAAGATGGCTGTGAAGATGGTGCCCATTAGGTGAGTCTCTCTCCTCAACTTCTTGTCATTACGGCACTGTTGCACAACGTCAAGGATGGAAAAGCGAAGTAATACAGCAGAGAGTGGGTTTGTGGTTATTGGCTGGATGACCCTACTGAGACTAATTTGTGCATCCTCTTGATCTAGCTGACAGGAGAAAATACATTTTTAACCCGCAGCAAATAAATAGTTTTTCAAAATTCCAACTCTTTATCAGTAAATGAGTCTGATCTAGCCTCCAGTGATGGATGATGAAACACGTGGTGTAAGCAGTTTTATTCATTGAAAATGGCTCTTTTTGAAATACTTAACTTGACGATTGTGTATTACATCTTCTAGACAGTTAGTTAGAAAGGATGAAGACGGTGAGGAGGTTTGCCCAGCGGTTCATCCAGATGACCACGGAGCCGGAGACGTTACAGGAGAGCAAGGCACCAGTTGGTCTGGAAGCCTGTCTGTTTTCTTGTTACGATAGTAAGAGAACCGTGTTTGCTCTCAAAAAATAGTTGCACACATCACATGAAGTATTGCTCGAATTAACTTACATGTGGTCGCATGAAAATGACTTTCAATGCTCTGGCTCAAACTATTTCATGAAATATTTGAACATACAATATCAAAACGAAGGCATGTGGAGTATTATGATCATGAGGTTATTGTTGCCTTTCAAATCACGGGGATCTGGCATTTCTGATTAATACTGAGCCAAGTGAAAATCTGAAACTTTTTCCCTTCCTGCTCGGCGGAATCTAGCAAGACACAATGTCTGTTGTGAGCACATGCTGAGTGGATAACGATTGCATGCTGACACCTTTCATTAATAAACAAGCATCCTCAATTCCTAATGTTTAACATTTAAGATGGGAGCTATTTGGAAAACTTAAAAATAATTACTTGATCACCTTACCGGCTCACTTGCAAATGACAGTATAATAATAATGAAAATTAAATTAACTTTATTTATATATATATATTAACTTTATTTATTAACGTATGGCAATAATAACAATAACAGAAAGCTCAGTGAGATACGATTGAAATAAATAAAATACTTTCGTAAAATAATTGAGTAAAATCAACAAACAAAAATAAAGCAGAAATGCAACGACATCACATAAAAGCCAGTCTATAAAAATGTTTTAAGAATTGATTTAATGATGTAAAAGTATCAACTCTCTTCCAATTATGCACATATTTTCGTGCTGATCCATAATACATCTGCTGGAAAGAACCGAGGCCACAATATGGTTGAGACTCAAAACTTATTTGAGGCGGCAATTATATTTTGAACCTTCATCCTTTGCCCTGCACTGTGACGATCTCTACTTTTGGAGCCGTAATGACGTTAGACAAATATAAATTGCTGCCAGAAGAACGTGTAGGATGATCGCTCTGTCTTTCACTTGTGTGGATGCACAAAATCGAACTTGCCCACATTGTGAACAGGTACATTAGTCGTATGAAGCTGCTATGACTTTATACACACACACACTTACCACAGCGCTGCTCGTCAGCTCCATTGGGGCAGTCTTTGTGTCCGTTACACTGCAAAGCCTGTGGGAGGCACTCACTTATGTTCCCACAAGGGAACTGGCCGAGGGGACATCTAGCGTCTACTTCCAGCCTGCTGGCCAGCAGCGCTGAGGGAGAAATCCAGGAAAGAGAGTGAGATTACATACACCATTCTCAAAATTAGCACCAAACTGTCAACATTTTTCTTTCTCCTGAAATATCAAGGGAAAGAGTCACTTGGCAAAAAAAAAAAAAAAAAAAGTCAAATTATCAACAGATGTTAATGGCAGGCAGTTGAAATGAAAGGATTTTTAGACCGCTAGTTAACAGTGAAGCTACTATAATCCATCAAAGCCGTCATGTCTTGAAACCAAGACACTTCACCTTTTTCACTCCTACTGCACTATTACTGTCACCGCTGCGCCACCATTTAACCCTCGACCCATATTTTGATGAATGCGAAGCTTGCAAACGAGGGTGATGGAACAGATGATTGATTTATCTCAAAATTATTTCAGGTTTCATTTCAAAAGCTTTGTTATTTAAGACCAAAATACGAGTTCGTCACCAGACATTTAAGCTGTCATAAAGACTTATTTTGGCTGTTCACTAACTCCGGCCTGTCATGTCTCTGGCTTGAAAAAAAAAAGCCAGGAACAAATCTGTCATTGATGCCTGCCAGATGAAATAAACACACTACTCACATCTGCAATACTGCACATGAAGTCTTTCTCTTTTCTTACTGACACCAAATATAACAGACCTAAAAGCTCTTTCTTGTCAGCAAACAACATGTTGTTGTAAATGAGCTGTTTTGTAGTGATATCACAAAGGGAAATACAAGTTTTAGATGCTGAAATGAAAGAGGAACGAGAAGATCAAAGGTTTGTTGGTTGACATGCTTAATTTGTTTTTAATATCTTTGTACACTATGACCTGGTTATGTCACCGGAGTGTGATTATTATAATTGTTTGTATTGTGATATTTGGGAGGAAGAGCTGATTCACAATGTAATTCAGAGCATTTTATATTCCCATAGAGGTACTCACTGTCACGTCTTCTCTTTTTATCAATCCCAACCTCTGTGGAAAATGCACATCTTTCAGCACAGTTAAAGCTGCCATCTTTGCATGTGCAACATTGGAATCTGCATTTATAAACTTGCCCTACAAGGCACAAACGTTGCAAGAAATCCTACTAAACCGCATCCCAATCAAGACCAATCAGCACCACTGTTCAGTTCATTGAGGAATCCCCAGGAAGATTCAGAAACGCAAACACAGGGAACATGTTCTCAGGTAGGTGAACAGCACTGTCAGCAATGTCTACAACTGGGACAGGTGAGGGACACACACAGTATTTTGGTTTGTGGCTGGTGTTAGCATGAGTGTTTCATGAGGCAATTTTTGTGAATTATTTCTCATGTCACGCGAGAATAGTTTTGAATTTCATTGAGGATTTCAGAGGCGGTCATTAAATAATATTTCCTTCAGTAAATTATTGAATTGCATTTATGACAACCGCTTACTGAGGGAAAGTCCTGTAAAAACATTTAACTGTAAAAATCAGTAGCATAACAGGATTTAAATGAGTCATCCATTTTTAAATTGTGGCAACACCGCGCTTATCAGACTTTGGAATAAAGATCATGGTTTTATCGAATCAACACTAGAATTGAGGAGGACAATTATAGAGGTTATCAAAGCAGGGCTTCGCCTCGCCCAGCCCCATTTAAAACCCATTGAGAAAGCGTTAACTCGATTTGAGAGGGCTCTTGTGCCTGCTGGCATCACGGTGAGGAAGAAAAACCAGACATTATCCAGAACCGACATGTGTGAAGAGTAAACATACAATTGGATGAATGGGAGACTCACGGTGTGAAAAGCAAAAATCCATTACAGCAATATTTAAGTAGCAATGTTCTGTCTTTCATGTTTCTGAGAAGTCGCAACATCCAAATCGAACGCTTTGGAAAAATGACATTCTAACACACACACGTTGAGTCACACAGCAAGTTTAACAACTAACTGTCTGTCTAGATTGTCTTGGCACAGCATTGCATTCACAGTGTAACCTTTGAATCCATTCGCATGAACACACACTCAAATTGAGAACCATTTGAGATTAGATCTGAGATGTGCCTGCAGGACTATAAAGCTGTAAAAAGAGGCCCTGCGGTGCCGAACAAAGAAAGAAGTGCGGTATTCTCTCCGCACATGAACTATCTCCAAAAACAGTGTCCCTCTTTCAGCTACTATTGTTGGCTGTTGAGAAGTGATTTATTGTTTATCTTTTTAATAAACAAAATGGAAGTCAAGAGGGCACGTGCAAACACATACTACATAATTTATTAACTCGTAGAATTGAATAAACCTATTAATATTAAGGCGTTTTAAGACCGTACTTGTCAACTTCATTTTCTTAAGTGCCCATTTCGGCATAGTGATTGAAAGTAATGCAAACTACTTTATGGGCATTTAGACAACATAATGGATTTTACATTTAACACAGAGTGCGAGAGTCAGCACAATTCATGTTTTATTTCAAACCCAATGTCCTGGAATTAATTAATTAGTTTGTTATTATGAGCTGTGTCAGCAAGAGCCGCTGTGCTGAACAGACAATACAAACACGGTTTGCTCAAGATGAAAAATGACCTGCGAACAGACTGAAAAAATAAAAACAGGCAATATTGTTTCCCCTGGACACATAGGTTATTTGTCTGCGTGTTTTGTCTTTCTGGTTGGCAACTGGTTCTATTAAGTGAAATACATGCAAAGCCTGTAATTTTTGCTGCAGTGCTATCATTGAACACAACTTTGAGCTCAGTTTAATAAAGTTTCTAAAGACGCTTCCTGTTAAGTCAAGTTCTTTTATGCTTCGAAAAAAAAGTAGATTCATCTACAAAATCTTCAAATATTAATAGTGGTTCATTACAGACAGAAGCTGAATTGTATTTCTATTTAAAATCGAAAGGTGCCCTGTGGAGCTGTGATTTTATTGACCGTGTGATTTTATTGACCGTGTGATTTTATTGACCGTGTGTTTTATTGACCGTGTGATTTTATTGACGTGTGTTTTATTGACCGTGTGTTTTATTGACCGTTTTATAGACCGTGTGTCGTTTGTATTGTGCACACACATGCATGACGACTTCTTGCGTGAAAAACATGGATGTAAATGGTGCCCGACTTTTCAAAAATTGCTTTGCAACTATTTAACGAGGAAGGGAACGCACACAACACATTTGTTAGACCGTAAGGACGCATCACTCACCATGTGTTTTAGTGAGACCACCTGAATGTTCGTTTACAATAAAACAGCAAATATTGGAATGTGTAGAAACCATGTTGCTGCTTTAATGACCATGACTGAACATCTACCCCTGCAGCCTGCTTAAAGTCAATTAGTGGATTTGTCAAGTGCTAAATATTGTATTTATTTTCTCTTTTATATGTATATATATATATATATATATATATATATATATATATATATATATATATATATATATATATATATATATATATATATATATATATATATATAAACAAATATAATCTGTAACCAACCAAAGGAAATATTACATACAGTATATTAAGAACCTACAAAGCGACAATATAAAATATAATAGCGAAAATATAAGAAGCAGACCCAGTTTGACACAGCACTCCCAGAGGCAGGGAACCTTCCCACAAGCCAAGACATTACAAAAACTGACATCATACCACCTCCGTGGCCGTCCAGTCTGAAAGATGCTCGCGCCACATATGGGTTCTCACATCAACTGTATCTATTCAGCGTCCACTAGGACAAATATATGTGTAATACATTTGGAGACTAGCGGCAACCAGAGAACCAGAGAACCTCTAATAATGTTGATGGTTGACTGAATCCTAAATCCTCACTCCACGGTCTCTGCTCCACTGGAATCTCTGCTCAAGGCTCAAAAATGGAAATTGCCTGTTGGTGTGCCAACTGCCCCCTCTCCCTAAAGACAGAAAAGACTCGATCTGCCAGCAATCATCGGAGTAATTTTCTGTTATCTGACAGGAATTCACTGTCTGAATGCTTTATAATTGTCTGAGGGATGATTGTCTGAAGACTGAATGTCTTCCTCATTTCCAGTCCTCCACAAGTCCCAGAAAATGATGATATAATAAGGATTTAACGTCCCTGACCCCTGCAGCCCAAGTGGAAAAGTTTGATTCATTGTGAATCGCTCGTCAATTTCCCTCAGAAAAATATGGAGTCAATTCTGACTGAGGTGAGATGCAGTAGAGAGACACTGAAATGATCCACTGTCTGCAGTTTACAGCGGATGCCGGTTTTGTAGATTTTGCTCTGTTCCTTTTCCTTATGGTAAATAGTTTGTTTTATTTTGTTATAATGTTTTATACTTCTTGACTGTTCATTGTAACTGTCAAAAAGCAATAACCCCGGTAATATCAACTGGCAAATTGAACAAAATCAAAAACATGTGTGAAGTGGTCATTTTTGCATCCCATTGTGCCAGCAAATTTCACAGTTTGGAACCAAACAACAACATGATGTGTCCTGACAGGCTCATCATTCGCACACACGCATGCACATCATGCCAGAACTCGTGGAAATATTTTTGAAACAATAGGAGATCTGAAGATGAGTCACAGACTGGGAGGTGGAGGGAGTGCGATTCGAATATTTAATTATCTGATCTTTAACAGCTCGACCACCCACTATAAAATCTCCAGTAATACCAACATCTGACGGATTGAGATGTGACAGTTTAGAGAAGAAAAAAATGTTGTATAATTTACTACGTCAAATTCCCTGACTATTTTCACTTATATTATTAATTATGAATCTACTCTCTAAAGCTCAGAAAAAAGCATCCTTAATTTTAGGCTTCTATCCTTATGAGGACAATGGTCAATCTTGCAGCATATTTCATGCCTTTTCGCCTCCATCTGCAGAGCAGTGAGGACAATTCCCCCAAAGAAACACGATTTCTATCCAAATCATAGAACTGCAGGCCGTATTTGGTGTTTAATAAACCGTTTCCTACCCATGGGGCCAGATAAGTAAAACAGGACAAGCCAACATATACTGTGGAGATGATCCATTAGAAGAAGAAACATTCCTTTATTAGTCACACAGTGGGGAAATTATTCTCTGTATTTGACCCATCCCAATTATTCTCTGTATTTGACCCATTTGACACGGTGCAGCCGAGGATCGAACCGGTGACCTTTCGGTTGGTGGACAACCCTCTCTACCCAGTAAGCCACCGTCGCCCCAAAAGATTATGTGTCGCTCATGAACTGTCTCTTCAGTTGTGGACGTCAATGTTCATTCACAAAAGCACCCTGAACAACTTGTGATGAAAGCAAATGTGAGAGGGAAATATAACAATAAGAATGCTAAGAGAAATATGAGAAACACGGCAAAAATACTCCAATCAATAAAAGAATAGCCATGTAACCTTCTCCTCCCTCCATGTTTCTTTACCTCTAATCTCAGTATGGGTCAGGTGGATGAGCAAAATGATGACAGGCACGTCCATCCTGAGGCTCAGAAGTTTTCCTGCGCTCATGTCGCTCAGGCTGTAGAGCTGCAGATCAATTAACGATAGGTTGAAAAAAAAAACCGCCAGACGAGAGATAAGTGAGCCGAAGTCCCAGTCAGTCCAAATGTTAGAGCGTGCCCGGCATTTAAAAACGACCGAAAGGGTGAACTAAGCCATTGGAAGGACCTGTAGAAGGAGCTACGCGGTGCGCAAAAACATCCAGAGGTGACAGAGACATTCTCTCCATGCTGTCCTTCAGGAGCTTTCTGAAGACTCTCCGTTGAGCGGCACAGTATGTCTCTCTCTCTCTCTCTCTCTCTCTCTCTCTCTCACACACATGCACGTGGGGGCGCGCGCACAGACGCAATCACAAGCACCCGTTGACAGGGTCTCGGGGTGCGCAAACGCTTCCTCTCTCTCTCTCTCTCTCTCTCTCTCTCTCTCTAAAAGTCATCTGTCCTCAGTCTCATCTATTGATTTATTTTTGCCCATTATTTCTGTGACACACCTGTAGAAGCTCATTTCCTGTCACTTGCCCAAAGCAGCCATGTCACAGGACCTCCTCCTGTCTGAGGATCAGGCTACACATGAGTTTAGTTAGTGGAGCTGACAGGGATTTCACTGTGATTCATGTATGTTGTACTTCCTATTTTCACAGCGTGAGATGGCCCACATCTTTTGTTTTGCCGTACCAGAACTTATAAAGCAGAAATAGCCGAGGCCTTTTTCTTTTTAGTCCAACAATTTCGGTAACACACTTGTTTGCTTATTTGGGAGTTCAATAAGAAGGATTGATCACGTTCACATTTTGGTGACGTTAGCTTTAGTTTACTGGAAGCAGGAAGGAAACAGCTAGCCAGGCAAAAAGGAAAACATATCCAACCTAACATCACCTTAAACCCAAGTGTAAAATGTATTTTTGGCACCAAGTCGCAGGCAACCAGCTTAGACTCCAAGAAGTCACTGCATCTGGCCTAGAAATAGTCCAGCACATAACTCCTGCAAAATAACTTGCCTTTTACACTTTGTTTTTAGTCCTGACAAAATACCATAATATGATACTATAATGTGTTAATTAGTTAGAGGTGCTGTTTCCTTCTGATTCCAGTCTGTGTTAAACTAAGATACAGGACAAATATAACAATGGTATCGATCTTCTCGTCTGACTCTAAAGAAAATGATTTCATGACAGTGAATAATTTGGGTGAAACAATGTGGAAAATTTAGAAGTTGTTACATTTCGTGAAGATAAAGTTTGGGCATTCATGCAAAAGCCATAGTTGAGCTCTATTGGATATAATTGGAGACATTTGTCTTTTAAATACTTGGACCCATTCATGTCATCGCCATTTTGATACCAGCTTGGATTCAGAGGGCTTGACACATTTTCTTTTTCTTGGATTTTATTTTTAAAGCTGATGAAAGTTTCACTACAGTATATTTCAATCAGTTTAATTACCATTTGGATGGTATGATGATCTGCAGATAGGGCTGAGTTCAACAGAGGAGAGTTTTGAAATAGTCAAAGAATCATCCAAAGAAGTTTTTTTTTTTTTCAACAAAGGTTCTCATGCACTCTCCGACAAAGTGGGATAAGAAGCAGCAGCAGCATGGTTATCGTCATTATAAACACTGAGCACATGTCTCAGTGCTGCTCTTTGTTTTGCATGAAGAACACAGAATTGTCCCAGGCTTTTGCGGCACCCTAACAACATCCGATTATGAATCGTACCATTTAGGCAACATGCCCAATCCGTGAACTGTGACCTTGCCTATCAGCCGTCAGGAGAGAGCAACAAAGAGCGACAGAGTTACGGCTACAAATCTTTCTTTTGATCTTGGTTTTGTTTGCCAATACGCCCCTTTAAATCTCCTCTACCTCTAGTGAGAGCCTTATCTGGGAACAGATCACAAGCTTCTCTCTTTCTTTATTAACAAGGACATTAATAAACATTGATTATGGATTACGCAAAAGGCTATTTAATTGTGTTATAGTCCCTGTTTAAATGTCACATTGCTCACCTAATAAATAACATAAGATTGAAATTAAACACAGTTATAGAACTAGTCACTAGAAAAGGGAATGTTAATGGAAGCAAAGATATCATAAAGGTTGATGCTGTGTTTGTCCTTCTTTTTGCAACCTTGCATTGAATTATAGATCATCTGAAATGGAATATTTCTTTACAAAAAAAATCACACGAACTGAATTCACAATTACTGGTAATGTTTGCTTTTGTTACTCAGATTCAGCCCCAAGTTCATTGACTGATTCCGACACGTCTGAACCGACAGCTGTGTGAGTCTAAGATGGTCCCAGTGAGCTCCCAAACATTTTCAGGACATTTATTTTCTTTTTAAAGTGTGATGGTGTTACAGACACAATATTGTTTCAGATTCAAAGAATCCAAAAGCAACTCAAAAAAACGTCACAGTTGAACAAAAAAGTCAATGATGGGATGATGAGAAACCATGTCCACTTTCTGTCATTTCATTCGAAAAACATTATCGGCGAAGGGTTTGATTCTCTGGAATACATTTTGTTGTTACCATGGCAGCTTACTCTCCACCAAAAGCATATTATGGTAACATTGAATTTGATTTCCATAGTCATTTAATTTATCTGAATTACAGCTGCTGATTTGATGCAAAACAGAGCCCCAAAGAAAAATGCAAAATATTGACGAAGAAAATGAGAGACGCAATGTTCCTGAAAGAAAGCCTTCAAGTTACTTCTGAGGAGATCGTGTGTGTGAGATCAAGAAGTTCAATTGGCCCGGTGCAGTACTTCCCTGCCATGATCCTTTCTGGAGCAATAGTTGTTGTTTTTCCAGGCTCAGCATGAGCTCTGGAAAACAAATTAACCTCATGACATCTGTGATATCATATGTACAACATTTCAAATGAAAGTATTACATTTGACGATGCTGTTCAAAAGATGATTGCTTTTTAATCTATGACATGTTTTTTGACGACTTGGGGGCAGGTAAATAAGCTCCAAGCACAACGCGTTATCGCCTTCGAAACGCGATAGTGCAAGCGTGCCTTCAAACAGTCGTACATTTACACACCCAGCAGGCAAACAGAGTAACATTCATCTGGAGGCGTGTTTGCTTAAAATGGGATCACGCTAAAGGGAATTGGTTTGCACTGACAAGCCTGAAAGCAAAAACCTACTGTAATTAATGGCATTGTTACAAAGTTGTCTCTTTTTCATTCACAATATTTATACAAGACAATCTTGAACTTATCTTACTCGAAAATTCACTTCACCTTGTCATCCCCCTATACAAACAAATATATATAGGCTCACACACCAATCCATCGTCTGAGGTATACATCTCATTAATGCACAAGCTATAGATGTTTTTCTTTTGGGGAATCTGTTCAAATGTAGCCATACCAGTGTGTCATTGAACACAACACATGGAGTTACACGTTGAAAAGGGTTTATCCCAAAGGGAGAGTAAATGTTTCATGGCAATCTGTTGATATTTGTGGTAGTCTTTGTTTAAAAGTTGACATAATGGAGTTAGGGTGTCCAAAATGTAGAGGGTTGATCCTCTGAGGAGTATGAATCTGCTAAGACAATTTGATTACATTCAACCTATTAGATTTTGATGTTCCTTGTGTACAAATAGGCACAAATTGAGCAGGATGGTGGAAGAAATGGGAAAGGTCAGGGAGGCCCCCAAAACCCCCCTCTAATTTGGCCATCAGTCAAGATATCTTGTAACGAATGAGGTGTTGGTCAAGAGCCAGACATTAGATCAGGGGGTTAGACATCTTCCTCTGGGGACCATGAACAAACTAAATGTCATCACAATCTTGCCAACGGTTGTGATCATTTCATGTTGTGACTAATCACAGATTTCCAAATTGATCAACTATTTTCAATGCTATTCCAAAAGGATAGCAGTGCTTTGTGTAGGACGTTTCATGTGAGATGGGGTCTCCACTCTTGCCAAGGATGCTGATGTCCATAGAAAGGTGCTTGATCTCAAATGTTAGATCCAATCAGTTGTGCTGCAATAGTTTGTAGATTCCTTAATTTTCTTCACCACCATGTCCTGAATTTTAAGTGTCTCTGTTGAACTTGCTACGTGGTACACTCCTCTGGATGCAGGTGAGTGTTTTGCAATGATTAGTGATGATGGAGATGGTTTGAAGTCAGGGAATTGGCGGATGATGGCGGCGGGAAGAGGTGATGAGCAGATTTCATTCAAGAGTGTGGTGAGCCGAAGCGGGAGAGGTGATTGCAAACAGGTTTGCTGGTCGGCAGTCCAAGTGATTGGCAGGACGGAAACGACACACACACACACACACACAAACACACACACACACATTCACAGAGACAAGCCGTGCACATGGAAGACACAAGAAGAGTGTGAAACTAATTCCTACATTTTGGTTTGCTTTCCTAATTGTCAATGAGTGAAGACGATGACCGCACATTCAGTGGAATAGAAGAGACTGCTCTCTTGACAATCGACAGAAGCAACAAAACGCAATATTCACCTGCCAAACGCATTAAAAAACTATTGCATTTGATCAGTACCAGTTAAAGCATTCAACGGCTCAGAGACAATAACGAGACCAGAGACACCGCAAAAGGCCCGGCTCAGAAATAACAGAGGGAGCGAAAAAACCAAATTGACTGCAGGCATCAACCCTCACCATCTGCTGTGCAGTCCTACAGTTGAAAGGCAGAATGTGCACAAACACACAAATACACACACGGACTAAAGCGGCTCGTTTCACTCAAAGCATCACAAAGGTGTTTCAGGATTAAAAAAAGCTGATGTTTATTCATGAGGAGTTTGTGAGCAGCTGGGAGGGCAAACCATTTGGCTTTCAGTTAAGAGACACAGTTGCAGTAATCAACATTTATGAACTTCAAAGAGTTGAAAACAGAAACGATCTGATCTTATTCATCATCATGATTCAACCATTTCTTATGTCTTTTCAGTGTTTTATTGTTACTGTGACAAAAGCAATTCAAAGTCGAGTTATTTTATATGAATATGCATTTAAATGCAGTTGCAATATGCTTATTATATTTTGGTTTTCATCACCAGGTTTGTGTAGTATGGAGCCTTGAAACTGACTGAATATATTCTGAATATATCAATAAGTAATACTATAAAACAAAGCTTGCAAATTTTTCTTTGACCTCCAATCAGCTGCTATTTATTCATTATTTTGTTCCTTCAGCAGTAGTCAGTTGACAAAATGAATGTAATCTACATTTATGTCACCCTAGGCCTTTTTGTCTTTTCATCTTCTTGTTATTTTCTCATTTTGGGTTCCGGGTCTGTCTTCACCATAAAAGGCACACCCAACTCATATAATTTCAATTCAATTTATTTTTGTATAGCCCAAAATCACAAATTACAAATTTGCCTCAGAGGGCTTTACAATATGTACACATTTGACATCCTCTTGTCCCGGAACCCTCACATCGGAACAGGAAAAACTCCCCAAAAAACCCCTTTAACGGGGAGGAAAGAGGAAGAAACCTGTGGGAGAGCAATAGAGGAGGGATCCCTCTCCCAGGATGGACAGAAGTGCAATGATGCCATGTGTAGAACAGGATAGTGAATTACAACACATTCAATGTAATTACAGCACATTCAATGTATGACAGAACCACGGCAGGGAAAACTGGAAATGTGGCGATTAAAATAAGAACCGTTGCTTGGGGGATATGGGAAATAGATAAATGAGAGGGTATTCACACTCGTTTAACCGGTTATTTTTAAAGAGGCTCACTTTGTTTGGGGATATTAACACAGTAATTACTTTTGCACCCATCAGAGCCTCTCTCCGATGGCGAACTCTTGAGGTGGCACGTCTTTTAATAGGATACATCTGAAGAGTTTTTTAAACCACAAAATGCAATCTACTACTTTAATTTATTTTGTCTTTAAAACAGTGTGAAATCAAGAGAGCATAGATCCATTTGCAAAATTGGTTTAGTTACATTTTTCTTTCAACTAGTGCTTTCAAATTTTATTTCCTTAACTTAATTGTGATTTGGGGAAAATACAAACTGGTTCTATGCATAACGTATTCATTTTCTGAAAAAAATCAACATAGCTAGCTACAGGTCAAAGTGCTACTTTAAGAACTTTCTCTCTCACACACACACAAACGCAGTCCAGTTTCACTACGCTTGTTGGGAACTTGAGTGCATTACCTCCCTCACCTGTGCATTTCATTGAAAACTCGTCTCAGTGTGTGAAGTTTGTTCTTCAAATAGCTGTTCAGTAGGGAGCATTGGTAGGTAGCCCTTTCAATTTATTTTGGGGGCAAACTAGCTCGAGGGACGAACTTTCTCTGATGATGTGACTTTGATGAAACAATTTCCATTAGTTTCAAACTAACAAAAAAACTTCTTCAGAAGAGTTTTAGTTGTCAGAATAAATGTATTTTATATTATTAATGTATTCAAACTAAATGAGTCTAACTCATCAGATGTTGTTAAAATTGCATGGTTTCAGCTCTACGATGGCACATTTTGCCTCCCACCAAGAATAGAATAAACCTTTCAGCAAGCCCCCTGCTCTGCATGTGCAGAGATGTGTGTCAATGGCACTGAGGCGGAGCAAGTGAACAGTTTAAAGTTCCTGAGAATCAGCATCACCTGATGTGGTCATCAAACATCTCCATCCTTGTAAAAAAAAAAAAAGCTCACGAATGGCTTTATTCATTGAGGAAACTTAAGAAGGGGAAACACAGGAAATTCCTGTGCAAAGTTCTCGTTAACATGGAGCAACAGCAAGCATCCTGACTGGAAACATGACAAACTGGCATGGCATGTGCACGGCCCAGGACAGGAGCGCTCTACAGTGTGTGATTAAATTAAAAGCGCCCAGAACATCATTGGTAGCCATCTATTGAGCATCAATGGTACTGGTGAGAAGATCCCAAAGGATACTAAAAGACAAAACCCAGCCCAGCAACAGCCTGGTCACCCTTACATGTGTTTTTCTTGTTTGGCAAAATGGATCTACAACTACATTTCAATGCTCAACCCTGTAGTAGTAGAGTCCTCACTAAGACCAGGAGGGTGGATCACATCACCCCAGTTCTAATGTCTTTGCACTGGCTTCCTGTCCAACAAAGAATTGACTTTAAAATCCTGCTGCTGGTTTACAAAGCACTGAATGGTTTAGGGCCAAAATACATCTCTGATCTGCTGCTACCTTATGAACCATCCCGACCCCTCAGGTCGTCTGGGACCGGTCTACTTTCTGTTCCCAGAGTCAGAACTAAACATGGAGAAGCAGCGTTCAGTTTTTCTGCTCCACATATCTGGAACAAAGTCCCAGAAAGCTGCAGGTCTGCTGAGACCCTCAGCTCCTTTAAATCAAGATTGAAGACTTTTCTGTTTGCTGCTGCCTTTAATTGAACCACACTCAATTAATATATTAATCAATTTCCTGCATTTCTGCATTTTACTTCTGCATTTTATTTCTTACACTGTTTTTTAATGTTTTAATGAATGTTCTTAATTGTTTTTAAATACGCTGATGTGAAAGGAGTACAAGTGGAGACTGCACAATTATAACGGTATTTCCTTCGGGACCAAGCTCGTGCCAGGCACACACTAGAAAACAAAGATCCATAGGTGGTTTGTGTGTGGGTTGACAGAATTGGCAGTGTAGAGGTTTGAGTGCAGCGTAGATGATCTCTGGGAGACATCGATTTTTAATGGTTTTATGAATGAATGTTCTTAATTGTTTTTAAATCTCCTTTTCTTTTGTCTTATGTTTTGATGCTTTTAATGGTTTTATGTGAAGCACTTTGAATTACCTTGTTGTTGAAATGTGCTATACAAATAAACTTGCCTTGCCTTGCCTTGCCTAGTACAATGACAATAAACGACACTTAAACCTTCATTTTATGCGAGTCTCTCTGTTGTGCCCCCCACCGGCTATGGGTGACCGCTCTGCACTGCACTCATACGGCGGTTACTGCTAATAACTCCGTCCAAACCCAGGGCATTGTCAGGGATCCCCCTCAGGTAAGCACTGTAAGCTCAGAATCAGAACCGTTCATTTGCCGAGGTATGTTGCATATACAAGGAATTTGACATGGTGGGTGGAGCATAACATTAAACAATCAACACAGTGCAAAAATAGAAACATATTATAATTTACAATAAAATATAGTGCACAAACAAACAGATAACAGTACTTTAAACAAGTATAATGTAAGTGTAAAGTGTGAAGTGTATTTAAATGAAGAAACAAGGGATGTGCAGGGGAGTGTACCAGTAGGAAATTGGGTTCTTTCAATTATATCTGTGGCTGAGCAATGCACATTCTTCCTGGAGGGCAATATATCAGAGTAGTCTTTACAGTAAGTTCCAGTTCCTTTGCCCATTTCTCAAACCCTCGAAAAACACACTTTATTGTCGGTACCAAATTATATTTACAACCATTTAAATTCCCAAAGGACTTTCCGTGATGGGTATTTCAACAAAGGGCATGTCTGTGCCATCCAAAGAGGAAAGACAGTAATTCCATGGGACCGTCTGCCCCTCTGCTCGCCCGCTACATTAAAAAAGGTATTAAATTGGGAGCGGTAAGAGAAAAAGGAGTGGAGGTAGAAGAATGTGGAGGATGTGCGGATAAACGAATGGGCTCAGTTGCAGTGTCCACTCACAGTTTCCATCCAAAATCTGAACCGAATCTCCAGAAAATATTTGCAAAAGAAAATTCTTAATTAACGCGTGATTCCATACACAACTGTTAACAGTAAATATTAAACGTTATATATATATATATATAATATTAAACAGCTGATGATGCTAATTCTCCAATTGAGGGCCATTAAACCATTCCATTGACGAAGACAAGCGTGCAACAAGATGAATTGGAAGAAGTCAAATCTCAATTTAATGAAAACAATAAGGAAACGTGACAGAAATATGGCATTTGTGTTTATCTTATGTATTCATTTGAGGAACTTCCTGTTTTGATTACAAACAGGAAGCCAACAACAAACAGTCCACTTTATTACGCTTCAAAAAACTATCATCACCACATAGATGCGTGAGTCAAAGTCTTTGAGTGCTTTCACCAGGATTGTATCTTCTTTTTTAACAATATGCCATCAGAATAATTCAAAATATGCTGGAATCAAATTAAACATCTACAGAAAAAAAGTTAGTCCACGGCAGCAGAATCTCCCTGAAAACAGGCACAATAGAAGCCCACAGTTTTCTACTGTATATTGTTTTTCTTTCAGTACATGTTTGCCCATTTTAGCAACATTCTGTGGGACAGATGACTCGGTTTTCCCAGCTAATTGGTCACCATGAAAGGCTGTTCACACATTATGATCTCGTCCTCCAAGCTGCTCAGGAGAAGGTGAGCTGTGACTCACTGACCAGAGTTTAACTAGCACACAGGTCCCAATAATTAGCAGGAGAATAGGCCAAGAAAAGTCTGAAATATCTCAGTAGCTATTAAAAATATTGCCTTTAATAAGCCTTTTATTTATCCAACACTTGCGCATGTTAGCACGTTGAGGTTAGCATTCGTTGAAAGCATCACAAAACAGCTAATCTCTAAAACTCTTTTATATGAAAAATAGTTTTTTAAAATTCTATGGTAAAATTGTGTCATGATTTAAGATTTTCTTTTAAAGTGCATAATGCTACATACAGTAGACTACAATGATGTAAATTATAAAATATTGGACAATAACCTTAATGACTAAAAAATGACTAGGATTTTTCAACTACCGGTACTTGTCTGCATCCTACCAGCTGTTCCTCCTTCTCAGAAGGATTTGTAGCGTGGGATATACTGTATTTAGGCTCAGGACTCACTGTAGGATAATTTAACATCTAATGTCTGAAATAAAGTATCTATCTAATGTGGCGAAGAGAACAAGCAGCACCTAGCCCTGCAATAACAAATGGCCTCTGCCAAGTAAACCACAGCCATATATCTGAAAACTGAAAACCACAATGTGGTTCCTGAAACACCACCTGACATTTATCATTCCCATTTAAATACCATTTCGGCTTTTCCCAGGCTTGTGCAGGTGCAGTTTGATGCATTATAATACCAAACTGGTAAAATAGCTGTGAGACATAAACAGAGGTGGGACAGGACTCCAAGGCGGGAGAGATGTATTACATCTGTGCAGCAGACCAGCATTTTACGAGGAACTCTGGGTTCCCTCACAGCATGAATTCATAATACAATGGGGCTAAACCCTCTGGTCTCATTATAAATGTCACAGGCAGGTCAGGCAGAGAGCTCTCAGATAGACAAGTCTTACTCTCAGAGTGGAACTAATGCCTCTCTGCAGCCGCCGTGTTCATGTCAGGAGAAAATGTCCAATTCTTTGGAGTAACCTCGTTCTACTTCAGTAAGTGAATGAAAATTTCATCTCACTTAACTCCTCCTCCAACCCATTCTCACTCCCAACTCGACAAAAATACGACACTTGGTCAGTGCCCCTCTGTAAAACAAACGGTGCTATAAAACAAAGCATTATCATTATTAGTCGTCACATTTTCTATGCATATCAATGATATCATTGCAATTAATTAGTTTGGCTGCAATAATCTTGTCGTGAAAATATGATAATGTGACAGCCCTGTAGGGCCACTGACCAAGCATTGGTGATTGACGAGATCATCATTTCCCTTTATGCCTCTTGGCATGTAGGGCAGCAACAAAAGTCTTCCACTCCTGTCTGTCCTGGGCGAGTCGCTGGATGGTGCCCCATGAGTGGTTTAGGCTCTGCATCTCCTTCTCCACGTGTTTCTTGGTCGGCCTCTTTTTCTTTTCCCTTCTGGTGTCCAATGTAAGGCTGTTCTTGTGATATCAGCAAGATCTTTTCTCAACACATGTCCTATCCATCCCCATCTTCTTCTCATTAGGATGGTCTCCATGCTTTCGTGTTGGCATTTGTCATACAGTTCTTGTGGAAGGTTGATAGTCTGCTGAGGTCTTCTTGTGTCATTCTCCAGCATTCAGAACCGTACAACAGGGTGGATAAAACACAGCTCTGATACAATTTAAGCTTGGTCTTGATCTTGGTGGTGTACTGCTGTGACCTCCATATGTTATTCAGTACTTTGAAAGCGTTCCTTGCCTTATTGAGACGGTTCTTGATGTCTTTATCTGTGCCCCCGTCGTGTCTGACAGTGCTGCCCAAATATGTGAACTCGTCAGTTTTAGGGAGATCTTCTCCGTTAACCTGAATTGGTGAGGGATTTGGAATGTTCAGAGTCAGCACTTCTGTTTTCTTTAAGATCAGCAAAAAGAAAACAGAAGTGATGAATTGAGGAGATGGTAGTGTTGTAACGACTCCTCATAAGAGAGGTGAAAGTAAAGTAGAAGTCTGGGTTTGTTCTGAATTAAGTTCAATATCAACAACAATCATTCAGCTAAAATGCCAGACAGTGTTTTAAATGTGTTATTGTGGCCTGTTTGGAGACTGTACAGCCATAAGTACTCAGTGGTAATTAAATCCCCCTAGCCCAAAAAAGAAAACATCTTCTCAGTACTACCTGTCCTGTTCTCGCAGAGCTCCCAAATCCTGGTGGAGATAGAATTACACTTCAAGGCTGAAAAAGTTGATTCAGTGCTTTGCTTTTACTCAGACCTTATACTATGAGGTCTGGAAGGACCAATTTCCAACAACGAGATGAGATGAATGCAGGTGCATGCAGATGTGCAAACAGCCCTTTTAGTGAGAAGCAAAATGTACAATTGCATTCTAGTCTTGTGAGCCGACCGTCAGTGGACAAATTATCTACTTTTGTTTAACAACCCTTTAACAAACGCTTAATATCTAATCGACCGACAAGTCATAATTACATTAATTAAGATCGCCGCACTCAAGACACAATGCTAAGGTGCAAGAAGGCCAAAAATATCTAATCCTGCGAAAGGAAGGTTCCAATGCAAGTATTTCATGATGCAGCCAGTCCTTCCGTCTTTAGAGTTTCATCTGGGCAAGAGTGGGCAAGGAATCTCAGATCGTATAACGGCATTAAATAAAGCGCACCCAGCCTCAAACCAAACACAGATAACAGAGATACAGATGAGAAGTAGTATGAGGGAAGAAACTGGGACAACTGTAAACTGCATATATTGCTCATATCACATTTAAACCAACAGGATGTAGTGCTCAGTGTGTGCTATCATATTTTATATCAACAAGGGATGACATTACTATGCGGAACTTGAAAGCGGTCGTATCTTGTGACAGACCCACGGAGAATGAGTTCTCCTGCAGCTCTATGGACCACTTCAGTATCTTCCAGCTCAGTCTTTTGGTTTTACATCCTGCGACATTCTGTTTTGGTTCAGTACCGCGGCTCTCGTCATCGTTGTTTCCACATAAAGCTTTATAAACCCTCTGCACGCTGCCTACCCTGTCGTGAACGAGTTGGACATTTTCCTTTTTGATTTCATTTTCCGACAACAAAATCCTGCTAATTAGTATTCCCTACACTGTCGTCAATTTTAATTCTGCCCTTTCGGGTTGTGTTGGGGTCCCAGAGTAATGTGTGTAGACTGTTGAGTATTGTTGCCTGCTGGGGGAGTCTATTGGTTGCAGAGAACTACAGTAAAGGGCTTCTCTTTTATGAATCCTCAGCAAAATCAGACAGTGACATTGACAACAAGGCCACAGGAGCTGTATGGGGACAGTGTGTGTGTGTGTGTGTGTACAATGTGTGTGACGAGCACATAATTCCCATCCTCACACTGGTTCTGACAAAGACAGCAGTGGCTGCAGGTTAATTGGACTCAGGTGGGCCACCGACGGGATGAGATTAGTTTTACCAACGAGAGCTCGTCGTCCTGCATCATGATACTGGACGACGCTGCATACAGAGTATGTATTACATCAGTGTATTAAAAGGTGTTACAACTCTGCGATGTTCATGGAAATATGGTGACAGAGTGCTCAATCTACGATCACGGGACCTCACAACAACCTCACACATCACAGAAACATACACGGCAGCAACAGCCACAGACTGGTGATCCGAAAAACAAAGAACAAAAGAGATGGATTGTTGCATTTTTTGAAAAATGTTGTGTTAATTAGGCAATGGACTTATTCAAAGAATATGAAACAACAGCTTCCTGTCTCACACAAACGCTACGGGGCATGTGAATGAATACGTCACGAGAGAATTGTTTGGGAGGGGGCAGGTTAGCGTCAGTTTGCTGACACTAACTGACACTAACCCCTACCGAGGATATCAATTAAAACCAGAAACATTCTCTTTCCTCCTTTGACCCTCTTTTTACTGTTTCCCTTCTTGGCTTCTTCATGTTCGCCTAAAACTAAAGCTAAAACTACAGCCAAAGCGCTTAAGAGCTTAATTTCTAAGACTGCTCCTGCCTGAAACTCTGTTCTATCCACCTGTGTTCCCACACTGCTGAAGTCAAAACTGAAGAAAACCGTCACCCGAACTCCATGTAGTCACATCCAGTCACCAGACGTGCCGATGAAATTGGGACAGACTCGAATTACGAGCAGTTTTCCCAAATCCTGTCCAGTTTGTCCTGAAAATGAGACTAAACCTGAGTTGTGATTAGTTATGGTCTAACACTTGTTGTGAAACATTGTTTTAGTCTTGCCAATAGATGGGCACTGTTATTTCCGTAGCTGTGTGCAATAGTGACGCTAATTCACGAAGAACTATGGTTATTACGCAAAGCTATGATGTTGCTGAATCAGGACATTTACACAGCGAACCATCCATCGCTGACATGAAGTCCGTCGTCCCTTTACATCCAGACAAAAAGCATAACAACGTATTTCACTGTTACATACAGCACAGTTACAGTGTTTCTTTTCCCCAATGGTAATATTCTCACTCTCAATTTGTCAAATACCAACACTTGGTTAGCTGTCCTAAGCTTCAAACTATGATGCTCTAGGTACTGCTCTAGCATGTCAGCTTCCTTTCGTTACATGCATACTGTCTTTTCAAAATAAACCTCCATCTCCACAAGAAGTTACACTAAGGCAACAAAACCACCTTAAACCTAAACCTTAGTTTAGGTTTAAGAAAAGAGCGGGGTTGACGTCAACTTGTCTGAGTAACGACTCGCGTTCTCATCTGGTCACCCGGCACCTGACCATCCGTCGGAGTAGGTCAAAGTTTGCTTTTTCTGTAATCAGGGATGGATTCTCCAGCATAAGAGTGATAGGAAGATAGAAGTAGTGTCTCCCATCAGTATTCTCTTAATTCCCACTAATCCTTCAGCTGCTGAAGGTGTATTAAGTCGACTAACCAATTCAAATTCATCCATTTTACATAATTTACTGTTCATTATGAATTAAGAATTCTGTGATCTGAAAATCATCTGTCCACCTTTCATTGCCGCCATTCATTTATGTTTAATTCGTAGTGTGTACATTCCTAGTAGTCAATAAATCTTTAATTTATAGATAAACTGATACAATGATTTGTGTTACACCACTGCAGACGAGTTACGGACTCCTTCAGATTATCAAACATCAAATCATTGAAAGAAGGATGGTGCCACGAGGTAATTGAACATTATGTTAAATTCTGTTATCTAAAATTAAACTTTCATTTTTGACAGTAGAGTGTAGCCATTCCACATATTAAATATAAATTGATTAATCAATCAGCGCAGTGCCCTCTGTCTGATGGTATCTTCCACATCCTGTGTGAGCTTTTGTGAGATCCATTTCTCTGTAATCCAGAACATTTTTAAATAGCTTTTGTTAATCATCAACTAAACTGTAAAAAGTATTCTGTCTGTAGTGCGGGAGACAGTAACAAACAACGAGAGGAAGAGTGTGCGGGGAGGATCACAAATAAGGAATGCAGGACATAATGCACGGTTACTGATAATGAGGCTGATAATGAGACATGCGAGTGGATCCGAGGAAGCTTTTTGACAAAGAATAACACTCAGCGCCATGGTGTCTCAAGGTGCTGCACTACTCCTGGGATCAGCAGATGGACTAAAGGAGCTCTTTATCTACAAATATTAACGTTTGTCCCCTCTTATTGTATTTTTCTCTTGCCCATAACTTTCTTAATGACTGTTTATTTTATTCTTCTAGCTTTATTTTTAATTCAGCGTCAAGCTCATTTGTCATTTTAATTATCCTCACTTTTTATGTCAGGAAATATTGACTATATTGATACTGCAGCATGTGCATATTTTTCCATTTTTCAAAAGAGGTTAAGAGTGTGTTTGGATTAAGCTTCATCCCTCTGGGTGTGTTTCTGTTGGCAGTGGTGGACTGACACCTGAGAGCTGCGCAGTCAATGTCTGCGGTGTACCACTGACCGGAGCGTGTCACTTATGGCCTACGAATGTTGAAATAAGGAGTTATTTCACTTGTTCAACAACCCCGCGAGGGGTTGGTTCTGTACCAGCATTGATTCAGGACATCTCTCCCTTCACAACATTAAAACATGTGGAGGGACCCACAGCACGGGCTGTTGATTTGGTATGCTAGTTAGCCTAGCGTGCCAACTTTACCACTGTTTTCCATTAGACCTGCAGAGCAATGTGCTGCTCCCACACAGCACTCTCGTCTTGCATTCTACAAAGGAGCGGGTCTTGCCTTAGGACTGCCTTAGCTGTCTCTTTCATGGGTCCAGTTGTTGTGCTGGCAAGTGATCAGTCTGCTCAAACCAAACAACGTACAAAAGTGCATAAATCACAGATGGGATTGACATATGTAGTTGGCTGTGTGGCCTTTGGAACTGTGGTGGTAACAAACAAGTTTTAGTGTTTGTCCACACAGATTTTTACACGAGGGAAATTACAGAATATAACATTCTGTCTGTTCATCCTTTGAAACTCGCCAACAACACTTTGAAACACGTCGTCTCAACCACCGGTCTCGTGGTTGAAAATCCTGTGTTTGTTTTACACATCCATCCATCTCCAGCCCCCTGGAGAGCACTAATATACATATTACTAATAAACATATTACAACTTAGCATTTCTTCTTCTTGATAATTTACAGTTTGACCTAATATACACGACAACAAACACAAAGTATATATACTGTACGCTGGTAAAAATGTTTTATTTCAGCTCAACTTGAAAGAGGAACTCCGTTGTTTTTACACATAAAAGTCCGTTTAAAGTACTACAGCACATATTAAACCTTCCAAAGGGAGCTGCGTAGAGTCTGACAAATTGCTTCAAGCCTCAAGCCAGTGCGAGTTGGGACCAGATTGAAAATGAAAAACAATCCGGAGGTGTGGAGTTACCGGCCTCAGACACATACAGACTCAGGGGCTGCAGGAATCGGCCGCTATTTATTGAGAATGGAACGTGGCAAAACTTGATGCAAATGTCCGTGGCACAATGCAAGAGCAAAATCAATCAGGTTTTGACAAAGAAGAAGAATAAATTGAATAAAAAAAGTAACTGGTTCTGGTTCTGATTTTTATCCTATTTTTACTTTCCATCATTGCACCGGAATCTTTTATCAATAGCACTCTAAAAAATGGTGGAGTGCTTTTTGTAAATATAACTTGGCGAAAGTAACCGAGCAGTCAGATCACTTATCAGCCCGTCGGTATAAGATTCAAAGTATACTGCTTGTCATTACGCCTCTTTTATAACCACTTGCTTCTTTCATGCCAACTGGCATTCTTTCTCCATCTTCTTTCATTTTCATTCTAACTAATTCATTTAATTGCCATTTTATGTAATTGGAGACACACAGTAAGAGGCAAAATCACAAATCAGTCACTTACTCACAACAGTTCCATGTCACAATCTTTAACCAGCCATACATGTCAATTTGTCCCTTTTTAGTAGTTTACAACTGATCTGTCTTTAATTAGATTTATTTTCTTATATATATAAATATACATATATATATATAATAAACTGTTAATTTACTCCTACTTCCTACTTCATTAGCTGTTAATTCAGTAGGTCTTTTTGTTTTGCAGTCTTTTCAGTGTAGTACTGGTAAATTATGTATATATTTGTGTGGTGAAACACATCATGCAACGTGTCATTTTACTGTTCTTGTTGTTCCCACACTGGTTTAAGATACCTAACTTTCAAGAAGACTTTTTATAACTTCAAGTCTCTCTGAACGGATGACATGACACTAAATTCTACCAGTTGACAGGCAAAAGAATAAACAAAGCAGTTGAAAAGATGTTAGTGATCTGCTTTCTTTCGCGGGTGCAGTTTGTCAGACAGAATACCAATCTGCACAATAATCCAGGCAGAAAAAAACCCGCTAAAACTGTGCATGAATAGCTTGCGAATACCGCCTCTGCATGAATAATTAGAGCATAATGTGTATTTTTTTTAACTGAATTCGGAAATAATCACATGCAACAGGTGACATGGCTCAGGGGGGGTTGTACTTGTTCCTTAACCTCTTTTGTTGCCGTTTCAGTTTCAGAGAACAGTGTGTCTTTGATACGTCAACATGAGTTTCATGCGCTGGTGGAACATTCCTGACTGACAGAGAAACCCACGGTGGAGATATTTATGGCACAAAAAAAAGTTTTTGTCGGATGGGGAAGCAGAGAGAGAGAGAAGTTAACCATGAGAGATAATAGCTGAGGCTTAATAACCACCCAGATGTAACCGCAATGGCTTTGTAGCAGGTACGTAGTCATCCAAATTTGAAGCATATGGGAATGCAACACATCTTTCCATTTATCAGTCTGTCTTGTCGTCGAGGAATAAAACATCAAACATGTCTGACTTTTTTTAGGGCAGAAATCTGCAGTGCAGCCAGGGTTAAATCTTCATAAATCACAACCAGGCCTATGATTCAAGCAGTGGAGATTCCAAGGCAGGATGAGACGCCAGACGGAATTCAACCGACCAACTGTTGACATGTTGCTGCAGAACAGATCAATCAATCAAAGTTACGTTTTATGCTACTGGAACGGATGCATAGTTCAGACAAAAGTTTCATCTTCACAATTCCCTTGTGCATGAAGCCCGGTCCATAAAGAAACAGTTTTATGAGTTTAGTGAGGAAGAACTTCAGCCAGCTCTCAAAAGAGTGGAGGCGGTTACAGTTAAGTGTTACAGCCCATTATTTCTGTCTACAAATGTTTTAGCTATGGAGCTAAAAATAATTAAATACAATCACAGCTTGAGAGAAACAATCTTGTCTTTGAAATGTTATGCAGTAAAAGCAGCAGTCGACTATCATAGGTTTAAGCTTACGGCTTATTAAGCTGTCACATAAGCCAATGATTTGAGTGGAAACATTTCCCTCGTGATTAACTCTACACAGACAAAAAGGAGAGGAAATGTATTCTGCTCAATTTATACCAAAAATATAGTTTTGCTCAGGTTGCAGCAGCATTTCAAGCTTGGAACTCGGGCAGCGACATGCTGCAGTTGAGTGTTTGACTCTGAGCAGAAAGTGAGCAGATGAAGTTTCTCTCTTTTCTGTTTCAAACTGCTCCCTTCCACTGCTCCTTGTTGTAGGTGATCTGTTGAGGAAGCTACGGTTTCCACTCTTTCGGAGTGGATGACAATGCCGAACATGAAGTGCGTGGCGAAAGTGTGAGCGTGACCAACGACAGTCTTGGTTTAAAGCCAACATACTGCACAACCATGTGCTTGACATCTAAATGATATTGAGCCAACAGGACCTCACAAAACAATGACAGCAACCTGCGAGGAAACATGCCACAAAAGCGGTTCAGCCTATTACACTGAAATATCAAACTCAAACATGAGTGTTGATACTTCACCACTTTGAAAATCACCGGCATGAAAGCATCATAATGCACGAGCCAGAATAAGAGCAGCAACAACAAGCGCAATTAGCAAACGCAAATACTCCGCAGAGGGAGACGACGGCAGCCTAAGAGCAGAAATTAACAGAATGACGTTGTACAAACAAAATGGCCATGTTGCCGAGGACACGAACACAGAAACACACAAGTTCACCACAAGCAGAGAACACTTGGCTAAAATGAAGTGAATCAGCGACGGCCTTCAGAGTTATTTAACCCTTCGGAAACTAGTGTTGCATGAAGTTTGGTGAGAACGGGATTTTTTGTTCTCTACAAATCCTTCTGCACACAAGCACAGGTGTTTGCAACATTGCAGCACAGCAGCAACACAGTAGAGCAAAAGCACACGTTTACAACACACCGCCCTGTTGCAAAGGTGGCAGTTAATACATGTTGCAGCAAACAGAGAAACGTTGGAGGGAAGCAGTGCTCGCCAGTCGTCTGTCTGAACAAACTTGCAGGCTTATTTCTTCCAGTGAAGCAAATTTTCTCAGAGCAATATTGAGTGTTCAAATGGAAAAGCGAGCAAACTAGTACAGCTCTCCATCCTCCTGGGATTCTATCAGCTCATAATTGCTTGAATTCAATCAAACAGCAAGATAGCGCCTGTGTTGTCATGTGTGTCTGCTATTTCTCTTGTTGAGGGCTGAAGGGCCCCATCTGCATGTCATTAACATGCTGCCGTCTCCTTTGTCTCGGAGCTATATCTGAATGCCATTAGAGTCCTCTTTGGTCTCAGTTTCGTGTCCACAAAAGAAGAGATGTCAAGAAAGCTGGTAGCCGTCCCTCGTTTCATTCAGGCCGGCCGAAGGGAGCAGACGGATTAGCGAGACTGAAATTCTTCAGATGTGACACCAACACTGACTGTGTTTACTTAAAAATGTTTACCTAAAAATGCGCTTGGCTCCAGTTTGTCTTCTCTTATATCATTGGACGTCAATGACACAAAAGACAAACCCAAATAGTGGCTTCTTTGAACCTGGACCAGCTGATCTGAAAAACGTTGTGGTTGTACAGTGAAAACAGAAAAGGACCACTTCTTCTTTTCAGGCTTCTCGGGAACACTTGGAGGGGATTTCCTCAGATTTGGCACAACGTTTATATGGACACAATGTTGAACTAATTAGATTTGGGTGGTCAAATGTCCCTGTATCCTCACAAAACACATCTTTGATCACAACCCAAGCATGAATATGCTAATTATGCAACCCAGTTTCATGGCAGGATGTGAAATAGTCACGCAATTAAAATCGAGCAATTAGCGTACATGGACACACAGGTTTTCCTTTTTTTAAATCTTGTGTCACTCAACACGTAAATAATACCAGATAAAAGTAAATTAGGATCCTTTTCATGATGTATACACAAATTAAAAGTGACTATGCATCTGTCAGCGTTTACAAAAGACCACTGAAAGTGGGCGGTTAAGTGGATGGATGTGTAAAACAAACACAGGATTTTCAACCACGAGACCGGTGGTTGAGACGGCGTGTTTCAAAGCGTTGTTGTTGAAAGACACACTTGTGAAGGTTTTCCCAAACCCAACTAAGTGGTTCTATTGCCTAAACCGTAAGTTTGTTTTGTTGACAAAACTTAACCGTACATACTTATTTTAGGACCAACCTCACACGAGACAAAGGACAAATGATTTACAGCTCAGATATGAACGCTGTAGCAGGAAGACAAATGCAGTAGAAACTCAGATGAACTATAATTGGCCATCACAGACACGTGCCCTCAGTCTAACTGAGCGTGTGCTTCACTTGCTTAAGACCAAACTAAAGGCAAGAAGCACCAAAGAAATGAGCAACAAGTGAAGATGGCTGCAAATACCTGGCAGAGTATTACCAGGCAAGCATTTGCTGATGTCTTAGTTAGTGACTGCAAAAAAGATGATGCACAAATTAACCATTCAGTCGGCAGCTGTGCCTTATTACAGTCATGAAAGTGAGATAAGGTAAGTGGTGCCAGTCAGTCAGTGGGTTCATATCTTTGAAGTGATCTACGTGTGCTTTGAGAGCAATGAATTCTTCTTCTAATGCTGCTCACACACCGGGCGCGTTTTTTGATTGACGCGCGTCGAGATTACATCCAAAGTCTATGCACAGACGCGATGAGATAAAAAATCGCGGCGCGCCAGTCCCATCGCGTCTGTGCATAGACTTTGTATGTAATCTCGACGCGCGTCAATCAAAAAACGCGCCCGGTGTGTGAGCAGCATGATAAACATCAAACGCTTTTAGCACTGTGAAAAACATAATTTGAAACAAGCTTCTTTCACACCGATGTTCATATTAGAAATGTGTTCTCTTCGCTCGCTTTGAAACAGCGTTATATCTAAATGAATCACCTGAACGGATTAATAAAACCCTCATCACGTCCGCTTTCAAACTCGGACACAAAAGTGACTCGGACTGTCCCTCTTGAAAAGAATCAGACAAATCCTCTTTTCCTTTTCCCCATGTGGAGAAATTATCATCAGATTTTGCAACATTATTCTGCTGAAAATAAGTGAAGAACTGTTATTAGACAAAACACCACACACATGGCAGCAATACCAGTTCAAGTGTTTGAAGTGAAGCACCGTTATACATTTAACAGTTCAGTAAAAGGTCAGGTCAGTGAATCTTTTCTATGGTGGAGAATAAAGCTTGGAGCACATTCCACTTAGCTACACTGTGATACATGTAATGGGAAATTATGTTATAGTATAGATCGTAATACAGATATCTTGACCACGTATATAAGTTAGGTTATGTTATAGTATCATGTGAAATGTTAGAGAATGTACAACACCGACAGGCACAGAACAGCAGTTTCTGCAGATGATTTTAATTAAGTTTTGTATCCAGATGCCTTGTTATCTTTTCCCACAAGGGTGAGAAGTGAAGAGACACTGTTTCTTTGTTGGTAAGACAGAGACACCTTGACTAACAGACATCCTTCGTCTGAAATACTTTTACTCCCTTTTGACGCATTATCTGAAGCTGTAAAGGCGTGAACCTTTGTATGCATAAATAATGTTGGATATTGCATTTCGTCGAAGAAGCATTCACGCAGTCTACTGAATACGTAGTTGCTGTGCTTTCTTCCCTCTTCCAAGAGAATAAACGGAAAAAGACAACTTTGAATCTTCTGATGACTTCATTATTAATCTGTGAACAAACACTCTCTCCTCCCGGTTACCTTAGACATTTTCCACCACATTAACAAACAGGTCAGTGGTGTGGCTGGTTTCTCCCGAAAACAAAGAGCCCTTTTAAGTGATCATCAGTGAGTAAAACATGTGTGCAGCATGGATCATAACATTATAAAAAGCCAAGACGCTTTGACAACGGGAATCATACGATTAGGCACAGTGGTCTGAAAGGGACAAGTCAGGCTTAGTACATACATTTTCCTGATTTTCTTTAAATAGATAATTCGATATGAAGACAATAAGATATATTTGAAAGCTGATTCGATAACTGGACATTGTCAACAAGCTGAAGATTGTGTGAAAGCATTTTGCACAACACTCTCATGCACCTGAAAGCTCGCCGCCCTCGTCCTGTTTGGATCACAGGTTGTGCCTTTAACAATCACTGATATCTGCTCTTTAATTGGATAAATGAGTGAAAAAAGGAAATAAAGGTGAAATAAGTGCCGGCTGATATTCTGACTCAAACTTATTCATGCAGTGAAAAATTCTCTCAATCATAAAAAAAGATTTGTCTTTGATTAACTGTGTCCATTCTCTCTTTGAAAGATAAGAAATCAATCAGAAATGTAGTGAAAGCTAAATAAACACATGACAGGACAACCTCAGGAGCAGGAAGGCCAACCAGTACACATATCATTTGACATGCTGTAATTGTCGACAGGCGAAAGCAACAGTGACTAAACATTTTCATGCGCCGGCTGATAAGAACCATGTGTGTGTTTAATCTGATTGATTGGTCACTGATGTAAACAGGAAGACGAGGGAGCACTGAAAGAAGAAACTTGAGCGATGCTGCTGCAGTCTCTCACAGCTGCTTTAGACTCAAAGGAAACATGAGCAACAGCTGTCAAGCTGTTTCGTCTGTGAACTGCAAAGCTGGAAACGTCTCCTGTGTGTGCTGTTGAGAGGGAGAGCCCTGGAGTCCATAACGTCTCACTGGATTAATGACGGCGGTGTGTGTGCGCTCGCGCATGTGTCTGTGAACGAAAGTGGCGGGCAGTGGAACAGACTGATCCATTTTTGTGACGCTGACGTTTACACATGAAACGGCAATGCAATAAAAGGCCCAGAAATGCAACCTGCAGCTGCAACCGGATATGAAATGTCAGGGAAGTTTAATAAGAACTTTAAAAAACTTCAACTTCTAAGAGTCAAGGCGAGCAAGCTGAAAAAGATATCACCCTGTCTCGCTTCAATCATTGTTTGAAGCATTTTAAAACGGACACTGTTAACAATCTGTGATGTATTCATTCTTTCTGCGAGGGAGCATGTTGAATGCATATCTATGACAATATGTCATCTGCCGGACATCACACAAAGCCTTCAAGAGAAACCGTCACTGTACGGGCAGTCAATGTCCCTGTTGCTACATGTCACGGTGACATGATACAAAGGCACTTCACGGCTTATGAGATGCTGGCCTCAATGAGACATGACAAGTCTGGAAGACTGAAAGCCACACACACACTACACACAGTAAAAAAAGACAAACGTGCACAAAATAAAGTTTTGTTTAACACAATGAATATTTGTAATGATAAAAAATGTTTTAACATGTCCTCCTGACATTTTCTGTGTGATATGTTGATGTTAGAAAATTCATTTGCACAGGCGTCTAGATGTCTGAACACATGAGATATTTGTTCTGGGACAGAGGTCACTTTCTATCTTATTCTATCTAGCGACTGCCGTGTTCTTTCTGTGTCAACTGCTTCTTAATAGACTAAACATTTCCTGAAGACCTAATGTCAGTGAAAGGTTCGCACAGGAAAACATGCCCCCACCTTTCCTCCCTCAGTCTCCTGTCCTTTATCTGTCTTCTCTGTGCCGGCCGGTATAAATACCTTGTTTTGATTCGCTGTCCCCAGAGCATGAGCACATTTCACTGTGATACGTGGCTGTGGTTGTGTTCTCTGTTTGCAAACATAAAATTTACTTATTGAAACTTTGATCATTCATCAAGACTCTGTTTATTTTGAACACTTTGGATAAAACCAACTTCACCTGAACTTTTAAAGGAAATATTCCACAACATATTTTATTTTCAAATGATCGAAAAATGTAATTCAACAGGTTTTCAGCAAGCATGCACAAACACTTATATATTCATAAAAACAGCTCCAGAATGTGGACAGCTGTGGTTGTAATTACTTTTATACCAATCTACAGCGACTAAACCACAAACATTATACAAAACCCCACCAGGGACTCATTTGGTTAATGACATTCCATTTGGTAAACAAACAACATGTACACAACCCTTTATGCTAAATCTTGAAATTTGTCATAATTTTTCATAATATATCAAATGAATTCAAAATGAAAGGAACAGTTTGATATTTTGGGGAAATCTAAGTCTCGGGAAGAAAGAAGTTTCGGGAAAAGTTTGTTTGCATGAAATAAAAATGAACACAGAATTCGATAAAATATTACTGAAATAAATAGTTTTCATCATTAGGAATATCCCATGGTAAATGACTCCTTTGTTAGTTGTCTCTATTCTGAGCTTACATGTGTTTTAGTTGTCTTCGTATTGTTGCCTGTGTAGTCGTATTTTATTAAAGCTGTTGCCTGATTTTGTATTGTTTTGTCTGCAACTTCAGCTCTCCCTTGTAGAGATTGACTTAACCGGCTAAATAAATTAAATAAAACTAAATAAACATTGAATGACTTGAGACATCCTTAATATACAACAGATATCATATCAGATCACACAAATATACCAACACAATCTTTCTTCAATAAATGAAACATCTTGGTTCGTGGTTCAAACTGAGTTTCAGGGTAAAGTGACAGCAGCAATAGTCAGACATCCGCTCTCACGATCCGAGGGGCAACCGGCGTGGCTCAATGTCAAATCAGTGAGCACTTTCAGATCCAGTCTCTCTAATGGCTGATAGACAGCGCTGAGGTCCACAGGAAGTCCTCCAGCTCCTCGAAAGAAAGCCTCTAAGTCTGTAATTCTTGCTAACAGCCAAATGTTTGGCCATCTTCAAATCCCTGAGGTATACAGGTGCTTAAAACTACTCATCCAGTGGAGGCAGATACACATTTGTATTCACTCAGCAAGTTTGTCTGGCTGCTGTTTGGTGCTTTTACTAAAGCTGGTTTTGCTGATTTAATCATACGGTCTATGCACAGGCCATTTAGGTAAATAGTTGGGCTAAATTAAGCTAGAAACCTCTGTGGAGTTGCAAACTTGGTTGGTAATTATCTGCGACCACTTTAACATTACACACACTCATTTGATTTTGTGTTGACATACAAAATATTGATCAATGCAGGTATTAAGGTAGTTAGGAATTATGTTTCAGGGCACATTTCGCTGCTTGTTTGCTGATCTTTAGCTCATACGCAGTTGTGCGTATTCAGATTCAGTGTTTGTCTACAGTATCGTAAACACAGTGTTTCTACAGTTCATCTCGTGGGTGTGTGTCCTGCAGCCAGAGTTTGAAGACGAACACAGGATCCATGTTCCAGTGCTTGTGGAACGAGACAGCCTGCTCCAATGTTTCGGAGTAGTCATACGGTCGAGCCTATAATAAGAACAAATGGTTTTGTGCGTTTGTGTCTGCGTGCATGTTTTTGTGGTTTTCTCCAGGGAAATTCAATATCCTGTGCTAAAAGCCTGCATAACCCACGAGGCAGTATTTCTGTCTTTTCCAACCTACATTGAAGAGAGCGGAGCCTCATCTGACACTGGATAAAAGGTTACGGTCTATTTTTATTTATTGGTTCATTTGATAAGGGACAGTGCACATTAATAAAAAAACATTTCTGTAAATGTGCCAGAAGGCTATTTTTCAAAAGGCTATTTTTCATCTGTAGTCCCAAGAGGCAGATGTTACAATATAAACCAGAATGTAAGATTAAATTTAAAAGGTTATACAATATTGACGCTTTATAATGCGTGCACAAACAATGAAAAAAAGCGAGAATATTAATATGCGTAGTATCTTCACTCAGGAGACTCTTATACATTGTCGAGGACTAACAAGACATGCAACACATGAAACACAGAGGCTCTCAAAGTCAACACACACAAAGCAAATAAAGTGAGGGATAATTATGTTGAAATAGAAACATGGACTAAAGACAATATTATGATGCAATTGTTAGACACGAAAAAACATCCATGTCAGAGGCACAAAAACATAAAAGCATGCAGAGTATGTGAAATAGATGAATCAGTCAGAAACAGCTAAACAACAATAAAAGACAAGCATGCAGGTAGATGAGGGTCGACCGGCATTTTAAAGAAAGACAGAAAGGTGACAACAGACAGATCGAGGGAAGATCAACACGGACAGAGAAGCAGTTACATTCTAGTGCTGACAGAGCTGAGTACTAAGTAACCATTTCTGTAAGTGAGCTTCAGATGAACTGTATGTTTGTACGTAGTTCTCTAATGGTCACTGGGATGGAGCTCCATTGTAGTGCAGCGTGTACTGAAAATGCAGACTGACTGAAAGCACTTTTCCTGAGTGGGATAATGCAATCCCCTCTTGCTGCTCCTCTTGTGAGCCGATAACCAGTTGTTCTTGTGATTACAAATTGTTTGAGCGGAGGAGAGGTCAAGCCATGTATAATCTTGTACACAAGACAGACATTCACATATTTAATCATGTTCTCCCAACTAAACAAGTTATATTTTGTTAGTATAGGGCAATGATGAGAAAGAACAGATTTTCTATCAAGGATTTTGAGTGTGCGTTTATACAATGACTGTAGTGGTTTCAGAGTCGTGGTGCTAGCCTGTGACCAGGTTCTTAGACAGTAAGTGATGTGGGAAACAACCATAGAAAGCATGTATGTCTTAGCTGCCTCTGTTGACATGTAGTTTCGTGTGAACCTGAAATTTGATAGATTAAGTTTGACCCGTTTACAGACCTTTTGCACCTGAGATTTGAATGACAATTTGGAATGAAAAAGTACTCCGAGATACTTGTAGTCAGGTACAACCTGTAGCCTCACCCCAGATACAAAAACATCCGGCTCTACACTACCAGAGTTTGTTTTGGTAAAAAACATACACACTGTTTTGGATACATTTAGTTGTAAACAGCATTGCTTTAACCATGCAGTTACATGAGCCATGGAGTTAGTGAGTTAATTTGCAACTTGTCCCATTTTGCTGCCATGCAAGTAAATCACAGTGTCATCTGCATACATTTGGATGTTGGTGTCAGGGCATGCTGATGGCAGATCATTGATATATAAAGACAGTGGGCCCAGGACAGATCCTTGTGGGACGCCTGTGGACAAGTCTTAAATCTGTCTCCCATTGGATGGCCTTTAGCTTATTTGGTGGAACATTACAGTCACAGTATTAATTGCAGTTATTTCCACAAACAGTCATTAGCGGCTGTCCTCACAATCACATTAAGAACACATACTTGTGTGTGTTCTGTGTGTATTGTTCCCTACCTGATGGAACAGTGGACTGTGTGTGATGGGAACACCCAGGAAAGCGAAGCACCTGCCCAGCACCATGTCATCAGGAGCATCGTCACTGTAGCAGCGACAACCACTGGAAAGTAGCATGGACACCGCCGCGCGACTGAGCACCATCCTGCACACAGAACGCAGATATTTAAATAAGAAAGGGAATTATCTTCACAGAAATATATATATATATATATATATATATATATACAGCACAAGCTTTATGTGCCTGTGTGTGATTGAGGAACATTGATGTGCATCATTAAGGTTTTAAATTCTAGTCATTACTGATAATATTTAACGATACCAGATTTAAAATGAGAAAAAAAGGGAAATAACAGAAAGCACCAGTTTTGTTCAGTCAGAGGCTGAGATGAGCACAAAGACACAGACACACTCCCGCAGAAGTGGTTGGTGTGTCCGTTGATAACTTACAGCTACCGTCTTTGCAGTTGAATAAATTCACGGCGAAAATTCGCTTCACTCTCCGTCTGGACATTTTAACAGCAACTGCTCTTAACCACCGCAGCCTCACCCTCCTCCTCCGGTGGTGTAGCTGTATCCGTTCAGAAGCAAGCTGTAGCCGTATCTCTCCCCCAGGCTCACTGCCTCCTTTGGGTCATAGCATCGCAGCAGTCGCCGCAACCTGGGTAAACTATGGATGGACAACAACCAACAGACGGAGAGACGCAAGGGAGGGAGTGAGGTGCATGCTGTATGTAGACACAAGGTCCTGGCTACATCAAATATCCATAATAACAGACTTCACAGGATCGTTAGCCAGCAGGTGACCTGTGTGCATGATCTTTGAAAGAGTTGTCAATTATTCTTTAGCCACCACTGCAACTTCAACCAAAAAGCATTGATACAGAATGTTTTTCTTGATGCTAGAACTAAAGTTAGGAATGGTGGGTTAAAACAGAATCTCTTCTCCCAGTTACCTGATGAGTGTATCATCATCAACAATAAGTAGCCAATCAGTCTTTGGCACAGCTTTACTCAAGAACCGCCTCAAGATGGCAAAAGTCTTCCCACAATGCCCTGCAGGGAGACAACATGAACATAAATAGTGTGAAAAAAGGTGAAGCAGGTTCGAGGCTCATGAGATGCGGTGCGGTGAGAGCAGCACTCATTCTAATTCATTACAAATTCATATAATAGAATCATGGCCAGGCCGGCATTACGTCGACTTACCTACCTAATGGTCCTTTCCACAAAGGGTTAACTCCTTCATCTGCCATCTGGTTGAGAAATAGTTTATGTTTGTGTTCGTATTCGCTTTGTTCCTGCCTTCTTTACATGACAAGTCATTTTCAGTTTTCCACCTCCGATCAGAAGCAGCACCCAAGCTGCTTCCATGAACTTTGTCTCATCCAGAGAGAAAGAGAGGGCAGACTACATGGCAGGTAGTTTAATGACTTTATTCTCATTAAATTACAACTTTATCATTGTAATATTGTGACTTTTTCCTGAAATATTAAAACCTTATTCTCGACAGCAGAAAGGGTTGAATCCGTCATTTCTGTACCACCTCAAACTGTCTTGATTCAGTGAAGCAGCCATTTCAAAGGCAACATGCTGTTTAATAAATCACAACTTTGTATTATGCATGAGTGTTATTGAAAACACATGTTAAATACTTTAGACCAATTAAATGAATGTAGCGGAGTGAACAGGCGCTCGTTTTTTCCCCCCTCTCATCAGTAAAACAAACAGAATGTACATGAGCCTTTCATATTAGATTAAAGGTTATAAGTAGCCTACATGTATCAGAACAACACAGACATTCAGGCTTCCTCGTGTAGCACAAAGGGGTACTGCAGATATAAATGTTAAATTAAAGACCGTGGAAGAAATTCCGCAAACGTATTTGGCAACCCTAATAAAGCTCACCTCTCTCAGTGTTGGGCACTCCCAGATTGATTGTGGGTATGGAGGCATCAGCGACATCGCTGTAATACTCCAAAAACTCAGCATCTTTCTCCCAGGTTGCCTTCACGACTGGTACTGTGAGGAGGAAGAGGAGAGGGATGAACAGAGACCGGGTGATAGAGAGACGCACACAGAGCTCTCAATTAAGCCGATGTCTAAGTCCCTACTGCAAACTCCAAAGGACGAATCAAATAAAGACGGATATCTACCACCTCTGACTGGGGGGGGGGAGAAAACCATTAGGTCGTCTTTGAAAAAGACACCGGATAACTACTCTCACTGCATGAGGATCTGGATAAGAACACCATCTACATTGAAACTTCTAAATGATAACTGCCGGTCATAATCACACACTATTCTGTTTGGTCCAGTACACCGTGGCAGCTTGCTCTGCAATTCTAATGCAATTCTAATCCTGAATTTAAAGTAGCAGCCAAGTCAATCACGCTGTTCTTTCTACCTGTTTAAAATAGCCAGTCCATAACTACTGGCTCTTTTTTACCCTAAAAACAGACGTAAATGTTTTGGATAATTAAAAACAAACTGTTGCACAGAGGCAGCTAAGACATACATGATTTCTATGGTTGTTTCCCACATCACTTACTGTCTAACAACCTGGTCACAGGCTAGCACCACGACTCTGAAACCACTACAGTCATTGTATAAACGTACACTCAAAATCCTTGATAAAAAATCAGTTCGTTCTCATCATTGCCCTATACTAACAAAATATAACTTGTTTAGTTGGGAGAACATGATTAAATATGTGAATGTCTGTCTCATGTACAAGATTATACATGCCTTGACCTCTCCTCCGCTCAAACTATTTGTGATCCTGTAATTTCCCCACTGAGGGACTAATAAAGGATTATCTTATCTTATCTTATCTTATCTTATCACAAGAACTGGTTATCGGCTCACAAGAGGAGCAGCAAGAGGGGATTGCATTATCCCACTCAGGAAAAGTGCTTTCAGTCATTCTGCATTTTCTGTACAAGCTGCACTACAATGGAACTCCATCCCAGTGACCATTAGAGAACGAGACACATACAGGTCATTTCAATCGCACTTACAGAAATGGTGAGTTAGTACTCAGCTCTGTCAGCACTAGATTGTAACTCTTTCTCTGTCTGTGTTGGAACTTCCCTCGATCTGTCTGTTGTCACCTGTCGGTCTTTCTTTAAAATGCCGGTCGACCGTCATCTACCTGCATGTATGTCTTTTATTGTTGTTTAGCTGTGTCTGAGTGATTTATGTATTTCACATAATCTGTATGCTTTTATGTGTTGTGCCTCTGACGTGGATGTTTTTTAGCATCTAAACAACTACAGCATAATACTGTTTTTAGTCCATGTTTTAACATAGTTATTCTCACTTTTTTTCATTGTTTGTCCACGCATTGTTAAGTGTCAATATTGTTTAACCGGTTGACTTTAATCTTACATTGTTTTTAGGTTTATTGTGTAACATCTGCGTCTTGGGACTACAGATGAAAAATAGCCTTTTGGCTAACTCTGGCACATTTGCAGAAATGTTTTTATTAATGTGCACTGTCCCGTTCAAATAAACCAATAAATAAATTAATTTCAGCCGACAGTCTAGATGAGGTTCTTGGATTTTAAAAACCTGGTCCCCCCCCTCCGACAGGTTGACCAGCAGACTGTTCAGTGGCAAGTAAACAAAAAAAGCAGTGACAAATTAAAAGTGTCAAGTCAAACTTTTTGCAGCTAAATGTCCTGTAATTTCCATTTCATTTCCATCTATTCAGAATGAAGATAAACTGCGAGTTTAGTTTGGCTTGCGAATGTGCTGGTCGGTGTGTCATGTTGTTTAACAACAACAAAATAATAGAATTACTCTTCACTTCCCCTTTACAATGAATAAAACATTGGAATATTGCGCTTAATGGGATGCATTCATTACAATAATGCCTGAGGCGACAATAATCGAACCGAATGTCAGTGGTGGAAAGTAATTACAAATTTACTTGAGTTCTTTACTTCAGTAATATTTTGACGTACTTGTACTTCACTTTCCAATTAAACTACACTAGATGTCAGGAGGACATTGGCTTTACTTTCCAGAACATTTTGCTGAGAACACCTCTGTATCCATTAATGTATTGGTACTTTAAGTTAGGTTAAGGATCTGTGCACCACTGCAGAAGATAATATTTTTTAATGAATGAAACTGTTTTTTGTCCTTCAGGGTCGGGAATAACGCACATCGTTCAGAGTGGAATTTTTGGCAAGTTTTCACAGCAACAAATACTTCTTTCCTCGACACTGCATCTCCCTAGAAAAAAGAGAAATAAAAACAATGTTAATCTTCATTCAAAAAAATGATGCTTCATTTTCATTTTATCAGTTCTATCTTGTAAATGTACATTGTCCACCTTTCTTCTGTAGCCGTATGTCAAACAAATGCCGCAGCACTCCTGCATCCCATAGCTTTCTACTTGTTTTCCTTCAGCCTTCAGCCTGACTCACTGTTTTACATTAAATAGGCCGATTATTGTAATTTGATGTCCTGCTTTTAATAATTATCTCCACTAAAATCTAGTCATGGCCACATTATTTATTATTTATTCATGGGAGTTTCATTGAGAGGAAGCATCTTTTTGTGCAGTAAACAGCCTAATTCGAGGCTTCGAAGCTTGTGTCGAGTAATCCAGGGAGACTTTTGTGAAGCGCGCATCAACTGCAAACCCTTTTACTCCCCACGTGAGTTCGCTTCATTCATCCTAGTCGGTGTTTACATGCAGAGCAACGTGCAGGCAGCACAGCGCGCGCTCGCCGATACTGTATGTGGAGCGGACCTACCCGGACTCTCCAGTTATTGTCCTCGGTGGCTTTAACAAAGGAAACCTTAGCCATGAACTCCCTAAATACCGTCAATTTATTAAATGCCCTACAAGAGAGGAGAACATTCTGGACCACTGCTACACCACAATCAGCAGGGCATATCACGCCATCCTCGGGCTGCAATGGGCCTCTCTGACCACGTCATGGTCCATCTGATTCCCTCATACAGGCAGAAACTCAAGCTCTGCAAACCTGTGGTGAGGAAATTCAAGAAGTGGACCAGTGAGGCGCTAGAGGATCTTCGGGCGTGTTTGGACTGTACTGACTGGGATGTATTCAAGACTGCTACCAACAGTCTGGTTGAGTACACAGAGGCTGTGATTTCATACATCAGCTTCTGTGAGGACAGCTGTGTTCCATCAAGCACCAGGGTGAGTTATAACAATGACAAACCCTGGTTCACAGCAGAACTCAGGAAGCTAAGGCTGCAGAAAGATCAGGCTTTTATGAGTTCACTTTAAGAACGATGAGGCGAGCAAGAAGGATTGTAGCTGACCCCTCTCACCCTGGACAAAAACTGTTCGTGCCCCTTCCATCTGGTAGGAGGCTGAGGTCCATCAGGACCAAGACCTCACGACACATGAACAGTTTCTTCCCGTCGGCAGTCGGGCTCATTAACAGAGCCCGGGACCCCCACTGATTCTGTCATCTCCAGGACAAATTCCCACCGGTCACTCCCCCGCACATCCCTTCTATCACACTCGACACTTTCACACTACACTTACAGTGGGTACAGAAAGTATTCAGACCCCTTTAAATGTTTCACTTTGTTTCATTGCAGCCATTTGCTAAAATCAAAAAAGTTAATTTTATTTCTCATTAATGTACACTCGGCACCCCATCTTGACAGAAAAAAACAGAAATGTAGAAATTTTTGCAAATTGATTAAAAAAGAATAACTGAAATATCACATGGTCATAAGTATTCAGACCCTTTGCTGTGACACTCATATTTAACTCACATGCTGTCCATTTCTTCTGATCCTCCTTGAGATGGTTCTACTCCTTCATTGGCCAAGGTTACAAAAGAATTTCTGCAGCACTCAAGGTTCCTAAGAGCACAGTGGCCTCCATAATCCTTAAATGGAAGAAGTTTGGGACGACCAGAACTCTTCCTAGACCTGGCCGTCCAGCCAAACTGAGCAATCATGGGAGAAGAGCCTTGGTGAGAGAGGTAAAGAAGAACCCAAAGATCACTGTGGCTGAGCTCCAGAGATGCAGTAGGGAGATGGGAGAAAGTTCCACAAAGTCAACTATCACTGCAGCCCGCCACCAGTCGGGGCTTTATGGCAGAGTGGCCCGACGGAAGCCTCTCCTCAGTGCAAGACATATGAAAGCCCGCATAGAGTTTGCCAGAAAACACAGGAAGGACTCCCAGATTATGAGAAATATGATTCTCTGGTCTGATGAGACCAAGATTGAACTTTTTGGCGTTAATTCTAAGCGGTATGTGTGGAGAAAACCAGGCACTGCTCATCACTTGCCCAATACAATCCCAACAGTGAAACATGGTGGTGGCAGCATCATGCTATGGGGGTGTTTTTCAGCTGCAGGGACAGGACGACTGGTTGCAATTGAAGGAATGATGAATGCGGCCAAGTACAGAGATATCCTGGAAGAAAACCTCTTCCAGAGTGCTCTGGACCTCAGACTGGGCCGAAGGTTCACCTTCCAACAGGACAATGACCCTAAGCACACAGCTAAAATAACAAAGGAGTGGCTTCGGAACAACTCTGTGACCATTCTTGACTGGCCCAGCCAGAGCCCTGACCTAAACCCAATTGAGCATCTCTGGAGAGACCTGAAAATGGCTGTCCACCAACGTTCACCATCCAACCTGACGGAACTGGAGAGGATCTGCAAGGAAGAATGGCAGAGGCTCCCCAAATCCAGGTGTGAAAGGCTTGTTGCATCATTCCCAAGAAGACTCATGGCTGTACTAGCTCAAAAGGGTGCTTCTACTCAATACTGAGCAAAGGGTCTGAATACTTATGACCATGTGATATTTCAGTTATTCTTTTTTAATAAATTTGCAAAAATTTCTACATTTCTGTTTTTTTCGGTCAAGATGGGGTGCTGAGTGTACATTAATGAGAAATAAAATGAACTTTTTTGATTTTAGCAAATGGCTGCAATGAAACAAAGAGTGAAAAATGTAAAGGGGTCTGAATACTTTCCGTACCCACTGTACATCTCACTGGTCTATAGTCCTGTTATCTGTTCTTTGTGCACTCTACTTCACTTTATTTTATATTTCACTTATCTTATATTCCACTTTATTTTATATTTTACTTTATCTTGTATTTTCTGTCAATTTAATTTGTTTCTACTTTGCATTGTTGATTGTTGTTGATTGTTGTTAAATGTTACGCACCTCCCGTCATGTCAAATTCCTTGTATGTTCAACATACAAGGAATTTGCAATGAACGGCAATGAATTGGCAATGAACGGTTCTGATTCTGATTCTGGTATCGAGGCTTGTGTTGATGACGTATGTGGTGACGTTCGAAGCCTCGCGAACCGGCCGTACCGCGTGAAATGGTTCACGGGTGGTCTGGCGTGCGTTTCTAAATATAAGGGGCAGCGGAACGCAATGTCACATCTTGTGTACTTCGGACTTCATTGTGCGTTTGTTTCCAAACTATTCTCTGTACTCCAGCTTCTTCTGTGCCCTGTGAAAGGGTGTTTTCTAAAGCAGTCGAAATAATCTCAAAGAAAAGAAACCGCCTGAAGCCCAGCACTGTGGAAAAGTTGTTATTTTTAAATACAAATGAATACAATGTTGTCCCAAGTAACACAAGCACATTCACATCACAAACCTCTCCCCAATGTGTTCCCACTTTCCCTTTTGACCCCGCCATTGTATCATAAAGACAGACACCATATTAATAAGTTCATAACTTATGTATTGGCATCACACACATCACTCATTCATTTATGCAATTCAATGCTTCACACACCAACGCCATGGCGTCATTATCATCACTCTGTCTGCTTTACATTCATTGTCCACTTGATGGCGCAGTAGAGCAAATGAAGCACCATGAAGCTTCGGCCCGCGAGTGAACCAATTGGATGGAAAGCTTCAATGCTTCATGAAGCTTCATCTCGCCATCACTACTTAAGGCCACCACTGCACACATGAGTTGTGCATATTCACCGCAGGTAACACTACAATGTTAATTGTGTTTACTAAATATCTTATGCTCCATGGTGTAACATTTCATATTCTGTCCGTAGAGAAAATGAAACTTGTCCATACGACATACAATGGCTATGACAGACACTTTGATCCACATACACTCGCATCACAAATGCATGCTCACATACATAATACCATGCCACAAATACAGTGATGATAAACATCCATTAATAAGAGTTGTACATACACAGTTGGGCAGGTAGGTTGTAAATGTCGTAGCACAGTTGTCTCTCGTCTCTGTACAAAACTCTGGAACTGCCGTCAGCTTTGGACCGTTCCCTTCCTCCCAAATGTACAACGCAACCTCGAAAAACAGAGACAGGCACGAAGACAAATACTAGCCTCGTGGGGTAACAGTAGAAACAGGGATTTGCAGTGAGCGCCAGAACCAACTCACTTGGTTCCTCAAACAGTAATTCTTTTTTTTAAATAACAAAAGTACACATTCAGAGGTAGAGCTCTTGTGTGAACAATATGATTATAGATCTTCGAAAAAGCTGCAGGTATAGAAAGCTGAAGAGGCCTTTTTAACAAAAGGCTAGCCAGTCGCTGGAGGAATAGCATGCCTATCATTGTCACATGTCTATCGTTTTATCTAAGCAGGCTTACTGGAAGACGACACTGATTGTGCTTTTCACAGCAGTTGTGGAGGCACAAAGTAATGAACCACAACAGAGTCTTTACAACAGTTGTCTATTTTAGTAATAGGCAGCAGATTCACAAAGCTCCTGAAATCTGTTTCAAAGTACCTCATGTTTCAAGTCGATAGTGAAATCGGACTTCAGAGGCTTGTGTTGTATCCGCTCAGCGAGTCTGAAACACATCATAGGGAAAGATGTGGAAAGAGGAGAAAGAGCAGAATAGAACTTTCCTTCATTGTATACGAGAATGTACATTAGTGAGTCAAAGTTACAGAAGTTCTTGGTTTCTTTTCAGCAATCCCTTTGAATCCTGTTTTGTGTTTTTCGGCATTAAAAAATGAGTCGATAATGATTCAATGCCATAGATCAATGGAGTGCCTGTGTAGATGGCGAGGACAAAAAATGTGATTGTTGATAACATCTTTTCTTTTAATGTACCTCTGTATGCGCTACTTGTTTATATTCATTTGATTTAGGGTTCTACACCATGTCTTGTAATAGTGTCTGCTATCATAACCCTGAAATAATGTGAAGAATGAAAAAAAAAGAAAGGAGAGAAACATATTAGTGAGACATTCATGCACACACACACCTCTGGAGACATTTATGCACACACACACACCTCTGGAGACATTTATGCACACACACACACCTCTGGAGACATTTATGCACACACACACACACACCTCTGGAGACATTTATGCACACACACACACACCTCTGGAGACATTTATGCACACACACACACACACCTCTGGAGACATTTATGCACACACACACACCTCTGGAGACATTTATGCACACACACACACACACCTCTGGAGACATTTATGCACACACACACACCTCTGGAGACATTTATGCACACACACACACACACCTCTGGAGCAGCGGCGTGCTGAGAGCCCAGCCTGCTGCAGGGTCAGGGTAACTAAAGGAACCGGGGTCTTCAGAGAACGCATAGTGGTGGATAATGGAGGGCTCGTTGTCATGGAGAAGCTTACCCAAAAACCATTCCTTGGAGTTGGAAAAAGGTGCACAGGGCAGGGTGATATAAAAGGGAAAGTGGCTCAGTTATTTTCCAGGCATGAGTGCAGGAAACTAGATCATCATCAAAACATTCATTTAGCAAAAAGTGCAGTATGAAACATGTGGGTGTCACGGGGCGTGCATCTCACCTCTTGGACGTGATATCTTTGGAGGACCTGCAGCAGATTAGGCAGTGAGACGCTGGTTTCCTCCTCTATGAAGAAAAACCAGGATGCTGATTGGCCATAAGTGGCAGAGAGACTGGAAAGATCCACACGACCTCGTTAACTTTATGCATTTATTTCACCCCACAGGAGTTATTGCAGCTAAATTCAAGTCAATCTGATTTGATTCATTTGTTTGTCATCTCCAAATATGTGTCTATAAGACTCACTGAGGGAGCAAAGGGAGGATACTCCAATCCCCTTCAAACTCTGACAGCTCATGGAGAAGAAGAACAACTGGAACTCCCTGCATGAAACAAAACAATTGAATTTGAAAATGAGTTTGTGTGTGTGGTGTGTGTGTGTGTGTGTGTGTGTGTGTGTGTGTGTGTGTGTGTGTGTGTGCTCCTGATCGATGGAAGATGAGAGTAAAACTAAGTGAACAACAATGAGGTCCAACTGGCACGTTGTGCACAAAAGAAAAAAGAACAGAAGTACTTGTGTGAACAGAAGTACTCCAATTGAATTTGAAAATGAGTGTGTGTGTGTGTGTGTGTGTGTGTGTGTGTGTGTGTGTGTGTGTGTGTGTGTGTGTGTGTGTGTGTGTGTGTGTGTGTGTGTGTGTGTGTGTGTGTGTGTGTGTGTGTGTGTGTGTGTGTGTGTGTGTGTGTGTGCTCCTGATCGATGGAAGATGAGAGTAAAACTAAGTGAACAACAATGAGGTCAAACTGGCACGTTGTGCACAAAACAAAAAAGAACAGAAGTACTCCGATTGACTTTTGCAAGTAGAACAAAGGATAGTCAGTAAGTGTTGCTCCAGTGTTCCTGGAGGTTTCCCAAAAGTTTTTCATCACTATTCCTGTGTTCTAAAATTCCTTATTCCTTGCCAAATGAAACAAGAAGTCACTATGTTGAGTACCTCCTTGGAGGAAACATGATTACATGCTCCACTGACATGCTCTGCCAAATACACCTGGACATCCTGGTGGGCGTGGACTGATGAGGGCTTGATCAACAACATGTTGAGTAACAACATTATGTGCATCCTGCTGTTTGGAGGTCCACAGAGTTTTGGCTGTAGTTCTGACAATGGCATGCTGACAAAGCGGGAGAATGAAGGGAGTTGATTCAGAGGCTCCTGTTTTATGACCTCCTCCTCTCTAAGTGACTCATACGGAAGAACTCACAAATCTCGTCCGCGCAGCTATTCTTAGCGGCGCTGACAGAGACAACAGTTGTAAGGATTAATGTAAGTAGAGCGAGACCGCAGAGTTCGAATTGAGGCGACTGAAACGGCAGCATTACGTCACTACAACAGGGCTGTAATGTAATTTATCTACACATTGCACTGCATCATTCAGAGAGGTGTTTGTTATCTAGCCCGTCCTCCTTGGTATAATAAAAATAATAAAAATACCACAAACGGCAACCTTCAAAAGGATGACTCAACACCTTGCTGAAACGGATTCAACAAGTACTGACTATGATGACCTTCATTAAAGGCAGGATTTGTTTAGACTACATTAGTCTGTGCTGTACCTAATAAGTGTAACTGATAAAGTGACATTTCAGACGTTAGAAAAAGATCAAAGAAAGAATCTTTCATCGTCATCCTCAAGCCATAGTAAGAATACAAATAATAAACAAATAAACTTGATTACTCTGGACTAAGAAGCATCACCAAAATGATTACAATTCAACCCGAGGGGACATGAATGAACATACGAAATGCCTTGGCAGTCCATCCAACAGGTGTTGAGATATTCCAGTTTTGGTAGTGTAACTACAGTTACAGCAAATGCATAATGTAATAATAATCACAAAACAGTACATTACATTATGTCCAATCAGACATCCACACAATGAAAGTTCACATCTTCTCAGGTCCACTGCAGGTTGTGAGGGTGTGAAACGGGGCAGTAACCATCTGCTGTAAAGAGCTGAGCGGAGCAGCAGCTCTATGATGGAGGTTGGATGACGAGGCTGAAAATGTGCAGCGTTGGTACTGATGTCTCGGATTAAAAGCCTGCACTTGACGGCCAGTAACAGTAGGGCCGTGTGACAAGGCTGGGAAAAAATAAATTGTTTATCTCTCCCATTAAATCGATGGAAAAGTGCGGATATGAATCTGTGTCAACAACGCATTAAAACTGAGATACTGCTGCTCATATTTTGGCGGCATCACGACCAAAATCGATGATATGCTGAATGTCAAAAAAAAAACCTTTCAGTGTCAACGGAAAAAAAGAAAAACAGCCACATGACAGTCAAGACAACATGCTGCCACCATGTCAGAGTTGACCTTTAATCCCTGCCTCCAGTGAAAACACTTGGTTATACGTCAGTCAAAAGCATGCGTGACGCACAACCTGCCCTCATTCAAAACAGCTTCCGACAATCAAGAGCCATCTGTTTTAAACGTCACATCTAGAGAAAGCTTTCACTTGCCTCACTGTGACAACACACACACACACACACGCGCACACACACACACACACACAGAGATGATTGTACACATCTTACCGTGCTGATCATGGAACTTCTCTCTTATCAGAAGCCGCAGTAGCAGCTTTCACAGCATGCAAGTCTGATTTCATATTCATTCTTATATTTGACACAACCTCTCTCTATTCCCACAAAAATATTCATTCATTCAGTTGTGAGAAAAGCTGTTTTAGTGAATGATCATTTATGAATGAGTGCTACAAGGAGAATTTTTAAATTTTCAATAATGCTTCTCTTGAATTGTTAATGCTCTAATGATACTTATAATCACACCCAGTTATATTGATCTGATGTTTAATTATTGATCATATTACATCTCTCCTAAAAGCCTGCTGTGCGTTACTGATTAATCAGTCATTGCTGGTTTATTCCAGCATCTTCCTGTGAGAATACTGAGTGGAAATCGAAAAACATATCATTTACCAAGAAAACCTGCAGAGCAGTCATTTTTCCTCCACGAGAAACGTCTGCGACTTCCTCTCAGGCTGCACATGTCCATGAAAACAATCAGAGTATTGGATGGAGCGCAGGATGCGAAATCCAAAAACTTCGTTATTCATTAAAAAAACTCTTGCTGTGTGCGCACACTAGTAACAGAAAACAGCCCAAACCTAGTGGGCCAGGTTGGTTTTTTTCCCCCATGCACAGCAGCTATATGCACTATTTTACAGAATGCCTAAAATCTGTGATTCATTTGGCAAGGAAAAAATTATCCAGAGCCTCCATCCTACTTTGTATCGAATTGTTCTTCAGCTGCCTTCGTCATTCTGAAACCACAACGCAACAAATGTGGAGGATGACTCCCGCTCAAGTTGCATAACTCAAAGATGGGTAGGGTAGAGACTTGGCGTAAACAGCTACTAATTACTAATCTTGGAACCTACTTTTGAAGCTGACAAATCTGCTATTGGATCCCGACAATAAAGTAATTGTTTTCTTGAGCATTAGGCCAACAGAAGATCGTTTACTTAATTAAATTAGACTTCTTTAGGGAAAAGCAACGTACAAACAACTCACCGGTCCAGTCAGAGACTGAGAATAAATGACAATAAGAGGCTGTGAGTAAGTCAAAGGGAAGCTGTCAAACTGGGGGGAAATAATAGGATTTAGAAAAGTGAGGGGGGGGGATACATATGTGTTTTTTAGTATAGTGTATGAAGAATAACATTTAACAAACTATGAACGTGGAGTTTGTTTTGTGTGTACTTCATAACCATGGAGCTAAACTGACTTACTAATTGCATTTTCTTCTTTTCTGTCTCTCGGGTAGGAATTGGTGCGGAAACACCTCCAACCACCAACTGGCTTCAAAACAAAGCAATCGTAGACATGTCAAATTATTTCACAGTTCCCACTTTTGTCCCTGGTGACTCACTGATGTGCTCACAAACAAAGCACGTGTGCGTTCTTCCAGCTGCCACACCACATTTGTTGCTACTGGCTGCAGTGCGATTGCAGAGGGCTCCTCACTTACCAAAGACGAGAAAGACTCAGAGAGAGGTTGCGGGACTATGAAACATGATCATTACCAAATCATTGTGAATATAAAAAAAACAAACTGCATATTTCCTGCCTTGACAGACAAAACAGATCATATCCCAAACATGTTCAGTAGTCAAATTAGTCTAAGGAAATAAAGATTTCTAAACAGTCGGGGACTTGAAGACATTTCTCATCTGTTATAGTAGAACTCGTACCACGGAGCTCCCGCTGACGGCCTTCTTTCTATTTCACAGTATTCATCATAGTCAAGGGAAAAACAACAAGTCTGGGTATCTACTGCAGGCTGTCAAATGTCCATATGCCTGTCATCTCATTTCCCCCGCGGTCTATAACAAATCAGTGTTCATACTCTGCAGGCACATATTAGTAAATAATTACAGCATGAGAGCAGAGAGTTCAGTTCCTCTCAGCTTAGGTACGGGAGCTCTGCGGCAAGGAGGACACCTATCGGTGCCACTGTAATGCCACAGCAGTGCGGAACTCTACGTCAAACTCCAAAAGTCACTGATTACACATTAAAAATGTAACTGTTCACATTATTATCCTGTTATTGCACGCACGCCACATTGCATAGACATATGCGCCGCCTTTGTGAGCCCTTTATGGTGCTCCCAAACAAAAACAGAGCTGCTGCTGGAAAATCTGCCTCAAGCTTTAATATTACTTAATAATTTATATGATCTGAAGGCACCACATGAACAAAGCCATTCAAAATGAAATACAGATTAGATTCTTAGACCACTTTATAATCCATCATCCATTTAGGAAATGTCGGTCTGGTAAATTAGCATCAACATTGTGTTATCTTTTTTACTCTTTTCCCCGCTTGGTCTCAGGCTTTTGCAGTCCGTATATACAAGCATTAATATCTTAACATCTACTGGATTAAATGGAGGTTCTGCCTGTTATTAACCTGTTACAATGGTGAATCGTGGCATCAGAGCTGATAAAGGCTTTTTGAACATTCACCGCTCACAAGCTATCTCGGAGTGAACAAACTCTGATTAGATGTTCTGGAACAGGGCTGTCAAACTCATCTTCACTCTGGGGCCACATCAGCATCACGGTCGTCCTCAAAGGGCCGGTTGTAATGCTGCTCACACACCGGGCGCGTTTTTTGATTGACGCGCGTCGAGATTACATACAAAGTCTATGCACAGACGCGATGAGATTAAAAATCGCGGCGCGCCAGTCCCATCGCGTCTGTGCATAGACTTTGTATGTAATCTCGACGCGCGTCAATCAAAAAACGCGCCCGGTGTGTGAGCAGCATAAGACTGTATAACTAACTTCTCCCTAACATATTGTTCAATAACTCTCTCTGCATTTGATTATTGTTCATTCAAGTGTAAAAATATTGTACATGCAGTTATATCAATGAAAAATGATATTTAAACACATTTCTGTTATTATAACATAAATCATTTTAATTGAGGGTTAAGAAACCCACATTACTCTATCAAAGATCAAACTATTAAAGAAAATAACAAAGACAAATGTCAAACACAAGTTATTACATTCACTTTGTTCAAAGCTGTTTGTGTCACCTCTCTGCATCACTCATGTTCCTCCCTGTCGTCCTCCTGTGCATGGCAGCTACATCCAAGAGCTCCTCACTGAGAGTCAGGTCTGATAAACATGGATAGATGATGTATCCGTGTTGTCTGTGCTTTCATCAACAGTTCATTAAAAATACAAGTACCTGCTCGTCTCTTAGCTGCTGTGTTGTTAGATTGCTGCTGGTTCATGAACTCGGTCTGCGATGGTGTTTCTCCACAAACTGACATTTGTAAAGTCTGTATCTGGGCAGAGCTCTGCTCACAGACCTTCAGCATGCACTGGGCTGTAGCTTGTGTAAATATATTCTGCTGTGATTGCAGTCTGCCTTTTAATTCTTGGACAGTTTGATGTTTTTCTTGGAGGCTAAATTTAGCTCCGTGTTTGGTGTCAAAATGCTGACGTGAATTATATCCTTCATCACCGGCACTGCCTCATAACACAGAAGACAGACCCGTTTTTCTCCTTGAAGCATAAACGTGTATTCGCTTTCCCATCTTTCATTACATTTTCTTCCCTCTGCATCAATTTTTCTCTTCGTGGACATTTTGGGATTATTTGTTGATCTTTTTCAATCTTTTTCAAACCTCTTTTCGGGCTGTTGCCTCTCCTGTCCACCTGTTGTGATAGTTTTAATGTCGGTACACAGACAACATGCTATCTCATAATTTCAACTTTCTATCTCATAATTTCGACCATGGGGATACTTTTATTTTCAAGTCTAACTTTTAATTATTTTTCCAAAAAAAAAAATATATATATATATATATTTTTTTTTTTTGCTAGCGGATTCGCGGGCCACATAAAATGACCTGAAAAGTCAGATTGTCCCATATCACGGTTACTCAACTCAGAGTTCAGGCTTCAGGTTCAGAGTTTGTTAAACCTGCTTTCTGAAACAGGGCCCAGAGCCAAGATCTAAACCCAGCAACTCATCCAGTGCCTGCCAGATGTTACCTGTCCCAGTTCAGCTGCCTGCTGAAGAATCTCCACCTTCCTCTGACCACCTCGGCGGGCGTGGAAGGAGTTCCTCTGACTCTGGATCACCAACACCACGTCCCACAATCCTGAGGAAAAACATGCACGGAAAAGCTAGAGCGATGACAAAATTAGGAAACTCGAAGAGACATGATGATGCAAAAAAAACAGGGAATTTGTGAAATACACTTATTTGTTTTCTTGACAGGTAAAACTCACAGTGATGAATTTTTGCATTTTCCAATATGCAACAAATAATTGATTTGCTTTCCTGAACAGTTTGTCAAAAAAATATCAGACCGTCTGCAGTAAAATCCCTCACTCACCAATAGAGCTGTGTGGTGTGAGCTCCTGGGGCTCTGAGGCCTGCGGGGAGTCAAGACGGATTCTCGTTAAGTCTGACGCAGAAAGCTGAGCTCACATGATGAAGCAGAATCACAGCAAGAATCTGAGGGGGGGTCACTTACATGAGCACGACCTGTAGGTTTGTCTTCTGCAGAGGCACCTTGAGAAGGACGCAACATTACATCATCAAAATGCATTCATTTGTTATGCTGACATGAATATGGCAATTCATCTTTTAGTCAATTTGATGACCAATGGATCGATTTAGGGTTACCACTTTGCCAACTTTTAACATCTTGACACATCTGTCAGAGCATGACATGCAATGGTGCAAGTACAGCCCCACCAGTAGCAGATTAAACGCAGTACTAGAGTTATTTCTGCACCAACACCTCTTATCACCATCAACGAGATAAAACCGAGACTTTGAAACCACAGCTAAAGTTGCTACTCAGTATGTAGGATTTGTGGTGGTAAACATGTCCTACTCATGAGAGTCGACAAGTATAATGATGATGTATAAGCATGTCCATCTATGCCAAGGGTAGACATATGGCAGGGAAGTGCAATTGTGCCATTCTTTAAAGTCCATTAAAACTGTATCTGAGACATCATCTAAACAAACACTTTTCATACCTAGGCTGGAAATAAACAGATATGCATTTGTTAAAACATTTTATTATAAATCAAGGTCTGAAACAGGTTACGCGTTTCCAGCATCTAGTTCAAAGGCCCTGCACAGCCATGTCACACCCCACAGGTGTTTTCACTTACTTTGATTAGACCTCTTCTCAGGACTCTGTACAGACAGCCTGTACAGACTGTGTTTGATTGACATGTCCCTCAACCTCCCATTAGACGTGTTGCTCCTGTTAGCTCAGGACAACTTGCACCTTAATCACTCACCAGTAATGTAAATCAGAGTTTTGGTGACATATTAAACGCCCATCATAAATCTGAGCAGAGTCCTAATTAATGAGTGCACAGGGCATTTAATTTTTACATGATTGCTGGCTGATATTAATGGCAAACAATTATATTGCTGTAAACGACCTGCAAGTTTTATTCATAATTCATTTCAAAGACAAGGTGACAATTATTCTAAATTATACTAAATCGTACACATTGTCCCTTTAAACAGCCTCTTGTTTACCCCTCATACATCACCTGCGTTTGTGGTGTGTCAAGTTATCCACTATTAAATCCCCGTCTGTTTAGATTTTCAGAATAAAACAAAATACTCAATATTTTGTAGCAAACCAAGGACCACGCTGTCACTGACGAATAACTCGCGTGTTAATTTAGGGATAAATACATCTATTGATACATTTTTTCAAACTGGAATGCGCTCAGTGTCTTGTTAAATTATAAACAAACCTTACTGTGAAGGCCAAATCGAACCACTTCCGGTATTTTTCAGCCTGCCTTACGCAGTGTATCCTGTTTAGTGCTAACGGTTTAGCTAACAGTATCTGTCTCAGTAGGGCATGGACCCCACTTACCAAGCCAAAGAAGAAGCACAGCGACCAGTTTGCATCCGTTCACCACATTATGATGGGACATGGTTCCCTTGGCTGCTGTTTTACGTTTGAAATCACCGTCTTTTCATGGCTAACTGGAGGAAATGGTTAGCTACATTCCCATAGGAGCAGAACTCTGTGTCTGACTGCAGAGCGTGTTAGTGCAGAGCTATAGCGACCTCTAGTGGTCACTATTATACTAGGTTACTACCTTGACATACAGAACTGTAGTTTATTGTGCTACAGTACACTAAGGTAATATTGTGTCCTGGCTATTCTGATTCAATGAAACATATAATGTAAGTTATACAAACAGACACTTTTTCTTCATTTTTATGCACAGTAAATTGGCATCAAGTAGGACAGTTTTATTTACCGTACAGTTGTGGATCATCACAAATTTAAGTACAATTTTGAATTCCTGCATTTAATCATTGTTATTTCCGTTATAACATTACACAGAGCAATTGCCTCACTGCAGGTATTCGACATTTAGCCCATTGTTACCTAGAAGGTAATTATTTTACATATAAATAAGATAAATATATAATATATAAAAACTGATAAATATATATTACACACACATATATAAGATAAGATAAGATATATATTTCTTATTACAAGTAGACCTACATTGTGTAGATAATAAAAATGTAAATGTATGTCAAATAACATTTTAAATGAAGGTCATACACATGTAATGACTCCTTTTATGCCGCTGTACGCCATTTTTACTTTCGTAAAGAATCACCACTGATAGTAGTAGTTATGAGATATCATTAGTAGTAGTTATGAGATATCATTATGAACATCATTTCTGAGACACTTTTGCCATTTGTGTTTACGATATGTAGATTCGTCATATCTTCAAGTTTTTTATCATTTCAGAAGTAAATTAGAAAAATGTTTTTAAATGTGTGAGTTTTTTAGTAAACCGACAAAAGGTTATTCCTGTGTTGATTAAGTGATGAGGACAGTAACTTAGTCTACACATGACTGATTGATGCTGGTAATTAAACACTTAACTTTGTAATATGTATTTTTCAAAATATCTGTATTTTACTCACGCAAACAAAAGAAAAATGTTCATTATCATAGCAGAGGTATAAGTTGTGCCACAAATTACTTTCACACATTTTTACTCCTCAATCCTACAAATCAACAAAATATCTGTGCTGATCTGAGAGCAGTACCGAGCTCTTACTGTCTCCGTCTGAGGAGAAGATAGCTAAGAAGAAGAAAAAAGGTAATAAACAAATAAAGATAAGCTGGACTTTATGAGCTTTACTAAGCTTGCGTTTTTCTGGAAAATTATATTGTTTAAAGGGTTAAAGGTAAAGGGTTAAAGGGCAGGCATTGTTTAAAATGTCATATGAGGAAGAGCTTCCCAGAAATGAGGCTGAAATGATGATTTATGTTCACGTGCAGACTTAAAAATTAGTCAAAGTTCTCCTGACCACTGAGTCTAAACATGGCCACTAAAGTTAAACAAGCTGGTTTTGATGTGAAACCGCAGCTGAGTGCTCACATTTTTGTCAACTGACCTTTAGAAATCCAAAAGACAGAGCTTTGTTCTATAGGAATAAGGAATGAGGAAGGTGTAAATACTGTATGTGCAGAAGGAGAGGCTGCTATTATTTACCTTTACACAAATGGGTATCACCTTGTCAGACAGTTATAGGCGGCAATAAAACAGAGCCATAAGTGAGTATTGGAATTTTTTCGTCTCTGCCTGTGTGAGTTTGCTGAACAAAGGTATTGTTAATACACATGCTCCTCTAAAAGGTCTGAGCAAACATTGCTTATGGATAAGAACTGCAAATGATGTTGTCATTGCAACACAAAGTTTCACTCATTATGTTTTAAACTGCGTCCATCGGCTGTTGTTTCCATGTCAAGTGGCTAAAGTTGTGCATTCCAGAGTCATTGTCATTATAAATGTCCATAAATTGGAACAATATTTTTCAATTTGTTTGACTTTCTCATTTATTTATATGTACATCTTTATCATTTGTTTTATTTGCTCACTTACTTATGCCTATGCATTATGTAGCCCGCTTGCAGGCCTATATATATGTAGACTAGAGCTAACCATTCATGAAATGAGCCTTGATAAATAGATTAAATCCTCAGAAGTATCCTTGAGATATACTACACGTCATGCGATGCATACTAAAGAAGGAAGTTAATATATTTTCCTTCAAAATAAAGTTACTTTTAAGAAAATACCAACATTATTAGGAAGCATTAGATATCTGAGACATTACTAATATATTTATATCTCTTTTTTATTCAAACACCCTATCAAGTAGATAATCTGTAACATCGGGACAGCATCATTTCATTTGAATTTAGCAACATTTATTTGACTTGCTTTATGTAGCCTACTATTATTTTTTTTTATTAATTCATTCATTTCCATTAAATGTCAGAAAATAGTGAAAAATGCCAAATTGATGTCCTCATCAATGTCTGACCTATACTATAAAATCATAAATATATTATTCTTACAACAATCTAAAATCATACAAACTTTTGTAAGTTCTCAAAACTGCTAAATTTAAAATAAACTTCTCATCGACTAAAAGATGAACTGCTAACATCAGGACTATTCATCTTAATTACACTACATTTATGATGACATGTAGCAGACAAAAGCAGTATAATCTTCACCTTTGAGAGACAAGAGAGAATATTAATGGGTGGCGGCGTTCGCGCTTGTGAAATTACGTAAGCGATTATTTTTGGCCAAAACTAACCGGAAGTGCTCTCGTGTCAGCGTGTCTAACTTCACGGTGGTTATTAAAGCTGCAGACGCGAGGCAGGCGATACAAACAGCAGCCGCCACCGCAGGAGGACGCACAGGAGAGAGAAAAGGAGGTGAGACACCATGAGCACAAGCAAACCGTCGCACAGCGGGATGAGAGTGACAGAAGTGGAAGAGTTCCTGAGGAATCCTCCGGACGGTTTCTCCGTGGAGGTCCTCTGCTCGGGGTGCCGAGTCCACAGCGACCCGGAGAACAGCCTGGTGCTCATCGATGACTTCGACTCCTGCATAGGGAAAACGGTTTTCCCGAAGTCTCTGGGAAGGTGAGGGAGAACGGGGAAAAAAAAAAAAAAAAGACTGTATGGGACGATGCACGGCCAACAACAACAACAACCCACATCTGATTTGTTTTGTATTTTAAACAGGAAGGTTAAAATGCAAAATCTATGGGAGTACACCAGCATGAGAAAGAGTCTTCTGTCCAAGAGGATCCATCTGCTGATGTCCGCCTGCGAAGGAACCAACGAAGCCAGAGGTAACTTAAACTGCAGCCTACCACCCAGCGTACCATAAGACCTTAACACTGAATGCATTACAGTTGAACCTAGTTTGTGCTTTGCAGCTCTGTGCTGTTAAGTGGGTCATGCAGTTTGGTGGCATGCATGACTCATGATGGCTTCCCAACTTTGCGATGTTTGCAGTGGGTGGAGTAGAGCAAATAACAGTACTTCACATACAGTCTCTCCCCACTGTGTTCGCTCATGTTTTCCTCTTCCACCCTGTTTCAGTGCTGAAGCAGTTTGTGGTGTCCATAGACGGCAACGATCCCATCATCAAGTGGCAGATGGAGAGAGGCCTGGACTGGACCATCTCCTCGGTGTGGGGGGAAAGCTACCGTGTGGATGTAAGAAGGACTTCATGGTCTTTCTCTTACATTTATGATTTATACATACTTTCAGTTCTCTTCACGAGTTACATTTTGTATTTTGGTCTTGAATGTGACTTTTCCTCGTATCAGATTGACTTGACTGAACCGCTGGAGAGATGGGCAGCGAAAAACAACCACATCATAACTGACAAACTGATAAAAGTCCAACCTGTGTGGAGAGACGCCTCCTTCACCCTCAAATACTATTCGGATGCCCTCTTTGACTTCCCACACTGGTTTGGGTTCAGCAAAAGAAAATTCAACGTACGTATCTCTTATTCTTCTTCTTTTATGTCGATAGTAACCTAAACATTTTCTGTATTCGTCCACTTGTTGCACTTGACTAACTTCCTGCTCATATCTGTCGCCATTAAAGTTGAGACTGACGTGACCTGGCAGTGGATGGAGAGCAAGAAAAAATGGATTTTATCTGCTCACTTTTTTTGATGGCGTCTGGGTCTGCTTCCTCAAGAAAGTTTCTTGATCAACAGATCGTTTGTAACCTGGTGAAGGACCGGCCTACCTCTTGGGATTGCAGTAACTATAATCGCTGTCGGGTCCAGATTCTTCTTCTGTTCAGTGGCTGGACACGACTGAGAAGGACTGACAAAGACATTCTATATGCCATGCAGATTATTTATGCAACTTTTGTGTCTTAAAGGTGTTTTTGCTCGTAAATTAATGACACTTTACTGTTGTGTGAGGGGTCCAAATGAAAGGACTTTCGTACCAAAGAATCAGCATTTGTTTATGAGAAGTTTTTTATTTTTTATCAAACACAATAAATGCTCTTTTACAAAACAACAGAAAACCAGTGTTTTAATTCAGTCCTCATCAGATAAAAGATAAATGTGTTGTTGCCATCATGAAACACACACACTGAACTAAGGGATGAGGAGAAGAGCAGATGCGGCGCCGGTGATGGTTTCCACGTATTCCTTATAGTCGCTGCCGTAGTAGTACACCAGCAGGTAGTTGAAGATGCCCACGATGCACATCATGAACAGGAAGGAGAGGATGCGTTTTCCAAACATGTAGCCTGGGGTGCTACGAAGAAATGTGAAACAATATAGTTAGACCGTGACTCTAAACACACGCGCACACAAAACATATTACTTGTGTTCATTTACCTCTGAGAGGTTTGTCCCATGTATCCAACAAAGTACTTCTGCCTGACAACAAGATAGATGATCCCAGCGAAGGCAGCAGGAGCTTCAAATAGATGACAAACAAAAACAATAAATAACTGAATCCCGTATAACCTTTGTTTTGTGTTTTTATGTTATTTAATTAGTTTGATATATTATTTTCACTATTTTACTGGAATGCTGAAGTACATTTACATGTATCTGCACACACGTTTTTTTCTTAGTTTTTTGGTTCTACAATTTTATAATATTTACGCATCAAATCAACATCCTTTGCCTTTCTTTTGCATTATTTTCTTTCATGCTAAAATGGAAGACTTTATATATCTAACATATTGCACTTCCATTGTAACACAAGCACTTATCTCTTTTGTGTATTCTGTTCAAAGGGCAAAAGTGTGTCACACTAATGGATTAATGATTACCTTGATTGAGACACAGACCGGCACACCACATCACTGCCAGGAAAGTGGGATACGCATCCATGCAGTTACGGCTGGAAGGTGCATAGGCAAGAGGTTAGGAAGTCACTATGAAGCAATCTGCAAACTGTTACAGGCAGCGTGGAGATTGATACCAAGCCCCTTGGCTGCTGGGAAATGTTTTGAAAACTGCAGAGCACAAGTGGCTGTAAAAACAGTGCATGAGCAAGAAAACCCATTGAGTCTGTCAGAGCGTTGGAGGAAGCGGAGTTTGAAACGGGAAGCCAGGAAAAATTGAGCCCACTCTCAGAGTGGGCTCCTCCTGGCTGTTGCAAGACGTTGCAACAATCAGCACAATGTGTTGCACAGAGCCGTGCAATGTCAGAGCCTCAAACCTCCTCCAATCTCACACACGTCACGAGAGTTATCCAAAAATACATCATACCTCAGAACAGTTCCAAGCCCAAACTGAGGGGCCACAAGCTGATTTGTTAATCATTTCTGACTTTTCTTTTCATGTGAAATACTGGATTTTTTTTTTACCTCTTTATACCGTTTGCATCACATTTTAGAGCCTAAAGTTTGAAATCCCCACATTACTATATAAGACAGGATGTTGCTCAGGTGTTTCCTATTTACAAACAGGAAGTGCACTGTTGCTCGTGGACTAATAGAGTGACTGGACCAGTAACTGAGATGTTGTGTCACAAATATTAGGTTTGACTTTCAAGCTTTAGCCTTGTTGTCAAACCACGTTTAATTGATGCAGCATGAAGCATTATCATCTGCAGTACTGCAATTTATTAATATTTTCATTATACATTACTTTATGGACAATTTTTCAGATTAATTGATTAACCGAGTGGCCTATAAAATGTCAGAAATATTCACAATTGGACAAAAAGTCCAAGTATTCATATTCTCCAATCGACGGTTAAAAACACAATCATATTCAATTGACAGTGATAGAAAACATGTGAAAAGCAGCAAATCCTGACATTTGAGAAACTGAACCACATTTTTGGAAAATCAATTGATGAAAAAGTTGTAAACACATCAGTTAGTTGAGTAATTGATTGTTGAAATGAGGAATCTAAGTAGTCAGGTGAAGTTACTCTTGAGTTGGCAAACGTTTCGTGCTTTTGCAACAAGCCAAACATCACATTTCTTGAAAAACAAGCTCGCATTTATGTTGGACATGATCCCTGGAGTTTGAAATGTCAAACCACAGGTGGTAAATGTATGAGCAGTATTCCCGCTAACACAACTTTAACACAGCATGACGATGAGTCCCCTAACTGAGCGGCTGGAAGGATACATGTTTTCCATTTCCAGCAAGTATTCAAATAAGCTCTGTACCAGTTTTCTTTTCCCCCTATATGGGAGTGTTCAGGCAAATGAGGACTGCCTGTCAATGGAAGTTATATTTGGTGGAATGGAAAACCAGGTAGAAAGTTCATGACTGTTATCGTAGAAAACACAAAAGATATGGGATATGTTTCATTAGATTAGCAGACGAGTATGAAAGAGTACTTACTTGGCACAACAAACTCGTTCAAAAGCAGATGTGGGGATATTTTGACAGTTGCCCTCCTTCTCCACCTTCAGGGCAAAGAATGCTTAAAACACACAGATCATCAACGTCAACACGACATCCCTTTGCTGAATGCTGAACACCTTTGACTACTTTAGAGTTTGAAAAACTACGTTTGATGCTTCTTGCTTTTTCCTCACCATTCTGAAGTACGCTGATGAGGGTGACGATGACCAGGAGGTAGATGTGTTCCACCACGATGCTGTACATGATGACCGGTCCAGATGTAGGAGCAGGAGGATTGAGAGGCTGAGCTTCTCTTTCACGTCTTTGCAGTCAGCTTACAGAAGGTGAACTGATAAACATAAAGCTGATCTGACATCGTGGACTCCCCCCGTCCCACCTCCATCCCACATACACACTCGTTTGTGGCTTCCTCTTTATGTAAATGATGCTCTGGCTTAATACAGACGGGTGCAAACAAGCCTGCTACTTCCTGTTTCTGTGAGAGATTACACACAGATGCACATATATAAATTTGCATTGCAGTGACTGTGTGTATTTATGTTCGTTGAGGGGCCTTTATAAAGACCAATGCATTGGGAATCTTTTAATATTATGTATTTGACAGGAAACATTTTGACGTACTAAAAAAAACAGATGTTATTGTTCAACTACTCATTAGTGTTATTAAGTACACCTTTACTCTACCTTTTATGACAAGTCAAAAGGTTTTCATCAGTGGTGGAAGAAGGACAGTTATTTTACTTAAAAGCAGTAATACCACTCTGTAGAATGATTCCATTACAGGTAAAAGGACATAACTTCACTGGGAGAAATGAGCAGCATAATGTATGTCAAATAAATGTAATGGAGAACATTTGTATTTTACTGAAATATAGTGGAGAATATGTATAATCTATTGAAAATGAAATAATCAAGTAAAGGACTCATTAAATGTTGCCCTCCACCACCAGTCTGCTGTGAAAAAGTTTTTTAGTGTATAACTACAGTAAATTACAGCATTGTACAAGCTGTCTCAATGACTTGGCCTACCAACAGTCGAACAGCACCTGCATGTGCTTTTGAGTGGTAATGCAGCGGCTTTACCCCGGTGATGATGGTGTAGTTTTACTGTAATCTCTCCACAACTTCAATGTTGTAAACAAAGCTGTACGAAATGATATTTTTCTATTGATGGAATGAATCCCATTAAAGCCACTACCACCTCCCACAAGTGTTACAATGTTCAGATACAATCAGTTATTAAATTACTACATATAAAGACATTATACATTAATTAATTAAATCATAAACAAGTCATAAATAAAGGGAAAAGCAAAAAGTTAAAAAAATAATTTCTCAAAATATAATTATGTTTTCGAAACATCGAATTTGATAAAAATGCAATACAATATGCAATATATGTCTTAGCTTTTTTATTAGATCAAGGTGTTAAATAATCATAATTAAACACGATAAAAGTATTATATTTACAAATACAAATGATGAGATGTGCTATATTGGCTAACTGTGGAGCTGGTTTAAACAAAGCAGTGTTGGTACAATATTTAAGCAAACTAATGTTAGCAACAATGCTGATATTATTATCGAAGAGGAAACTCAACAGTACAAAATGTAAACAGCCTTGTGAAACGACTAGGTATGCTAGTGTATGTGTGTTTAAAAAGACAAATCATCAGCAGGAATGAGTCCCATATGGTCTAGCGGTTAGGATTCCTGGTTTTCACCCAGGCGGCCCGGGTTCGACTCCCGGTATGGGAACAGTTGTTTTGACTATTTATAAATTAAAACCTGTTAATGGACGTAGTCATCCACCAACTTTCATACACGTGCCGCTTGGTATCTCGCTAATGCCTCTTGAGGACAGGTTAGCTGATCTATTAACGTTTAGGTCAAACAGTTACTATTGGGTTAAGATTATTTGAATTGCATTGTATGCGACTATGTACATTCTTGGTAATCAACAAAAATAATTAAGATGAAATGCAAGTTGTCCAGTTACAGGACACCTATTTACATGTTTGTTTACTTCTATACTGAGTTGTACTGCCTACCAAACTTCCATTTGTACCATACAGATGTTTTTTCTCTGAATGCAAGAGTCTGCAATCAACTGTCTGAAATGTTCAACTATGTTTTAAAAGATTATGTTTCACGTTATCACTATTCGTAACATATTGTGGACGAGGTAGATTGTTTGATTGAATGTACCCTAAATTAAGCTAAATTTCAGCCTGTTCATCTTTCAGCTACAATACATGTCTCATAATCAGAGACAGTTTAGCTCTTAGCTACAGTCTCCGTATCATCGGTACTTTAACTTTGATAAATCTGAGTTTCTAATATGTCTAAAACTGTGGCTCACAAATAACTAGGTACTTGAAAGACTTTACTTCAGTATTTACACTAAAAACTGAAAATAGAAATAATATTGTTTCCATAATAATGACTTTTTATAAAACAAACACTCGAGTCATCTAAAGTATTTATTAAATCACGTTTCATGAACATTTTCAAGTGGTCAAAATAACAAAACAAAGCAAACAAACATGATTGCTTCATACATCCCAGTAACATACAATATTTGCAATGCGCCCGAGCATACTAGGTATACAAATGTCATCTATGGTTCAACAAACTCCACCACGGAACATGCATTTGAACTTCATTAACCCATAAAGATGAATAGCAACATAAATACAGAGAGATGTCACTACTTTAAACTTCTAAATTGCATCTTTATATGGAACAGTGCATTTTGCAAAATTCTCCTCAAGATACCAAGCAATGGTTGCGGATATCTGTGCTTGGAGCTCAAACGAAAAGCTCAAGTGCATTGAGTGCCTCCGTCTCCATGTCAGTCGGTCTCTGAGCCACAGCCTGCGAGAGAAACTCATCCAGGAAGCTTTCAGCGTTGGGTGCGCTCGTCTGGGAAACAGCGCCGGCAGCGATGACCCCGCAGTCCGCCTGGTCGGCTCCATCCGGCCCGTTGGCGAGCATCTCGAGGAAGCCGGTGCTGTCTGGTGAAAGGTTGCTCGCGGTCGTCGCCGGCGAGAGCAGGTTCGAGAGGAAGTCGTCGCAGATGGAGCCGTCGTAGGTGCTGGAGGTGACCGCGTTCGGGGAGCCCAGGTCGGTGCTGTTGGGTCGGAGGCCGGCGCCCCCCTGGTGACCCAGCATCTCATTCAGCTTAGCGAGCTTCTTCTTCTTCGCCTTCAGTTTCTTTATCAGCTTGTACCTGAGGGCTTCTGTGTCGCTGAGACCCGGCGGAAGCTTCGAGGACGGGCCGCTCGGTTTCTTTGAGTGGGATATTTCAGGAAGCCGCGTCGCTCCGGGCAAAGGAGGCGACGTACCAGACGCCACTGTCGTGTTCTTCAGGGATTTCTGCTGGTTAGAAGTTATGGGCTGAACCAGCTTTGACTTGCCAGTGAGGACAGCAGGAAGTGGGAGCGGACTTCGTGTGTTTGCGCTCTTTGCACCGAATCCCCCGTACATCTCCGCAGCTTTCAGCGGGAGACAATCGCTATCTTCTGTCCGGAGCTGTAGTTTAGGGAAGAATCCTCCAGGGGCCTGCTGTCTTCTCACAGGGTTGGGCGTGGACTGAGTGAGAGGCGTGGGCTTGACTTGTGTGACTGAGGTGGGCGTCTGGATGGGGGCACATTTAGCAATCGCCCTGTGAACTTGGTTTAGTGGGTGTTTGTTGAGCAGGAAGGACCAGCGGGCGGTCTGAGGCGGCATCAGTGGACCTTTCTGACCGGTGGACAGGGCTGAGGCATCTGTAGAGGACTCAGGGGACGCTTGCTGTGCGTTTTCAACAGGTGGTGTGTCGCCCTGAGCAGCAGCAGCAGCAGCAGCAGTCTTTGGTTTGCTACAGATTCCTTTGAAGGCTTCCGAAGATGCATGTGCAGAAATATGCCGTGCTGCTTTTGGCGCCGCCGCTGCCTTTTTAACCATTTGTCTGCCAACTGTTTTGGATCTGCCGACGCCTCTACTTCGTCCTCTGCTACAAGGAGGCACAAATGTAGGATCACTGGAGCCATCCGCGGAATCAGACGACGTAGAGTTGGTGAGCTCAACATCAGGGCCGTGGGACATTTCACTGCCCACTGCAGCGCAGGAGCTATCCGGTGTGGAGTCAACTATCTCCTTCCTGGTGGGAACACTCAAACCCTCAGTTCCTTCCTCGCCGTTTAACGGCTGCATCTCTGAATCCACTTTTACCTCCACCAGTGTGAGTGTAATGATGTCATTGTGGGAAAGGCCCTCGAAGGTGTCGAGCAGCGTGGTGGAACCTATCGACGTATCGACGTCGGCCGCGGCGGTCGTGTCCATGATGTTGCTGCAGTCTTCAGATGCAGAGAGCGCACAGACGATGTCGGTGTCGTTGTGAGACGCCAGAAGAGACTGATCGGGAGAGCAAGCCAACAGCTCCTCTGCTGTTAAGTCTTTGTCATCTCGACTGGGGTTCATCTCCATTTTAGACGGGGGACATTCAGCAAATGTGCTGGAGGGAGAACAGACGCGAGGCTCTTTACCCTCCGTCACCTCCCAGAAGACGACGTGCATCTCCTGAGCGGGGACCGGGAGCTTTTGGTGGGTCTTACACTCCGGATGTTTCAAGTCGTCGTATTCCAGCCATGATCCTGTAAGGAAACAGGTACGACAACACACGGTTAGAACTAAAAACAGTCAGAAAAGGCCTCGCTGAGACCAGGAGAGATCAAGCAGATTGCAGAACGTAATTTAGACTAAAAAGAGAATTGATAAAATAATGAAAGAATAATCATAATATTGGTAAAAGAAACCTTGGATGACAAGCCCCAGAGCGCATAATCTATAAAGGACGATGAAACAAGCCCTAAATGGCTGGAGTCTTCTGCACATTAACATTGCATGAATTGTCCAGCAGAATGTGCTGTTGGCAAACTACAATGTGGAGGAGAAAAAATATCAACGTCATGTCACTCAACCAGAAGCTTCAAGCTTTGTTTATACCAGGGGTGGGCAAACTTTTTGGCTCGGGGGCCACATTGAGTTTTAAAATTTGACAGACGGGCCGGGCCAGCAGCAGATGAATGGAGTGTTTGTGTGAACTAATATAAATTACAAGTAAAGGCCATGACCTAAAAAGTAACTTGCATTTAATTTCAGTAGGAACAGTGTTGTTGGTCACCCTTTTTAACCAGTGCGTCAACGTTTGGTGTCAGTTTGGTTGTGGCAATTCTCAGAACAGATCTGAGGTGTTCATCAGTTAACTGGGATCTTACACGGTATTTTTTTTATTGCATATTTTATCATGCACTTACTTATTTAAGCAGTCATTTTTGACACAGAGTTTTTAGCGTAAAGGTTAATGACTGTGGTCTTTTTAGCAGTTTGATTCTTTGAAGGGATCATACAAATATTTAACTGTCATATCTAACATTATCAGAGCTCTGCTCTGTCATGTCTTTCCTTGTCTCTCCTCCCTGTGTCACGGTGTGGGTGCATCTCACTGGCGTCAGGAAACGTATCAGAATACCCTTATTTTATTGGTTAAGCTGCATCACGTGACGTGATTTACACCGCATTGGTCGGTGTTTTTCCTGCACAGCTGAACAAAGTGCCGTAAATGCTGGAAAGGAGCGTGAATAACTCCGCTGCATAAAGCAAAGGCCACTGAAAACGGGTCCGCGACGAACCACCACTTGAGAATCACTGGTCTGCAGGATCGTGACGAGCGGTGAACAGCTGTTTGTGTGGCATGTCTTCCGTCTCTTCCCGTTTCCTTCACCTACATTCCCCTGGGTCAGCGTTGCATATGTGTCAAACTCTATCGGTGCATCTCCGGTCTGTCTTTGTTCATCCTGCATCGCTCTGTTCTGTTCTTTAATGTTACTGGAGCGACGGAGCCTCTCCCAGCTGTTAGCAGACTGTTGTGCTAGCAGGCTCGCTCGTGAGCTGTACCCAGCATGCAGTTAGTTCTGGGTTGTTAATTGGTGTGTTATAAAGTTATGACCATGACTAGAGTTCCCTCTCAATACATATAAGACAACTAGCGCTGACAGCCACAAAGAATACATTTAGCTGCCTGTTGAAAGCAGACAGCAGTTGTTTTGGCTATGCACCGGTATAATGGTGTGTGAAGAATTCATATCATACCGGAAATAAGAAAACCGGTATACTGCCCAGCCCTAGTCTTTATTATAGTTTGGGCAATTTTGTACCAATATCTGACGGGCCGGATTAAAAGGCCCAACGGGCCGTAGTTTGCCCATGCCTGGTTTATACCGTAACGTGAGACTCGAGTAGGAACGGAGGCATTTATACTCGATGCGCTGCATTATTCTCCGAAACGCAAGAGGGCGAACAAACAAAATGAACTGTGAAGAATCAAAAAACATGTGTAACCCATAGATATGCCCATGGACTGTAGTGTCACTGGCAAAAACCCCAAAAAACAAACCTCCACAATGCCGAGGAGGGATTATAATTACCTGTAAACTCACATATTCATTGACGATGAAGACTTGTAAGACCGGCTGAATAATCCCTAGACATGCAAATAGTGATTTTATCTGAACCATTTGTGACAGTGATTATGTCATTTTTCGCCACCTTCACTACGGCGAGTATAAACTAAGTTTAAGTGTTTAAGATGAATACAGAGAAGTAAAACAACATGCCGTTCTGATTCAGTTCAGTTATCCATGTAAAACTACTGTGATAACCGGCATTATTTTAGAGCTAAATATGGTCCTGAATAGATACAACCACTACAGATTGTATTAATTGCTCTCTAATCATGGATGTCCCAACATTTCATTGGTAAATATATTGTTCACGTGTCATATCAGTGGAAACATACAACAAAACTACAACAGGAAACCTACCGTCAGAGTTACAAGTCCAGGCGACAAAGTGCTTAAGTTGATGGTTGTACTGTATGACGGTGGTGACGGAGTAGCGTTTCTCCTTGAAGGTGAAGTCGTATCTTCTGACATCGCTGTCGGGCATCCCCTCCACAAAGTGCAGCGCAAACACCGGAGGCACACTGAACAAAACACAAAGCAAAAAGTCTGGTGAAACGGATGGAAACGTTCAGGCCGAAGAAGGACTTTCTCCGGTTGATATCTTGGATATGCGATGGTTACGCTTGAGATTTCATTGTCGACATTTTAATTTCAGACATTATCAAGTGTGGAGTAATAATGAGTCATTTCATTCACCCTGTCAATCAGTTACAGGCTCTACATGATACAGCAGGCGTTGGCTCAACACCCGACAGCATACAATTAAAGTTAATAACTAAATGTTTGGTGTAGCTGTGAAAGCACACAGTTTCCTCCCGTCTCCCGTAGAGACATATTTTTATAACCTGCAGATTTCTGCTGGAATAAATGTTTCTAATTTTACAACCATACATCTGACTTTCCTGAGGATACATCTGGAGACTAGGCAAAAGCTGCTTTGCCGCTATATAATCATTAATCAATCAATAGCTAATATTGTCTGTTAAAGGAGCATTCTTTGTTAGGGATGCACACATACAGATATTGGACATCGACACCGACGCAAAAAGCTTGATCGCTCAACAGTGACAATAGGGCCCATCTATTCAATTCTATGTTTATATACTTTGTATATTGTATACTGGAGTTTAAAACCATGTTCAAGTTTTGACTAATTTGTTGCTGATTAAGAAGGTTTACACTTGAATTGTAATCCCTGTTAACTTTTTACCAAGTTGCTGGTGTACATCTTATTCATTTGAATACTAATTCAGAATATAATAACCTTCATTAAGTCCCTTTTTAAAAAAACGAAGTGCTTAACATCCCATGAAACTGAAAAGTAGTGGATAGGTAGTGACTTGCATAAAAGCCGGTCTATGAAAGTGTATTTTGTTGCGCTCTAGTGGAGAAAGCACCGTCACCTTTAATCTTGAGCCTGGCCTGAGGATCCAAGGCTGCGTTCTGGCTCATAAAGAGTTAAAAGATCAGCAATATAGCCAGGGGCTAGGTCTCTCTGTGCTTTAGAAACAATCAATAAAATCAATTCTGAATCCTACTGGTAGCCGGTGGAGATATGCTAAGACTGGGTTCTCAAGCGTTGTCTCTAGTGCCAGTTACAATTCTAGCTGCAGCATTTCGAACAAGCTGGAGATGTGAGATTGATTTTTGACTGAGGCAGGTAAAGAGAAAGTTGCAATGGTCTAAATTAAATTAAAAGCATGAATTAAAATGCCTTTATTTTTGACACATTTCAGAGGGAAGCACAACAGCTTTCTTTACCTGCTCCATGAAAGTCAGGTAAACATTTGTCTTTGTACCCTTTGAGGCATACAGCTTATTCATCAAACACTGGTATTAGACTGCCGCTCGGTATCGGCCAATAACATCGGGACTGAAAAAGTCGACTCAGTGCAACCCAATAATCGTAATCAAACACACCCCCTGTGCTCCAGCAACTACCGTTCAATCATTTCCTCAGAGTGGATATAATTACTTTGCAATTCAAGCAAAGTCAAAACAAAAATCACCACACTAAAATACAGAGGTCTTCATTTCTAATTGTTTCTTCCCACACACACACACACACACACACACACACTCCTAACCTCTCCAGCATCATGGTCCTCCTCTGATTCTTCCGGCAGCACACGTTGCACGGGGCCAAGTGGACCGCATCAAGTGGGCACCAATCAGGCAAAACATTGGTGAAGGTGGGGAGAGTTTTCACAACCCTGAGAAGCACAGCGGGAAAAACATTTAGGATTTATACAGTTTCACAAGAGGAGCGCGTACCAGAGAATAATGATATTTTCCTTACAGCGTGGGTTTCTCGTGTCGCCTGAATATTAGTTGGAGGATCTGGGATGTAATGCAATGATCGCCGGTTGATCTTGTGTCCTCTATTGATTGGGTGAGGGTATTTGTAATGACACAGCACTTAATATAGTGATCTGATTATTTGGTGTGGTCGACTGTTTCTAATAGACAGACGATAAAGAAAGACTGACAACGTAGCCCTGAAAACATCTGTCGGAGACATCCACCAAATCAACGCTTTGCCCCTTGAGTCAATTAATATAAAATGAAGAAACATTCACTTGTTCCAGGTTCTTTCATTTGTGGATTTGCTTTTCTTCTTATATCATTGTAGATTTATTTCCCTTGAGGTTTGGACTCAGTCATCCTAAAACAAGCATCCTGAAGACGTCACAAACCTTTTTAATTTGTATTAAATAGAAATAACCCTTTATTTGCAGCTCGGAATGTCAATTGTTACCACGGATAATATTTTGGACGAGTTACACATGTCGGTCTATCGGTTAATTTAACATGGGAAATGAAGCTCTGTGTGTGTCCAGCTTTGTCACTCTCACAACGAATTACAGAGCAGGCTAGAAAGCAGGCAAATGAGTATTGAACATGTCACAAATCAAAAAGTCGATTTTTCAGACATCTCTCTCTCTCTCTCTCTCTCTCTCTCTCTCTCTCTCTCTCTCTCTCTCTCTCTCTCTCTCTCTCTCTCTCTCTCTCTCTCTCTCTCTCTCTCTCTCTCTCTCTCTCTCTCTCTCTCTCTCTCTCTCTCTCTCTCTCTCTCTCTCTCTCTCTCTCTCTCTCTCTCTCTCTCTCTCTCTCCATAATTGAACTGCACAACAGCTGCTAGTAAGGACAACAAGGTCAGCAACACCTGTAATCAGTTGTCATGTTAAATTAACCTGGTAGTCTATTGGTAATCAAGACTGTTGTTCTTTGTGATTTTCCAGGAAAGGGTCACGTGATTGGGGCGTGACGAATCAGGGAAGGACACATCGTGACTGCTATGAACCAATCAAGTAGCGGACGCGGGGTCTACGACATTGCGTCCAAACGTATGCGTTTACGCCGGCCACACTAGTCGGCAACCCCGGAAAAAGTTATCCATCCTCGGGAGCATTTTCAAACTTCTGCGCATCAACTTGAATATGTCGTACTTCATCCTTTCATCCCGTACCTTTCTTGCGTGGCGGTGTTGCATCCGCTGCACTTGAAGTCCCAGTGAAAGGTCGACCTGAAGAGAGGCTCCACCCACGAGTCCAACTCCAGCAGAAGCGGCAAGGCAAACACCGGCGTTTCCCTCTGACCTGAAAAGAAGCACAAGCGCGCGGCAGTTAGAGCACCGTCACGAGTGCCGACAGAAGCTGCGGTTACACTCTCCACTTCAAGGCCATTTTTGAAGAATTTTATCTGTGGATGAGACTCGGGCTGAATTACAAAGATCACTTGTGTCAGCACGCCTGAAATGAATAGTGTGTGTGTGTCACCCGCCTGCATCTTTCCTGTATCTGCAGTGTTTGCCTCCCCTCACTATGCTTTCCCATCCTTTTGTATTTCCAGTGTGAGAGCCAGTGAGCCGAGCAATATCTAAGGTTTTCATGTCCGAACACGTTACTCTGTTTTCCGTGTGTGTGTGTGTGTCTGTCCATGGCTCATCTCGCATTCTCGTAAATATTTGGGTGCCCAGTTATGGCTGGATGCCGCATAATTTTGCCGTTGTATGAAGTGTGTTATACGACGAATTTGAGCCGATTGCTTGCATTGAAAGCCGCTTGTTTTATGAATTTGTTGTTTTATGCCGCATTACAGCCCAGTGGTGTCTAGACGGGGGGGGGGTTGTATTTATTCAATCATGCAACACAGCAGTGGTCGTTGCAGACCTTGGCAGACATCTGCACGTCACTGGGTTCACCATTTGAGTTTTTCGCTGCAATCTGTTCGGCAAAAAAAGCGTCATTGGGCAATATGAAACCTAATACTCATGAAGAGAAGGCTTGAGGGGTCCCGGGAGCGCCGTGTTGTTGAGTGTGAAAAACATTCATTCAGACATCTCGCCCAAGGTAGCTTGGCACAATTTGCACATTGCTCCCAAACTAACGTTGGTTTCAGTATCAGTAGCTCTAGAAACACAGTGCAAAAACATATTTTATTGCCTTGTCTGTATTCACTTCTTTACTATGTTTTCACTGACTGAGCTTACCCAGTTTGCAATGCAGCTTGGGCTGCAGTCGTTTGAAGACTGACATCCTGAGACACTGCAGGTCTGCATCGGCCTTTTGCAGCACATGATGTGGCACTCTCACAGCGCCATCTACACACAAACCACACACAAACGCATTGCATTACATTGTAAAAACAAAACAAACATTATTCAGCTGTAAATTAACTTCAAATGCTTTTTAGTCAATGGGAATTGTTCACTGTTGGCAGCCCGATATTTACAGTCAGATGACGGTAAGATATCGGCGCTAGTCCAAAATATTTTCATTTGAAGCAAACATGTCAGGGTTAGTCACAAGAAAAACACAACATTTTCTCATTTAACCCTCGTGTGAACTAGCAATGCAGACTGTTCCAGTTTAATGTGCCCAGATGTGGATGTATCCAAACATCCTGCTGTGATATTTCAATGGTCAACACCTCCATTTTATTGAGGTCGCAGAATAATTCTCATGGATTAATATCTTAAAACCTGGACAACTCAATCCACAACAATCGGCAGGACTAGATAGGAGCAGATGAAATGGGTGATTTGGCTCTTTAAGTGACATTAGGGGTCAAAATGTGTGCATTTGAGCAACAAAAACAGATGCAAAGAGGAAAATAAATATGTCTAACTCTCTGTTCACTGTTGCAATGACATTACACTCAACAGGCATACTGCAGATCATCCGTTTAACTTACCTCTGCCAGTCTGTTGATGGACTCGGATGGAAGCACAAACGTCTTCATATCCTCTCATCAGCTGCCAGACGGCCGACTGCTGAGGCTCAGCTTCAGGTTTACACTTTCCCAAGATCTTACAGTTCACCAAAGCAACAAGCAGTGAGTCCAGCCAACACAGGTTGTCGCTGTTCCTCCAAAACGGTCGATCCGGAACAGACACAAGCTCCTCTGACTTCGTCTGAGTGGCAGAGGACAAACCCTCCATTTCTGACTTAATGCCTCCTATGTCCTTACATGCAGCGATGTCTGCAGTCAGTGATTTCTGCTCCGTCCTTGCTGTCTGCTCATTGTGCAAAGGCAATGGAGTATTGATTTCAGCTGAATAAATGGCCTCACTTGTGAAAAAGGACTGATTGGAGTCCAGGCTGCGGCAACTGTTCAGCACCTCACGAGGACCCTTTACGGGCCTGAAGTCATCCTCTGCCTCTGAGGCACCGGGAGCACCGCGGTGAGGAGAGAGCGCAGGTTCATCCCCATCAGCAGTCAACAAGGCTTCTGATGAGCACTGCAGGTGTCCAGCTGGTGTCAAGCATATCGGAGGAGCAAATCCATCTGCACAAGCAGCGTTCTCTGGTTCCTCGACCAGAACGTCATCATCCTCATATTGTAACGACTCCCGTCCTGCTGTCTCTGCAACTGGAGAATCCCTGTATCCATTCACCTTACCCTCTTCTGTCTCGGGGGCTGCACGGTGGCCATTACTGACGACGTTTACAGCACCATGTGTGTCTGTAGTACTCTGTGGCCCATGGCTGTCACTTGACTGCAGGCGTTTGTGTACGGGTCTAATCAACTCGTCCTTTTCCAGTGCCAAGCCGTGCTTTCTTTTGTTCCCAACAGTGGGCTCCACAGGATCCAAGCTAGCCAAAACATCCTCCAAGGACCGGCTGACCAGAGGGAAAAGGCACTATGGAGGAATGGATCGAGAAATGTCAACGTGGCAGCTAGAAAAAAAAGACATTAAATAGGCTGTTCAACTGGATATGTGTGTGTGTCAGCAGTACTGGGACTAACCTGTGCGTTTGTGCAGAGGGTGACTGACTCCTGGAGGTTGATGCGGTAAGAGCGCAGAGCATAGGTCAAGCCCTTCGAAGTACACCAAGGACAATACTCCAGTGAGGCAGCTCTTTCCTGAACCTTTTATAAAAAAAAATTTAAATAAAAAAGCCAAAAAAAAACCATTAAGATAACAGAAACATGGTGTGGACCACAGACCTCGTCAAAAAGGCGATTTTTTTCACTCTTTTATAATTAAACCCAAGTCAAACAGTTTTAAAGAAAATACTGAGCTTGAAAGAATCTAAATCTTATTTTTCACCATTCGTGCCCATTAAATTTGAGCCTGCGTACATTTTCATCAGATTAATGCCATCTCTTTCAACTCCCCCCCACTGTCACCAGCATTCATTCTTATATCCTTCTAAATCACATTGAAATACTTGTATGTGGACATGCAAAACAATTAGGACGGTTTGCTTGATTTACCTTGCAGAATTTGAGCGTAAGAGCAAGAACTACTGAAAGTAATTGTCAAGTTTGCATTTTTTTGAACCTTGTTTTCTGCTCATCAAAGCAGTGGGTAGAGAGGATGGAATTAACAAGTGAGGTGAAATTTGATCCATATCAGTATGTGTCAAGCACTATCAAACCGATAAATAATACATGTATTCTATGTAGTACACAGTAAAAAATAAAACACATACATAATACAAACACCCTTTGATTCCACACATATGCTTCGAATCTGCCAAATACTTTCGCCTTTTACTACTAAAGATTTCCGTTTTGTTTTGGATGGTTTTGATTGGTACTGCCCAGTCACAGTAGTTTTTTTTCCAAATACAATTCAGCTTTGCGCAAGTGACAACAGTTAGAGGAAAACAAGAGCACTACTGACTTTTCCCAAATACCCCACCAGTGGTGAGGCCAAAGCCCCCAAACCAGTGTCTTCACCAGTCATCGGCAAACCACTGCTGCTGCTCTTCTGGTCCTCGGCTTTCCAGTACCATTCAAAAAACATTACCATGTCACTGCAACCTGGCTCACCTCCGGAGGCGCTGGGGGAGAACAATACAGCACCAAAGTTACTCAACGGCTGACTTGCACGTGGTGTGTGTACATGGAAAAGCGCGATGATGACAGAAATGTGTTGGGCAAGATTTTACTTGTATGCAGTGATAACTTCCATCAAAACCAGGCCCCAAGCTGTTCCCCTGCCCATTCACACGACACTAACCGAAAGACAGCTTTCTGATGGCACACGTAGGTCCACCTGGACAGCTAGAGTATGTCCTGCCACCTATGGTGAAGCACATGGGGTGTATGTATTTAAAAATGAAACTGCGCATAGTTTGTAATATATGACAGCGTTTTGAGGTCAACATGTAACGTTACAGCTGATAGCACTGAGTTAAGAGGCTTCTACGAAGGCAGATACACTTAACTTCACCACATAATCATGTTACAATATGATTAACGACACGTTTCTATTAGCTGGCTGATGCATTACGGCTATTGTGACTTATGGTGAAAACGGTCAAATTCACTGTTGAGATAAACTCGATTAAGAAGACGACGCGCATTCATTAAACTATCAGCCACTGCACTTGGCGGCTAGCATATTAGCCTAAAGCCGAGCATTAATTCCTGTCGTCACAGTCTCATTTTCAGTTTGCGTGAACAGAAATGTATACGTACCGACAGAAAATTTAAATTATATCTGATATTATGATGCTGACCGGCGATATCCATCCATCCAGAACTGTATTTCTAACTGTATATATGTATTAATCCATGCCTGCGGAATAGGTCCATGTGCACCCTTTTGCCAGTTCGTGTTAGAAACGTTGGTTTCCGCTCGGCAGCAGTTGTGCAGCACTCTCAGTCTTCCCCCGTCTGACAGACACAGGTTCCGTAGGTCCCCCACTTGGTGGTTCAAGTGAACTGCAGCAGCATGTGGTCAAATTATTGTTCATGTTGGGAAGGCGCTGCCCATGAATCCGGGACTAATAATCAGTGCGAGTACATGAACAAGGACGTAATAGAAGATACGCTATAAATTATCAGTATTGCTAAACAGCAATAGATCTAGGTAATTATTTGTATTCATTGTCTTCAAAGGTATCATTTTGGATATAAACCTGAATGTCATGTTTTGTCTAAAAATGTAACAAGTTAAATTATAATTATAATTTTCAATGTACTTTATTAGTAGTAGTAGTTGTAGGCTAGCAGCAGTAGTATTTTCATTATATAATAATTTTCATAATGACATTGCAAGTTTTCTCTTCTGATATTTCATATACAGCCTACTTATTAGTCACCTGAGATATTTCTATTTTGAAATACTAGCCTGCACAAATGTCTCTTTCATCTTGTCTGTAGTTTACTTATCGGGTTTTATAATTAAGGCTGATTTGTTCATTCTAGAGATATAAAGGTGGAGTTGGTTAGGTGGGGGTTATCTCACACATCCTGCCCCAGCCCACACACACATTCACAGACACGCATCAACGTCTCCCTCCACCCAGTCCCGCCTCCCATGCATGTGCCATCCTCCCTTAAGCCCCTCCTGTATCTGCTGCTCTCCTGTCCTCTATTTTCCTCTTGATGACAACAGGCATTTGCATATCTTTTCCTGGGAGCGCTCATTAGAATGCATAAACCGGCCGCCTCCTAGCCTCATGAGCAGGCTATAGCTCTCTGCCGTGGCATCTCCGGATGCAAAATGAGACAGCCAGGCAGCATCACAGGCAGACATGTGGCTCGAGTCTGGGTTGTGATTGGCATTTAGAATCAGTTCACCCTTCCCTTTCTTAATTCAAGGATAAGGATAAAACTCTGTGTCGGCCATTTTTTTCTTTGTTTCTATATTAGCTGCTAAGCAGATGCATATTTATTAGATAACCATTTCCACATTAAAGGCATGTATAAACAATTCATCCTTTCTTATGCATGTATGCTTATAATATTACCTTTAGTGGGTACATTTGTTTGCAATAATGACCATGTACAATTTCTTTAATTTAGAACCCCCACCCCCACCACCTCATTTAAGAAAAGCCTTTACAGTCAGATACTTGCATCACTTTGATTATAGGATAAACAAGTCATATCCAGAGAGGCCCCTTTCACATTATGAACTCATCCTCCTGAAGTTTCTGCAGACTGGCCTGTTAAAAGGACGCCCTTTTCTCTTCTGTTTATATGTGACAGAGAGTTTAACCTATGGTGACCCTAAGGTCACAAACATTCTACCTACCTAAATGTAAATGTCAAATGTAAACAGAAAAATACACATGCACAATTCTTAAAATATAACCCCTGGTTATGTTCAGTAACACCAGTGCACAGCAAGGGCAATGTATACAGGGTTAGAGGACTACCACACAATTAATGGGGAAAACACTGATTAAATACGTTATAATCTTTGTCTGATGGTGGCGCTAGAGCAAGCTCACAGGGTCATCAAACTCATTACAGTAGTTTTCTTTGAGTAGCATGAATGTGCACATCAAATTGTATGTGTAACCTTCTGTTGTTGATCAGACAAACAAGCATATTGACAATCTTGATTTAATTGTTCAGGAGCAGCACAACAAAATGGGATTTCAGAGTGTTGTTGAATTTGTATCAGATACATATGAGAGGAAAACAGGTGGATAGGATACAGAATATCTCTCCTGTATTATAATCTGTATTAAATTATAAAAAATGGGACATCGTTGTTCTTAAGTAAAATGATGATCATTAATTTGGTCCAACACAGTGCAATTGCAATTTCATTTAAACAAATATGAGGTGCTAAGAAAGCCCTGGTTTGTTTACATTATATGTGTAACATTCAATTAGATTCTCCCTGTTGTCTTTTTACAATGTAAGTAGGGCTTTAACCACTTAACCGCCCAGAAAAATGTGTCTGGGGTTGGGAGAGAAAAGCTCATTATGAGGCATAAGGACCTGTTATATGGGACCAGCAATTAGTGAGTTTGAATGTATTGAAAACACCAGCAAGCATTATTTCACCTAGTCTAATTAAAATAAATAAATCCTGGGGACCTAATTGATTACAAAATGTATTTTTTTAAACTATAAACTGCTATATATACTGACTTGGGCTCAAACTGCACAGTGTTGCTTTGATCTCCATTAGTTTGTGTTTTAATTGTGGATGAGCACACTATCACTTTTTAATCAGCTACTGTATATGAAGCCTATACAAATTAGGCAAAAAAGACATTGTGCTGAGAAAAATATAAACGAGCCATCCCGAAGCCTATAAGGCCATATTTAATCCAGTTATCATGATTTGATGGCTGTTGATATATTCCTATATTAGCCTAATCGTGACTACAGGCTCATAAGCAAACAGCTTGGCTATAGCCCTAAATAAGTGTTAAAGTAATCATTATGTATTCTTGTCGGAGAGACTAACGAAACACTGTGTGGTAAAGTCATTCTGAAATGAAAATCCAGGTGTAATTAAAAGGCAATATTGCTATTGTGTTTTCATTCGCAGCCAAATCCTTTAAAATGTCACATCCTGTGCCATATGGAATGAGCTAAACGCGTCTATCGCCTTTAAAACACGAGTACGCGACGCACACTTTATGCGTTTTTTCTAAGTAATAATTTGCAAATAAACTCACGCTTATTGAGGAGAATGTACAATGGAGCTGGTTGATGAAGAGGGGGACAGTCCATCCAACACACGCGCACATCATTGTACAGCCGCCTCGTTCACTGACTTGAAGCGGCCTCACGTTGTCTCATTCATTTAACTTGCCTACTGTACACTGTGCTCAACGTAGTGAATTCAATACTATGGCAAACACACTACACTACTACCAGCTCCAGCATGCTGGGACAGGAATATTTTTGTATCCACGCGCCTCAGAAAAGTTCGGTGACGTTTCACAAAAGGCAGCCAATGGGTGCTCGTCTTCTATTAGGACAATGAAAACCCTCCGTCCAATAGGAGGAGCTCCAGGCCGGGTGCTGGCCAATGGCGTGAGAGCTCCGCCGAGAGTAATGTTAGAGAGCTGAGGACTGAAGACACTGCGTATCGCCCGTGTTCCCTCACACACAGCCATTGCAGAGCATTGAGATCCAGCCATAGTCCGTTGGTAAGTATCACACACGGAAATTTTAAGTGTTCGTAATGATGATAATGACGATAACATGTGAAAATATCGTACTCATGTGTTTGCTATGATCGACTACGAGGCCTCTTAAAGCTCGAAAATGATTTTTATTGCGGTGAAACGTGAAAAAAAACACAAAAAAATAACCAGTTCTAAGCAGGTAACGTTACCCAGCCTGGGAGTGTAGACCAGACGCTCTTTAAAAAAAAAAGGACGAAATGAATATTATCCTTGTCTAAAATCGACGAAAACTGTCGATTTTGTTGAATACAAATAATTTTGTATATTACTGTCGTATCGTTTTAACAAAATGGAGACTAAGCAAACGGTGGATATCGCTTAAGAATTGAGAAATGTCTAGCGGACGACACGGTTAACGACAATGGTAGAAGACATAGCCATTGCAGTGCATTGCGAAGATGAACGCCTGTCAAGTGAAGACTGAGAAGCGTGCGGGTTTTTTTATCCAAACATTAACAAATTTCAAAAACATAAGAAAAAGAAAGACCGACTCTAAACATACGCGGTCATGTGCTTTGTTTGCTAAAATTCACCGGAGGAGATGGCGAAAAAATTACCTCGCGAGCTGCGCTTTTTACTGTAATGGCTGACTGTATTCGCATTGGAGGCAGAGCAGCGAGGCTAGTGACAGAGAGGCGCAGTTCAGCTCAACTTTTTCCAACCGTGTTTTCTCGCGAAACAAACCGGCAACTGTAAAATGTAACGACGGTAAATTTAAGATCAACCTTTCGTCGTTCCAACGAGGCCATTGCGGTATTTTTCCGACGCTTTTAAGCCGTTTAAATCGTGGGTTGAAACGAAACGGTTTTCCGCGGTCGCTCTGCCCTCTATTGCATTGGCGCTGACACAAAGAGAAGGAGCCATATTCTCCATGTTAGTGGATGAAGACGAGCGGCCATTAGGAGCTCATAGAAACCAAGGCAGTAGCCCCGCTCATAGACACAGTGCAGACCCAATGTATTACTATACAAACCGGCTAGTGCAATGGGAATCCATCGGGGGAAATATTTTGTCAAGATCGCCGGCTTTCCAGACATATTTCTCGCGTTGCAAAGCGAACTGAAGGGCGGGAGGAGACATTTGAGGGGGACTTTCTTTCATGAAGAAGGCATTCTCACAAAATGGAAGAAGAAATATTGCCGTCGTTGTTGACCTCCTTTTCCACAACGAAAGCCTATGCGCCATTACTACACTTCGGTCGACACAGCTGAACGGGGAGTTTACAGTAGCGTTTAACGGGTGAATATACAGGAGAATTTAAGCAGTTTTAAACACATTGACAAGACCAGCAGAATTATTTACAGAATAAGAGAATATGAAGACTGAAGAAGAAGATTGTCAGCTGACATTTTTTAACAGTTTGAAGTGTTGTATTTTCAATAAATACGCAAATTGTGCAATTTGTGTCTCTTTTTGTGTCAAAGTTTAATATGTTTCATAAAACACGAACATGGATGAAACAAGGGGATTTCCAGAATACCTATTGTTATTGCAGATGAGATTTAAGGATATCAATTTATTTATATATATATTTCGAAATATAGCTCCAGGTCCACTGTTGATGTCCCACGGAGGGCTACGGTTAAATGCAGTTACACTTGGGGGAACTTTTTGCAGTTTATTGTGAAAGTCGATCGCTGAAGACAATAAACCTATTTATGGGTGTTTGTGTTTTTTTTCCTTCTCTTTAATCCGTAGCGATGTATTGAACCCGTTTTTAAGAGTTGACCACGGACCACTCGGAGCCACCGCTCAGACTGCATCAATATTTAAAGTCATTTTCGTCGCGTTCGTGTGTGCCGGACCGGACCGCACCGGTTCAGCTGTTTCAGCGGCTCCTTAACTTCGTCCCGTTTGACAGCAAGAGGGCGGGTCACTGAAGTAGCGCCATCAACTCTAGTGGGGAGAAATCAAAGACGTTCACATTGTATAACACCAGTAATATGGTAGATGGTACAACTTGCCTGCTATATAGAATTATGGTATTAAAATATAATTTATAAAAACGTACTTTTTCCCATATAACATATTTTATTTTTTTAGGTTTTAAGGATATATATAAGTTGCTAAACTAAACGTTTTATTCATTTTTGATATAGATACTGCCGTCAAGATGGTGAGAGAGCCAGGAAAGCCGAGGGGCAAGATGTCCTCCTATGCATATTTTGTCCAGACCTGTCGGGAGGAGCACAAGAAGAAACACCCCGAGGCTTCTGTTAACTTTTCGGAGTTCTCCAAGAAGTGCTCCGAGCGATGGAAGGTAGGCTTGATGGTGATCTAATGGGCTAAGTAGTCAGTTGCTGAAATTCCAAGTTTCATTCTTGGGAATTGACTAATATGCCACTTAAGTGGTGTACAAGAAGATAATTCGGGTTCAGGATGTTGGATATTTTTACAGGGCTTGATTAGTTGTACATAAAGATATTGCACCCCCTTATTATTGCAGAAGGAATACCCTGAATACTGTTCAAAGGGTGTTGCCACAGAGTACAGTCAGCATGTTGCTTCTCTTTTTTCTCCAGCCGATGACTCTGAAGGAGAAAGGCAAGTTTGAGGACCTGGCCAAGCAGGACAAGGTCCGCTATGAGAGGGAGATGATGAGCTACGTTCCACCCAGGGGATCCAGGACTAAGAAGTTCAAGGACCCCAATGCTCCCAAGAGACCCCCGTAAGTACTACAAATCAAGTCTGAATCATGAGCAGTTGACTTATGTTGTAAAGTCACAATATGAAGCATTGTTATACTGTGTAAATGACAAGCCCACTCTTCTTCTTCTTCTTCTTCTTCTTCTTCTTCTTCTTCTTCTTCTTCTTCTTCTTCTTCTTCTTCTTCTTCTTCTTCTTTTCAGATCTGCCTTCTTCGTCTTTTGCGCGGAGTATCGCCCTAAGGTGAAAGGCGAGACCCCTGGTCTGACCATTGGAGATGTTGCCAAGAGGCTGGGCGAGATGTGGAACGGCACCGCTTCAGAGGACAAGAAGCCCTTTGAGAAGAAGGCGGCTAAACTGAAGGAGAAGTATGAGATTGTAAGGACATCGGTTGCGTTGATACATTTTTACAAAAGATAATTCACGTTGTGTCGCTCTGCCTTGAGCGCTTTGATTACAAATGGCCGCATGAGTTCAATATCTTGCCTTCTCTCCGTCGCAGGACGTCGCAGCGTACCGCGCTAAGACCAAACCAGGCACCGGCGGGGCAGCGGCAGCATCAAAAGCCCCGGCCAAGGTAGAGAAGAAGGTGGAAAATGATGACGACGATGACGAGGACGACGACGATTTTGATGACGACGATGACTAGTAGATGGCGGGTGACAGATGTAGTGGTCATGTTCTTGTTTATAAAGCATTTAAACCCCCTTGTACACACTTCACGTACTGAAAGAAAATATGTTAGTATCCAAGGGGTAGAAAAAAAGCAACAAAAAAGGCTGTGTATCAGTTGTTTTTATGCTGTACAGTTTTTGTTTCCTCTTTGTAGAGTTGACACTACACAAGTAGCGTGTCTGTATCTTTCTGCCAGTCTCATTTTTTTCAGTGATAGTTCCTAGACCACTATTCTGCCTGGTACAGTGTAAAGGGGTGGGCTTGCAGTATTTAGCCTAGTTTGAGGTGCACAGCACATAAAAAAACAGTCTGACTTAGATCTGAGTGTTCTCTTTTTTTCCCCTTTTCCTGTGTGTTTTTATTTTAAATGACATGTTATCAAAATTGATGTATCACAGTTGTTTTACTGATCTTTATGTACCACTGTAATAGCAAGAATAAGAAAAAAACAGCTTGTTTGTTGTTGGAATTTAAATTGCTTCTGTCAATAAACTTTTTTTTTTTTTAAATATGTGTGTGTGTGTGTGTGGGGGAGGGTGTGTGATAAGGTCTTGCTCATGTTTCCTCCCCAAAATGAAATGTATTTTGGTGAGAGCAGACTCATTTAAATGAAGATTAATACACAATTATTCTGCGTAAACACAACATGCCTGGTGTGTAACTATCAAAACACCCGTTTTCCAGCTGTTTTCTACACTGGAATATCAGCATTGCCAATCTGAATGCAAACAATTGAACACAATTGATTCATATCAAACAAGTCTTTGCAACTGATAACAATCCTCTGTAAGACAGACGAATAATGACCCATTTCTGGAGTCTTATGTTAACTTGCTTAGCCGTCTACTCGGTAAAGAAAAATTGAGAAGACGATGCTGGGACACAATTGAATACGACTGATAAGCTGTGCCTACGAAGTATGACTCCTCGCCAAAACTATGTATCGTGTGCTTTAGCCTGCTGAGGATGCAAACGAGCAGTACGTTATGGAAGCTCCTTGGCCTGCTGGAGATACACTAAAAGTTCAAGCATGATTGCTCTGCATGTCAACATGCATCACTGACTGATACTGTTTTATTTAGATCCAGCTGCTTCATCTGTCACGTACTCCTATCTAGGGTATAAAAAAAGGACAATTTATATAAGACAGATTATGTGCTTTGAAAAAACAGACATAAGAATATGGTTGTGTACAAACCACCGCAGTCCTTACCTAAAAGGCACACACTCACGTACTGTACATTGTGGTGTCAACAACCCCCCCTCCCCTCCATGGGGGAGAGCTTATACAGACCAGGGTTACCAACCCCTCAGCCTGAGCATAGAAATGAGCTGAGCGGCACAGACATGTCTCGGCTCTGTGGTGTAAACTAAAAAGGATGAGTCTTCTTCTGTGCTGCATATCTGCTCAGTCGGAGCACCAATATCAGCCTTGGCCCACTCACTGAGTCTTGGTATACGAGGTAGACTAGAGGACAGGCAGGCACAGGGCAGCAGCTGACCTCTGCACTGCTCTGACAAAAGCCCAGCCGGTCCCTGAAGGTGACATAGCCTCTTGCTATCCCTGAGCATTCCTCACACTCACTGATGATGCTTGCTTTCCCCTGTTAAAATGTGAATCCAGCGGATGGTGACAGCCATGGTGAAATAATAAATACCCCCCCCCCCCCCTTGATGCTTGTGTTGTCTACATGTGAAAAACAGGAAAGCTGCGCGGAAAACTCACTGGAGGCAAACGTGTACAATTACCAAACATGTGACAACTGCAAGCTGCTGCCACTGCTGATTATTGTTTCCCCAGTGTTACTGTGTGCAATGTGCAGACAGGCCTGCCTACAGCCACAACAGATTGAGGGAGGCAGTTATATTGGTGAATGTTTACACTCACACCCACTGACTTGGCCAACAGATTCCATGCAGCAGAGGATCAGGCAGAGAAAAAAAGGGGGAACTATGCTGGAACAGTTGCAGCGCCTCGTGGCTGCTCTCAGCTGTTGATCAGTGTCTGTGTAGGCCTGTGTAGGCCAGAAGTATAGCAAGGTTAGCTACACAGCGCCACTGCCGGCTCCAAAGCCTGTTAATCCCAGCCACCTGGTGCCCACTGCGCTCACTGCGCTCAATCAGCGGTCTCCGGTGACACCTAGTGGTCGCATTGCTGCAACTGCATCAACACTGGTGTTGCGATCCATCATCAGGGGGTGAAGATCACAGGTGTTTACAAATCGCAGCCAATTTTCAATCCACATTTTGACTTGAATGGTAGGTTAATAATCGGTCGTCAGTGGAAGAAGGATTGAGGTTTCTTTCTTAAACATAGTAGGGATTACTGGCACAACTTCCAAGGTAATTTGTTCTTTATGTAACAAGTGATGCTGGACTTTTGACCTCTTCATCCAAAAGAAGCAACACTAGACTATAAACATAACCAATTATACCAAAGTAAAGAACATCATTTACATCAACATTGTACATGTACAGCACTTGAGTAAATGTACTTGATTTATTTATTTAAAATAAAGTTTAGTTAAGAAACACAAATATTTAAGAAACATCATTAAACCAGAGACAGTCATTTCTGTCACATCAGTCATTTCTCCGTGTTGGTCACACATTTCATATCTTTTGTTTTCAACTATTCCATAAATTGACCCTTTCACTGTCACTTATTTTTCCCCATTTGTCCTCACCATCTTATATATATATGTTTTCATATAATACATATCATTTTAAAAATAATTTATGAATCTGCACAAATGTGAAAGTACTCACTGTATTAAGTAAAACATTGCAAAACTATACATAAAAATAACTTTTCTAAATGAACACATCTGTGGCGACCTTGTCTGCCGGTTGGTTTGGCTGCTCTCCTTGCAGGTGTTGGAGGTGGGGGGTGGCAGAGGGGCGTCAGCAGAGTGGAAACACTGTCTGATGTCGATGATTGCTTCCTCCCTCCTCTATACATATACATATATATATATATATATATATATATATATACTGAGCGCTACTATTTGGGGTAAGTAGTCAGCCGGCAACAAGAGAACATGTCTGAAACCCACCATGAGTCACCACAGCACCAGAGCAGGGGCCAAAAAGGAGTGAGGTGAGGACCACAGGTGCCTCTTATTTGCTGGCACTGACTGGGGGAGGAGCCAGCCTGAGGGCTGCGTTCACAACCCTACACTTCCTTCTCTGGGGAGCCTTCCCCACTATCCTATGTATTTTACCATGATGTTTTAATTGTGAAGTCAAATAAAAACATAAAAAAGAACTGATGTTTCCCTGCGTTTTTGAAGATGTCATCATCAGTCTATAACAGGCATGGGCAAACTACGGCCCGCGGGCCGGATACGGCCCGTTGTGCTTTTTAATCCGGCCCGTCAGATATTGGTACAAAATTGCCCAAACCATAATAAAGACTAGGGCTGGGCAGTATACCGGTTTTCTATTTCCGGTATGATATGAATTCTTCACACACCATTATACCGGTGCATAGCCGAAACAACTGCTGTCTGCTTTCAACAGGCAGCTAAATGTATTCTTTGTGGCTGTCAGCGCTAGTTGTCTTATATGTATTGAGAGGGAACTCTAGTCATGGTCATAACTTTATAACACACCAATTAACCCAGAACTAACTGCATGCTGGGTACAGCTCGCGAGCGAGCCTGCTAGCACAACAGTCTGCTAACAGCTGGGAGAGGCTCCGTCGCTCCAGTAACGTTACATCAAAGAACAGAACAGAGCGATGCAGGATGAACAAAGACAGACCGGAGATGCACCGATAGAGTTTGACACATATGCAACGCTGACCCAGGGGAATGTAGGTGAAGGAAACGGGACGAGACGGAAGACATGCCACACAAACAGCTGTTCACCGCTCGTCACGATCCTGCAGACCAGTGATTCTCAAGTGGTGGTTCGTCGCGGACCCGTTTTCAGTGGCCTTTGCTTTATGCAGCGGAGTTATTCACGCTCCTTTCCAGCATTTACGGCACTTTGTTCAGCTGTGCAGGAAAAACACCGACCAATGCGGTGTAAATCACGTCACGTGATGCAGTTTAACCAATAAAATAAGGGTATTCTGATCCGTTTCCTGATGCCAGTGAGATGCACCCACACCGTGACACAGGGAGGAGAGACAAGGAAAGACATGACATGACATGATAATGTTAGATGTGACAGTTAAATATTTGTATGATCCCTTCAAAGAATCAAACTGCTAAAAAGACCACAGTCATTAACCTTTACACGAAAAACTCTGTGTCAAAAATGACTGCTTAAATAAGTAAGTGCATGATAAAATATGCATTTATGCAATAAAAAAATACCGTGTAAGATCCCAGTTAACTGATGAACACCTCAGATCTGTTCTGAGAATTGCCACAACCAAACTGACACCAAACGTTGACGCACTGGTTAAAAAGGGTGACCAACAACACTGTTCCTACTGAAATTAAATGCAAGTTACTTTTTAGGTCATGGCCTTTACTTGTAATTTATATTAGTTCACACAAACACTCCATTCATCTGCTGCTGGCCCGGCCCGTCTGTCAAATTTTAAAACTCAATGTGGCCCCCGAGCCAAAAAGTTTGCCCACCCCTGGTATAAACAAAGCTTGAAGCTTCTGGTTGAGTGATATGACGTTGATATTTTTTCTCCTCCACATTGTAGTTTGCCAACAGCACATTCTGCTGGACAATTCATGCAATGTTAATGTGCAGAAGACTCCAGCCATTTAGGGCTTGTTTCATCGTCCTTTATAGATCATGCGCTCTGGGGCTTGTCATCCAAGGTTTCTTTTACCAATATTATGATTATTCTTTCATTATTTTATCAATTCTCTTTTTAGTCAAAATTACGTTCTGCAATCTGCTTGATCTCTCCTGGTCTCAGCGAGGCCTTTTCTGACCGTTTTTAGTTCTAACCGTGTGTTGTCGTACCCATTTCCTTACAGGATCATGGCTGGAAGTCTCTTACTGGGTTATTTGGGTCAATTTGAATGATTGGACTGCAATTTGCTGCTCTGCTTCCTTTTTCCTTTACCCATCTAATATTTTATGTTTCTTTTTTACATTTCCATTTGTCTTCTAATGATTTTGAAATATTTTGCTTGTGACAGTCGAACATTTTTTTTTTTCCAATTACTGATTGCTAAGTTTAGGTTCCCTTCTTGATTAGTTGATGCAGCCTGTGGCTCTATTGTTAGAAAATGTTATTTTATGTTAAGAAGTTGCCCGACAAAGGTCCATGACTGACATGGAATGCAACTTTTTATTTCTTTTCTGTTGAACGTTCTTGTTATAACTTGTTTTATTTAATACTGATGTGTGCATGCATGTGTGTAGGACCATTGTAAAAATCAAATCTAATTTGTTATGTTGACAGTATATTTTTAAGGTGTGAAGTGGGTTGGAAAATTATATTTTACACAAAGAGCATGCCTGCAAACTGACGAAGGCGAAGAAAATGTGAAATATGTATTTTTTTAACCAATAATATTGAATATTTGCAAACTTTTTATGCACTGTCAAATTTTAGCTCGGTAGTTATTCACCTGATGTCAGTTTGGTCATTCATTTAAAAAAGTAGACTTACAGTATATATTTACTTTACTTATTCTAAGTGTTGTATATTTGAGTACAAATGAGTAAACAGGATATCAGGATGTGACTCAATGGAAGCCCAACACAAAAGCACACATATTTAACTTAACTTAAGGTCTCAGTGCTCATGTATTTCGACTTCTGTTTCCTGTAAATCTACTGGCACAATCATATTATTGAGACCACGCCTCTCCTGGGGGGGCAACACCCTGGAAATGATTCATGTCATACTTAAAAAATCTGTTCTCCAAAGTTCATACATGTATTATGTAAGGATGTTAAGGTTAGGGTAAACGTTAGAATTAGGCTGGTGGAGCCTATGGTTAAGGTAAGTCTCCAGGAAATTAATGTAAGTCTAAATAATGTGCCCAAAAGTCATGAAAACATTGTGTGTTTGTGTGTGTGTGTGTGCCATAAATATCTCCAATTAAGAAAGCATTTTAGTCGTTACTGCTGGCTGCTTCTGAAAGTCAACGTGATTCAAAGTGAGGGACCAATCAGGAGCCTTTTCTAAGTACCAGCCTCCCTCTGCACCAATCACGTGAGGGCTGACTCCCTCAGGCCTGGAGCAGGAGGGTCCACGCTGTCTAAGTTAAGAAAACTTTTTATTTTTTATTTGACAGTGTCTTGCATGAGGAATTATTTCTTTATAGCGTGAACATGCTGATCTGATTGATTTTTCTCCTCCAAATAAGTTTAGTTGACCTGGAGCTTTGTCTACCAACTGTTTGACTGCCTCCACTACTGTTTCTTGATCCATCAGAACAATTACTTTGATGAATACAATGTTACCATGATCAACAGAAACAATGACCTAAAAACTAGGAAAAGAAACCTTAAATTGCAGAAAAGAATCCTTTAGGTAGTCTCAACGTTTCTGTTAAAGACACACAAGGATCTTCCAGCAGCTTACCTTGGCCTCCTGCTCTTCTAAGTAGTTGCGGTTCATGTAGTGTAATAGGTCCTCGGTGGGGATCGGTCTCTCCAGCACCAGGATCAGCTCCTGGTCCAGATCGTACCAGTCCAATAGAGACACGGGTGCTGACGTCCCCACTGATCTACTTGTTTTGTCCGCCAGTTTCAACATGATGGCAACCTCCACGGACAGCTTCTTTCCAGTTCCATCCTGAAACATCACAACAGAGTGGAGGAGGAGAGAGAACCATGATTCATCCATAATACATTCAGAAACAGAGTGCAGTGTTGAATACAGAAGATTTTAACAGCAGCAGGTGTTGCTCACTCACCACGTGTTTGCAGAGAATCATCTCCTTGGGAATGTGTTTGATTGCAACCTACGAGAAATGAACACCAAAATGGAAAGTTTTCATGAAGTAGATCTTTTAAGTCTTTTTTATTTCACATGAACTCAGCATCAAAGTGCATTTAAAATAAACGTTTGGTCCCCTATACTGTTGTACAACCTGTTTCTCCACTGGGTGATGCTGTTACAAAGGACAAGGCTACCTAGAGTTTACCTACGTCCTACTTATCATGGTCACGGCCTTTCTGTGAATTCTACAACCACCTCAGACTATTGTAAAAGGTCTCACTCATATTATGTAAATATTCATTCAGAAGCAGCGGATAATACATACAGAAATGTTTTCGTCACTTGTATTTGTTTCCACAATTATGTCCTTCAACCGGTGTAACAATTCAGCGTACTTAATCACTTTATAGGCTTCACAAAAAGTGCAGAAAGTTTAACAAAGGAGGTTTCTCAGTGGGAGACGAGTCAAGTCAAGAGGCAAGTGCATCTATGCCTGTGTGTAAATGGGAACGACAGCGCTAGAGCGCGTGTGTGCATGTTCCTCAGCTTTTAAGCGTACAAAGGGTTGCAGAAGCTTGAGTAGGAGGCTATACAATTGTTGAGTTCTTGTGAAATCAGATTTGTCCTGCTGCACTCATGGTTGCATATCATGAGTCATCTTGCGCCTCTTCTATATATGTGTGTGCGTGTGTGTGTGTGTGTGTCTTTTGTATGAGACTGTATTGGTGTTTTGGCAGTGAATGTAGTGATGTATGTGCTTGTTATTTATATATGGTTGTATGAACTATGTGTGCACATGTATGTTGACTTGTAGCCGGTACACAGGAGACAGAAGTGTGTAGTGTAGGCTATTGATGCAGAAAAAGAAAGACAGGGATGGGCAGAAAGACAAAGAGAGTGACCAACACCATGTGGAACAACACGAAACATGATGTGCCTTCTGTTGAAAAATACACCCTAATGTCACCATTCATGGAATAAAGGTGATCACTCTGACTGTTGACAGTCTCTTTAAGTGGAGAATTGGAGCCTACCATGTCAGGAAAAACGTGTTTAGTGCTAATCATCAAATGTTAGCATGCTGACAGGCTAAACCAAGATGGTGAACATGGTAATTATCATACTTGCATGTTAGCATGCTGACAGGCTAAACCAAGATGGTGAACATGGTAATTATCATACTTGCATGTTAGCATGCTGACAGGCTAAACCAAGATGGTGAACATGGTAATTATCATACTTGCATGTTAGCATACTGACAGGATAAACCAAGATGGTGAACATGGTAATTATCATACTTGCATGTTAGCATGCTGACAGGCTAAACCAAGATGGTGAACATGGTAATTATCATACCTGCATGTTAGCATGCTGACATTAGCCTTTAGCTCAGTCTATCGTACAGCCTCACAGAGCCGCTAGCATCACTTTAGACTCTTAGCCTTATCAAAGATGTGTCAACCATCCAGGGGAAAAGAACGAAGGATAATCTAAAACAAATGAAAATAAAACACTACGAGGTATGAATGTACAAGCTCATTCTTTATGTCTAAAAATAGACAGTATGTGGTCCTGACTTGGGACACAGATATTCTTCTAATGAAATTGTTAAGTTAAGCTAGAAGTTAAGTGTTGAGTTAGAACTGGCCTGCCCTAAATACACTTTTAGTTGACAAACATTCATGCTTTGATCAACAAATTAATTATAAAATCTGTTAGATGTACTCAGGTATTTTGTTATTGGTATGACAATACTCACTCTCTGCTCCATCTGATGGTGTATGATAAATTAATTGTTGTTTCTTTCTGTGTATTGTTGTGTACTCCATGGTCCCAATCTCCATTGTCAGTATATGGTTAAAAGAACAATTATCAGTTTCTTGCACTGTGCCTTTATGAATCTGTTCTTCTGCGTGTATCTAAGCTCTGACCAAGGTTGTACTCCATTAGCCACGAATCAATTCAACCTCAAGCAAGCTTCAGCAGACACGGATTGATAGGTTTAGATATGTACTGAGAAAATAATTACATTCTGCAGAAGTTGGCACGATAAAACATCTAATAAAACATGAATTGCTTCCAGGATCAAATGCGTCCGTGTGCTTCAAATCTGTCAAAGGAGCAAACAAATAATACTATTTACTGACAGGGTGTTATTTGTGTAGGTGTTCAAGCTGACATTTGATGATACACACTGTGAATATAATATGGGTGCTGTGATTAGCACTGACAGCTGGAGAACAGATTGGAAACATTGAAAAAAAAAACAAGAAATGTGTTCTTAACAGTAGTGTTAAACATCCGTTTATTGATCCCTTATCAATACCCTTGGTCTGTTATATTCTCCACTGAGTTTGTATTCTGTGTGTGCTGCCGTTTCATCACACAGCCAAATAAATCAAGCTTGAGATGGAACTGAAATGTTAAAGGAGTCGCTCAGTATTGTCTTAATTCAATATTGAGAGAAGAACCATCAATGATTACATTAGCTGAAAGATGTGGAGGAGGAAAAGGAGGGAGGGGAAACAGGATGTGAATAAAACACAAACATAAAAAACAAGTATGAGTGGAACTAGCTTTGCTGCCTCAATGTGTGGAGCATGTTGAGACTGGAAAGGCTGAGTAAGGCTATCAGGTTATCAAGACATTACAGGTTTGATTACACTGATTATACTGCAATCACAGCGCCAATATAAGAATATTTCCCAGTTTGGAATTGCAAATAACGTATCTCTCTAGCTCCGCACTTTAACAGACTGAACAAATAAGCCATCATGGGAACCGGGGCTAATGTTGTTATCTTGAGGTGAATGTATCGCTGCTCTCTCTCGCAGCTGGGATTGTTTGCATAAACAGATAAACCCTTTTTAACACGTCACTTTTCGATACGGAAAGCGTACAAGAAGTGCACATTTAGACCAGTTACCATTTACAGCACAGAACAAAGTACCAACAAGACACTGTATTGGTTGAGTGCCAACAATTCAAATAAAACATTGCAAAGACTTTACATGTGTTAAACCTGCATTAATGTCTGTAAAGTCATTTCCAACTGATTCAGCAGCAAAAACAGGTAAAAAAGAGAAAGACACAAGCTAAAGCCTTCAGATCGCAGTGTAAAAGGGAACCGCCTCTTTGGCAATCGAGACAGAAGACAAAGAAATTAAGGAACAACACTGTTCCTGTGAAGCCGGGTTGGTATTCACTTACTGTTGCAGTCATCGCAAAGCAAAAGCAGCATGCATGCATTCAGTACAACTTGAGTACCGGTAGCTATAGTGTAGCATAGAAGTGCTGACGCTAGTTAATGATGCGCTCACGTTCTCTGCTAATGTTAGCGCCACAGGTTTTTACATAGAAACGCAACGTTTTAGAAACGTGCATCTCCTTCCAACTTCTCCGGGCAACAAGTATCACTTCGACCAAAACAAGATATTAATGCAACTTTAAATAGTAAGACCACTTTCAGACCAACTCAAGTGTGTAAAAAAACAGAGTGGAGCCACTCTTGACACTCTCACACTTTACATTGTTTGCAGTGTGATTGAAAGACAAAGTTAATGTCATAATGATAACTGAATTGTAAAATCCTGTTTGTTATGCAGCCTTTTGGTGTCTGATAAGCCTTTAAACTTGTGGATCTATTCCTCAAACCTGGATCATATTTTTCTGTTTCACCATCACATGAAACAACAAGCCGGCTTTTTTAAATGTTTTTTTTTTAACACAGGGCTGTTTCATTTGACCTCTCTAGTGGAACATTTGAACGTCTGTTGTATCTCTGAGCACAACCAGCATCTGTTAGGTTGTTAAAGATGCAGTAAAGGATTTTGTTGTCGCAGCCCAGGGAAACCCAACTTTCCTCCAAGTTCACTGATGGTGTTTTGAAACTTAACACTGTTCACAGTTTAGTTTTAAACCCTCCAAAGTGAGCTGGGAGGAAGATTGAGGAAAATTCACAAAACTCTCTCAAATTCAAAGCTGGATTGGCTATTAGTGAAAAGCCATTATTACGTAAGACACACTGGCAACGTAGTTTCATTATATGGGTGGGTACAATGACATGCACACCTTTACAATGCCATTACTTTACATACCGGTATTCCTTTCGTGAATCTTATAATTCACTTGATGTACTTTGTAAAGTGATATAATTCAGCCCAGTATCATGGCATATCATAAAGTAGTCACGACATGCAATCTATTGGTATCGTGTACATCGCTGAGGATGAAACAATGCCAGTGGAAAGTCAATAAGAATCCTTTTGTTGTGGTGGACACACAAATGAAATGCTTCCATGTGACTTTCCAACAATCAGAGCAAGTGGCGTAGTATTAAATATCGACAAAGACCACTTATGGTGGGAAGGTACAGTAGGTCCAACAAACACTGTCCTTTCAACCACGAGACCGGTGTTTGACATTACATGTCCCAATGTTCGTGACGCTTTTCCTAAAACTAAGTGGTTTTGTTGCACAAACCTAACTGTACAGTTTAAGCCCAACCATGATGTCTTTTCTAAACCTAAGTGAGTGGTTTTGTTGCCTAAATCTTACTTTTGTTTTGTAACGTAATATCGTCCCGAAAAAGAAGTTGTTCCGTGGAACATGAAAAAAAATGTGTCCCTGTACACAAAACCAAATAAATTGCATTTTTTATGAACATTTGACAAACTGTCATGAGACTGCGTTGTGTAATTTACTGAAGCAAGGCATTGACGTGAATGCATAATGTCAAATAGTGTGTGCACCTTGTCGAGTAACATTCCAGGTCCTTCCTTTATCTGATTTACAGCTGCTTGACTGTAACATTTTCTGCACTTTTTCTGAGGAAGCAATCATTGAATTCAGTGTCAACTTAAAAAAAAACTGTAGCTCCGATAAAAACGCTGAATCACTCTCGGCCATCGTTGCCCAATCAACCTTGTGTGTGTGTGTGTGTGTGTGTGTGTGTGTGTGTGTCCGTGAATGTGTGTGTTAGTGCACACAGAGACACATCCGCTCTTGACTTTAAGCCAGTGAATTTCAGCTGATGGAAACCTAAGCAGGAAGTGAGGCGCCGACACACACACACACACACCCCTCCCCATAGACAACTCATTGAAGGGGATGTGATATAACTCATCGTAAGAATACTGTTTGTGTCTATAACTATTTCACATATTTTACATCACAGGTGTGTACGCTTTCGTGTGTTGTTGTTCAAAGTGTGAAATGCTGAATGGAACTTCCCTTGTGTCGCCCCCTTCACATTTAGTTCTTGACACTGTTTGTGAGTCAAGCTTGGAGTTGTTTAGCCCTCTCTCTGTCTTTGTTTTTATTTTAAGCTTCTGTAATCACTGCCATGCACCGTGAATGTGAGAGTCTTCTTTTCTGTTGTTTGTATCACAAGGTTACGTCACCAAAGGATAAACATTGAAGAGAACCAGCCACAGTCGATAGTGGCTGATTTGTTTTGACCGCCGCTCATCTAATCACAGCTATTCTGTGACATGATAACTGCCTAACATCCACATAACCCTAATGCCAGTGCTGATAGCACCCGCCTCACCCTCTACTTTATACCTGCCTAGTCACCATGACAGAGGGAGGAAAAAAAGGAAGAACAAAAGAGGGGGAGGTGAAGAAGGAAGTGGAGGCTGACTCCGGTACACAGAGGTTGGCACTGCCTGCAGCTTGCTCTAAAAATGTGTGCGTGCCAATAATATCTGACTGCAACGACCGACGTGAAAAGGGTTGAGACACTAATCACACCAATAAACACCATGTTTACGTCAAGTAGGCAGGGAGGGTGATAATAGTTACTTCAAATACATACAGGCTTGACGATGTCACAGTGGTAACTGGATTTTTCTTCTGTAATATCATCTAACAGGTTAAGTCCTGATGTCATATGCATTCTCTCAAAATCATTTTTTGTCTCTGCAGATAGAAAGAAAGACAGACTGTCTGGACATTTTATTCCTGTGATATAACTCTCCCTAAAATAAAACAAAAAATACACATGCATATCAAGTTAAGATAATCACTGTTCTCTCTAAAGAAACGATTGTGCGTGAATGGTTGTCTGTCTCTTTGTGTCAGCCCTGTGATAGTCTGGCTACCTGTCCTGGTGTATCCCTGTCTTCTCCCAATGTCCGCTGGGATCGGCTCCAGCTCCACACGACCCTGAACAGGATAAGCGGTTAAAGATAATGGATGGATGGTGCAAGCAGTGCAAGCATTTGTTAGATTTTATGATATCATCACCGGCATGAATGTCAGTACAAAACTAGAAAAAGCATTTCCTGCTGAAAATGCGTTGGAATGCTGAAAACTGAAATGAATTGCAAAAACATTGTTGAAAATAGATATCCAATTCAAAAACAATTGCAAAAAGCTTAATAATTCAAAAAGTTGAAAGATTACAAATATGAAGTTATATCACCCCTCTCCTGAAAGAGCTAAAACATTTTGATATTCGAACGGTTTCTGTAGCTTAAAAGAATTCCAGCGGTAGTGATATTTGTTGTAGTAGTAGTAGAAGTTGTAGTAGTAGTGGAAGTATTATTAGCAGTATAAGTATTACTAGCATTTGAATAAGTACTAGTTGTAGCAGTAGTGATATTTCTAGTAGCAGTAGTAGTAGAAGTTGTAGTGGTCGTAGTATTTAATATAACAGTAGTAGTAGTAGAATAAGTAGTAGTAGTAATAGTAAAGTCAGTTTTTGAAGTAGCAGTAGTAGTAGTACTAGTAGCAGTCGTACTAATAGCTGTAGTAGTATTAGTACTGGTAGTAGCGGGAATAGCAGTAGTAGCAGTTGTGGTATAAGTAATAATAGTAGTGGTAGTAATAGCAGTAGTGGTAGTAATAATATTTATGGTAGCAGTAATAGCAGTAACAGTAGTAGTAATAGTAGCAACAGCAAAAGTTGAAGTAGTAGTAGTAGTAGTAATACTAGAAATATTAGCAGCAGTAGTAGTTGTCGCAGTATTAGTAAGAGCATTCATTATTTCAACAAAAAAAGCCAAATTTTGAGCTTAACGTTTAAATACAGTTAATCCATGAGGCTTTTATTTTGAAAGGGTGGGACTGGGTGGGGGAGGGAGGGGGAGATGAGACATAATCATCATTGTTGGAATGCTTAACAGCATTCCAACAACTAGTGCAGAGACAGCGGTGTTGTAGTCATGTGAAGGATCATCTGTTCAGAGGTGATTTACTATAGAGTCTTATAGCAGAATGTTCTCCTGTATCTGGGTCAGTCTGTCCCTGCAGGAGGTGGTGGAGAGGGTGGTCCTGGTTATCCAATATGGATAATAGTTTCTTCAGTGTCCTCCTCTCCACCACCTCTTCCAGATTGTCTTGTTTGCAGCCAATGATGGAGCCGGCCTTCTTAACCAGTTTGTTCAGTCTGTTGGAGTCTCCGGCTCCAATGCTGCTCCCCCAGCAGACTACGGCGAAGTACAGTGCACTGGCCACAACAGACTGGTAGAACATCTCCAGCATCTTGCTGCACACATTGAAGGATCGAAGTTTCCCCAAGAAAAAGACTCATCCCCTTCTTGTACACAGCGTTGATGTTGGTCTTCCAGTTCAGCCTGCTGTCGATGGAGACACCCAGGAACTTGTACTCCTCCACCATGTCCACATCCTCTCCTAGAACTCTCAGCGGTTGTGGAGTCGTCGTCTTCCTCCTGAAGTCGACCACCATCTCTCTGGTCTTGGCCACGTTCAGACACAGGTGATTTCTACTGGCCCACTCCACAAAGTCCTCCACTACTGCCCTTTGGTTGGAATGTACAAAATACAAACCAGTTTTATCTGGTTTATTGTAGAATAAAAACATTAAAGGTTACAGAAACAGATGATGTGAAAAGTAAAGAAAATAAAAGATAAAATGTCAAAAACCTCAAAGGTTCAGATCACCAATAAGCCTCGTCACAAATCACACATGAATACATGAATGAAGATCAGTGAAACATGATCATCATTACATGAACACATGATCAGTAAGAATGCAAACCAAAGAATGAAAAGTTACATCATGAGACATTCTGCATTATAATATATCTTCATTGAATCAACAGCTGAGTTGGTTCTTGATCAGTAGTTTGGTTCAAACTTCTTTTGTCTCTTTTGATTTGTTTCTATGAGTTTCATCAAACTAGCACACAGTCAGTGATGAATGAAGTCAAAGTGAACAATACCACATGAAGAACCAAGCTGCATTGAACTAATCCTTCATGTGATACAGTGTTCTGATGGATTTGGACATTTCTGCTTTGACGTGATGTTTATGTGCTTTATTATCTGGAATCATCCAAAACTTTGATTTCTTTTGATCTCAACGTCACATCTCAAAGTTTGTTCATTTGTTACACGATGATCAAAGAAGATGAATTTAGTTTGTTCAAATCAAAACAACTCTTCACAACTTGTGCTTCTTGTTCCACAGATGCTGGATTTGATCCAGAAAGACTCTTGTTTGACATTCGGAGGTTTTTCTGAACACAAACAAATGTTTCAAGACAACAAAGTTCAGTTTTCTACACAAAGTCAAAGATGTTTCACAGCTTCTCTCAGACAACACATCATTCCAGGTCATTACATGGACCTCGCTCAGCTCTTTCACACATCCATCTGCAACACCACAAGTCCCAGAGAGCTCTCAACCCCCCAGAGTCCAGACCAGCTCAGGTACCCCTCACCTGCTCCATCTGCATCTACAACCACTGAGAGATCAGGTTGGTACCAACTCAGCTGTGTGTGATCCTGTACACACTGAACTATCTGGTCAGCAGAGAGAAGGTTCCTCTAGCAGGAGGAGACTCTCACTCCTACACAGAACACAGAGACACTGAGGAAGGACACCAGGACCTGGACCAGAACCTGGACCTGAACCCAAAGCCAGGATAAAGAGGTTCAGTGAATGTGGTGTTGACGGTGTGGAGGTGGATCAGTGTGTCAGAGGAGACTCTGTAGAAGGACAGAGAGCCAGCAGGACAGTCCACATACACTGCTACTCTACCAGAAGGGGAGGAGGAGGAGGAGGAGGAGGAGGAGGAGGAGGAGGAGGAGGAGGAGGAGGAGGAGATGGGTGTTCTTGTCTTACTGTGATAGACATAGTAACGACCATCAGAACATCTCAGACACCAGGACTGATCATTCTCTCCAAACAAACAGTCTGCACTGTCTCCTCTCCTCCTGATTCCTCTGTAACTCACTGATATAAAAACCTCTCCTCTCCACTCGACCTCCCAGTAACAGCGACCAGTCAGACCAGTTCTACACAGCAGCTGAGGACAGACATCAAATCTGTCTGGATGATCAGGATATGACTGATCCTCCTCCACATCTGTCACCTCCCTGTTGTTGTCAGACAGTTTGAGTTTTCTGTTCACTGTGTTTGTGTCGAGTGTGAGTTCACAGGAATCTGATGGAGAGAACAAGACACAATACAGCTGCAGTTATTAATCTATCATGTGTTTGATGATGACATCAGAGATGTGAATGAGTGATGTCACAGTTTGAAGATGCTTTGTTTCCATGAATCAAACTCAAAGCACACTTACACTTCCTCAGACCTGGTCTGGACCATCGGACTCCAGCAGGCTCCACCCTGAAAGGAGGAGGGGGGTCAGAGCAGCATGGAGACATGGACATTACATCGCTCTCACACACAGAGCTTTGTTATTCATGTTCACATGGAGCACTTATTATTCATCGGCTCATATTCTTTGACTTCACTGGAGCTTCTTCTGATTGGCCCATGACGACAGCTCATTATCTTCACTTATTCATGATGTATTATTATCAGTATTATATTGACCATCGTCATCCATTTCACACTCAGTTTCCTCTACAGTCAGTCAGTGAATCACATGTTTAAACCTGCATCTATTGATTTCTTTGTCGACTTGTGGTTCAGTGAAAACAAGCTGTGAACACAACATGTGACATCTTATCAGCTTATAATAGTTATTATAGTTCAGTGTGCTTTGTGCCAAAGCACACTGAACTACTTTATAAGCTGATAAGATGTAATCCAAGATATAATCCATCGGGCTTAATCATAATAATGATTATTATCCAAAAAGTTTGGCGCGCTTCTCCTCACACAGCGTTGCCAACAGCGGCGTGATACATCAATACATCAAAACGTGCGGCCTGATCGGGAATAGTGTGCTATCTAGTTTTCGGAGAGATTCGCCCAGCGGTTTTCCCGAAAATCCCAAAATACGGAGAAAAATCGCCCCATTGACTTGAATGGGGTTTCGGCGTGAAGATAGCGAAAAAAAACCAACACTTAACTTTAACTTTGGGCCCATATTGACTAGCCGTACATTAACGTAGAAAAATGCTTCAAAGTTTAAAACATAGACAAAACGCTGCACTTTATTGAGCCAAATGGACTTTTTGATAGCTAGCACAATTTTCATGAAGTCACAGATTAAGTTTCAGGAACATTTTGGGTCTCCAACCAACTGCTCCATTAGACTCCATGTTAAATCTCACCACTAATTTCTCAAAGAAAGCACACGGTACCAGTTTTGTATATTGCTCTGGAGCTCACATTTTTAACACCACAAATATAAAAAACACACCAGCACGTTCGGCAGAGTCAGAGGAGGAAGGGGTTTTGATCAAAATCACTGTTTACTGTAATGTTTCTTAATCAGTCTGCCTCTAACACCAGGTGCATCCTCACCATGGCAACCAGTTACATACACGCACGCAGGCTCTCTCTCTCTCTCTCTCTTTGACTTGGAAGCATGGACCTCCTGTCTGTCTGTCTCACTGACTCTGTCTCTCTCTCTATCTTTGTGTCTGTCTGTCTGTGTGTCTCTCTCTATCATACAGTCATTCAGGTCTTAAATATTTTTAATATTTGATGGTCTGATGTGGGACACAAACAGTCTGATGAGTCTCTGGTAGTTTGAGGTCAACTTGGTGTATCAGGGTCATATTAACCAGGCTGACAGTGTGACAGAGAACAAGTCTCCAGCTCTACCTCCTCCATCAGACTGAGTGTCTGTAGCTGCAGCACACCTCTTCATACCTGAGAGTTTCCAGTCTCCAGTGTGGATCCTTCTGTCCATCAGACAGCATCTTCACTCCTGAGTCTCCTGGATGATTGTAGCTCAGGTCCAGCTCTCTCAGATGGGAGGGGTTGGAGCTCAGAGCTGAGACCAGAGAAGCACAGCCTTCCTCTGTGATCAGACAGCCTGACAGGCTGCAAACACACAAAACAACACACATGTCACATGATCTGAGGGAACTGTGGGGGCTGGAAGGTTTATGTTTATTACTGTCATCACCAATCTGTTTGTGTGTAAACTTTAAACTTAGTACTTAGTCTAAGAAAAGTAATTCACAGGGTCACCTGAGAGTCTCCAGTGTACAATGTGGACTCTTTAGTCCTCCAGACAGCATCTTCACTCCTGAATCCTGCAGGTCGTTGTTACTCAGGTCCATCTCTCTCAGACTAGAGGACTGGGAGCTGAGAACTGAGGACAGAGCTTCACAGCTTCTCTCTGAGAGGTTACAGTCACTCAGTCTGAAGAGACAATGATGAAGAAAAATAAACAATAAGCAGAAAAGAAAGCAGCGTATTGAAGTTATGATATATGAATCTAACTCTCTCTGTACTTACAGAGCTTTGTTGGAGGCTTTGACCACTGGCAGCAGCCTCAGAAGAGCCTCCTCTGAAGCAGAGTATTTCTTCAGGTCAAACACGTCCAGATCCTTTTGTGACGACAGTAAGATGAAGCCCAGAGCTGACCACTGAGCAGGAGACAGTTCATCTGTGGAGAGACGTCCTGAACTCAGGGACTGTTGGATGTCCTTCACTAGAGAACCATCATTCAGTTCATTCAGACAGTGGAACAGATTGATGCTTCTCTCTGGAGACACATCCTCACTGATCTTCTTCTTGATGTACTGGACTGTTTCCTGATTGGTCTGTGAGCTACTTCCTGTCTGTGTCAACAGACCTCGTAGGAGTTTCTGATTGGTCTCCAGAGAAAGACCCAGGAGGAAGCGGAGGAACAAGTCCAGGTGTCCATTTGGACTCTGTAAGGCCTTGTCCACAGCACTCTGGTAGAGACGTGTTAGTTCAGGTTTGTCTCTAGAGACTTCAGACAGCGGGGAGGTTGTTGGTTCTTTTGACAGCAGATTGACTCCAGAGTTGAAGGTCAGATGGACATGAAGAGCAGCCAGAAACTCCTGAACACTCAGATGGACGAAGCAGAAGACCTTGTCCTGGTACAGTCCTCTCTCCTCTCTAAAGACCTGTGTGAACACTCCTGAGTACACTGAGGCTGCTCTGATGTCGATGCCACACTCTGTCAGGTCGGATTCATAGAAGATCAGGTTGCCTTTCAGCAGCTGATCCAAAGCCAGTTTTCCCAGAGACTCAGTCATCTCCCTGCTCTCTGGACTCCAGTGTGGATCTGTCTCAGCTCCTCCATCATACTTGACCTTCTTCCGTTTGGACTGAACCACCAGGAAGTGGATGTACATCTCAGTCAGGGTCTTGGGCAGCTCTCCTCCCTCGCTGGTCTTCAACACATCCTCCAGAACTGTAGCCGTGATCCAGCAGAAGACTGGGATGTGGCACATGATGTGGAGGCTTCGTGAGGTCTTGATGTGGGAGATGATCATGCTGGCCTGCTCCTCATCTCTGAATCTCTTCCTGAAGTACTCCTCCTTCTGTGGGTCAGTGAACCCTCTGACCTCTGTCACCATGTCAACACACTCAGGAGGGATCTGATTGGCTGCTGCAGGTCGTGTGGTTATCCAGAGGCGAGCAGAGGGAAGCAGTTTCCCCCTGAAGAGGTTTGTCAGCAGCACATCCACTGAGTTGGACTCTGTAACATCAGTCAGGACCTCATTGTTGGTGAAGTCCAGAGGAAGTCGACACTCATCCAGACCGTCAAAGATGAACAGAACCAGGAACTCTTCAAACCTGCAGATTCCTGCTTCTTTGGTTTCACTGAAGAAGTGATGAACAAGTTCCACCAAGCTGAACTGTTTCTCTTTCAGCACATTCAGCTCTCTGAAAGTGAATGGAAATGTGAACAGTATGTCCTGGTGGTCTTTGTCTTCAGCCCAGTCCAGAGTGAACTTCTGTGTTAGGACTGTTTTCCCAATGCCAGCCACTCCCTTTGTCATCACTGTTCTGATTGGTTCCTCTCCTCCAGGTGAGGCTTTAAAGAGGTCTTCTTGTCTGATGGTTGTTTCTGGTCTGTGTGGTTTCCTGGATGCTGTTTCAATCTGTCTGACCTCATGTTCAGCATTGACCCCTGCAGTCCCTCCCTCTGTGATGTAGAGCTCTGTGTACATCTGATTCAGAAGGGTTGGGTTTCCTACTTTAGCGAGCCCCTCAAACACACTCTGGAACTTCTTCTTCAGGTTAGATTTGAGTTCATGCTGACAAACTGCAGCAGGAACTCCTGAATGACTTCCTCAATAAAAACAAAGAACATCAATGAATAAATTATTATACAAATATGTCAACATATCTGAATATATGTTGGTCCATCTCTTGAGACGTTAGTAAACGTCCCATTTATCCAGCATGTTAAATCTTCAGAGAAATCCTCTTACTGCTCTGCAGACAGTCAGCCAGCTCCTCCTGCTTCATTCTCCTCAGGAAGTTCATTGTGATCTTCACAAATGCCTCTCTACTGCTCCTCCTCTGCTCTTCATCCTCACCATGCAGCACCTCCTCATCCTCCCTCTGACTCTCTAAGCATTCTGGGTAATCTGAACTCAGTCCCTTCTGGATCTTCTTCAGCTCGTTCTTCACAAAAGTGATGACGTTCTCCTCCAGCAGCTGGAACAGAATATTCTATGAATGACACAAACTAAAACCATGGAAGCAAACATCAGATCCATGTTGGACAGACTGACAATCCACTGGTATACAGAGTGCAGCATGGAGATGATTGTGAACACAATAGATGTAAAAGTAGTTGTACATGTACAGACCATAAATATGGAGTCCAGGTGTGTTTGATGCTGCTGGGCAGACGGACCTCTGGGAACCTCTGAGCTCTCCTGGTCCTCTCTGTGGAGGAATCATGAACAATCAGCTCACATTGTGTTTCTACCATTAACACAAATACAACAATTAGGTAAAGATTTTGTGTTCTGTCATGATTAGTGCTGGGCAATGATAAAAAATTTGAATCGCGATTAATCGCATGATTTTTCAGTGATGTGGAGCTGGATTGGTTGATGTCTTATCTGTTGAACTGGTTCTTCTCTGTAATGCTTGGAGAGGCCTCCTCTCTTCTGTGGGGTGCCTCAGGGGTCTATATTGGGTCCCCTCCTGTTTACCATCTACATGTTACCACTAGGACTCATCATACGTCAACATAATACAGAGTTTCATTGCTACGCAGATGATACCCAGTTGTACATCCCATTAAGCCTGGCTCCAGCACTGTCCTGTCTTGTAGTTATAATGACCCCTGCTGGCCCCTTTCTGCATTAATGATCTCTCCTCCAGTCTGGGAGCTTTATCTAATAATGCACATTAATCTGGTATCAACAGGAGAAACATTCCATAAGAGGAAGTAACTGAATGGGGGTGCAGACAGTTAACCACAGAATGTTGAGGTCAGGAACAGAAACAGATGTGTTAGTGAGGACTCATCCTACCCCCCCACCCTTGTGCACTGGTCCTTTATAAGATGTAGAGACCTGCACACGGGGCTCTTCATCCCTCAGACTGCACACAGGAGCTCAGTGGGATGATTGAACCTTTTCTGCACAGAGAATAAATACTCCAAAGACAAACTTTCTCTCCTCACATTTCCTTATTTCAGTATTATAGCACTCACTCGTACTATCATATAGTTTCTACACCACACCGTACTAACGGGCCTTTGCTGTCCGGGCCCTCAGCTGTGGAACTCTCTTCCTGGTAATCTAAGGCCGGAACATTCAGTTTCCTCTTTAAACCTCTTCTGAAGACTCACTTTTACCGTTATTTTTATTTTTAAAATTTTTTTAAAAACTTAACTTATTTTTACATCTGACGCATTTTATTTATTTAAATCTTATTTCACGGTTTGATTGTGTTTCTTATTTGCTTTCATGTTTTATTGTGAAGCACTTTGTAACTTTATTTTGGAAAAGTGCTATTTAAATAAAGTTATTATCATTCATCATCATCATCATCATCATCATCATCAGTTTGAAATCCTCACCTTTGAGCAACAGAGTGGCGTTCATCTTTGAATTCAATAAAACGAGGCATTGACCAGTCACTCTTCATGGACACACAGCTGGGTTCAGGTCCCGGTCCAGGTTTACTTTTATGTCTACGTTTACGTTCAGGTCCAGGTCCAGGTCCAGGATCAGGTCCAGGTTGTTCCAGCTTCCTCCTGATAGAAACACAGATACATTCAGTGATGTAATAAACCTACTGTACTCTATGTATTAGTATTCTGGTAGTTTTAGGAGACGTTTAGTATGAAATCAATGTTTCATGTAGAAATGTTTCAGTGTTGATGTTGAAGCTGTATTCAGTGCAGCAAAGACAGGAAGTGATGCAGTGAGGTGACCATGATGGTTGAAGAGTAATGCTGTCCAATCAGGATGAAGAGAGGAGCCATGTGGTGTAAAAGAGTTTTACCTGAGTGACTTAATGACATCATCATCATCATCATCATCATCAGTTTGAAATCCTCCCCTTTGATCAACAGAGTGGCGTCCATCTTTGAAGTTAATAGCATGACCCATAGACCCGTCACTCTTCATGGACACACAGCTGGGTTCAGGTCCAGGTTCAGGTTCAGGTCCAGGTTGAGGTCCAGGTCCAGGTTCAGGTCCAGGTCCAGGACAGTGTGGTCCCTGATGGATCCTGGTCACATGTGTAGAAACAGAGTCAGTGAATGAAAGACTTTGAGTCATGGACAGGTAGAGATGGTCATCTCACCTCTGAGCTTTGGTGTGGCTGGTTTTAGAGGGAGGGACTCCCTCCTCTCTGTCCTCACACTGATTCATAGCAGAGTCCACACCTTCACACAAACACAACAACATTATTTCTCTTCATCATGACAAACACACACAGCTCATTCACCTCAATACTAAAGACACTCATGGGACAGTTTCCATGTTGTTGACACTTTGAGCTGCAGAGTCCTCTCTAAGAGATGACGTTCACAATGCTCTTTAGTCTGTTGGCTTGTTTGAAGACAAGAGGAAGACTCTTCATCTGGCTTTTTATTGGCCTTTCTTTGAGGATGACGTCACTTTTCACTTCTATTTGAGTGACTTTGAAAAGCTCTTCAACGTTTGAAATGTTCCTCTGTTTCCACGTCTACTACATCCAGTCAGAGCAGGAAGCAGCTACAAACAGGAAGAAACGTAAGCTCTGAACGTGCTTCAGTGTTTGTAACATAACAGACTGTCAAAGTAAAAGCAGCTCTCTAAACTCTCTCTGTCTCCTGGAGGTCTGACAGTAATCTAGTGGAACACGTTGGCAGAGGAGACGAGTGAGGAGTCCAGAGAAAAGGACCGGCAGTGAATCCAGAGGCTGAGAGAGGAAAGTGGGCTCAACTGGCTGTTAGTTGAACCCTTCAATGAAACACTGTGAGCTCTCATCTGCAGATGTTTACTGATGTGTTGTCACAATGTAGTGTGCATCCTTTATTGTTGGAATGCTTAACAGCATAAATCTGGACCGGAAGTAGTCCTTGGAGTGATGTGCGTTAGCTTTAGGGCAGACGGTGACGTCATACTGCACATACTAAACTTCGCTTTAAATACATTTGTGTTCAGCTGACTGAAGAAAAACATCAAGTATTTCTGTAACTTCTTCTCGCTCACTAACCTTTAGATAGAAGCAGAGAAGAAGCTGCGACACAACGAGCTCCAGAAGTGAAACTAAAGAGGAAACAGGAAGGGAAGGGCCGTCACAGAAGGAGAGAGGAAACGAGATAAGAGACGCCCTTTCCTCAGTTGTGTCACGTGAAGCGACGTCTGTTTCTGATGACGGAGGATCAGCTGATCACAGCTGTCAGTCGGCTTTAACAGCTGGAGAGACATTAGAGAAGTTTATGTCTGTACACATGATCACTATACTTAATAATAGAAACTAATAATACTAACTAGAAAATGCATTTCCTGCTGTAAATGCGTTGGAATGCTGAAATTTGAAATGAATTGCAAAAACATTGCTGAAAATAGATATCCAATTTTTTAAAAATTGCAAAAAGCTGAATAATTCAAAAAGTTTAAAGATTCCGATTCTGAAAAGTCATATCACCCCTCTCCTGAAAGAGCTGAACATTTTGATATTCAAACAGTTTCTGTGGCTTAAAAAATGTCATCAGTGGTGATATTTGTAGTAGTAGAAGTTGTAGTAGAAGTATCATTAGTAGTAGAAGTATTGAGAAGAAGTATTAGTATTTAGAAGAAGTAGTAGTATCAGTAGTAGTAGTAATAGCTGTAGTAGTGGTCGTAGTATTTAATATAACAGTAGTAGTAGTAGTAGTAAAAGTAATGGCAGTATTTGAAGTAGCAGTAGTAGTAGTACTAGTAGCAGTCGTACTAATAGCTGTAGTAGTATTAGTACTGGTAGTAGCATGAATAGCAGTAGTAGCAGTTGTAATATAAGTAATAGTAGTAGTGGTAGTAATAGCAGTAGTGGTAGTAATAATATTGATGGTTGCAGTAATAGCACTAGTAATAGTAAAAAAGTTGTAGTAGAAGTAGTAGCAGCAGTAGTAGCAGCAGTAGTAGTAGTAGTAATACTAGAAATATTAGCAGCAGTAGTAGTTGTCGCAGTATTTGTAAGAGCATTCATTATTTCAACAAAAAAGCCTAATTTTGAGCTTAATGTTTACATACAGTTAATCCATGGGGCTTTTATTTTGAAAGGGTGGGGCTGGGTGGGGGGAGAGGAGACATAATCATAATGTTTGACACAAACAGAGGTTATTAAATGACAGGCTTCATCACAAGCATTTCAAATAAATTTCACTCTGTGGGGCTTTTATTTTGAAATGGGGTGTGTGTTAACAGCATTCCAACAAATATGTGTAAAATATTATATCTGGGCTAAATATATGCTTTTCCTGCTCCGCCTGTGTGCTCGTCTGCTCGTCTTCTCTGCCTGTGTGCACGACACGTCTGAGAACGCGCAGCTAGGGGGGCCTAATCGTTTTGGCCCATAAGAGGCGGGTCTATGAAGCAGTTTAGCCAATTGCTGATTCAAGATATAAATGAGTGACATACAAGTTAGCCAATCAGCGCCCTCAAATAGATTCAGTGTGGGGCCAGAACGATCTGGCCCCCCAAGCTGCGCGTTCTCGTCAGGGCTAGTCTCGAGAAACGCCATTTTAACGACATGACAATGCCGAGTGCGAGCAGTAACGCTGCTCTTCCAAGACTCAACCCTAACTCGGTAAAATCTCTCTCCCACACACACTCAGGTAAACAGGAAGATAACTAGAAGCATTTACTCTCTCAAGTGCAGGTGCACGGACACAAAATACAAGCATTGAGCATGTACTTTATTCCCCTCCTGTAGCAGACAAATGGAAAAAACATCAGATGAGGACAAATTGTTTTCACAGCAGTTAATTATTCCCACGGGCAGTTCTCTTCTAGTATATCATCCAATAAACCACCAACTGCACTCGACACTTGTTCAAAACATCAAACACCCAAACGCAGTAACTTGAGATCTCTGATACAACTTGTATCTCAGATTTAGCCTCAAGAAAAAAGAGTCTATCAGAGAGCTCTCAGGACAAATCCCTGTGTATATTTACCACTGAGTGTGAGACAGGTAGGCAGATAAGAGAAACACCCACCTCCTCCTGATCCTAACAACAACAGTTCATTATAAGCCCAGGCTTTGGCTGTCTCCTGATAAACCTGAGCCAAATCCAACTCAGGTTTAGACTGTTGCTTTTGAGAGGAACATGATCCTGCATAATAAAGGCAACACTTTGAGGATTGGTGGCATTGTACCAGAGCTGCCAGTCACAGAAAATAATCGGTTCATGAGAGCTGTTAATGACGATGACAGGAGAGAGTATTTCAAATGCGGGCTGTAGATTAATCCGGGGGGTCATTTACAGTTCAGTGAAATTATAGGAGGTTGGGGCTGAGGTTTCTTCCTTTTTTTTTCCACGTTGAAGGCGTGGATATTGTGTGTTGTCCAGATATTGGGCTATACAAATAAAATTGAACTGAATTGAATATAAATAGAGGTAAATGAGCAACGTGAATCAAGATCTTATTCAGTCTTTATTCATAAGACAACAAATGCTAATGCGTTATCATTTTTACTACACTATGTACACAGCCAGGAAGTGAAATGAATACCATAAACAAACAAAACAGTCAGAAACCAAGTAATATTTTTTTATTAAATCAGTATGCCATATCAACATTAAGGTTAACATTAAAGTTAAATTATGACACCACATCAAAATTATACCTCCAACAGACCTGTAATGTTATTCCATCCATGTAGGCCTGTAGTGCTGCAACATTAAAAAAAAATACATTTTGCACCCAAAATGAGAACATTGAAATTATATATGCAGTCACTATACAAGAAGGCTGCCATCCTTATGAAAACATTTACATCTGGGTTGAAAACATTAACCCTATACCAACCAACCATCCAATCTTGTTCATCAGCAATAAACTTAGAAAGTTTGGGTCTTCGTGGAACAAACTACAGTAAATAACAAGCCGCGCAACTTGCAAAAGCTGTAAGAGGCCATTTAGTTGGCTTGAAAGGGCACTTCAACTTTCCAAAAAACTCTCTTGCACACTTCTTGCTAGTGTGCCATTGTTTAAGCTAGCACTTGAGTCTAATTCCCTACCCCTGCCATAGACTACAACGTTACCAAATGTGAATGCAAGTGAGGTGGCACCACAGTGATGTCGGCTTGTTTACTTCACGTCACAACCCGTATTTGTCTTTAGGTTAAAACAAGTTGAAGAATCTACAACTATGCTAGCGACTCTGTGACGCTGTAGCCTACGTAGACGCAGCTTTAAGCTAAATGCTAACGTTGGCATGCTAACTACTCACAACGACAATGCTGATGTTTAGCAGGTGTAATATTCACCATCTGAAATCTTGTTTGTTAGCATGCTAATTAGCACTAAACACAAAGTGCCACTGAGGCTGACGGGAAAGTCAGTTTGTTTTGCAGATATGTAGTCATAAACCAAAAGACTGGATACATTAAACTGTGACGGTGGCAAAAACAATGTCAGGGTGTTATAAAAGTTATGACAATTCATCCCGAGGGGGATAAAACTGGTCACAGTGAGGCATGTGAGTTATTCAAAAGAGTCTTGAGGGGTGACCAAAATAAGATGGCACACTTAAAACCCAAACTATCTCCGTGGTTATATACCACTCGAAGGAAAGTGAGATTTTGTTTACAATTTGGGTGACTTTACGTTTTCAGATTAAGACTGCCAGTGTTCCCGTCGTTGATCTCTCTCAGTCAGGGACTGACGGCCATGAGGGCCATTAGGCGAGCAGGAAGGGGACATAAAACTGTGGAGGGGAAATAATCGCTCACACCTCCTCTGGGAGAGTTGATCTGAATCGTCCTAGTCGGGGGACGGGAAGCGTCACGCTGGGTGTTGCGTTGCGTCGCTGGTTTACAACACTAACATTTGCGCTTGCTGCAAGATCTCAGAATAGCCGATGGCACTCGTGCATGTTAATTATCTGTGGGAAACATAGGGAGGCAGTGGCTGCAAGTACTGCTATGCTGAGCATCAGTGTTTACGGACCAGTGGTAACCACCAAGTGTGTTGTGCACGCTGCCCTTCAAAGCCAAATAGCAGCGACTGTGTTGTAGTGACACTGGAAACAGGAATAGATCAAAGTTCATCTTCTGCTCTGTCAGCGTGCAAGCTGATACTGTGTACCGGTTAAGAAACTTTAATCATGCCTTTTGACCTTTCAAACACAGGAAGTCCTTTTCATGACCGGTGTTCTCTACATGTGCTTCATGTGCACTACATGTCTGTGTGTGGTCCGAGCGACACAGCAGGTGCTCAGATGAAAATCTAAATGAGAACAGAGTCAAGAGGCTTAAAAGGATTACAGAGTTGTATTATCTTTACACAAAATGTAACGTTTATATTTGATCAGCAGACCTTAAAGAGAAGAACCGAGGGACTGTAGAGGTGACGTGGTGGCTCATCTTACACAGACCTGCACTGTCGAGCAAGTACAGGCAGGTACTGAGGAGGGAAACACGCACACAGTGTACAGATGCACACACTTGATCTAGAGACATTTTGGTTTTGGTTGGAAGATATGAGATGGCAGCAAGTCAGATGATGTTACACAAGCATTTATGGAAACATGACGTCAACTGCATGTAGCTACTGTTATGTTGTTGAACTCTAAAGATTTGTGTATATGTTTAACATAACATTTAAGTTTTTAAGGAGTTACATTGCTGGAGCCTTGAAAGCAGGAAGAAGCAACATTTCTAAGATTTAAGTTGAATTTTTGCTGAACATTGAACCAAGATTATTTTTTATACAGTCCATTCGCAATAGAACAAAAGACCACAACAACTGAAAAGATGAGAGTCTAACACATTCATTCATGTATTTCACATTAATTATTCATGCAATTAAAATGAGCTTTTTCCTAAATGGGAACAGAACTTTTGTTCCTAATTGGACAAGCCGTCCCCAATCAACTGTTCTAAACTAGTCTGAAATTTGTCCTTGAGGACAGAAGGAACACACGCACACACACACACACACACACACACACACACACACACACACACACACACACACACACACACACACACACACACACACACACACACTCACCTCTTTGCCCAGATGTATATATACATATATATTTATATATATGTGAACAAAAGGATATGTGTGTCTTTGTTTCAGAACTGAAACGATAAATCGATTAACTGATTAGTCGATCAACATAAAATGAATCAACAACAATTTCGATAACCAATTCATCGTTTATGTCATTTATCAAGCTTCTCAAATGTGACAATTTACTCTTAATTTCTGTTTTATATCATCGTATTGACTTCCTTTGGTTAAAGACTGTTGGTCAGACAACACATACAATTTAAAGCCGTCACCTTGAGAACATTTTTCAACATCGATCGTTGTACATTGAAAATAGTCAAGAGCTGTTTTAATAACGATAATAGTCATTAGTTGCTGCCCTATTTGTGTATGTGTGTGTGTGTTTGTGAGAGTGTGTGTCAGACTCACTACCCCCTCTCCACTCTCCCTTTATGGTGGGGAGATTAGGTAGTTAATCCTGTAGATCTCAGAGAAAAGACACTCCTGATGCCACAATGGATTTCACTCAGTCCACCAGAGAGAGGACAGACCTGCTGCCGATACCAATCTCAACCTCTGACGCACACACACACACACACACACACACACACACACACACACACACACACACACACACACACACACACGCACACACACACACGGCGGAGCACTTCACCAAGGACAGGTTATTATATTACATTATGTATTAGATGCATGCTATAAATAACATCACAACCATATTGAACTAATATTATGAAACACACTCTTTATGATAATGCTTACTACTGTATTTAATCCATGTACCACTTATTGTATTGTATGAAATAAATGTAATACTTACGACATGTCTGATATATCCAGTAAAACCAGTAATTCACACCTAAAAGTCTCTCAGGCAGTTTAAAAAACTTCCTATGACAGTACAAGCAGTCCTGGATACATATTCGCTTATTTATTGATGAAGTCATTACACAGGGGTGAACAGCCTTTCCCCCGTGTCTTATCCTCTAAGTAACTGATCACTTCCCATGGACCAACTGTCCATGACTGCAAATACAACTGTAAACAGTCCCCTTTGAGTGCGACTGTGAATCCCAGAAGACTCAAGTTGAAGGACATTGAATCCATATCTAGCAGTGCTGTTCTGCAGGGTCCTGATCTTTAACCTTTCCTGTTCCTGAGGGTCCTGATCTTTAACCTTTCCAGACATGACAGGCACTTTAGAGTTTTCTTCGTGGTTAATAAAGTATCATGTTGTTATTTGTTAGAAAAGGCTTGATTAAGACTTTTCTACAGCCACAAAAAAGACAGCTAAAGATGAATTCTTGTGTTTGGATGAGGTGTAGCATATAAACACTGCCAACAGTCTGTCATGAATTTCTTATTTCCCCAGTAAGGCATTGATTATCCCCACCCCTTCACCTCTCTGAGCCTCTTATTTTATTTTTTATTTTTTTACAGCTGCTTGTTTCTCAGGGTGTGTGCAGTCATTCCTCCAACCTAAACTGCACTCTCTCCCACTCATGCTCCCACTACTTGCAGCACTCTCTTCCTTGTTCAACCACCCATCTAGGGACTGCCGCCATGTTCTTAAAGGGGCTGCATCAAGCAGCACGTTGAGAAACACTAAACCCGGATATAAAGGAATTCCGACTTCAAAATAAAATATAACATCTACTTAAAATGTAACATCGAAATACACCTTAAACACGATGCCTTCTATCAAGTGTATTGACCATGTTGTAATAAATAACATTTTCATTTCAAAATGTATTGTCTTTATGTTTTATGTTCATCAATAATAATGATTAAATAATACAATAATGTAGCACTGACAGGGCGACCCTGCATGCTCAAACTTTTGATAATGTAACTACATTTTGTTACCAATATTTCTATACCTTTACTTATGTAATTACACTTATTAATGAGGACTTTTACTTGTAATGGTGTCACAACCTGGCTTATGAGCCATGACAAACATGGGAGAGCCAGCCACATGTCAATGGTTTAACAAAAGTAACTTATTTAACAGTAAATCAGTAATGTAAGGTGTGCATGAGGGAGGAGGTGGTGAGTGGTGTAAGGTGCACACAAGGAACCAAAAGAAAACTGAGGTAACGCTGCAGTCTGAGGCCTGCAGGACAGAAGAGGATTATTAGAGTGAGGGTGAGCAGACCAGTTTATTTAAAGAGAGTTGTAGGTACTTTCCTCTAAGCAAATGATCTGAATACTTCCTGGAGGCTGTCGGTCACATGCGAGCCAAGTATTTTGTACTTTGCTTGTTCCGTTGAGAAAGAAAATGCTGATTTAAGATAATGTGATCATCTGAAGAACCTAACTGCTGAATATTCTAAATATTTCACTTTTGAGGATGCAGAGTTGGATGCATGCAGCTCCCATTTTACCCAACCTGACACCTCTTTTATTTATGTCCCCCCACTTTTAGAACAGTGCTATGGAGTAAGAGTATCAATGATACAGAAATCTACATAGAATATCGACTTTTCTGGTATTCTTTACCATTATGGGATGCATACATATGTAGTTACAAGTAGGCCTACATGTAAGTATATTCCATTACATGTACCTACACAATATATTTTGTATATTGTCCATACTGTAAAGGTAATACATCTTAGCATATTCATTTCACACTGTTCATACTGTCCACACTGTATTTCTTAGGGTATTCATATCTACCCACAACGTTTTATTCTATACAGGCCTATTCTATTTATCATAAGCTATCTGCAGTAATAAAGTAATAAAATCAGCAAAAAGCTTTAAAAAAAGAAGAATGCGCATACTGCACAGGAAAGCTCAACGCGGTTTTATTTTGTAATGAACACCCGGAAGTCCCGCGTGTGTTTCCTTTGCTACACTGACGTTAGTTTTGAGAGGCCGGCTGACAGCTGAACGTAAAGGTACAGCGACGCAGTAACATTAGGCTCACAACAATCACAACTAACTCCCGGTTTAAAGAGAAGGACCGACAGATTTCGCCGCGTGACGCGTCTTTCGCACCGAGCGGCGGACGTGTTTAAGTTTATCAGAGGAACCGGTAACCTTGCGGATATTTTGTTTGTTCCCTTTTCACCAAGAGAGAAAAAAAGATCCGTGTCCGGATGTGCCAGCAGTGTTGGGCTTTTTTCTCGCATGGCGTAGGCACCTTTTTCTAAAGCCGGATATTCTTGATGTTTGGTGGGTCGGAGGAGGCCCTCGGGTCCACAGTGTGTCCCTCTCACATTAACCAAACCTGCAGATGTCCCAATTTGTGTGGGAAGTGATCAACGGGCGGATTGTGCAATAGAGAGGAAGAAAGCGTCGTAACACATCCCGACTAGAAAGTCACCGGGATTACGTGGTGTTTTTGTTTGCTGAACGAAACCCAAACAACAACAACAAAACAACAACAACAGCGTTTGTTTGAGCTCTTACAAGGGAGACGAAAAGAGGAGATATTTGCTTCCTTGTCTCGTGTGACTCTCTGTGTGTGTGTGTGTGTGAGTGAACCCCTCTGAGGAGAACCTTCACGATGACGGGCAGCAGCACCCCAGCGGACATGGTGAGAGGATTTCACACTTAACCATTTACATCCATTCATTTCCTCAGAGGGTTGAGAGTGTTCTTCTAGTTTTATTTGAGAACATCGCTGTACACTACAGACCCAGTGTGACATTTTGTTTATGAACTTCAACGTAACATCTTAGTGCAACTTGGAAAGGAAACTGGCATTTTAACTTTATTCTTATCAGTGTTTGTAAGTTTTCCTATAGCTCCAGGTAGCCATTGGCTCCCATTGTATTAAACTTTATACGCACACTACCGACACATCTTCATGTTTTGTAATCTATCACAGTGAACACCAAGTCACATGACTCCAGACATTTAACTCCCGGATAGATGTGAAAGTTTCCACTGAATTGCAGCAGGATGTTAACGGGAGTCTGACTAAATGAACGCAGACTTGATGTTCATTCGAGGTGAAGCGGTGACGTTATATAGTAATAAGTTGAACGAGGAGATTTATTGCCAGTTTTGATGACAAGTAGCCATTTATCAAGCAAGCGTGAGCTGCTTCCAGCTTTTCAAACGTGAGGATTTCCTGTTTTCTCTGTTTTATGGAGCTGTGTATCGAACACAATTGGTTGGTCGGTAAAACAAACAATTTGAAGATGTCAACGGGAGCTTTGGGATAATTTGTGATGGGCTTCTGTCGGTATTTCAAAAATAATAATTTATGGACTAAACGAGTAACTGGAAAAGTAATCGTATCCGTAATAAAAGATCAAGTTAGTCGCTGCGCTGATGCTCACTGCGATGGATTACAAAACCGGTCCAGTTGAGCAGAAGGCGAGGTGCTCTTCTGCCGGTCTGAAGTGCACAGTGACCGGTAATTGAATTGCCTACTACAACCCCATCATGTCCCACCTACTGATGTAGTGGTGCTTTTAAAGGAGGCCTATGACCTTTCAGTCTGTGGTCACCATCAGGTGACTTTACCACCCCCCCCCCCTCCCAAAGACACTATCCTTTTATGACTTTATTCTAGATTACTGACTGTGTTATGAACTCTCATCACAAAGATCTATGTCAGCACCTCGTTGGGCGAGCTACTCCGCAAATTAAAAGGCGTGTGAAATGAGTTTAATGGGGCTCAGTCACTCTCAGACGTGACATTTCACCCTCTTGTCTGTCATCTTCGCTCTAAGATTAATTCCGGGTCTATGAATAGAAAGGATAAACCACGTAATGTGGCCCTCCACCCACAGATCAGCTAACCCAGCTCTGCCTGTACTCCTGCATCCAAAGACTCTGATCCCCTGAACAGCAGGTCCATTATGTCGTTGGGATAATACCGTGTGGAAGTTAGAGGTGAGCCGGCCTCTGCGTACATGCGGTCTGGTCGAAGCTAAAGCATCTAAGTATAGCGCATCGCAAAGACTTTCAGTGGACTGGATTCCCTGACCTCGTATGACTGGTAGCTAAATAACAAAAGGTTTATAAAGTTGTTTGTTCCGTCACTATCTGTGTATGTGGGAGGCTTCGTATTCAGACCTTTACTCGCAGTGTTATGGGTCAGTTTATAGTCCTTTCTTGTGTGTTATACGATAATCAATCAGAGAGGTTTGGTAGATGCCCTCCAGCCGCCCTGCTGAAGTGTCTTTGAGCAACACGCTGACTCCCTGCCAGCTGGTTTATAGCTCAGCCTTTTGCTCTGAGAATTTCCCTGTTGGGGGGGGGGAGTAGTATCACGTTATTATCGCATCATCTCACGCCAGTGTCGGGGCATAAAGTTCAACGGCAAAGTAATAATATTTCCAACTGCCGACTCTCAAGCATTGTTTTAATACGGTGTATTTATTCCTTCAGGCTCATGCTATTAACATGCCTGCAGCAGAAACACAAAAGGTCAAGTTCTGCACACGAGTAAGACGTTTCAGGATTACTGCCAGTGGAAAATCTTCAGAGCGTGGCTGTTCTTCTGTGGCTTAGCTCAATCTATACATCAAACTAGCTCCGTCCCCGAGGAAATTTGGGGGAAATATCAGCTGTGTGCATTTAAACTCGTGCTATGTGGTGGAAATCAGCAGCAGATGCACTCTTCGTTTTTTTTCCCTCCATCAACTCTCGCTCCGTCTGGGGAATGAGCAAGTACACACACACACACACACACACACACACACACACACACACGCACACACACACTTATAAAGGCTGTGTAGAGTGGGAGCGAGTAGTAGGAGGAGATTGCCGGTGCCAAACATTGTGGGTGAATGAATCTGAGAGAAAGAACAGGAGAAGGAACAGTCATGCCTCTTGAGAATGGAGGATGGGATAGGAAGAGTGAAGGATGGGGAGGAGGAGGGGGGGGGGGCTAATTGCCTCACTCCGAGTGGACCTCAGAAGTGCTGACAGGGGCTAGAAATGGTTCCCATGGCAACAGCGAGACGCTTTGATCTGAAAGTCTGGACCGTGAGGAGATGGGTTGGTGTGTAACGGCGAAGCTGAGACAAGAGAGTAGCACAGAAGCAGGAGGAGAATAAAAAAAAAAAGCACCTCGGTGCAGATAAGAGCCGCAGAATAAATACACTGAGAGTGGATTTTCAAACATTAGCGCTTTCGATACATCCCAGCGTGGCAGACAACACGGGATGTAGACACACACACACACACACACACACACACACACACACACACACACACACACACACACACACACACACACACACACACACACACACACACACACACACAGAGAGAGAGAGGGAAGTACATGACGGCTCTACTTCATCGTGACGGCTCATCAGTTGTAGCTGTTGCCGTTATTCATGTTTAATAAGTAACTAATACTTGTTGTATTACATTAATATGAAGAACTTTTGGGTCAGAAAGGTCTTGTGTTGAGAATCCAAGGAAACATTTAGTCAATTAATTCATTACTTGCAACTATTTCAATGTAATATTGCCATCAATTAAGTGGTTTCAAGCTTCTCAAATGTGGATAAACTGCTGGTCAGGAAAGAAAACCAAGTCATTTGAAGATGTCTCCTTGAAATTTGGAAACTTACAACAAGTTTTCTAAAATCAAATTTCCTTTTTCTAGCTTCAGAAACAAGAACTTGTCAGAACAAAGCGTCTTTGTTCCCATAACTGACGTATAAAACATGAGTTAATAACTTAACCATTAACGACGCCAAAGCCCAAAGTGGTAACTAAGTGACTCTGTGACTTCTCCTTCTGTTCGGAAGTGTTTACTTAAGTTGTACAGGCACACATCTGATACTGAAATAAACACCGTTAGCACACGTACACACTCGTGCACACTCTGTGGGTAGTATTTAAGAAACCCTGTCATTTGTGCAGTGGTGAGTATGTGTTGATCAGGAGGTACGATAGAACAAATTAACCCTTTAAATGCCTCCAATAGTTCCGTTCTCAGACCCTCATCATTCCTTCATTTAGTCAAGCAGCACCACATGAGGCCGGTGGGGTCAACTATTAATGTCGGGCAATGCTGCTGGTGTCCTTTGACGGAAACAATAATAATAAAGTTAGTATAACTTAAGCTAGAAAAAATATCGTGACTTTATTGGTTGTTATTTAGGGCTGCGACTAATGATTATTTTTAAACCTAGATAATCATTTAGTCTATAAAATGTCAGAAAATAGTCAAAAATAATGACTGAAGCCCATTTAAATATCTTATTTTGGCCGACAAATAGTACAAAACCCATGATATTCTGTTCAGTATTGTAAAAGGCGAAATTAAACCAGCAAGAATTGACATTAGAGAAGCTATGACCACAGATTTATTTGAATACCGGTAAACTAAACATCTCCCTAGAATACTGTATTTTTGTGTAACTGAACCAGTATGCGGCTAAAAGCTAGTTACCTCTGCTACTCTGTGTGTGGCTAATTATAATTATGGTGCTTTAAAAGCAGTTTATAGTTCATTCCCACATTGTTAAGAGAGTCCGCTTGGGGACACACACACACACACACACACACAAAGGAGTCAAGGTTGGGGTCGGAGGTCAGCGGTGTGTTGGTTGCGTTTCAAAGAACAATGGCTGGGGTGTCCTTGCCGCTCCCTGTCCCTCTGCCCGACCCGAGCTTAGCTCAGCACATCGAGTAGCAAGAGACGGAGAGAGGTCGGCAGGCCGGTCTATTTCATATTTGCGGGTGACAGTTGCTGGTATTATCAAGCATTAGCATGTTGTCGATTGTGTAGAATCAATTTAATTGTATTGATGCACGTCTTCCACACCAACAGGAAGTCCTGTGGAGAACCTCTCATCCAGTGGTCGCTTACGTAACTGTTTGTGTATTGTTCGGTGTGGCATGTGCGTCCATGTGATGTGCTGTATGAGTAAGGACACCTGCTGTACAGACCTATTGTCTATGCCATCACGTATTTGATGTCGGTGGGTCTCAATGATGCAAGAAGAAAAGGCAGCCAGTGTTGGTAGAATATGTTGTGTAGGTATGTTACTATATTGCAAGGCTGCTGTATAATATACCTAATTTGCTGAAGTTCAGATTTTATTAATGTGATGCAATATACTTCACTTACAGGCATTGACGGGTCTCAACTCGACTTGACATCGGATTAATAGCGATGTATGTGACGCACAACAAGAGCGTTTTGTAAAGGATTTGTCAGATGATTCAGAAGATGCTGAATTCTGTGTTTGTACTACGAGGATGCTGCTACAGACCCAATTTCATTTATTTTCCTGTGTGTTCTCTTTGTGGCCATGTACTCCTCCAGTTGACACATCTCTTCTGTTGAATAGAAGCTAATGGAAGTAAATTCGTCTTTTTTAATAAAAAAAGAGACACATTTCACCAGGCGAACTATAATAACCACCGAGATTACATCTTCAGGGTGAAGCTCGCTATTAGATTTCACTCGCTTGAAAGTGCGACCGAATCTCCTTTTGTTGTGTGCTTGTATTTCTGATCCGCCCAGCTAGAAGACTGAATAGTTCTGTGAGTGACTCAGAGGGTTTCTAAGAAAAGAAACCGGTGCGTGTTGGGATAAGAGCTTATCCTGCTGGACCCCCCCCCCCCCCCCTTCCTTTCAGCAGTCACTGTTGGCAGGTATGGCTTTGCTCAGGCTGAGGAATGTGTTGAGCTACTTCACTGTGTTTTGGGGCTCCAGAGGTCCCTGGTTCAAGAGTAAACCTCTGGTCTACACTATTGATTCCGGCCCCGATCTCTCGTGACAGTGAATGGGCACTTGTTCTGTGCTGCATGACCTCATGCAGTTGAACATTAACATCCCAGAAGCAGAGAACGCCATGTAATGACCACCAAATTCACAGCGCTAATAACTTAATTCCTGATCATTGGGTTCTTGCAGAAACAACCTCAGGACAGAAGTGGAAGTGAGGACGCTCTTCAGATGTTGATGCCCAGTGTTACAGAGTCAGAGCACGACACAGACGAGTGGGTGCGAGTGCCGAAGTCCTGACTAGAGTCTGTGTGCCACTTCTGAAGTGTGCGTGCGCGTGTTTTGTTTATACGTGTGCACATTTGCATGGAGTGGAAAAAAAGAAACCAGCTGAAGCACAACCGCTTCATCCTGTTTAGCTGCTGGCTTTGCCCGTGGAGCAACACCCACGACACCAACTAGAGCTTTAAAGGTCCTCGCTTTACGCACAATGGCGTCGTGGCACTGTCCCATTGGGTCCCTTGTATCTGGTGTCTCTATCTGCTAATCTCTGTTAGTCTTACCAGACACCCAAAAGTGAGGGAAATTCTCTGACTTTAGTTTGTTTCAAATTGTATTCATTGATTGTATTTTTCAAAATGCATCTCCAATATGATGCTGTTGAAAGCCTTGTCCACAATTCGGGATATAATTCTGGTGGACAAATCTCAGAAACCACACCGAAGACATCGTGTTCGCTTATGGTCCTGACTCTCAAGTTAAACCAAATGAGCACAACAACAACTTATTTTTGTCAAAAGAAAAAAGGAGAAGATGAGCTACCGCTTCCTTATACTGAAGAAATGACAGTCATAGGAAGCTGTGTGCTGGCTGAATTGAGAAACGGAAAAGGAGGAAGAGAAACTTGTGTTGAGGAAAGGGGTCGCAGAGTGACACGCCGAGAGGAACACGGACTGAACACGAAAGCTCACTTCACTGAACTTGACTTGAGTTCTGTCACTGAAAGCAACCGCGTGTTAATTTGCGTTTCTCATATCAACTGAGGCACTTGTGTGAAGCGAGACGTTTGCCACATCAGATCATTCATCAATGTGAACTAATGTGACTCATTAATGGAGACCGGGAGTTCCTGGGTTATGTGTTCCTATTTTGGATAATGTGTTTCTAATTGGGGTCTTTCCATTCGCTGTCATTTTCCTGCATGTCATTGAAATAGATGTAAAACAAAAGCTCTCAAGTGAAAACACTGCATTTCCCCGTCCGTCTGAGTGCTGAGTAGAAGTAGAGTGCAAGTGTGCGGAGGAGAAATAAGCGATGGGGAGGGGTCGTGTTTGACTAGCTCACTAAAAGGAGCCTTTCAGCTGCACTGGAAACAATTTCCAGCCGAGGGGACATTTATATTAAACCTTCGCCTCTGCCAGCACAGAGAGTGTGTGTGTGTGTGTGTGTGAGTGCGTCAGGGCAGCTAGCTAACGAGAATAAACTCTCCCTCTTCCTGATACATTTCGGGACAGGCTGCCATTTATAAATCGGTCCGCGAATCCGTCCCAATATTCCAACGTCATGTGCCGGCGCAGTCAGACAGAGAATACGCACCGGGGGGGGGAATTAGAGGAGCAGTGCTGAGACTCTTTGGGTCCCAGACAGGGCAGACATTAGCCACGGAGCAGTCATCCAAAGGTCAGGCCTCATCGGCTGGCTGTCCCAACGGGATCAGCTGGTCTCTAGACCGCACACATATTATATGCCTTCAACCCAGACGGTTGCAGACGGTTACTCTGTTGAGGATGTTTATCAGAGAATTACCTTTGTATTCCCATCTCAGCAATGCAGAATATTTGTCCGTCTCTTCATGTTGTTATAGCTATAGGGGCTGCAACTCATGAATGTGTTCATAGCCAATTTATCTGTTTATTTTTCTGGTTTTTCTTTTAAATGTCAAGAAAAAAAATAACAAATCTTCACAATTTCCAGAGCACTGCTCAATGTCCTCTGGTTTGTCCAATCAACAGTCCTAAACCTAAAGATATTGAATTTTGTGTGATTATAAAACCAACAAAAATTAAGAAATCATGACATTTGAGGAGCTGCAGCCAGAACATATTTGGCATTTTGCTTGCCAACCAACTGAAATGAGGAATCCATTATTAAACTTGATGGGTGGTGTTGTAGTATTTAGAACCAGCCGCCGTAGCAACATGTTGGACAAAACCTGATTCCCCAGTAACAAAGTTTGAATAATTAAAACTTAAGACCATAACATAAACCTCGAGGATCGTTACATCATCCAGGAGGCTCGTGTCGTGTGTCGTGACGACAAACTTTCCAAATCCGCGGAAGGACCCAGCAGGTCCTCAGGCTTCCATCAACCATCTCCAGAGGTCGTCCTCCGGAAGCTTGTGTGTCACACCGAGCGCTAACTAAACTAGAGCCTTAATCCTCAGCTGGTAATGTGAGCCAGCTTCAGTATCTAAGCTTTCAGAGGTTTGTGAGCAGTCTGTGTAGACACCAATAATCCTGCAAATTCTTCATATGGTGATTATACCGAAACTTAATGTTTGCGTTAACCACTTTAAATCCTTTTTCTGCCACTTCAGTGTAAATATACTACTTTTGTTAACCTTATACTAGACGTACACAGACAAACTCCTGTGTATTTGCTGCACACGTATTTGCATTTGTGAGCTGGAAATGGAAAGTGTGAAAGACGATTGTCAGGAAATGCTTTTGGCTTGTTGCTGAAACGTTGTTGTGATGTCAGAGGTAACAATAGGGAGCTGTTAGCCTCTTTTTTTCATCTTTGTTATGATATTGATACAGACACAAACAGAGATGTCGGTGGGAAATTGTCGCAGAAGAGTTGAAGATAGAAACGACAGCCAGAGACAGGAAGGTGTGTGTGTGTGTGTGAATGATCGAGAGAAAAGGCGAGCATAGAGAGAGGGTATATTTGGCCTTCATGCTGTCTTGCACAAATTTGTCATTGCATGTTGGATGCTATGGAGCACTCTGACTGTGAATATCGCTAATGATCCCAGCAGGGGTTGTGTGTGTGTGTGTGTGTGTGTGTGTGTGCGTGTGTGTGTGTGTGTGTGTGTGTGTGGCGATCTGAATGAGCTAGCAGTAATGAAGCATTGGACCTTGCACTAGAATGATCGAAAGCTTTTTTTCTTTTCTTTCTTGGGTTCTTGTAATGCGGAAGCAGTGGTTTATCTTTAGGGAACCAGCATAACTGTGACTCACAAAGAGGTCATCAGATATCGACCTATTGTTTAGCGTAATTACACATCCCTTGGTGGAGTGGCTTCTCTGTGCCAGAGATCTTTTGATCTTACATTCTCTATTCGAAGGCGAGTGGATTTGAAAAGCTCAGATGTTTGGTCATGAGTGTGAGGCATGTTTCAGCTAAGTTCAGCTGACTTCCATCAGCTGAACAGAATGGCACAGAAAAGCTCAGTCAGCTGATCTCTGTGCAGTTCCAGTTCATAGTACAGTGTTTTAAAGGCTCACTCGAACCATTAAGGCTCAGAGCTGGCAGGTCCTGTTTTAATGTTTAATCTAAATGTCACAGTGTTTCATACACAGGGCTTAATCTGTGACGCCAAAGTGTGCTTCGTTCTCAAAGTGGTCTTGACCTTTAAGCTATCTGCAGGCACTCTGTTGTGAACTCAGGTGGATTCATGAGGAGGAATTATAATATCTAGCATGGCTGTAAACATCTCGATTATGGCAGACAGCACAACAGCTCCTAAACACCACCCCTTGGCTGGTTATGTCATCTGTATTCATATACTTTTTTTTTTTCCGCCTTGGACTGGAACAATGTTTGCCACAGATCTTGATTGGGTCCCCAGCCGCCACCCTCCTCGTCCTGGCTTCCTGTTGTTGCTTGTGTAAGCGGTTTCCTCCACTGAGGCTGCCTTCTTCCTGTTGCACACAACACAAACATACCAAGTGGCTCAGATCTCTAACAAGACAACAATGAAAAGGGAAACCCCCATAGATGCACGTCTTACATACTGCAGACACAGACAGCCGCACACTGTTTGTGTCTGTCGGGATCATTTATTCAATTCATGTCACAGTTTTTATTAAATGTGAACGTAGAACCGGGGCCTCCTGTGGGCTTGTTGGTGTATTATTATTATTATTATTATTATTATTATTATTATTATTATTATTATTATTATTATTATTATTATTATTATTAGTGCTTCATACATCTACAATATAAAACCATCTACCGGTACAATACATCTAATACATTTTATGTGTTCCTGTTTACTTACTACACTTGCTCACTTTAAGATCATTCATTGCATGTGAACTTGCATTTATTCTTGTCACTGCTTCTTCGTTCCTGAATAGGCCTTGAAACGCTGTGTGTGTGTGTGTGTGTGTGTGTGTGAGTGTGAGAGTGGTAGTAATACCCCTAATTGTTTCTGTCCAGTGCCATCTGGTAAATTCCAGCACATGGGGCATTTCAGCTTGCCAGCAGAGTCTATCTGTGTGCCACTCACTCACTCACTCACTCACTCACTCACTCACTCACTCACATGTAGACACTCACATTTTCTCTGCTACACACACACACACACACACACACGGCATTACGTGAGTTGTGACTGCAGGGCCGTACTGTTTTCTGGGGGAGGAAAAGACAACGCAGCATTGTGGATGTTAATGCTGTCTCCCAGCCGCTTCTCCTTTCTACTGTGATGTCGATTCTCTCTCTCTCTCTCTCTCTCTCTCTCTCTCTCTCTCTCTCTCTCTCTCTCTCTCTCTCTCTCTCTCTCTCTCTCCATGTTACATCAGTTTCTTCCATGTCTGAGGACGGGGACAAAGATAGTAATGGAAAGGGAATGGGTTTTGGAACCGCAATGTGCTTCGTCAATTGGGTGAAAACCATCTAGAAAACCTGGCAGCAGCAGTATCACACACAGGATCATGGCAGATAGAAAATATTTTCCTGAACAGAGTTACATTTGTCTTTCTCCAGCAAAACCCTTCATCGTAAATGCGAGACAAAGAGGAAAGCCAGCAAGTCTGTTGATTTTAGAGCTGCAACCAGTGATTTTCCTCTTAATTGATGACTCTGTTGATTATTTTTTTGATGAATATTCCCAAAGCACAACTCCAGATTGCAGTCCAAATCCCAAACCTATTCAATATTATATAAAGCAACACATTCTGACATCTTAGAAGCTGGAACCTGTGAGTGAGTTCACTTTAGTAAGTGGCTAAACTGATTAATCAACTCTCGAAATTGTTCTCTGTAAACAGATTTTGATCAATGAGTAATCATTTCAGCATTGCAGCACTTTCCTCACAAGAGTTATTTCTAAATTTGAATGGGAGCCAGCTGTGAATGTAAAAAATGCATAAAATCAATTAAGGTGTAAATAACAAATATATTTCAATAATCGATGCTCTAATGCTTAATGTCAAGGATGCACACATGAACAACACGGAGAAGTGCTACGTAAGCACAACCGGAAAGGTTACAAATCAAGTTAATCCTAGCTGCAGGGCATCGGCTACACACACCGGGGAGACCACCTAGGAAAGAGGATTTGACAGGGTGAGGAGGTAGAAACAGTGTAAGGAGGTAAGGAGGGAGGGGGGAGAGGTCACCACATAGTGTGTGTGACTCTCTTGGGAGGGAGAGAACGGCTTTGGGATGCTTTACTTGACTCTAGGGCTTTCGCTTACTGGGGGGTCGGGAAAACGCGGGGGAGGAAATCACATTGGCGAGACGCACTGTGACGGAAGTGAGGAGGAGGAGGGAGCAGACAGGGCTGCTGCAGAGCAAATGGGAGGAGGTGGAGGACAGGAGGTCCTTTCATCACAGCCATCATCAGGGATCATCCACCCTCTGTGTGGTCCCTTCACACCAGCAGCACGCCGACACGTGGCCGGTTGGCCTTTGGGTTTGAGTCTCTGCCGGTAGCTGTATTTATTTTCCCCCCCAGGGCCTGAACAGACAGAATATAGAAGAGCAGGCAGGACAGTTCCTGTTGAATTTAGGAAACAGAACCGCACGGAAATTCAGACAAAACACAATCCAGTGCCGATTCAAACAACGCGTAGTACAGATTTAAAACTGCATTGCTAACTGCTGACATGTCTTCTTTCAGGACATCATGTAACTGCACTGTGCTGTACCTCAACGGAGCCTCCGTATGTTAGCTGTTAGCTCCGGTGCTGCTAACGTAACTAGCTCTCCTCCAGCTGATTCAAACACGTATTTGTTGTCCATAATGTAGCATTATCACAGCTCTGCGACTAGATCGACTACAGTCCGTTATACTCCTTTATGCCCTTTACATACCGTCCTCTATCGCATGTCTTGCCTTGTGTTTGGGGGAAGGGGACAGGCGGTCTAGACGCTGACGGAGGGATCAGAGGAGAATCGACTGAAGCGTATACGAGAGCATTTTCACGTCTCGCCCCACAGCTTCAAAACCCAGAGCCTCAGCAGGCATTCCGAGTGTTTTTGATGTTTGTGTTTATTGCTCGTATGCGAGCAAATGTGTGCGACTGTAAATCGCCAAGTAGTTAGCGGATGACCCAAGGAACTAAGTGGATTTCACATTCACGCTTCCTCTTCCTCGCCGCGCCTGTCTGACCTTCGTTGTTCCCTCTTTGAGTTCCCCTCTCTCGTTTCCTCCCTCAGTCCCACGGGCTCGCCTCCAAAAATGTCAGCGTTTCCTCTGTCCTCCTATAGCATCAGACCTCGTCATCGCTCTCATGGCGCCTGCACAGCATCAGCACTTTGGAGGTGATGTGTGGTACAGGACTCTGTAAATCTCTCTTGTCTTTTTCCTCTCTTCTCACTGTTAAATCTCCCTGTTTGTTGGTTTTTTTCCCACTTGTTCCTTTCATTTTTTTATCATGTCACTCAGTGTTTTGCTCTCCCTGATGAGCTGAGGACAGCGGAGCCTAACCCGAGCTGGACTCCAATCAAGTGAAACCGTTTCCATCCTCTTCTCGTTTTTTTTGTTCTCCTTACAGACGAAGGGAAGAGTCTAGATGGCAGTATGTGTGTATGTGTTTGTGTGAATGGTGGCTAGTGGCATACCCGTGGATATACTGTACAATCTACCGGTCTGCAGTAGTAAATGTGACCTCACACTACTATGTACTGTATCTGCGGTGTAGGTGGGCTGTACTTTTGTACTTTTGCGTTCTTTTGTTATTCTCAGTAGTTTCCATAGATGAGGAGAGGTGAGGGGGGGTTTGCAGATGTTTAGAATGCCAAAGAAAAAGGATTTCAACCGGCTGTAGCCGGGGATGTTTGGCCATGAGTGGCCAGCTGAAACAAGTTGTGAACATTTACACTTTTGAGGTGATATGGCAAACTTGTAACCAAAAAAAGTCAACAGCTTCATTGTCATTTGCACAGAGAAACAAGTTGCACTGTAAGGTGAAGTCGCTAGTTTGCTGTCCTTTATGATTGCATTCATAAAAATAATGATTAAAGAATGCTTAACCAAACAGAAACGCATAATAAAAACAAAATAATAGTCACAAGTTTAGATGCATATGTAAGACTGCACTGTAAAGTCTGATCACGATCAACTTGTTTTGGCATTATAGTGGAAACACAAAATACGGTGATTGTGTCAAGATTGTGTCATGGACTGTTTGTGTTATTTATTTCTTCAGATGCAAATATGAAAGCATTTCAACAGTGTGCACATGCATCAGTTGTCATGTCTGTGTTTAGCAGAACAGAAATGAGGAACTTGCGGTGCAGCAGACCGGTGTGATCTCAGATAATCATCTCTTCAAACAGCTAACCAGTCAGGCCTGTTTAGTCCGGCCTAAACCAGGATTACCACTGTGGGTTTTATTGATTTATTAATTAATCCACTCGCGCTTTTTCACCTGCTGAAACCACATACGTTTTATGTTCAAGGAATCATTTTGGAAATGCATTTTCTTTTGATTCACTTTCTTGCCGAGAGTTAGATATGAGAGTATCAATTAAACTCGCATCCAGTCAACAATTGTCAGTACAGCACTGTGCAGTAATTAACTTCAGTTTCGGCTCACATTTGGCACGTTAATTAATTTGTCCCCGGGGGTTTGTAACAGCCGTTTTGAAATGTGAAGAAGCGAGACAAAGAGTAGAGGGAGAGGCGGCAGGAAGCCGTGCGAGGTGAACCTGCGTCAACCTCTTTGTGAAAGCTCCGAGCACAGAGAGGAAGCGAAAGGGAGGAGGTGCGATGAAAGGCGCCTACCTGGCGTCTGTCAGGAGAGAGGAATGCAGCTCTGTGTGTGTGTGTGTGTGTGTGTGTGTGTGTGTGTGTGCGTGTGCGCGCGCGGAGTGAGAGTCAAGCGAGTTTTCAGAGCAGAGACCAGGAGGGGAGATGACAGCATGAAAGGCAGCTCTGCCTGTTTCTGGAACGAGGAGAAGCAGCTGATGGATTAAAGGGTTATCTGTTTGTAAACGGGGAGAAGGCAGTGACAGAGAGAGAGATGGAGGGAGGGAGGGAGGGAGGACAGACACAGAGCCGAGAGCTGTCAGGTACAGTACCGGCTGCAGCGCAGGAAGCTGCCTCTCACGCTGGTGACAGGAAGGAGAGGGAGGGTAGAAGAGGAGCCGAGTGGTTTCACGCTTGCGATGAGGACGTCGGCTTATCAAAGGAGAGGTCTTGTTGA